>JAOWBL010000015.1:13370055-13405364 GCA_028564865.1 Zenarchopterus dispar
TCTCTCTATCTATCTATCTCTCTATCTCTCTATCTATCCTGCTATATATATATATATATATATATATATATATATATATATATATATATACGTATGTGTGTGTGTGTAAAAGGGTTTCTTTTGTCAGCCTCGGCACTAACCCACCCTATATATACAGACAGGTGTTAAAAAAATAAGATTCTTCTGACAGGTACGTCATTGACGCTTTGAATTAATTTGTAAAACCAGCAGGATGGTAACCTTTTAGATACTCTTTCTTTTTTTCTGCTGGTGTAAAGCAGAGCAAGCACTCAGCTGTACCCACTCAGTGATTGCTTTGTGTTTTTTTGTCGGCTCCCACTCTCTCACAGCTGGTCATCTGCTTTTTAGGGCAGCTCGGCCCTTTCACAGAATGTGTATCCAAGTGCCTACCCTGGAGACTCTTTATGCCTTTCTTTTTCAGTTTTGCAAAGCACTTCTCAGTCAATAATGCATGCGCTTTCTGAAAGGCCACTGATGGCAGGGGGTGGAGAGGTTGCCCTGCCTGGTGTGTTGTGCCAAAGTGTCCTGACCTGTGCGTAAGGTTCTACACTGGGCCATGGTACGAGTCCAGAGGCTCAGATCTGACCAGCTGCTGTTTGTGATGTGAGCCTCTGGTCTCTGTTGAGAAAACAATAATATGAATTTTCAGATATTTAAACTCATTACTTTCAAATAAGTTGCATGAACTTAACCTGCAGCGTGGAACTTGGAGACTTGATTTGGTGCATCAGTTTTCTTTTCCTGAATTTTTATAATACAGTCACAGTTCCTGTATTATTTTCCAACACCGCAAAACATAATTTCTAAGAAAGTAAAAAAGCCTTGTTTCTAGACATCTAAAAGACTATTTTGTACTTTTTGCTAGTTTTAAGACTTTCCCTATTGGCAAAGATATTTTTGCTTAAAATAAGACAAATTTGGCTAGATTTGTGGAATATTAGGCTTATTGCTAGAGGGGCTGTTTTTGCAGTGAACTCTGTCACCATTCATACTACATGGGAAGTATTGTTCCACTTGATTTAAAACTACAACATGATCAGGAAAAAAAAAACTAACCAAGTGCTGACAGGAAGAATCAATATGCTGTATATCTTAACATTAGAAATATTATCAGTTTTTTGTTAGAGGACTCAAGTGGAAGGCTCAATAGGCTGGAGACAGACAAGTGAGGAAACGAATACACTTTTATTAAACAAACAAACAAAAAAAAACTAAAATAAAGTAATGTTTATTTAATAACACTTTTCACAGGTAAAAACTTTGAGACAGCTCTAGTAAGGATACTTAGTGACATCTCCAGTATAGATTGTGGTCATATTTCAGGATCGTCTGACTGGATCTCAGTGCTGCATTCAACGTGGTCGACCAAAACATAAAACATCTTGATAGATCAGGAGAAAAACTGGGTGGGGCTGTCTGGTACAGCGCTTACCTGGTTTGAGTCCGATCTAAAAGAACCTGTTTTGTGTTTTTAGGTAACTACAAATCACAGGTAACAAAAATAACACGTGGAGTTCCCCAAGGTTCAATTCTGGGGCCTCTGTTGCTTAAGATCTATATGCTCCCACTTGGTCAAATTACAAAAAAAAGAACAAAATTTGTCACCATAACTATTCAGATAACACCAAATCTATATAACCATCTCACCAGGAGACCATAATCTAATTCAAACATTGATCAAATGCATTGATCAAATTAAAGAGTGGATGTGCCAGAAATTTATTTAGTAAAATGAAGACAAAGATAATAGTGTTTAAAGCCAGGGAAGAAAGTTTAAAAGTCAGAATTTAGCTTAGCTGAAACTCTCATTTGCTTTAAGTCAAGGCTAAACATCTTTTTATTTACTCCTGCATTTCAGTAATCTCCCACAATGCACTGTAACCTATATATCTTGCATCTATTTTTTTTTAACCTATGTCTATTTTAAGTATTTATTCTACTTTTAAACCCTTTTCTTTTTAATGCATTTAAAAAAATGTTTTCATGGTTCTGTAAAGCATTTTAATTTGTCTTGTACATGAAATGTGCAACACATATTTTTTTAAAAAAGGCCACATAAGACTCTGAAAGTGAGAACTAAAATTTTGAAATGGATTTTAAAATGCTGCTGTAACCAGTGCAAAATGATTAAAACAAGGATTATGAGTTATCTCTTTCTTGAGTTTGTCAGGAGCCTTTCAGCAGCATTTTGGACTGCTTGTAAACAGACAAGCTCTTTTTTTTTTGTTCAAATAGCTAAAAAGTGCATTACAATAGCCTAAATGAAATTAAATAAATGCATAAACAAGCATCTCCAGCTCGTATTTTCACAATTGTTTACGAAGTTTGGAGATATTTCTAAACTGAAAGAAGCAATTCCTAATGAATTCTTTAGAGTGACGTTCCAAAGACAGAATAAAAAATAACACCAAGGTTTCTGAGGCTTGGCTGGACAGACGAGCCTGATGCACCGAGGTGCTGCTTTATTTCAGAGATAGGGCTGTCAGGGGCGATAATTAGGGTTTCCCTCTTTTTCTCTGTTTATTTTTAAGCAGTTGTCACAACAACTGTTTGATGCTGGTCAAGCATTTCGTCAAAAGATGATAACTTGTCAAAGTCTGTAGGTTAAAAGAAAAAAAAACCTCCACACTATCAGTATAGAAATGATAATGCGCTATAACTGTCATCATGATGTCACTAGAAACTTTAGGTAAAGCTGTTTCTGTGGATTGCTGTTTACAGAAACCAGACTGAGACCTGTCAAAAGTCTCATGCTTTTCCAAAAAGAGACGAGTTTGCTCTGCTACAACTTTCTCAAGAATTTTTGACACAAAAGGTGCTGTCACAGCAGGAAAAGCCAAAATCAGAAAATAAAAACAACATGAGGCAGAGCAAAGGCAGAAAGGCTTGACTGGGCTGTCATGGAGGAAATGAAGTAGAAAGTTAAAAAGTGTACACGGGGTTGTGAAAAAGTCTTAGGCAGGTGTGACGAAATGCTGCAAGAAGAGAAAAAGTATATATATAAATCAATTTACAAAATTCAAAGTGTAATAGAAGCAAAATATAAAGGAAATCAACATTTGGTGTGACCATCCTTTGTCTTAAAAGCAGCACAACGTGTTGTACACACACTTGCAAGCAGTTTGTGAAGGAGGTAGGCTAGAAGGTTGTTCCAAACATTTTGGAGAACTAAGCACACATCTTCAACAGATGTAGCCTGACACAAATACTTCTGTCTTGTTACATAATGCCCAACAGACTTGTTGTTGATATCAAGACTTTTGGGGAACCATTTTATTGTCCTTGTTCTTTTTTTTTAATGTTGCCTCAAATGTATGTTTGGGTTTTTGTCCTGCTGCAGAATATACCTGGGGTATGGGTCAGTATCTAGTATCTAGTTAGTACTAGTAAGCGTCTACTTAACACTGAAGATACCATCACTTCTGACCAAGCCCGAGCTTAATTTGGAGAAGTACCACAAACTTGCAAGGAACCACCTCCATGCTGTGCTTCTGCCTGCAGAATCTCACTATTGTGCTGCTCTGCAGCCCTTTAGAAAATAAACTACCTTCTCCTTCGGGCAGACATTTTAAATTTTGACTCATCAGCCCAGCGCCCTAGCTGCCATTTTTTTGCGCTTGAGATCCCATTTTTGTACATACTTGAGACCCTTGGCTGTCTTTCCACGACGGAGGTATGTATTTCTGTTTATCCTTCTCCCATGGAGAACACGTCTGACCAGACGTCCCTGGGCAGCAGATGAGTGTATCTGGGTTCCTGCTGGTTTGAACTGGTTCTGAGCTGATGGCACTGCTGAAAATCTTTTCATTTCAGGGAGATGTAGCGATAAGTTATCTTTCTTCTGATGCACTAAGATTTCTTGAACAAGCTGTGTCTACGGTCCTCAATAGTGCCTGTTTTATCGTGTTTCTTTAAAAGAACTTGAACAGTAGATTTCAACGTCCGCATCTGCTTTGAACTTTGTGTTGGCGAGACCTTGTCGATGCAGTATAACCCCCCTGTGTCTTGTTGCACTGCTCAGTCTTGCCGTGATGCCTGACCTCCTGTGACATGAAACTATCTTCCACAACCTCAGAGTTGGGCTGTTCCTCAACCAGGTTTTAGTTTGAATCTGCAGAAGTGGGATTTGTAACATGCTACAAGAAAGGTCCAAAATGGCCAAACTGATGAGGCTTTAACTTAACCTGTCTGTATGACAGCTGGCAGGTCCCCAGACACATTTTTGTTACCTCTTTAGCACCTTTTCTGGTATTTTACCTGACTTTGCTGGGACCAGCAGCCCTCCTGGTGAACCAAGTTTGGTTCTGATGTAGTGGATTGGTCTTGAAGTCCAAATACACACTACTTTGAAATAAGTCTAATACCTATACCACTGAGTCAAAGATAAAAAGTCCCAAAGAATCAAAGAGGAGACAGGATCAGCTGGTTCACGGTCCAGTGATGGTTTATTGCAAAGTGACAATTCACCATACATGAGAAGTAGCCCGGGCTAAATCGGAAATCTGACTGAAAGTTTCCAGCTTTTATACAGTTCGGGGCCTGAGGCTGCTCCTCCCCAGGCCCCACCTTCCACTTGGTATATTTCCCCTTGTTTTCCACCATTACACATTACACATTATTTTTACCTGAGATTGACCATAACATCCTCTGTTTTTTTTAAACAGTCAGTTCACACAATTTCCCTGCCCCTTGGCAGGTGTGGCTTACAAATATATTCATGGTCACGTACATCCTGTTACATCATTTCAGTGTTAGTTTGTGACTAGCTTAGTGGCTCATATTGATTACTTTTGTGTTTGGTTCAGTGGTTTCACTTAGCTTATTGATTACCGCTATCCTGTCCCTACACTAACATACCGATTACTGGTTAACTTGTCTCTACAGCATATTGATCACTGGTTAACTTGTCTCCACACTGATGAGACAGAAAGCGTTTCTGGGGTCCATTTCAATAAAGTACCTCATTATACTGCAGTATAATGGTATTACAACATGACAGAGGAGGGTGACCAAGAGCGTCTTGGACCATAAATTCAGGAGGATGGGATGCAAAAAGCTGATCATCAACTGAAATTTTCAAATCCAAATTTAGGCACTTCAGAATGTGTTCCTGGATCAGATTTATGTGTCATACATGGCCATGTGACTGAGAACTGAGGCATCAAAAATCATCTGGCTTTTTGCTAAACTATGCGGGTGTTGTTCTGCATGCCAGACAGCTGGACCAGCTTATTACACGTCTGCAATGATGTTTCACTGTCCAGTCATTTGTAACGTTTGGTGTTTTGGAGGGGAGTGGGCAGGTTTACACATCTTGGTGGTCAAAGTCACTCGCCTCTTTTCTCTCTTCACATATATCTGAACGGGTCCGTCTTGTCCTCTGGAGCTATGTCTCACATCAACAGCTGTGATTGTCATCTTTTTTGTTGTTCTTGATACAAATGGTACATTTTGACAGCTGTTTGGTGCTCATGCATGCTGTCTCAGAGGGCTGCAGCATTCATATTCATGAATCTGATGCACGACATGAAGGGTTTGGGGTGTGAACCTTCCAGTCAGATCGTCACCATATCACAGCTGTATCAGACCTGGACGGTGTGGTTTGCAGCGTGAACTAAGTGTAAGATATAAAACCTAGACGTCTCCACTGTGACATCCCTCCCTTGTTTCAGAACTATAGTTTTGAAGTGGTTTTGCGTTTTAGCCTTCATTGTCTTAGTCTGTTTTGATCAAAAGTGGTCATATTTTAGACAAGAGGGCTGAGCTTACCTGCTTGTCTTTGAAGTCCTACATATTTTTATTTATGGAACTGAGAGGGACCACCAGCACTTTGATCAGAAGGAGATAATATAGCAGATAAATGGGAGGAAACTTTATTTTCTAATTTTTTGAGCAATTATAGTGGGGGGTTTTTTTGAGTTGGGGTCCATCAAAGACTGATAAGTTTTGGAAGCACCACCTGGTGAATATTTGTATTTTCAGGTGTTTTTCCACTTATCTGCTAAATTCTGCAGTCTACACTCATATATTCAGACTTAGTTTGGTTTTCAGTCTTAGCTTCTTTTTAGTCTGAACACTTATGCTGTTATAAAATTCCAGTAAAAAGCATTTCTTATTTGTTAGTGTAAATTTGACATTTCAAATGTCCTTTCTCTTTTTGTTTCCCTGTAATGATCATTTCTTTGACTGATAATCCTTGGCCTAATAAAGCATCCACAGGCTCACCAGCTCCAGTCTTTGTGCATCTGTTAATCATCCCATTCAAGATCAGTTCTCCCTCAGCCATTGCAAACACATAACTTCTTGAGAGAACCCAGTTGAGATGTTGTGTTTGTGCCTCATCTGCTCTGGGCAATGCTTTTTTTTTTTTTTTTTTTTAAATATCATCAAGCACCCATGGGAAACCTAATCACATGCTTGAGCTGGCTTCTTATGCACATAATTTACAGCAAATTCCTGCTACAGATTAAAGATAGAGAGGGTTTTTACAGGTCCTGTGCTCCTCTTTTATTCTTTTATTTATTACTCTCTTCTTTTATTAGATGCATAATTTGAATTTTATGTTCCTCCAAGCTTCAATCTAAATCTGTGTGCTGGAGATGAACATGAGAATTTAACACTACCCCTAAAAAAATTTTTTTAAAAAACTTCACCTATTCGATCAACCAGATATTTGAACCTATATTAACGTTTAAAACAATAGTCGTGCAGACGAGTGTGTGTGAAATCTCCTTATGTGTTGTCATTGCAACAAGCAGGTCTGGTACTTTGTCCCCGAGCAGCAACAGTTGCTCTCCGCTCTGCCACACTTCTTTCACTGCTGCAGAGCAGCAGCCAGTAACTCATTAGCAGTTCTCCTGCGTCTACCCGCTTCAACCTGATTAGGGTCTCTGCGTTGCTGCTGTGAGTACAGTATGTCCTCTGTGCCGTGTGTTTGATCTCTCTATGATTGGCTGTCGCGTACATGCCCTCACTCCCTCCCTCATTTTTGCACATTCTGTAACTCTCTTCAGCAGAGTAACTATGTTTGGACCACCAGGCTGAAATCAGCCCGACCTTATATCTTTCCATTGAATGATTCACACATAAATCCAAATGTCAAGTCTGAGTTTTTGATTGCACTAGTGCCGCTTCATTATTTTCCTGACACGTGGCCCTGCAGCATGAGCGAGAACAGACATATCAAAATTCATGTGACTTTTCCCCACGCTGAATTTCTACCATGTTGACTTAGTGGCAGCAGAAAAAACAAAAAAAAAAAAAACAGAAGGAAGTGACCAGAGTCCTCGATCTGTTTTCAGAAAGCTGGGAATGTGTTTGACATTCTCTGGAGCTAAATATCACCAATAACATCCCTCATGCTGAAAGGTATCTGCTTCACAGACATGCCGTTTTAGAGGGAAAGGAATTTGATAGTTACATTTATTTTAAATAAATGATGACTTGTTGTACTGTTAACTGTGCTAAGAGACCACCAGTTTTGGGTTGGTCTGAAAGGGTTTGGGGTGAAGCTGAATAAAACAGCCTGAAACAACTATCTTTGCTCCAGTTGAAAGGTGCCAACCAAAGGATAACAGCTGGATGGTCTCTAGCTCATCAGCTTCCTGCCACAGCTGGATTCTCTGGACACTTCAAAACTGAATAACCAAATAACCAGCCCACTAGTGAACAACATCTGAAATGACTGCTGTCAGAGCTGAAACGAGAATGGGTCAGAGCTGTCCGCTAGCAGTCACCTGACCGCCAGCGTGCCACTCAAGCAGACCTGCACTAGTCCTTGTTTCAGCCCTGGCAGCACTTATTTTGGTAAGTGATATTTGGATGAAGGATGTTTGGCCAGATTTAGTCAGAATGAATGGGAAGTAATATTAATTAGCATCATAAGTTAAGACAGCCAAACCTAAAGGAGCAGTGTGTAATGTGGAGCCAGAAATTCAATTCATACTCCACACTCTGATCAAAATAGGGAAAGTATAGCTGCACAAAGTGAGTTGGTCTAACCTGATGTAAGAAATGAGAAAAAGCATTGTCCCTCCTCATCAATTCAACGTCAAATGTATCGCGAATCAAAACCCAAAATCTGATAATAAAACAAAAACAGAATCGGCTACCAAGAAATCTAAATCTCTAATCAAGAATACTTTTCTTTTCTTGCCATCATTTCTAAAACCATCTCCATTTCTGAACCATCTGTCACCTTTTTTCCTTTTTGAGGTTTTGTCAAATCAGCTCCATGTCAACCCACTGCAGGGGGGCAGGACATAGTGGAGATCAATACATTTGGTGCTGAATTAACAACATAGTAACTTGACTTACTTTACCATCAAAAATGTTTAGCAAAAAAACAAGCGAACAAACAAAAAAAACCTCAGCAGCAGTTTACTTACCAATCTAACAGAAACGTTGCAAGGTCTGCATCAAACGTCTTTACTTTGCTGTCCATGAGCTGTCTCCAACTGTCCTTTTTTTTTCGCTAGAAAATGTTTTGGCTGAATCAGAAATCAGAAAACTTTATTGTCATTGTGCAAAATGGTACGACATTTTCCAAAATCAAATTATCGGAGATTAAAACTTTCCAAATTCTCCAAAGAAGGAGTTTGTTTATCCACCATAACCTTAGAGAATCCATGTGTCCATGTATTATTTCATTTAATTTTTTTAAAATTAAATATGTAATATGTTGCGAAAGCGACAAATATTTGAGTCTTCAGACCTTTAGCCAGTGGCGAGTGAAACTATTTATAATTTCTGTGGAGACACTGATCAGACAGTGTGAGGTATTTTGCTCAATTAGTAGAACTCTTATTTCCACATATATGTTTCAGAAATACTTTATGCATCTAAAGTGTTTACTTTTATTGGCTATATGAAGTTTGTGCGGTACCCGTGCAGCTTTTGAGGCTGCAGGCAGGCTTCCTTTGACACATAGCTGCTGGAACCCCAAAGAAACTGGATGATTAGAGTGTTATGTAAGGACTTTATAAAGTTAACTTTTATTGCAGTGCAGCATTTTCTGTGGGAAAATATTTGGAACATGAAAAAAAAAAAAAAATCCTGAGATTGCTGACAAATATTTCTATAATTGCTTTCCAGAATGTTCTAAAAATGATTTTAATCCCCGTCTCTGGTTTAATTTGAATTTCTCTCATGTGATCATATATTTCTTTTAATTCATACATTTTTAACATTATAAAAACAACTCTGTACATCAAATATCAGCATTAACGTCAGAACCTTCCGCTGAGGAGAGCAGATACTCTGGAGTTAAGTGGACCTCTGTCCAAACTGAGTTCAGCAATGAATGTAGAGGACAAATATAAATTATTCACACGCTGACTACCTTTTCATTAATCTCTGAGAACGAGAAAGTGCTTTACCTCACCAGAAGTTAATAATAGCTCCTGTAAAAAAGTGGAAAGATAGAAGAGACTTCAAACTGCTGAGCTTCAAAATAAAATCAGAGAACACCTAAAACCTGATCATTCAAACCAGGACTCTGAGATTCAGCTCTCAAATGCAATCTTTGTGTCTGCAGCATGCTTAAAGTTACTGTCCCTTCTTGTAATTTTTGTTTCTTTAGGTAAAAACACAATAAAACTTATCCGATCATGGTATGTTTTAATATTAGACAAATACAAGCTCAGACAGACAACAACATAGTCTTTTTTTTTAACCATACCATCATTTGAATGGATCATATAAAATGGAACCACAAGAAAAAAAATGGACAAAAAAAGAAAAAAACTCACAAAAGGTCAGTGTTAAGTATCTGCATTATTCCATGTTTTGTCGATCCATCTTTAGCAGCAATAACTTAAAGTAGTCAGTTACTTTGTGACTGCATCTGCCTCTCATGTGGAGGAAGTTTGGCACATTCTTCGTTTTAATGCTGATTCACGTCATGGAGATTTTTAATCATTTTCTCATGCATAGCTCTCTTAAGATCCAGCCACAGGATTTCAAAAAGGGTTGAGGTCTGGACATTGACTGGGCCGTTTCAAAACTTTTAGTCATGTTTGAAAAACTTTTTTTAAAAATCCAGTCTGGGATAGATTTACTGGTATGGACTGGCTCTCCAGGTCATCATCCTGTTGCAGGAGTCAGTTTCAGTCCAGCTTTAGCTGCGGGACACATTTGCCTCGTGAATTCTCTTGAGTATGAAGGAGTTCATGGTCGACTAAACATCTATTACCGAGGTCTTGAGAGGAGCAATACAACTCCAAATCATCATCCCTCCTCTGCTGTGCCTGATGATAGGTGTGAGGTGTTTCATGCATGGAGATGGACATGAAGGCCAAACAACTTCTTTAACACCTCCAGGAAAAATCTGGATTCAAATAACTCAAAAATTAACCATATAACAAAATGAAGTGAATTAAAGCAGTGTGACCATAGAAGAGAATGGACAGCAGGTTTGCAGTAAAATATCCATTAATATTAGCCCAGAGGTCCACCCGTGGCTGATGGGCAGCTCTTTCAGCCAGCGGATTATTCCACCCAGGTGCAGGACTGAACGACTCCGAGGCTCCTTCACACCCACTGCCATCAGACTTTATAACAGCTCGACTTAACCTCTCTCTGCTCTGGATGGACTTTTTCTATTTTGCCATCCACTCTTTTGCTGTGTGCATGCATATATTTGTATTTTTGTGCCTTATTTATTGCATTATTATTATTTTTTCATTGTTTGCTGCTGTGACACTGGGATTTCCACCCAGGGGATGAATAAAGTATATTTTATCTTATCTTATCTTCTAACCTTATACGACTAAATTATTTTAAGCCTCTCACAAGACTCAAAAATAGAATTCCTCTTAAAAAATAGTGTGTATATGGTCCAAACAGAGAAACTTAAGTCATTTAGGTCATCACTAGGCCTTAAGTTTTTACTAAGGATGTACAGCCAATGCACAGAAAAGGAGGAGAGTTTATGACTTCATTTTGTAACACTTGTCTATTTTGTCATAAATATAGACTTCTGTATAAATACCAATTAAGCTCTAAGCTGCAGCACCTTACTGTGACATCTTCAATCCAAAGAAGCAGGAATTATCTGCCCATGCTATTTTTTTTTTTCCCCCTTTGGCTTCGTATTTGTTAATTAATGGTACGCAGCAAATAAATCAGCTAAACTAAAAAAAAAATGAAGTTGTATTTCCCTAATATTAAGAACCAATGTGATAATTTATTATTATGTTATATACAGATACATTACATTATATTCCTTATGTTTTTACACAAAAATCCATCGGACTGAAATACATGTTCACTATGAGCAGTCTTTTCTTTCTCATCTGCATTTTATCTTTAATTTTTAAGACACCATATATGGAATAATTTGTCCATATTTTTGCTGTCACAGCAGGTCCACTAAAAAACTGTTGTTTAATATAAGATTAGGTGTATACCATTTTATTTTAAATCTCATGAAATCTCATGCCATCCACACATCGGTGTTTGACACTTTTCCATCAAAACGTGAGTGAGAAGTGTACGGAAAAACACCCAAACAAATAAAACAACGGCATGCATCAGCTTTATCAGGAAAACATTTGAAACGCCTAATAGCTGATATGAAAAGATTAATGACTGCATTAAGATCTGCACTGCTTGGGAAAGGAAAAACTGTGATAATAGAATCAATGGATGCAATCAATATGCATTTGCAGCTCTGCATAATTAGGAAAAGACTTTATCCCAAACCTGTCTTCTGTTCAAAGTAATTTTCCTGCTGTTCTTCTCTCATCTTTGAATCTCTTTACTTTCGCCGTTGTCTTGTGGCTGACACCCACTCGGCTGGAGAATTTCCCAACAGCTTGAGGATTAACTTCAGAGATGGGCTGCATGTGCAGAAGGGCCCCCGTGTCCTTCAGCTAAAGCACGAGATCAACACAGAACAATGGGCTGTCCCCAAAGACCACAGTGTGTCCAAGAAACGTGTCTTTGTAGGATAGAGACTATCAGCAGTGATCCCTTTTGAACTGCGTCCTAAAGACCTTTCTTCCATTGCATTATGAAACAATTAACCACAATGAAAGATTCATCATTCACAGTATGGGAAGGTCAGGATCAATGACGGACTAGCAGTGAGTATATATGCGGCAGAAGGCGGAGCAGCATTTGACTTCTGTGCGACGAAATCATACATGCTCTCTTCATATTCACCATCCGGATTAGTTTACATTAGTTATCGATGCTACAGTTCCAACATCAGAGGAACTGTGGGAGGAAATCATTGGTTGTGGAAAGCAGTAGGTTTCTACACTCAGCTTATTTATGATCCCCTGAAAACGCATGTTTATTTACGATGCAGCTGCATGGGAATTTGTCAAACTTTCGGCTTGACGCTCAGCGATTACGTGGTTTTCTGACACAATCTCATAAAACATTTACTTGTTTGAATTTTATTGCTGTTCTCTGAAGCTGTGAGGGACAGGAGACTTGTCTGGGGTGTGCTCCGCCTCTCACCCGGTTGCAGCTTGGATGCATGAAGCAACCTCTGGTTGTCCTTTTTGAAGCCAACGCAGAAGTATGAGAATGTGCATTCTTCCAGTGACCACTAGGGGCTTGCGGCAAAACTGAATTCGTTTTCACAGCCTCCCAAGTTGAAAAAATATCCAACTTTACACCAGAAATAAGTATAACTGCGTATATACTGTGACCACCCCAAGATTCACCTTACTCCATGCTGCTCAGATGGCATATCGAAGATGAAAAATGAATAAAATACAACCGCTATGCACAAAATCCAGAGAACACTAATCCAGAGCCTGAAGCACATGTGTGTACACACACTAACACTTACATATACACCGCTGATCACCAACCATCAGCGTGCAAAATAACAATTTGTTTTGTAAGCTCATATTTAAGGTTTAATTATGAAAAAAAAAAAACATCCTGCAACAATGTATAGTGTAGGAGATGGAGGGACGTATTAAGTTAAGAAGCTTCTTAAAAGTTAAAGGTAGTTTTTGATCGTTGAGACTGTTGTCAGAAGCTGTTTCTCAGCGTGGGTTCTTGTGTGTTCTGGTGAAACGTCATCGTCTGCAGGCAAAGTTCTGTTCCAGTTCTCAAGAAAGCATCTGACCAAGAACTGAAGAAATACCCAGATGTGTTCTGGCTCTGAACATTTTACCGAGGATGCACCATGTGGAGATTTGTGGAGACTTGAAATAGAAAAGTATTGCAGAATGCAAGTTGCAAACCAACAAGGGAAAGTAATAGAAGAGAGGAGAAGACTAAATATAAAGTTATGACTTTATTTTTGTTTAACAGAATGTAGTTTTAACATGCTTTCATGTGAGAATATAGTTATTATAACTACATGTTCGCGGTAACATTATAGAGACGGAGAAAATTGAAGAAAAAAATACATAAACTTATCAAATCTATTGATAATGATAGCAAAAATAAATATTTAGAAATTATTAAATACAAAAAAAAAAAAAAGAATTAGGACCTTAGAAATTATTAAATACAAAATGACAGGCATGAAAGAGGTAAAAATGTTTTCCACCTTTCATGGAGATGGCAGTTTTTTAAAAAAACAAAAAACTGAACTTGCAAAGTTTCCTTGGAGGTATGTTGTACAGCTCAGTAGTTTTGGATGTTTTCCCTTATTTTTGAATTTACACCACTAGTTGTTAATTTAACATGATTTTTCTGGTCAAAAGGCCTGATTTTTGGTTTGGGTAAAAAGCCCTCTAGGACCACTACATTCAGTGCTGAAAAGAATGAATCCATATTTTCTTTTGAATAAATTTGCCAAAAGTATCATATTTGATACATGAATTTCTGAGATCTCTGTATCAACCCCATAATATGGATAAAATAGGAATTGTACGTAATGAAAAAGAAATTGAAAAAGGTAACACATATAAATAGGAAAATTCATTAAAAGAATACCTAATAAATAATACAAATACCATCATACCATAAATAATATGATGTATTCATAATATATGATCCAAAAAAAGCTATTCACGAACTGTTAAACTGAGTGTTTATAATTTAAATCTACCAGTATATTAAACACTTAAATGAATAGAACTGCATGTGTATTCTTTTCTAAGTCAGGCATGAAAAGGTTAAGGGTGACGGCTGAATGGTTTCATTTCCGTCAGTCATTTGACATCCATCTGGAGCTTTCAGTGTGGTTACAGCGTGAGACGCTGGCGTGCAGATCTTCTGCCTGATGATATTTAACTGCAGCTGAGGCGTAAGTTGACCTAAGAAAAGAATCACTGAGCCGCTTTACAGACTTCAGGCTGAAGCTGTGACTATCACCTGCTCTGGACCAGGTCACAGTTATTTAGCCAGGTTAAAAGAGAGCTGGCTCTGGCTACCCGTCTGTCTCACTTCCTGTTCGATCCCCGTAAAACAAAACAACAAAACAACAGCCTTAGTCTGGAGAACTACACCTGTGCATTTTGCTCTTTGCCCTGTAACTCTGCCAACCAGTGCATTGAACTAAAACGTGATGCTGAGAGGATTAAAAACAGGGAAATTCCAAACTTACTTTACCCGTGTTACTTGCTGGCTGTTTGGGTCCAGTGTTACAAAAGAAAGAAGCCGCTCATTTATGTCAAATACTCGGTGGGCATGTAATGGATGGTGAGTCAACAGTGACATCCTGTTAGTCAACTAGACAGATGCGACACCAAAAAAACATCAGATTGTTTCTTATTCATCATTCAGCTTGACATGTCGGTTGTTTTATTTTATTACGTTCTCAGGAGATGACAAAGACAATAACACTTTGAAACCTGGACAAGAAGAGTTCAAAAATCTTCAGTTAAAATCTCTTTGCAGGGAGGAAGATCATTTATGACTGTGTGTCTATGTGTGTTTAGCTTTTTAAAAGCCTCAGATGAAATTTAGAAAAAGATGATTTCGATAAAAGATTTGCTACGATGTGCTTTGAACGTCATAGAAACCGATATGACAATAATATGAGCTCGCACCTGAGAGTCTTAAAGCACCTTTAATCCCTGAGTCGCTCTTTCCACCCAGATGATTCAGGAAAAGAAGTCTACTGCCATTAAAAGGCTAGAAACAATGCTGCTCTTGGAAGCAGTCATCAGCTTTGTCGAACCATTAGAACGAACGGACATGTCATCATCATTATTATTCAGAACTATTTTAATTTGGTGCCGTTAGATAATCTTTGGCTGAGACTCAGAGTCGTGCAGCCAAACATCCTGCCAAATCTAATCAGTGGGTAAGAGAGCCGGAGGACGTTCCACTTCCACTGCCATATAGGCAGAAAATGTGTAAAGGGAACAGTTTTTATCCCAAATGGCATGACAAATGTTGATGACTAAAGCCCCTCATAGACCTGAACCACCTGCTTACCAAGCACTCACTGCTGCCAACACCACAAAGATGATGCGAACGGACGCCATGTAGAATCATGGAAAACACAATGGGAACACATGAAAAAGAAGTTTCATGCACCGGTGTTGGCCATGTGCACGTTTCTGTTCACCGGCGCCGACAGAGAACAGGAGAACAAAAGAGCGTAGCGCCGGACAGGAGTGGGAAGCAAAACCTATCATTTAAGGAATCCTTTTGACAATCGGCGCTGGCTTTAAATACTTCTGTTTAATTGCTGTGTCATGACAGTATAATTACCACTGCCAGTACAACCTTTCAAGGAGCCCAGCGGGCTCTCAAATACGCAGCCCTTTTCATCTGTTCTCCTTCATCTGCGAGGGATTTAAAATAAAATGAAGATATGAGGCCATGCAAGCAGAACCTTCAAAGATAGAGACAAATGCAGTCAGGCTTTGACTAACACTTGCTCGGCCAGGTTAAAGTACTCCTCGCACTACCATATATTATTTTTCTCAAACCTGAACTCCAGATGTCATTGCACTTAAATGAGAAGACTCCTGCACATCTGGAAAATATGTATTTTCTCTCTTTTGTCTGATGGCAGTTGCCATGTTGTAAAATCAACTGAATTGTCGTCATCATACTAAGCAAAAACATGCTTTAAGATGATGTTGTCTGTAACTGACATACTGGCGCAGCGTCTTAATGAGAGAGAACCTGGTGAATTAATTCAGCGTCTAAAAGCTGCATTTTAAACGTGACAGATGACATTCACCGACACCGACTGTCTCTTCACTGCTCTCACTCAGCAGAAAATTAAAACAATCAAAAAAAGAGGAAAAAGCATCGAAGAGATTTCAAGTTTCAAAGCAAAAAAAAAAAAGAAATCGAACTTATTCACAGTATGTGAAACGTGGCATCCTCGACTGGCTGATTCCATGCTCAGATGCTCAGATGAATCTGTCCAGAGAGCCGGAGGCATTTCAGGTGCTAAAAGGGAGGACGTTGAAGCAGATCTTCTGCTTCAACGAAAAGCCTAATAAGCTGTTTTTTGGAAAGAAGGGCTCTGGGAATGCTCAGGGCAGAGCAACATTCAGGTGAATTTCTGATCAATAAATGTCCAGTCAGAAGCTTTTTTTGTCTGTCAGCATGATGAAGATAAAACATAGCAGTCTTGGATTATTCTTTTACATTTGTGAGACAGGGTAGTGGAAAAGAAAAATTAGAGATAAATACATTAAAGGAACTTGAAAGTATGGCAAAATATACTTAACTGCCTTCAACAAACAGTGAAGTGATACGACGCGACTCGTGCATCTCCGCATAAAGTCAAGGCTGAACAGTTCCGAAAAATCTCATTTTATCTGACAGGAAGTCGCTGAAATTTCAAAAGTCAAAGCCCATGGAAGGTTGGAGGACAAAAATGATTTTAAAAAAAAATCTCCAGAAAGCCTCACAAGACCTGCATTTTACTCATACCCTCATACGTGTGACCTACAGAGTGTTGGGATGTTAAAGCCACGCTATGGAAAAAAATAAAAGGAAAAAACCACAAAGCCAGGAATTTAAATATGCAAAACAATAATCTCATGTGCAAACCTGTCAAAATGATACCAGGAAAGATGCTTAAACCAATGATTCACACATAAAATCATAATAATCTTTGCAAATATGGATCTTGAATGTTACATGTTCTCTTTTTATTTAAGATGCAAAAATTAAAGACTATACCCATCTCGCCCACTCTCATGCGCTTTTTTTTGTTTTATTTACAAGGTTAACACAGTTTCTTGAGGTGTTCATGAAACAGCTGTTTCATACTTTGCTATGAATACCCCAGAAACCCAGAAGAAAGGCATCTTTTTCAGCCAGGTCTCCACAGCTCTGTCCCAACCAGCAGCTGCTTTTAGGGGGTGGGGCCAGCTGCTCGATACAGCTGCTGCAGCCTTCCTCTTAGGGCCTCGGCTCAGCTGAAATCTGTTTCACAGTTTTTCACTGGTGTCTCCAGCAATCCAGGAACAGAAAATGCAGCTTTATTTAGTACTGGTTGGAGGTAATGATGGGAAAGCTGGATGGTTCTACTCTGATCTAATAAATGTCATGCCTTAGTCTTTTGTTGTTGTTTTTTTTTGTTGTTGTTGTTTACTTTTATTTTCTTCTTGTGTGTATGTGTAGTGCTTTTTTTTTTTTTTTTTTTTAGTATTTTGCTATGGTTAATCTAGTTCCCATTTTATTTTTAAAGTCTTTTTCTTGGGTTTGTATTTTTTTCCCCTAAGCCTTTATTGTCATTGTATTTTTTTGCAAGTAAGAGGTGCAGATCTAAAGGAGCAAAGAATAATAAATAAGAAAAAAAGCTACATAGTAGCAATAATAATAGAAATAAGTAAGAAACATAATAAAAGTAAAGAGGAGTTAAAAGAAGAATGTCAGTGAAAATGAGGTGTTCACTGATAAATATACCGGAAATAGTGTGATCATATTCCACTTTCATGAAGTGTCACTTTCATCAAAATATTGCACTTTTAAGTAATAAAAATATGTTGGATGAAGGATTGTGCAGCGCCCCACCTGGTGTTTAGCTGAATTTATGTAAGACAATTTTATTGCACAAAACCCTTTCCTTATAAAAGTTAATTTGAATAGTTTAAAAAAATTCCAAATAAAGTAAGAGCTTGTTGATCATTAATTTGCCCATCTTTCTGTTCATTTAGTTGTAAGCAGCTTGTGAGATTTGGAGTGATTTTGAGACCACAAATAAAATCTTGTTTAGGGCCACCAAAATCCTTGGACCGGCCCTGGTGACAGGGTTGT
This sequence comes from Zenarchopterus dispar, assembly GCA_028564865.1. Lineage (NCBI taxonomy): Eukaryota > Metazoa > Chordata > Actinopteri > Beloniformes > Zenarchopteridae > Zenarchopterus > Zenarchopterus dispar. The sequence goes on from JAOWBL010000015.1 coordinate 13,388,227, forward strand.
GTTGGGTGGGAGATATAGATTTGATAGTGACTGTAGACCCCAAAATGTACTATATGCTAATGCAATGAAGTTTTCCATTACACGTATGGGAAGCACTTTATATGTATTTCTAATTGAAGAATAATGATGTAAAGATTACATTGCACCAACACAGAGTGAATGGATTTTATTGCTATTTTGGCATGGTATGTGCTGTGGTATCTGCCTGGCAGCTGGAACTGAGGCATATCCTGTAAAAGAAGCACATGCTTAGGATAATTCTGTTAATAATTACATTTTGAGCCCGTAGTTTCCTCTTTTTCCTTTAATTCAGCACATTGCTTCATTTAATACTTTATATAAAAGTCAGATTTTTTTTTTCATTTTTATACTCAGCACTTTTTATAAGCTCAGCGTAAGCACACTTGAAAAATTATCCTTAACCAAAGTTCAACTATAAATCCTAGGACTTTTTTCTAAATGTGGCTGGTGTTTTGCTCACGTTGGAGCTCAAAATGATCAAAGATGGAAGTCTTCGTCAGTAGGCCGGTTTAGTACAAATCCATCCTGATTTGAATGAAAACACGGTTCAGTGGTCTGGACTGATGGAGCCGACTCAGTCCTGTGAGTTGGAAGAGCTCCCCGCCATCCCACAGTCACCCCAAATCACAGATGGGTTCACACGCCAGTCACATTATTGTTCAAATCCACTGGTATTGCACTTAGAAGGTCAGACGCTAACATGTTATCTCACAGCACACGACTTTGAAACACGGCAGCCTTGTGTTTGAGAGCATCTGCGCTCTTCATTTAATTCAGGAGATTTTACTTTCATGGCACATCAGAGTTCAGACAGACGGCCCTCTGCAGAGCCGTACAAGAGAAGCAGTGCGATAAGCTCAGGTTCACTGATGTCAACAAGGTTGATTTATCAAAGGCACGTGTGCTGGGAAAAAAGGTGTTACTGGCAGTGATCCCAACAGGGGTGCTGCAAAATAGATGCTTCAGGTGAACAGCTTTTGAGTACCAGCGAGGTGTCTTGATTTGAACACAATACACCTCATCAGGGAACAGAAACGGTCATTTCTCCTGATTGCAGCAATGGGAGGTCCTCACTTTCTTTTATAATCATGCTCTTTATTTCCATAAGATCATCAAGAATACTGTTTCTGCAACTATATTTATCAAAAATCTTTATTTTGAGCGACGCTGACGATGCTGAGAGCACCCTAGAAAAGTTATTCCACTTAAGATTATGGTCTTATTTGATTTGATTTTTTTTTTCTTATAAGGCCCAGGCAAGAGAAGTTTATATTTATATAAAGTAATTCCCAAAGGCACATGAAAGTGCTGTATATACAGAGATTAAACGTATTAAATTAGATATTCCTTTGGAGTGGCATAAGTTGGGTTCAAACTCTTGATTTTTTTTCTTTTTTCAAACTCTTGATTTTAAAACATCCACGGCTGATAACTTACTCTTCTTATTTGGATCTCAGAACATTTTTTTCTGCAGTTAACCAGATTCATCACATCGTTCAAAGTTTTTTCTCAACCTTTAAAATTTTGGGGTTTTGTTTTGTTAATAATTTGGAATGAGAGAGCATGAATTCAAGTTTAGCAGTAAGAAAATCGGGCCTATTATTAGACAGTAAATAAATTGCATCTATTTATTAAAGTGCACTCTGGCTTCCAAACATGAGAGAATAGATTTGAAGACTGTAGCTCTATCTAGTGGATAAAACTTGAATTGCTTCTAAACAGCTGTCTACTCTGGCTTTAGCTCATTCATAATTTTTAAAAATAAATATTTGGTCAGATTTTCAGCCTCTTTGTAAAATAATCCCAGAGTCATCTATCATCAAAAACCTAATTTTTTTTTATCATGTATTGTGTATATGACTGTGAATAAATATGACTTCATCAAATTCATTCAGATATTATCAGTTTAATCAGAGGATGATAAAAAGTCAAAAATCACTCACATAGTCAGAATCTGGCTGATCTCAATGTTTGATGACTGCTGAAGGAAGTTTCACCGTCCTTCCTGTTGATCAGAGGTGGCGCCATTACGAATCATATTTGCATTTTCAGTCTGGTTTGACTGATATCATGGAGTAATTAACTCGTACATTTTATGTAAGTATAAATATATTTTGTGTTTGAACTCTTAGTCTGTAAATAGAGATGACTTAAATGTGACCCAAAACCCTTTGATCACTCTCTGTGTGGAACTTTGATAGTTTTTAGGCTTGTTGGATGATCATTTGAAGAGAGATTCATAAGTACGTATTTCTTTACCTTGTAAATATTTTATTATATGTGTATCAACTTGATTCAGAAGCAGTTGTCTGGATGAAAATGCCTTGTTGATGCCAGAGGTCAGGAGAGTGGGCAGATGCTATGAGATGATAGAAAAGCAACAGTAACTCAAAACAAACACCCATTACAACCAAGGTGTGCAGAAGAGCATCTCTGAACACACAGCATGGTGAACCTTGAAGCAGGCGGGCTATAGTGACAGAAGACCACACCATGACCACTCCTGCTGGCTCAGAACAGGAAACTGAGGCTACAATTCATACGGGAAGAGCTTAAACAACATGAATTCATAGATCCACCCTGCATTGTATCAGCTGTTCAGGCTGCTGGGGTCACGTAATGGTGGGGGAAATATTTTACTGCCACAACTGAGCATTGTTGCAGACCATGTCCAACCCTTAATGGCCAAAGTGTGCCATCTTCTGATGGCTACTTCCACCTCATCGCGAAGCTCAAATCCTCTCAAACTAGTTTCTCGATCATGAGATCACTGTACTTCAATGGCCTGCATAATCACCAGATCTCAGTCCAGTAGAGTTTCTTTGGGACGTGGTTTTCCATGAGATTTCGATCACCAATGTGCAGCAACTTCTATCATGGACCAAACTCTGTGGCTTACCTCGACAACCAGGCATTGCAGCTGGGTCTATTCAAGCCACAGCATAAATTGCACCTGAATACCTCAAGCCAGCACCAGATTGTTGCTCACCGTCCGACCTACCTGTTCCTCGCCCTGCCTGGTCCTGGATTACCTGTGTGTGGATTCCTACCCTCGTCATCGTTCCTGCTTCCCAGCTCACCACCGCTCTCCTGATTCCTCAGCCCTTGTAAATAAAAGGCTGAATCATCACTGGTGTCTGGTTTTGGATCCTGCCTGAAGATAGACAAAACAACATAACTGAAGGCCAAACGGCTGTTTCCCTGTCTTGAATTTTGTTCCTTTGTCCTGAAAAACATTTAATTTTGGCCGATAGTAGATGTAATAAATGTGAGCAGCTGTAATGTTTATTTCCTGCTTCAATAAGTTGGAAAAACAGATTTTAGTGGATGGTTAAGAGAGAAAAAAGATATTATTTATTTATAAATTGCACTGAAGCTGAACATAAGAAGTTGCAAACTTATGCTTTAACCCATTTAGCTAAGAGTTATTCAGCATACATACACATATTTAAGCCAATAAATGTAGTAATGTAAAGAAAAATAGGTTTTTAATTATGCTTTATTTTGTTAGTTTCTCTTTACTTTGACATTACACCATTTTCACTATTTTACTTTCTTATTATTTGTTGTATAACTTGCGTTACTCTGTGTATTTTATATTTGGATTTATTAATTTTTCAACACGTCTTAAACAAAGGAGAAAACGACAAAGCCATAATTCACATCTCAGCTGTTCTTTATTGATGAGCTGTTTTGGTAGCTGAACATGACACATGTCAAGATTACTTTTACTAACTGGACTTTGCTCCATATACAGTATGTATATGCAGCAAGACCAATAGTTCCTCCACCAACATGGATAACTTCATAGTTACAAAAATTGATTTTTTTATCAAAAACTTTCTGTGATATACAAAATGTATGAAAAAAAGGGGAAAAATATGAGACACCGTCTGTCCTTAAGCAATTCAAGTGTTCAAAGGTAAATAGGGGTTAAAAACTGAGGGAGCTTGGTTTGTGTCGGACTAACTACATTACCCATGACGCACCAGAAGCTACGTCTGATGATACTATTGGCTGAGATTTCCCCGCCCCTGTGACGTTTCCCAGTGTTGGAGTTAACCTGGAGTTAATTTACCGCTGAGCACCAGACAGCAGAGGACCACTGAACTGTCAGAGATATACTATTATGGCTTCCCCTACTAGTATATGCTGCCGCTTATTTACTAAACACAGCAGTTTAAGAAGTTTCAGGAAACTCTTCACTCGCTGCGTTAACGGCAGCGTTCAGCGGGTCTGTTCCGGCGCCACGTACAAGAAAAACGAAGTTGAGCTCGGAGACTCCGCCGAATCTTCCCCGAACTTCACATCCCTGAAAACGGCTTCAAGACTGGTAAGACTGGTGTTCGCGTGATTCCTGGAGGAAAAAACTTGACCTGAGCTACTCCGTGGCTGAAGTCTAATCACAAGCTAGCTGCTGGAAACATTAGCTCATTAAAGACTCGTTAGATGACAAGTTTTAATTTTTTGTGACGTAATCCAATTTAAGGCCCGATGGGGGGTGAACTGGGCAGCAACGTCAAGGGTTGAATATTAACCACAACTGTAACAGTGTGGCCATAAAGTAAAAACGTCTGTATGTGATTGATTTCTCTGGCCTGCCTTGTTATTACTTCCTTATAAAGAATCGAAAGTTTGTAATTGCTGCTGAGATGATTGAGATGCATACACCTGTCCTGTTCTTTACTTGTTACTGTTGCAAACCCCATTTCCTGAAATATTAGTTATGAAGCTATGCCAGTGTTTCTGGCATAGCAGAGAGACTCAAGATTTGTGATTAATTTACAATAATGTGAGTAACATGATCATGCAATGTGACAGATAAGGACTTTGTCCTTTTGCCTTCCAGGCTCTTGTGATATCAATGACAGCATGACTCCAATTGGAGATCATTTCCCTTGAGAGCATAATTGAAGATCTTTTCATTAAACCGTTTTTATTTGTCGTCTTTTTTGAAGGGATTTCTGGGGCTTTGCAGGTCATATTAAGGTCACTTTTGCAGTTTAGAAGCCTGTAGTCAATCATTGACCAATAATTTTAACAGGGGCAAATAAGGTTTAAGTAAATTCCTATCTCCTTTAAAATCATGGGGTCAGGGGTTAGCGCTCAGAACATCTGACAAGGGGGTCAAAGGTCATACACTGTCAACAAAGCCATATGCTACGGTGTAAACCATTTTCATGTGTCATGAAGTCATGGTGGGTTTTATGTAAAATTGCAGAACTGCTGGTGTACTATCATCTTTTATTTCTGTGCCAGATCCACTCCACGGTGTCATTTAGTGTCTCTCTCTGTCTCTCTCTCTCTCTCTCTGTGTTTTCTTCATCTCCAGGAAAGACTGAGAAATGACAACAAATTACCTTTTTCAGCATTCTTGACTGACAGCTTTGGTCGCAAACACAGCTACCTGCGCATCTCCCTGACTGAGAAATGCAACCTTCGCTGTGAGTAGATGTTCCTCATCAGCATTGTTAGATTTTGCCCAGCTGTTTCCAGATACCTAGGGGGGAAAAAAATCTAACAATGTTATTGTTAGATTTCTTTTGTCTGCAGTTTACTTGTTTAGAGCAGGTTTAGCTGGTGAACAAATGAATGACATTATGTTTCCAGCCTAAAATGAGAAGGAAGGTTTTTCCTTTTCTTTTAAGGTGGCTTTTAATCTGTTCCCTTTTTCTTTACAAACTTTATCCCGTTCAGTATCGTAATGAGTTGTGAGTCTGTTCCCTGTATTACAGGGGAGGAGGCACAGCCACTTTCTTTCTTTTCGTTGTTGTAATGAAAAAATACTTTTTAAACAGAAATGAAAAGCATTTTAAATTTACGTATGTTTAATTTGAGTTTTTTTTTTTCATTTATGCTGTGTCATGTTGGGTAAACAGGCAACAAAGTGCTTTATTAGTACTTTGTTGCTAATAAAGCATAAAATATGTATCAAAACTGTCTGCATTACATAAAAGCAGTTGGACGTGGGAATATTAGAAATTAACAACAATAATAATAAAAGTACCCAATTTCACAACCAAAGATTTTAATCCTGTGTGAGGTGACATTTGCCCGTTTTGTAAATGTGTTGATGTCAAAAGAGGCCAGTTAAATCAGTTAATACAGAAAACCTGTCACTAATGTCAACCATCATGTAAATGATCAGTTTTTTTTTCTGCGTCTAGAGAATAATACTGTCCAAACCCTGCTGATACTCATGTTTTATCAGAATCTAAACAACTTAAACAAAAAGCAGAAAACCGCCTGCAGTTTTTTTCTTCCTGTTTGTGACGACAGATCAGTTATGTTCAGCCTGATCTGTTTACTCCAAACCATGTGATGTCGGCGCATCTGATTTTCCATCCGATGACGGTTATCAAGCAAGTCATCAGAAATAGTTTGGAGAAACAATTTTTATACAGTTCCAGTTTGTGCGTGATGAAACGCTTTATAATGAGGTTAAATCTAAAATTGGGAGTCATCTTTGTTTGACATCTGAAAGCCTAACTGACCCCCCCACCCCCAATTTCTCTCTAAAATGCTGGTATCGTTGTCGTGGCGAAGTTGATCTGAAGACAAAGAAGCTCAGCTTTGCCTTTTGACCGTGACTCTTTAACATGCTGAAAAAGTTAAATCACAAACAAAAGAGTAAGGAATGATATAGTTTTGAGTTAAAACTTAATACGTATTTCTGGTGAAAGCCTTTCACTTGCTTTCTTTACATGACATGCGCATTTAACTCGACTCGCTTCAGTTCAGCTTTATTTTTCGTATTACACCAAATCACGAGAGTTGCCATCTTGAGGCACAGTCCATGTTACACAATTGATTTCTTATTTTTTTCTGATTCTGGCTTTTTTTTGTAATATTATTTCAAATGTTGCTGATGAAGGTGAATGTCTGCTTTTGGTGTCTCCCACCTCCAGGTCAGTACTGCATGCCGGAGGAGGGAGTAAAGCTCACGGCGAGGAGCCAGCTGCTGACCTCTGCCGAGCTGCTGACGCTGGCTCGCCTCTTTGTCCGAGAAGGCGTGGACAAGATCCGCCTCACTGGAGGGGAGCCCCTCATCAGACCTGACATACTGGATATCATCAGTAAGGAAATGGTTCAAATGAAGTGATCATAGGCTGAACTGAAATTTGTTGGGATTTATGATTTGTGCATCACCATTTCTGAAGAGGCTCCATCTTCTCCCTTTTTTTTTTAAACTTGGAAAACTGTAACCAACTTCTGGCAAACATAGACATGGATTTTAGTTTATTGTATGATTATTTGTGTGCTGTGTGTTTTTGGTGTCCTGGTCTGCCAGTTCTTCATGTGTAAACTCTTCTGACTGGACCTAGTGTGTAAAGGTGGTTCTGCGTGCGTCCTGACAGATTTGAGAAGGGAAAGTGATTTGTCACACTCCGACTGTGCACGCACTCTAATGATGGATTATCACGTTCTAATTTTACATCCTGATATGTGAATCAAGCGTTGCAGCTTCAGCTCAGGTGACTGTCCCTGCGCAGACAATGCGACGCGTGACATGAGTGACCAAAGCGGCGTGGCGAGATCGGAGGGCGGAGTCTTCAGCAGAAGGCTGCAGAAACAATGACCAGGGTGTCATGTGATAGGCCTTGTCTGTGATGTCACGCAACCCTCGTTAAAGTTTGCTGGAGTGTGTAATTGGGATTAAATGGAAACTTTTTTTTTTGATGAACTGCATTTATTCCAACGGGAGAGATTTTTATTGGGATAAGAAGAGTTTGAATAAAACTTTTGAAAACTAAAAATTGTTTAAGATTAGTTAGACGGCATGTTTTGGCATTTTGAATTTAAAAAAAAAAAGAACATTTTGGCTATTACTTGTTTTGGGTTTAACAGTATAAATTGATTTGGTCTCTGAGTGCAGGAATTATACCTCAAATACGCACATCTGAGGTTTATTCTGAGATTGTTGCCCTGCAGATTGGGAAGTTTATAAAATCAAATCAAAAATCTACCTCATTTCACCCCACCCTGCACTTGGGTTTTTTCCTTTTTTTAATATAGAGGGTGACTGAATGTTTTTTTTTTTTCTTGTTCTTGTCCTTTAAATTAATTAATTAAATTATTTTTAATTAAAACAGCTAATCCTGATTTTATAAATCAGGGCAGTTGATGGTAAATATGTTGCTTCCCTTTTTTTTCCTGCTCCATATAGGAAGATACAACAGTTTAAAACTCACATATTATCCACATATTTCTTAAATTTAGTTTAATAGCTGTTGAATAAACTTAAGTAAAACAAGAATATTTTATTTGTACAAATAAAAAAAAAAAAAGAAGCAACCATTTAAAATAAAAGGTAAAAGTTTACTTGCATTATGTTATGTCAAATTATGTTATGTCAAACATAGTCGAAATGTGACAAACAAACAAAAAAAAAAAGCTGTCAAGTATACAGACTATAATTCAGTGTGGCCTCATGGTGGAGCAGCACTATTTTAAGTTTTATTTTAAATTCAACTCTTGATTCATTGTTATTAACTTGTATAATAAGCTCATTAGTAGTAATTTTTCTGTTGAGGTGTCTCACTCTCTCCCTCCGTTGCCACGGCTACGCTCTCTGCAGCTGAACTCAGGAGGCTGGAAGGCCTGAAAACCATTGCAGTAACAACCAATGGCATGAACTTGGCCAGGCTTTTGCCGAAGCTGAAAGAAGCCGGTGTGGACCTGATAAACATCAGCCTAGACTCACTGGTTCCTGCAAAGTTTGAGTTTATCGTCAGGCGGAAAGGTAAGGGAGAAAAAAATGTGCAAGACATATGTGAAGGTGAAGTGATGGAGGAGACTGATGTCAAAATACAGTGGCAGGGGGTGAAGAAACTGGTTTTCTGCATGCATTTAGCATGAAGTATGATCTAATCTACATTTAAGTCACAATAATAGACGAAAACACAATGTTAAGATAATACACACACAAATGATAATGTATTGTGTCATTACTGAGCACATTTATTAAACATTCACAGTGCTGGAAGCCATAAGTGAACCCACAGACTAATTACCTAAATGAGAGCTAATTCCACTCAGTAATTTGAACACCTGGAGTGTGTTTATTAAAATGAGTTTGCAAGTGTGTTTTAGAGCAGTTATGATTAATAAAATACCGGTAATTTAAGTTTGCTGTACAGTAGAAGCGTCTGCTGGTCTGAACCATACCTCACACAAAGATCTCTGAAGACATTAAATTCTGAGTAGATGACCTGCAAGACTCTGGAAAGGGAAACAAAGTCATCTCAGAGTGCTTAGTGCAAGGTTGGATGAATTGTCTGTAAATAGAGACAGGGTGGTGCTGTGGTGACTCTTCCTAGAAGGAGCACAAATGGACTGACTGAGATAAGGAAATGAAGGAAGGAGTGAAGGCCGGCACTGGGATTAAGTCCTGTCTGAGCCCGTCTGCATTTGTCTGGTTTTCACTGAAATGTTTTAGAGATTAGGTGCTGAAGCCTTACAGATACCTTTACCCATCACTATGCTTTCGTTAGGATTTGAGGAACAACAAACCCAAGATTTAAAAGTCATTATGAGAATTCTAGATTAAAGATGATACTCGATCCCTGCAGATGGGGATTATCTGCCAGTGGAAGATCGCCAGGATGTGTGGGTTTGTGTAGATAAAAACAGATGATCCACACCATGACAGGTTGCTGTCAGGAACCTCTGGCTGCTGTTGGAGGATCAGTTATAGGTATTTACATAGCGCTTTTTGACAAAACACATATTTGAACACAGAAACCAAAACTTTTGCATGCCTGAAAAGCTCAAAGGGTCCATTTCTCAGCTGATTGCTCATCGATCAATGACCTAAGTTTGTCTTTGGTTTAAGTACATTTTCATCTGAAGCATATTTGTTTCATCTGTACGTCATTTAGAGGTACAAACACATGAAGAATATGGTAAATCCTCAAAACTGACGTCTAACTCTGGTTAAAGCATTTCATCACCTTTTCCATTTATCCATTTTTTTTCCCCCCAGGGTTTCACAAAGTTATGGAGGGCATTGATAAAGCGATTGATTTGGGCTACAGTCCTGTTAAGGTGCGTTATTTCTGTAACACTTACACTTTAAACTTGCAGTGACTGCTGAGAAGTTGGACAAATCAGGTTAAATAAACGGAGGAAGTTCATCAAACAAAAAAAAAAAGTCACATAAAGCAAAATCAGCTAAAACCAGCTAACAGACAGTGGAAGCTTCAGAGACCTTTGTCAAGTCTGTGGAGGAACTGGACTTTCACTTATCTATGAGACTCGTTTATCAACAGAATTCAAAGATAAAGAGAGATAAGGCCATCTTTCATGTGCAGAGTAAAGGTCATTTAAGTATGTTTCTAAATGTGCTTGAGTGGAGACACTTGTTCTCTTTTTACCAAATCTTGTGCTGAACTGGTCCAGAACACCTAAAACATGGCACCACAGACAGGAAGACTGAAGTAATGTAACAGCCAACCTCTGGGTGAAACACTGGCACTCTGGTAACGCCTCCAACTGATCTGTCCCTCCATGTTTCAGGTTTTTAGAAGTTGATGTTTACAGTTTGATGTTAAAAACAAAAAAGTGCAAAAGAGTTTGATCTGTCTGGTTCTGAGGTGCAGTGAATACATTGTGATTTGAAGACATAAGTGGACATGCAGGTGTTGAGGCTTGATTCACTTTTTTCACCAATCAAGATGGATTTTTATTCTTTTTCTCTCTTTTTTTTTGGCTTTGTATTGACCTCAAACACTCTAATAATGTTATCCACTAAAGTTTTCTTTCATTTCTCTTTTAAATGTTCATTTTTGTTCCTCTTGAAACCAAATAATAAGGCAAAAAAGTTCTCATGCAGAATTAGACATCTCATTTTCTTTAAAAACAAAAAACAGCCACAGTCATTTTTACTGGCCTCAGTAGACTAATCTGTCGGGTGCATTTATGCAAAATCTATAATAACTGGGTTCTTAAATGTAGGCCCATCCACCTAATAGAAATGCTTGTGCAGATTCCTGCCAGTTGATAAAATGTCCACGCCATTTGTGGCCTTGAAGTTGTCATGTTTACAGTTGTGTGACAAGCTTGAGAGCAGACTGATAGTTCAGTAATCAGTGGCCTGTTGTGTGCTGCCTTCTGCAGATCAACTGTGTGGTGATGCGAGGCCTCAACGAAGATGAGCTGCTGGATTTTGTGGCCTTGACTGAGAAGAAGCCTCTGGAGGTGCGCTTCATTGAGTACATGCCCTTTGATGGTGAGTTCTCACTTTCAGAATATCTGGACGTCACCTGTTAACATCATTTGTTCGTTGTTCAGACACAAAGGTTTGTAAATGACTGCTCCTGGGAGTCTAATGGAGTAGTACCAGTAAACCTGCATCACACCGAGAGGCCTTTTATAAGAGAACATGAGGATTTTTGTCTCACAGCTCAGCTTTCAGTTTTGCTTCCTGGTGAAAGGAAGCAGTTTGTTGCAGGTGGCTGAACCGGGCTGCCTTCTCTCCTGTCTGTAGGTAACAAGTGGAACTTCAAGAAGATGGTGAGTTACCAGGAGATGCTGGACCATGTCAGACAGCAGTGGCCCAACCTAGAAATGCTTCAGGCTGGACACACAGACACAGCCAAGGTCAGTGCTTCTGACTGCAACATTTCCTCCTGATTAATCTGTAAAACACGAGCCTGAGTAAGAAAATGTTGGCTTTATCTGGAAAATACAGATTTACTATGACCTTTGATTTATCTGCAGGCTCCATAAATTATTTTAATATCTTTCCATATGCTCCAATCTTTTTCTGATTTTGGGGTTTGAAATTGGGGTGTTGCCATAGTAACCCTGTCCTTGTGTATTGTCTAGTGTATGCTTTGTTTGAAGAAAGAAGCCTTTATTAATTTATGCTGAGAGCTATCATAATAACATTTTTTTTTTTAAATTAGAAGATTCACATTTGCAACATTGGACACATTTTATTGATTAAAGCTGCACAAAGGAACTTTTGCCATTTTCAGCTCCTTGGACCCTTTAGGAGTTCTGCTTAGATCGCTTTTAAGAAGCTGAATGTGCCGTCTCTTACTCGGTCACGTTTTCTCTTCTCTCCCTTAATTTCTTTCTTGCATCAGTCGACTGTCAAGACGTCCACTGTAGCTCTGTGAGGTACTTTTATCGATGTGATGTGAAATAGTAGCGTAACCCAAAGCACTGTTTTCCCACCGGGACAGGATTAAACTTCAACTAATATTTTAATGCAGCAAAAGTTCTTTGTGCTAAAACTGAAGTCATCTTGATTGAGGCCCAGTTTTAGGGGAAAAAAAACAGCTGAATTTTCTCGCTCAGAAAACAAGTCTATTTAAAATGACAACTTTGGTGGCTTTTCTGTCTTTGTTGTAACAGATGTTTAAAGTACCAGGCTTTGAAGGTCAAGTGGGCTTCATCACCTCCATGTCTGACCACTTCTGTGGCTCCTGCAACCGTTTACGCATCACTGCAGATGGAAACCTGAAGGTAAAGCTTCACTTCTTCATTGCTGGTGTGTTTTTGTGTTGTATGATGTGAGCATTATGTGTGAATGCATATGGACATGAACCCCCACCACCGCCACTACTAATTCTGGTGACCCCTCTTCTTAAAGTTTGTCAGCCTCCTAAAAGCAGCTGCTCTCGGGAGTCCTGACTTAATACGGCCCAAAAACCCAAATCTTTGTGTTTGACACGTCCGTGGTTCTGTCTTTCACCTGTGCTGCTGACGTCTGTCTTCTCAGGTGTGTTTGTTCGGCCAGTCTGAGGTCTCCCTCAGAGACGTTCTGCGTTCTGGAGCGTCGGATGAAGAGCTGCTGGAGGTTGTTGGAGCCGCTGTGGGCAGGAAGAAGAAGCAGCATGCAGGTAAAAGTGTCCACACCACATCACGTGTTGGGTTAATTTTAGATATTTGAGTTTTACTTGAATGTAAATGATGAATTTGCCTCTTTTTAGGCATGTTCAGTATCTCTCAGATGAAGAACAGACCTATGATCCTCATTGGTGGGTGACTCAGCTGTACGTACAAACATTTCACTCTGTTCTGTCATTACCCACTTTTCTTTTTTTTTCTGCCAAATTAATGAATTTCCTCTTTAAAGACCCCCTTCCTCGTCTTGCTCCAGCAGGAACTTTTCAAATATGTCTGCCAAAGCCGCAACGCAGCAAGAGAGAGACTCCTGTTATTGTCCAGCTTGAAAATGACGCATTTCTGTGGAGACCTGCAGCTGCTTGTGTTTGCCGTTCAGACAGCAGAAGAGGCGTCAACAGACAGATGTTTTTGTGCCTTCTAGATCACACTGACTCAATATATTCAGCCCTTGGTCAAAACTCTACCACCTCGAGGAGTTGGGGTTCTCACGTTGAGACACATACGAACAAAGAAAACCCCGATGTGATGAGCAGCCTCCACAGCCTAGCACCCCCTCACTCCTCAGAGACTAGAAATGCTAACGTTTTTCCCTGTTCTCACACTAAGACTGCATGCACAAATGAAATGAGCTACATTAATGAAGACTGCCTCTGGGACGACCAAGCAAGGGGTCCTCATGTCCTAAAGGACGGCTTCCTCCGGGCCGCAGGAACTTCTGTTTTTTGCACACTACGAATGAATGCCAAAAGAAATCTTCCACACTTCAGTGCTAGGCAGTTGCACAATCAAAGCGCCAGCGAGCATCCCACACTGATTGTGACGGATCTGAGACACTCAGCCTCAGATGTGTCTGACTCTCACGGCGACACTGACGCCCAGTTGACACACACAGACGTCCAGGGCCGAGCCGTCATGGTGGACGTTGGGGGCAAAGTCCCATCACGTCGAACGGCCGAAGCCTGCGCCACCGTCATCTTGGGCCCCGTGGCCTTCCCTTTGCTCCGGGACAACCAGCTGGCGAAGGGTGACGCCCTGACTGTGGCGCAGCTGGCGGGCATCATGGCGTCGAAGCAGACATCAGCGCTCATCCCGCTCTGCCACCCGTTACCTTTAGATCACGTTTCTGTCACCTTTCACCTCGATGAAGTGCACCAGTCTGCCATCGTCACGGCAACGTGTCACACTACAGGCAGGACGGGCGTGGAGATGGAGGCTTTAACCGCCGTCTCTGTGGCAGCGCTCACCATCTATGACATGTGTAAGGCAGTGAGCCACGACATCGTCATCACGGATGTAAAGCTGCTCAGCAAGACCGGTGGGAAGAAGGATTTCCATCGTCATCAAACCCAGTAAAACCCAGAGTGAATGAATTCTAAGCAACATGATGGAGTTTTCTCTGGAATTACTGCTTCTGCAGATTTGTGTCATCAAAACAGTTTGAAAGGTCATTCTTACCCCAGCTTGATCTATAAATTCATTTGGTCTAAATCATGTTTATGCTTCCTTTAACGACTGTTAAGTGTCATACATGAGCTTACCTCCAGTTCTGTAGGCCTCTAGGGGGCGCCCAAGTGTTACATTTCCAAGGCTTCTCAGAAGGCTCTCGGTGAAGATCAAACTGAACACACCACCACGTTTACCAAGTTCGAGTCTGTTACAAGTGCTGACATCTAGTGGTGGAGGTGGAGATAGCAGCCATCTAGTAGCTTCGCCTCTTCTGCTTTGCCAGCTCTTGTGACACTAACATAGTCAAATAAATCAGCCTTTAAGCTTCAGTTAGGAGCTGGTCAACACAAGGAACTGAAAATAAGGAGACCTGGCACCTCTACTCGTGATTTCCTCCGACAGTATCCTGGTTTTATGGTGATGGTGTGTCTGCTCTATGTGACGAACCTGCTGTGAATGTAGACATAAAGCTGTGTTCAACCTGAAAACAGCTGTCTTTTCAGGTTGAAAAAGATGAATTTATCAAAGATGTTTCACACTAAGATAAATAGTTTTGAATGATTTGTATATTTTTTTTCTCAGACTTTTGTTACATCGCTGCAACTTTGTTTGATTGACCTACGTGAACTCTGAAGATAAATGTTTTCTTCTACTTGATATGCATTGTCAGACTAACATCACTATGAATGTGTTTACAGTTGCCTTTGAAAGGTAATTCAGCTGTAGGCATTGTAGCACTGCTGTTCCTGTGATCATTCAGTGGTGTGGTTTGGTGAACCACTGAAGTGACTAACCTTGACCTCTACCTCTGTAGTCCACTATACATTCATATAGTATTACAGTAGAGGGTGATTTATAACACAGATAATCCATTTTACAGCTTATATTTCTCTTTTTTGTCCATACATGAGTGTCTACTGTCAGAGAACTGAATACTGCTGAATAATACTACAAATCAAAAAAGAATAAAGAAAGTGATATATTTTCATGTAATTTGACATTTCCAAGATAACTCGTGTTTATTTCATTTGTTATACACTTACTTTTGCATTTGAGGCTTGCAAGTCATTTATGTAAAAGTTGTTTCTAGAGCCATTTAAAACTAATAAGAAAGTCAAATAATGAATTCTGAATTTTCAAGCATCATTATAAAAGATCGAGTCTATAAGAAACAAAGGTGGACAGTAAATCAATGAAATGTTGAACAAGTTTCATCCAAAAAAAGAAAGAAAAGAAAGATGGGAAAACATTTGCATAAAATTATTAAATCATTCAAGAAATCTGGAGACATTTTATTCTGTAAACTAGGACACAAACTTGTACTGGACACGTTTAATTCCTGAGACAGCTGCATAAAGAACTGAGATTCATCTATAGTTGATCTAAAAACAAGGACCAAGGCGTGACGAGACCTCTGGACATCGGTTCCAGCTTTGATTTTCCCGATTTGAGGTTGTAGATGGTCGTACCGACTGATCATCCTCACATCTTAGAAGTAAATACAAACAATGATCCTGTGGAGGTTTCCTAAGAAGCTTTTTGTTTGCAAAATGAACTTTATCATTTAAAAAGTTATCTTGCAACTTTGTACACTGGAAGTGTGAAAGTCGAGTGCTGGTTCGCTCAGCTAAAACATGCAGCATGGCTTTTATTGATGGCTTAACGCCGTAAACTGGACATTCTTGTTGCACTTTTAATGTGTTTGTATGTAAACTTCTTGTTTAGAAGAGAGAGAACTTCCTGCAGACAGGACGAATGCTTTCCTGCTCGCCATCCCCAACATCGGCCTGGAGATCAACAAAAGAGGGAGGCTTTTCAGGCCCAAATAAAATACCGTGCTAGTGTATCTGTAGCTGTTGGTACCAGTTCCAGGACTTTCTACTGCTGTTGACCTCAACTTGATGCTCAAGTGAGTTAGTATACAGTTGGATTTGGGCTCAGTGTTGCATCTTTCTGCCAGTACAGAGGTGAGGTTTAATCATCAGAAGGTTGTCTTAAAGTCTGTACTGGCTGCCAAAGTTGAAACCCAAAACCTTACAACTGATGCCCGGTGTTGGGGTCTTACTTGAATCAACGGCAGCAGAGGAAGCGCACAGATTCATTTCAGTATTTGGTATCTCAGCAGCAATGAGCCTGTCCTTCACCACGACTCACACTGAATTACATCCTTGGTATTCATGCTGATGATGCAGGGAGGGTGTTTAAAAGAGCTCTGGGGTTGAACATCTCTGTGGGATTTGGATGAGCAGATGTGCAGTTATAATACAGTAACTAGACTGGTTCTGATTGTGATACCAGCTCCGGAAATATTTGCAGATTCTGCTCTGTCGTATCAGAAGGATGCAAATGTTCACAGAACATTCCCTTCAAACGAATGTTTTAAAGTGTGAAACTGTTTGCAGGTGGGTTCTGTGGATCAGATTCAACAACAGTCCACGTGGTAGTTGAAGGGATGCTGACAATTTACAGATTTAGATTTTTTTTAAAAAAAAAATACACATTAGATAGATATTCTTTAATTTGATATCAGTTGATCATGATTGTATCTGGATAAAAGATGTTATATGGCAATCCATGTTTGAATGTACTTACACACTTTAGAAAGAATCCTTCAACAATGACAGTTACAGCAGTAATAACAATCATATCAGATGAGTAATACATATTAATGAAAGAGAAAATAATAATTCATGTATCAGGTTGGTGCTGACTTCCAGCCAACCAGTACCTGAAGTCCAGGTATCAGAATCTGTATCCAGTAATAACCTGAACTGGGTTTGAGGTTTGATTGTTCACTAACTTGAGACAACAAT
>JAOWBL010000015.1:13405464-13418177 GCA_028564865.1 Zenarchopterus dispar
CAGGTATCAGAATCTGTATCCAGTAATAACCTGAACTGGGTTTGAGGTTTGATTGTTCACTAACTTGAGACAACAATGGCTGGAGCCTCTACAGCGTCCCTCGTATTTCCTTCTAATGTTTTTAAGTTCATGTTTTAATTTTACATAGCTTTTGACCTAAATTTCTTTTGTAATTTTTATTTTAGTTTTGTTTTGTTTCTGATGTTCTGATGCATCATCTCTCCGTAAACCATCTGAACTGGCTCAGTTTGAGATATGCTTGTGGCCTTGACGATTTAATGAAATAAAACAAAGGAGTAAAACTCCTAAATTTGCACAAATAGTTCAACACAAAAACAAATCACATGAACAGAACCCAGAAAGATGTGCGAGTAATCTGCAGGAGTTTATTTCCAGCCTGTTTTCAATCAGGCGTACGTGTCCAGTCAGTTTGGA
This sequence comes from Zenarchopterus dispar, assembly GCA_028564865.1. Taxonomy (NCBI): domain Eukaryota; kingdom Metazoa; phylum Chordata; class Actinopteri; order Beloniformes; family Zenarchopteridae; genus Zenarchopterus; species Zenarchopterus dispar. Next base: position 13,405,900 of record JAOWBL010000015.1, read on the forward strand.
TGATTCAGTGATGGATGGATGATTTTGGTTTTAAAATTCAGACTTTAATGACTGCGGACAAACACAGAAACCTCACATAAACTGAATTCTACCACCAATGTGTTTCGTATCACTCCTCATCTTCTTTCCTGTCTGACATCAACCTTCCTCAAACTCAGGAGGTCACAGAGGTCGAGTTTACACACTACTGGATATAAGCAGGAGTTCAACTGGAACGTCGCTGTCCGGGGCTGATCCCTGGACGGACATTTTGTCCCCGTAAATACCCCAGTGGATCAGACACGCTAAAACATGGTGCCTGCAGGGTGTTGAGAAGCAGCACACCAACATCCAGAGATATTTAATTCAAATAGGCTTTAGTGATCCCAGATACAAAATATAGGAGTAAATCATGTAATCTGCAATTCTAACAAGGTGTCAATCAAAACAGAGTAGGTATAGATCCTACGTCCTCCAAAATTTCACCAAGAATAAAAAAAAAAAAAAATCTTGTTTTAAAAAAAAAAAAAACACCATTAGACATTTAGTGCTAATTAAAGACTGAAAATTCAGATGCGGATTACTAAATATAAGATCTTTAAGCTCCAACTCTTGATTAGTGAGTGACATACTTCCCGAGAGCCGGAGTGATATTTTCTGGTTATCAGAAACGCATCTACAGGAGGAGATAAGATAAAGCCTGAAAGTGAGATTTTCTCAACTTTTCTCAAGTAATAAGGTTATTTAACAACTATTTAGGTGTGAGATGCTGCACATACTTTTCTTTAATTCTCTGAGCATTACATGGTGGGACCTTGATCAAGATCAATAAACTGTCTTAAATGATTTTGATTTGTGAAAAACCTCTTCTGTAGCATTGCTTAGAACTTGACATTATTTTATAACTTTTCCAGATCGACCTGCAGAAACAGTCGTTGGCTTTTAGCACTGGAAATATCTGCTTTTATAGAATACTGCAAACCTGCTAATCAATGTGATTAACTTTTTAACCTGGTTCAAAGTTACATTATTTTTAGGATTTAAGTATGTAAGCGGTTACTTTGTATTGCCCATGATTTTTCCTTCTTCCTTGCTATGAAGTAATGTTATGGTGAAAAATATTGGCCTGTTTGAGGTTGTAATTCTGGATTAAAGGAAGGGGTCCCAACCTTTTCTCATGCCTGTCCGATCCATTTCTACATCCGTTTTTGGAAGAGAGGCAGGTACCACACAAGTCGACAAAGACAATGATAAAAGCTCACTTCAGCAGGAGACCTCAAACAGGTGTTTTCGGACCGTGGGGTGAAGATGGAGTAGAAAACGTGAGTAGACCTGAGGAGAACATCCCAACGCCACGCACATACAGGTGCAGAGAATAGACAGTCAGGTTTCAGGGACAAAAGTTTATTGTAACCCTACAAAAGACACAGGGTGATGGGAAAAATATACAAAACAAAATAAATTTATAGAAAAAAATGACTCATTTGTTGAACAAGTCTCAGATCTATCCATCATACATGGACCACATTTTAATTATTCATATTTTTAATATAACAATTTGTTGTAATGCTGTGTGTACATACAAAATATAGCAAACTAAATAAGGCAAATAAATAGAGGTACAATTTACAGGAAAATGGAACATTCTTCAATGTTTTCATCTTTTTTTAATTCTTATCTCAAACATTAACAATGGTGTACAAAATGCTTTTTTTTTTTTTGAAATTTTATTTCCAACTGTACATCTTTCGGTGGAGGATCTTATTTCCAACCATAAAAAATACTGACTCCTCACCATTACGGGACTGGGGAGAATGGGTGCAACTTTTCTCAGGCAGTGAAAACTCTGCTGTAACAGGTGTGCTCCTTCTGCAAGCAAAGCTCCTTTTCTAAGGGTCAACACGTCACACTTCGTGGACTCTTCTGTAGGCATGCACATCGACATCGTGTGGGTGTAATGACAGAAATGTGACAGAAAATGCCCCCAGCCCACCTGACAATTATTATCTTTAATATTTGTTCTGGTTTAAACCCGAAATCCTATAATCTCTGAGAGCCAAAAGACTGATAATCTTCCAGCGGTCCAGCCGGAGTCCTCCGCCTCACTTGCCCTTTTTCATCGTCCTCCTCTGTACATCGTATTTTTTTGTGCACCTCATTTTCGCTGCACCGCTCTCGTCTCTAGAGGAACCCAACCCCTCAGAACCGTTGCTGCAAATGGAAATATCCCATCATAAAAGTGCATTGAACAGCTACTAATGTCTTTGCTCTGTTTGCCACGTTTACACTCCTTTACAGCCAGTCAATGGCCAAATAAACATCCAAACATGTAACAACACAAACATATTAATACTGACAATGTCACAATACCCCTCAGTAAATAGTCTGCGCTACAATAACGGGTTAAAGCTCTGAATTAGGAGTTCAAAAGGCCCTGCTGAAGTCTGATGAACTGAAGGAGGACAGGTTAGAGAAAAGCTCAAAAATCGCCTGAATGAATTAGGTTTACAGGTTAATCTTTAACACATGCTGCCTCAGACTCGTATCCGTTTCTCTCTGCTGTAATCTGAAGAATTGCAGGAAAAAACCCCTGATACAATAAGATGTTACAGTGAAAGAACTCCCAATGGATAAAGAAAAGTGAAAGGTCTTTTTCCCTGCCCGATGACAAGCTGACCACAATAAAACAACTGCTGAAAGTATTTAGAGGACGTTGTCCAGAGTCTACAGCTGGACTCTGGAGAACGGGAAGATCTCAGGGTGAAATGTATCGTCTTTTGCCACAGGATGGTGCCACCTAGTCAAATCCAAACTGACATTATACCACGAAAGTCCGTTCTCTGGAAAGCCACAAGCTCTAACAGTGAGTGGAAAGAATGGTTTGTGTGGAAACAAAAAAGGATCAGAGGCACTTAAAGGTCAACTTACAGATAATAAGGAGAAAAGCTGCAAGAATGATGGATGAACTGGGACTGTGATCACTGGGAACACTGACATACAGAAATGGAAGTCTGATCTACAATGTCTTTTTTAATGTCATGTAAATGTAAAAGTAACAAGTACTGTCTTTCAGAGGGAGACTTATTTACTAGGAGTATATATATATATATATATATATATATATATAGTACGCAGGAGAACTACTTACTTTAACTGTTCCTATAGAAACACCCCCTCCAGCCCCCTTTCTATTCAAAGATGCGTTTTTTCTTAGTTTGACAAGTTTCACATATGTGTCAAAACATGGTCCAATACTCCCTTTGAAATTCTCGACACCTGTCTTGCAAGCCTCATGGATGGAGTGACTAAACCGAAAATATTCAAACACTAACTGGTTGACCACTGTGTGGATCCTGCAACATACTAAGCCAATGTTGTATCCTGGTGTGTGGAAAAATGATTCACCACTGAGTGTGAACAAATGAGCAGGATTACAGCTCTCCTCCTACTGGATCTCCAAGAATAGATCTAAATCTGCATGATTTGGATCCATCTCAATAACTTAATTAGACCCCAAATAAAATGTTAAAGCCTCTGATGAACCTCCGTGTTCAGGATTTGGAAATAGCTATATCAATAAAGGAAAAAAAAACTGTACTATAAACAAGTTTATGGAAAATGAGGGTAGCTTCATTATGTGGATCTGACTTGGCAACTGGCTGTCTACAGCAAATGACAGTTACAAGGAACTATACATGTTTGGAAATCTGTGATTCCGTCACTTTACTCCATAAAGACTTCCATAAAGAAAAAAAATCCAAGTGACTTGCTGAACCCTGATGGTGCAATAATAAGTAGAGCCGTGGCATGGTACGCTTTGACAACTGGAAGAATAACGGAGGGAGAGAGAGAGAGACTGCAGAATGCTGAGATCTGATGGATCCACTCACACGTGACCCTTGGTGACTCCTGGCAGATCGCTGAACATACTGAACTCATTGCAGATTGTTTCTTCAAGTTAAATTTGTTCATTTTCATTCCTTCATTAGAGCCGACTACAGTTGGCGTGTACTTTTGACTGGAAAGTCTGCCAGAAAATCTGCAGTGCAAACAAGACAGAGGGTGTGAAAAGGAAAAGCAATAACCTCTTTTACATAGAGCGAAAAAATGTATAGAAATCCACTTCAACGGCAATGTGAACTTGGAACAACATAAAATGCATTGCGTGTATAAAATCCCAAAATATATATAAAAAAAACCAAAAACCTCTACATCTTTGCAATTAGCTTGTCTGCCTCTAAATATAAATATATATCATTGCCTAATTGCTGTAGGTTTTGCATTAATACATTTACATGTGTTTTCGGTCTGTTTTGGCACGCTTTCATGCCAGAGCGATGATGGAACCGTTTCAGAGTGGACGTTAGCCGTGACCGTCAGCTCGATCAGCCGTTTCCTGGAGAAGAGGCGTTCATGTCCTGGGAAGCTGACCATCGGGACGTTGTTCCTGGGAATGCCGTGTGCTGTAGACCACTGGGATGAATCCTGTTTTGAAGCTCTAACCCCTTTGTCATGTGTTCTCCCCCTGCTCTTTCAGAAGCCCACAAAATGTTCGAGGAGGTGAGGACTCCACGCCTTTCTTTGCGATAGCAGAAGTTCATCAACATCCACCCATGAAGTTGCTGTGAAGTCTCTCTCGCGGGGAAGGCCTGGAACAACCACGGCTGTGGAAGCTTAGCCTGCATGGAAAGCCTTCAAGGTCCCTCTTCCACTCTTTCTACCTAAAACACAACTCCTTCATGTCTTTTTAGAGCCACGTAACCAAAAGACGGAGACTGTTTCAGTACCAAGGTGCTTACGGAGGACCGGAGCAGGTTTGTGAAGGGAAAAAGAGCAGAAAGGACAGATGGATGCTGAGAACCTCGAGCACAGTGTTAAAGGGATATTGACAAATAACATGGGGAAATGTGTCACAGTGGTCTGTCCTTCCCAACTGTCCAGAGCTTACAACGTGCAGAACAAACGGGTCAGAAATGGATTTACAAGACCAAACTGAGGGTTGCATCATTCAAGGCAGCATAGCTGCCCATGCATGTCTCTACATGTCCAGTCCTGCTGTTGCGTACATCCACTCCAGTGTCAGCAGAGACAGTTCTAGGACCTGGACTAAAGGTGTTAAGATATCTACACCATGGCAGAATTCAGATGTCCCGTGACTTTCTTCTACTTGCCTTTCCCACCCTAGTAGTTCACCTTGGTGACGGCTCTTTCACGGCCGCCACCCTCCACTAGCTGGTTGCCAGAGCGTTTGCGATTACGCTTAAATTTGTTCAGGTCCTTATCGAAGACCTCGCCAGAACGTAGCGCCGAAACGAGGTCGTCGAACTCCCCGCTGACCTCCTCTGAGGCTCCTCCCTTCTTGGCCCTCCGCTCCCGCTCCCTCTGCTCCTTCAGCTGGAGAAGTAGGAAAGAAAAAGAGGGAAGAAGAATATTCACTCTCAGGACTTTCGGTTGCCCATGTGACACTTATTAAATAACCCATGTTGAGTGGGGGTCAAGGAGGTGTACCTCTATAAGTCTGGTTTGCACTGGGGGTCAATCATTTTCTTTCAGTTTTAATTGTGTTTTTGCGCTAGAGAGTTGAAATAAAAGCTGTGGTTCAGATTTTTAGATTTTGGATCTAGAGTTAGATTTGGTCATAGTCCTTAGGAAAATCTCTGAACTCAAACATTGAGGTTAGTAATCTAAACATTATTAGCAAAAAGCTAGCCGTTAAATTATGAATAGTCATGTCTGGTAAAAGAATAAGTACATTCTTACGTTTTTACTTCACTTCTGATGCATTCATAACATTGCATTTCCTAAAGCTAATTTGAAAACGCATCTTCTTTTGTCTATATGTGGGTGTAAATGATTATTTTAGCTGTTTAGACTCATTCCTGGCCCATTCAGAGCACGAGCTCACTAGCGCCCCCTGGTGAACTGAAGGGTTTCCTTTAGAAAATTAGGTGAACAGGAAAAGTTTGGGCTCTCTGTAGATGCTCTGCTTATCATATAGAAAAAAAAAAAACCTTGAATGTCAGTGCAGCCAGGTTAAATCTCTGCGTCTCACCATGGCCTCCATCCGTGCCCTTCGCTCCTCCTCTTCCTTGCGACGCTGCATGTTCTCCAGATCCTGCCGTGCTTCGCAGAACGACTGCAGGAAGGTGTCGAAGATCCCGAAGAACTCGTCTGGCTGCATCCTCCCCTCCTCTTCCCCAAAGTGCTTCAGAGATTTGGCAAACTGTGCAGAACATATGCCATTTTTATACTTTGACATGAGGTGAGCGAGGTATTTTCCTTCATACAGCTGCTGCTCCGAACATAAACACAAGAGCTGGAAAACAACATTTCCGTCACATCACAGACTGAATTTTGTTCATGTTGTGAAAGACGCAAGTCTTCATATGCTCTTCAAATTAAAGTCTGCTGGTATTTATTCATGTTCAAGACCTGCAGGCGCGCGCGCACAAGCACACGTGCGCGGTGAGAGAGTGGCTGCATGATTTAACCACCGTATGTCCAGTGTTCTGCTCAAGCTGTTAGACGCTCTGTGCCAGGACAACGCCTACAGCCAAACGTTCCTACACACTCAGCTTTGTGTTGTAGAGCACACAAGTACACACACACACAGACTGTAGAAAAGAAATAAATGTGAATGTAAATGTAAATGTAAGGCACAGGCAGAATCCTTAAACACAGCGCTCCTCTCTTATGGACCCAAAGTTATTTTGCTCTAAACTCTCTAGAGACTCATCATATTCATATTTATCAGGTCTCTTAGTAAATACACACAACATCTGATTGCAGTTTAGCTCCATTTTTCAGTACATCTCAAATGGAACTTTTAGTGTGGATCTGGGGTTCAGCAGGTCATCCTCCGAGCCTTGCTACATGTCCAAGTGTCCTTGGGTAAGACAAACTGAACAACCATGTGTCTCCTGACATGTTCCTGAGTGTGCTACTGTGGAACAAAAATGCCCCACTTGCAGTTATATCTTGCCAGTAACAGATCGCCATCTGATTCTAGTGAGTCACCAAAGATGTTGTGTAGGAGGTGGACGCGAGCATCTGGACAAAAGCCATTTCATCAAAACAATGAGTAACTTCAAAGCTTCTCAGAGCCGACATGGCTAAACTCACCAGATCATCACTGGAAACAACAACTTTTTCTTATTTGTAGTAACTGATTTAAAAAAAAAACATATAAAAAAATAGGTAGAGAATCACAGTTAAGGTCCCTACATTCAACACATTTGAACAAATCTCTCATTTATGCTGAAGTCAAGTGGTAAAGCATCATATTGTCATATTATAATGTTTATACGAGCCTAATTTTCTGCATATGGTCCTGGTGCTGAGATGAGGCAGAGTGGGACTTTTTATGAGGATGCAAAAGCATCCCATCATTATGGGCATGGTGTCCACGGCAACCCCACCATCATCCCTCTCTCTCTGCTACTAATTATGTGTCTGGTTAAAACAGTTTCCTGTCATCCCCTCGGGTCTGTGTGAAATGAGTAAACACAACTTGCACGCAAACATGATGAATTAGAGAAAGTGAGGTCACACAGATTTTACTCATCACACTCAACAACAACAAACAAACTGTGGGAAAGGTTATTTACCTGATGCTTTCAATTCCAAACTTTTATGAGTTATGACATTTAGACTTTGCTTCTGTTTAAGTTTTATGCCGATATTCATGATGATGAATTCGGTTTCATTTGGTGAAACCTGGAATTCTTTCCCTGCAACAAATGACGTTTGACCTGTTTTCCGAAACAACTGCAATGAAGCTGGAGTATCAACCCCCCAAGAATGATCTATTACTACTTTGTTGGTGCCCAGAGCCTTATTGAGGTCAAATAAATCCATACATGTGCTTGAAGAAAATTAACAGGCTACCAAAATGAAGATGGGAGCTTTCAGAAGTAAGAAAACTGCAAAAATTAAGTCCAAAGCAAGTAGAGGATCTGGTATGTTTGTCATAACAGTGGGACTGAAAAGCTGATACACATGCAGATTTCTTCTTCCAGCCACTCTAGTAGACATGGTTTGTATCAAGTTTTTATCAGGTAGAAATATGACTTGACATGAATGACTGTGTTGAGTTACGGTTAGAAATAAATTCTTGCATTTTTAATTAATGCATGCTTAGAAATGTTAGCCATCTTAAACAGGATCCAGTGTGGGGCGTCTGACAGCTGACGGGATGCTGCTGCAGCTAAACCTCTACTGAAAAACCTCATCTTGGTCCAAAAGTGTCACAGATCAAAACCCCCCACACCCTCTTATTTTCAAAGTTTTCTGAGCGGAAAAAAAGGTTGCACAATAGCTACGCTGTCATTTACAGAAAAATGATCCGCCACATCACAGAACAGTTACCAACGCTCTCCTCACGGCAAGAAATTTGAGTCTTTACTCGACCTGTTCTCGGTGCTGCATCAGATACGATCAATTGCAGCGTTCAATTACAGAGGCTTGAATGTGCTGTTAGGATTGAAAGAAACGAATTTGGCTTGTTTAAGTTATGGCAGGTAGATTCGAAGTTGTGCCAGTTTCCGTTTCGCTCATTGAGTTATGTTGGTACGGGTCGAGACCACTGGGGTCCTCTAACAATGCTCCGGGTATTTCCTACACTCTGATCTCGTCCCTCTCCCTGCATCTGTAGAGCATTAATGCTGTCATGAACTTTGTCTCTCTTTAGTTTTTTGTTCTAATAATATCATTTTTGTCTCCTTACTCCCAGCTGTCAGAGGCAGATGCCCCCCTTCCCTCAGTCTGGAGACATCTCCCAGTTAAAGGGAGTTCAGGTCATGAAATCCAGCTGCAGTTTTGTTGAAACAAACCTGGCTACCTCGTCTTTCTATAATATCCCCGCTCCTTCTTAAATGAGCGACCCATCAAATATGAGTGATGATCAACACAACCTCTCAGGTGTTTGGAGATGTAAAAGGTGTAAAATAAGATAATAGTGTTGCTTTATAGATATTTGATCCCCAAATCATAAGGCCTGTGAGGCAGATGATGAGATAATCTTGTCATACTCGTCAGTATTAAAGATGGAGGAATGCGTTTTTAGTCATCAACATGTAGCAACGATGCCACCAAATACCAGAAATATCATTTTCTAACATCTGTAATTAAATTATTCAATCTAGGCAGCAATGTGTCTCAGACCACGTCTTTCAGTGAAGCATTTTCATCCTCTCTGCAGGATGCATGAAGCACCAAATTTCTTCTTTCTTTGAAGAAGTAAACAAAAGCAAACTGGGATTTTTTTTAGCTTTACTTTAAAAATTCTGATGAGCAAAATGCTATGCTGCGGCTTTTAGGCATGATATGTTTATTAGGACTGAAGTATTTTTGAATCCAACATTTTCAACTTGCAACCAGCAGTTTTACCTCTTGTTTGCACTCAAATGAAGACGTGCACACTCGGAGCACAACTGTTACTCATCAATCTGCTGCTTTTAGCAGTTACACTGCTTTTTAAGAGGTTTTACTATAGGAATATAAATCACGATGAGTTGTACAGATTTTGAATAAACTAGAGTGTAAGTGTAATGGATTAGAATAAATTAAATTTAACATAACTGGCTTATATAATTATTAAGTTACCTTTATCTTGTTTTCTGTGTAAAATGCACTGAGATTACTTTTGTAGTAACTCTCTTAATCTTGTGATTTTATAATCAAAAACTGAAACCACTGACTCTCAGGAGGATTTTTAAATGATGGGATTGATCTGCGTTTGGAGTTTAGAGGATTGGTTTTTATTTACAATTCTGCTTATGTGAAGACAAAGCCATCCAAAAAAAGAAAGAAAAAAATCAAGTAATGTCCTGGTGTTTCTGATCTTTCAGAACTTCCTTTTCCTGCCAAATCCATCATGCACTTCTTAAAATCACAGCCAGACTCAAAGCTGAGGACATGACAGTTAAAATTCATTTTGCACTTTTTCAAAGACCATTAAGCTCTGTATCAGTTGGTGCAAATGTGAGGCACATATGATTTGTAACAAATGGGTTTTAATGCCTTCACAGTTGCTTTTATGGATGATAAATGTTTGACCTGAAAAGCTCTTTGATGAGACACATAACTCCCCACCTTCCTACTAGTAACGCTACTTTTTATGAGCTAGATTTACACTGGCACAATAATGGATTTTATGTATTTATCTATCTATCATCTTTTTAAGTCACTAGCGCTCAAAAGTCTTTTTGGCTCCATCTTTCCTAAGACATCAGAACACGTGGCAAACAAACAACCTGAAGCAACCCCTGCTTAAGCGTTTTTTTTTTCCTCTCTAGTCTGAAACTGAGTCATTTTTGTTCTTGGACAGAAAGAGAATCTTGTATTTTGTGAGCGCGCTGCTGCGTGGGCATGTTAAGTTTAAACCCCTCCAGTTTCTCTGGAAACATCCGTGCCAGTAACCCACATGACCGTGGTCCACTGGAGTCCTCTGTTCTTCATGTAGGAGTGTCTGGCGCGCACGTATGTATCCATATTGCAGACTCGCACACATCCTTGTTGCCATGGCGCTTTATTGGCCTCGGTGGGGTTTTCCTGCTCTGTTGAACCGAACTGAACTTTCTTAAGGACAAAACACACATCCTTTCTTCTACATTTGTATTCCACTGGAAACTCACCAGAGCGTCACAGAGCCTTGACAAGCACCGAGTGGACGTGTGAGATTCCCCACTAGAGTATTTAGGGCCTGGGCCGGTGAACACAGGTTCTTTTGTTTTACTGCTGCCTTATTCATCATGTCCAAACCATCTTCCCTCCCGTTCCTCTCTGAGCCCCCCCTTGAACAAATAACTAAGTGGAGGGGAGGCTCTCGGTGAAACCCAGCAGACCTTTCTCCTTATTTTGCTTCATGTACGTGACGATGATTCTTACCAGAAGTTAAGCAACTTCTGTCATTGTTATGTCCATTTATCTTTGGGTGAAGGCAGTCCTCAGAAGAAGGTTAAGTATAACATGATATCTTTGCTAAAGCGAAGGTCTGAAAGATCTCAAATCTGTCAGTATGTCAGAATCAGGATGTTAAATGGAAACAGAGCAGTGAAGCTTTCAAATTAAACAACGTGTCCTCATTAATCTTTTAAACGCCAGCTTACTCCGACATTCCCACAGCCCCGCTGATTTTTTATTTTTAAACTTTAAATTCTTTCTTCCATGCATCAGTACTTTAACCAGCATGGTTCAAAAGGCCATTTGTCTCGGGTGTAGATGAACGAGTGGATTTAAAAGGCTGAGTTTAAAAACACAAGACAAAGAGAAGATGTGGGAGGGGGATTCCACGGTGAGCTCTCCACTCTGGGTTTCCCAACTCTGTTGGAGTTATCTCACTGGGTGGATGCCCAGAGGGTTCACTGTTCTCCGGTAACCCTCCTCTCGTCATCGAGGATGAATCAAAGCCACCCACTCGGGCAGATCCACTAACACTTGAATGACCTCACACAGGTACGAGCACCTAAACAGTTACCTTGTCCTTGGCTTCACTCAGCTGGTCCTCCAGTTCAGAGAAGCTGAATCCAGCCACGGTGATGAAGTCACCGATCACGGCCACGAACTTGTCCCCGCGTTCCCTCGTCCTGCTCTGCTGGTAGTGCAGCTCCTGCATGGCAGCGAAACAGAGCACAGATGTGCAACCTTCAGATCAAAGACGGCTCTGAAAGATTCAAAGCTGTCACACTCACTTGAGCTTTGCTAAGAATAAAAATAAAAGTATCTGCGTTTGCAGTTGAGCTCTTGTTTGTGCGGTGCAACCATGTCAGAGTGTGGGGAACATGACCGGCACCTAAACACCTCCACCCGCTGCCCTTCTCCACCCAACACAAGAACGTAATTACAGGCAGCAGAAGAACCAGTGGGAGGGAGCGTGACACAAACTCACAACTACTCACCGCCTCGAGAGCCTTCAGCCCACTTTTGATAGTGTGTACTTCTTTTTCCAACTCTGCCAAGCTGAAGAGACAAAAATGAACATGGAGCAATCTCAGTGTGCAGCCGTCTTAAATAATTGTGTTGTAATTTAACAGCAGGTGATATTTGAAAGAAAAAAAGTCTTAAAGTCTTCATTACCAGTAAAAACACCCAGATCCTTTATATCTTTACGAGTACACCAGCCGGTACTGAAACCTTTACTGCTAAATTCTCAAAGGCGCTTGAAAGTTCCATCACCTGGATGCCTGAAGTCTACACCTGCACTTTCCCACAAACATCCCCAAGTGATTGCCCTGAGCTCACTCTTGGCTCGCAGACTTATACTGTCTAAATGGAAGGACCCAAGCCCACCAACTTGCGCT
>JAOWBL010000015.1:13426491-13475699 GCA_028564865.1 Zenarchopterus dispar
ATACACACACACACACGTATGTATGTATGTGTGTGTGTATATATATATATGTATATATATATATATATATATACACACACATACATACACACACACACACACACACGCACACACATATATGTATGTGTAGGAAATCACCCTAGTCTTTATCCAGCAGTGTTAGCCAATTATAGGCCAACAGCTGTTATTACTTTCATGTCTAAAATATATAGGGCGTTCGCAGTTCACAGGTAACCATTTTTAACCATCATAAAACTTCATTAGTAATTATTGACTACTAGTTTTCTTAAGGTTGCAACCAAAAACAGGTTGCTTTAGGTTCTACATTGTTGATTTCCATCAGCAACCTAAGAAAGCAAACAAGAAAATTGGAGAATTGTGCTGCCTGGTCATCACCTTTTGGCGTCCATAAGGCTAAGAACAGTTTTTAAGACCAATGATGTAATGAAATATTGTGTTCAGTGTGCAATTACCTCTGTAGTTTCTCTCTGACATCCGGGTTCTTTATTTCATTTTTCAGATCATCAAAGGTCTGAGCCGAGGTCAGGTTACAGAAGGTCCTGTAGTCGTTGTATGGCGGTATTCCATGATCCCTTCCTCTCTGTATATTCATGGCAGCCAGGTCCAGAGCCACAGCGTGGGCCATGGAAAACAACCTCTCAGTCAGCTCAGTGTTGAGAAGCTGCGTAGAAACGCGCATTTTTCCTGCAACGCCAAAGAGTCCTCGGAGGAGGGGATCGATGCCACCCTCGTTCACGATTCGGAACGGAGAGAAGAAGGCTCGGTGCAGAGAGATGTGTCCTTGAGGGATAGGTTCGAAGTTCTCATTTAATCTGTAGAGTATTGGGTTAATGAGGGTGTGTCCAAAGCGGAAAGCAGCTGTAGCGAATGCATTGAAGATACCAGCGTTAACATTGGGGTCATAGCCGTTGTAAGGTCCCATCATCTTCATGCCTTCCTGACCTAGAATCTAGGAGGAAAGACGTCTTATCACTATCACCATTGACATTAGCTGATATTAAGCAAATTATTACAAATAAAGACTACAAACACAAATGGAGAGCATAGATTTAGGTTCGCAGCAGTTACCTTTGGCAACCAGTGACTGTAGGTTATGTGCTGCATTTGAGCGCCCACTATCTTCCGAGCCTCGTGGTAGATGGTGTCACCGTCCCAGTGGGGGTTCAGTCTCAGCAGCTCAGTAGCGATGCGGTTGTGTTCCCTGAACCACACCGTGTGCATGGCGGTCAAGCCGAGCTGCTCATTGGCACGGTGGTCTCCGGCTAAAAAGCATGGGATGGGACTCTCGTTTTCATCCCTCATGCACTCAGTGGGCGGTCCAGTTGCGAAGGGCAAAAGTGGCTTCCCTGTTCGTTGAATGATTCCTTGGCGGAGCAGCCCCCTGTGGCTGGCCAAATCCCGGATTTCGTTGGATTCATGTCGGGAGCTGCCGTAGACATTTGAGGCATCAATATAGGAGGTGAGTTGGTTGATTTGTTCTCTTGGATACACGCTGTTCATGAGTAGAGACGTCATCCCACTGCCACACACAGGGCTGGATCGCACAAAGAACATACAACGGGCACCGGTTCGCAGCTGCCGTTGGTCATTGGGTGGGAACTGGATCGGGAAGCAGGGTGGATCATTAGTACAGACCTGAGCACACAACTGGCCATCCGAAAACCGCGACTGGCTTAAGGCTGCCACTGTTGCGTCCAAGTCATGGTCCAGGAACTGACCCCACTGCATGAGCATGTGAGTGTAGCGGTCGTCGGGAGTGATGGTTTCTGTTCCGATCATCGTGGTGGACACCAGCCTTGGCAGTGGCAGCCTGTATCTGTTATGCACCAGATCGGTGGCACCTCTCGGCAGGTTGAACCCATTATCATAGACGGATTTCAGCAGGCGTTCAAAAGCAGTGAGTGAGGCACCCCACATAGAATGTTGGAGGTTGTTGCAGGTGCCGTCATGGGTACGGTACTTTTGATGGAAGCAAATGTCAGAGCAGTTGTTGACGCGGCGGTGGGCTGTGCAGCCGGAGAGATTAGCAATCACGTCCAAGAAGTGGGGGGATACCAGGTCATTGTAGCGAAACGCTGAAAAAAGGCAACAGAGGAAAAAAAAAAATCACGAACTTTGATAAATGCATTAGTCAATGTATCAGTTTATTGGACCCAAAAGTGTTCTGAAAGTTAGTTCCTCATAGCTGTTGGATCTTTAAAAGTACTTCTACACTGGGTTCAAGTGTGACAATGGGCAACATTCCTTTCTTTATTTACAGTCTCTGAATACAAATGGATCGTTAGACATGTTTTCCCTACAATGAACTTCCTGTTGAGTCTCTTCAGCCATGATGTTTGCTGTAACTCGGTAGGATAGTTCAGTCACTGTTTAGGTGACATAGTGTCCCAAAAGCAATACATAGTTGACACAAGAGATGACCAGGAAGGCAGTACAAAGTCACTTTGGGTGGGATCTGTTGGCAGTACAGGTGGGAAGACTACAAGAGCTCGATGACACTTTTTAAAAATGCAATCAAATATCCCTGAAAAGGGATAATGTTGCCAAAAAGGCTTTCTGTTTGCCAGTCAGTCTACATTTCCCCACCTATGGTCATGAATGCGGGTAGATGATTCTTGAGTGATCTTGAAACCTTCAGTCAAAATCTCCCAAATCCAGTTGAGCAGGCATCGCTAGGAAGTGCTCTAATTCTTAAATTTCGCTCTGAGGACGGATCAGACCTGCAGAGAAGCCAGAGCACGCTGCTTCTGCTCCCAGGGGGGTCCAGAGGTGACAGTTCCTAAACCACATCAGTTTTCTGTTTTAATGCGCACTTCTCCAGGATTTCATCACCTACTGCCTGTGTAACGCTGGATTACAGGACTGTGAGATAAAACAAAGATTGCCTCGTGCAAGGCAGCTGGATATTCTTGTTTTTAAGGAATCACTGAACAAGGACATTATGGAAAGTGTTTCACAGTGATGTCATCAAGTCTAAGAGAAAAAGCCTGGACAGCAGTGGTTTGCATTTGGGAGAATAACTCCCTCCAGGCTTTGGAAGTCTGCAGACTTTTTACATGCATAAAAAAACACTGAAGAAAAAGGAAAACATGACAAAGTACAACAAGTCCCCTGAAATGTTTTTAGAGTGGACGCAGCTGTTGACGGCGTTTAGCTCAGAAAGGAAAGAACCCCTTCTTTTGAGGGTCACAGAGCGTCACAAACATGCTCTGACTCGCTTTGATATGCAAGACCTCAACAGTAAAGGCCTCAGTGTGCAGCAAACCAAAGCTCGCCTGTGCAGCTGACGCAGCAGTAAGGTGGTGTTGAGCACCAGAACAAGAGTTAAGTATGATCAGAAAACCTCAGTGAGGGTGAGGTGCCACCAGACCACACCCAACTCCCCTTACACACATTAGTGTTTTCTTTGTGCTTCAGTGTGTGTGGTGTGTGTCTGTGTAGGATGGCTTGTGTGTGAGCTCATGTGGCTGTTGACCTTTGTGCTGGTAAATTTACCCCCCGCCCCCAATTAGTGGAGCGCTTTCATGCTCCATGAAGTCCAAACACGCTCCAGTTTTCCTCCTGGACATTTTTCCAGATGAATGTGGGGCCACATAATCTCACTTAAACACACACACACACACACATGCATAAGTTAAAACATCCACACAGACACAAACAGTCTTAAAACAGGTCCGGTGTTCTGCAGCGATTGTGTGAAGTGCTGCTCATTGTGACAGGACTTATAAAACTGTTTATGGGCTCCTTGTCAATGGTGCCGGTGCTGCGTTTGTGTCCCTGAGGACAAGTTGACGAGAAAATGGACGGTAGGTGGAGGACTAGCACGGGATGGTTTACAGACTTCACCAGACTTTGTCTGCAGAAACCAAATGGAACCACTGAACCTGTCAATGACATCTACGTATGTTCGTCAGGAATCTGGACATTTGTCACAACTAGATCCCCAATCAGAAAACATTAGTGTGATATGGAAAATGTAAATTTAGAAAAACTGCAGTGATTTTTCTTGTCTTTGATTTCTTTGCAGACAGAGTGAACTCAATACTTTTTCTTGCCAATTTTATTTCATCTGTTAATATACATCTATCTTTTTATTTTACAACTTAGGTAGGAGATGTTGGAAAATATGGTGGAGTCAGTTTAATTTGGAAAACAAGTTATTAAATGGTAAAATCTCCTTCATTTGAAACCCGATCATGAAGCCACACCTACAAAACCTGCCGATGAGGAAACCTGCTTACAGGACAAACCAGCAATCCAATAACCCTGCAAGGGTCACTCACAAGGACTGGATGGTGTCTTTAGAGCTGTGTCACTTCCACACACTTCTGTCTTTAATGTGAGAGCATCTAATCAATTGTTAGATATCTGCACGTAAAGAGAATTTCAGGCAATATATGAAGAGAATACTGGAAAAAAAAGAAAAGAAAAAAGACCTTCAGCCCAACCGTTAACATGCTCAGTGAGGCCTGAAGGCTCTGAGATGTGGGTCATGGGTATTTCTTTTAACACTGACTGGTCTTGACCTTGAGAGAAAGTCCCCTGCTCAGAATACTGACAAAAGTTTTAAATGTTCAATAATCTTTCCCACTGTAGAATGTTAGACTATGATCTGCTTGGATCAGTGTTCACAATCATTCCCAGATTGATGTGCAGTGATGGTAAGACCAGACCTCGCATCAAAACACGTCCTGGGCGACAAATGGCCAATGCTGACTCCAGGTCTGAACAGATTCCAGGACCAATTCAGAATCAGCATTCCAGGATGTGCTTGAAGGTGTTCTGGGAGAGCTGTGTCCAGGTTCTCTTCAAATACTGAACCTGGGATGGTTTGTTTGTTAGGCACTGGACTGGACTGCCTAACAAACAAACAAACATGTTACGCAGTCCAGTACACCCTGATTTGTATTCTCCTTATACTTTGTTGAAAAAAAAAAAATATATATATATATATGTGTGTGTGTGTGTGTGTGTGTGTACTGTATATATACACACATGTATATAAAAATGGCATATCTTTGTCTTGTTATTTCAGTTTTCTTCTTTTTTTTCCCCCTGTGAGCCAATTATTTCCAACTGTTATCTTTGACAGCTAAAGATATCAACATATTTGGTCTTTGACAGGGAAAATGACATGTCCTTATTTGCATTCAAAGTAGGAAAGTCAAATCTGATCATTCCAGATGGTACGCAACAAGAAGATCTGGCTGCAGAGGTGGACAAAGTGGAGCACCACCCTGGACCTGAAACCCATGATGGGAAAGGTGCTCTGCAGAGGGAAAGTCATGTGGTTCGGGTCTAAACTGGAGCTCCTCTACCCCCTGTCTGCAATCAGACACCTTCTCCATCTCCATGCCAGGTGGGAACATATGTGGAAAGCTCTGGCCACTTGTGATCTGATTTGGACGTTAATGTCAGATCTGAATGGAACCTAGTGGGACTCACTGCTTATGTCTTTCCATCTTGGCATTGTGTTAACATACACCTGAATGCCCCAGATCAGCAAATTGCCAAAACATCTGTTTTTACAGAGATCTGGACTCTGATGATTAGCAGCACTTGGATGCAACTTATCCTCTTAAATCTTGAACAACAAAGGGGTACTTAGCATCGGCCAAATTATTTTCCCTTTTTGTCACTTTCATTAAATAAATACATTTTAAAAAACCTAAAATGCAACCCTCTGCTCTGACTGTCAGCTCTAATGGTCAAATGTGTCATCATATTCAAAGTTTGTGTATGTTTGAGGGTGCAGTTTAGCCTCACCGGTGCCGTTGGTGTCGACCATGAGACCCTGGTTGACGTGGTTCTGGATGAGCAGAAGAGTCTGTTCGAAGATCTCGCCAGCTCGTGCCTGCTCTACCGTGTAGGGATCACGTGGGTATCTGAAAAGAGCGAGCAGCTCTCCTGGGGTACGAGGCTGACTGGACGAGGGCGGACCGGTGTATGGGAGGAGGAGAGAAGACAACAAGAAAAGAGGGATGAAAGAGAGAAGATTGTTCACACTGGTGTCATGAAGATGAAGATCCAGACACCAACCGACAGGTTATAAACATGGAGCTAGCAGTTCTACAAAGACATTCAAAAGAAACAGAAAAAAATGATTTCAAAAGACACTGAAATCAATCTTTTGGTGTGTATATTCATTTGTTCTCTTTTTCTACCTCTCAGTAGCCATGGTGACCTGGTGTCCTGGTTTTATCTGGACCCAACAGTAAAGCTACCCCTCATCCCTCGTTAAACAGATTGAAAAGATGTCCTGCATTTTGATACGCTCTATTTATAAAAGTACAGAAAGATTTGGCTTTTATTCAGTGGCCTAGGAGAGAGAAAGAACCGTTCTGATCATCCCTGCTGTCTTCACCAGCAGCGTAAAGTGCACGTCAACCTGCCCAAAGTTCAGCAGATGCGATGGAAGTTGTCACAAAGGCGAGGAGATGCAGCCACAAGCAAGCTGGGAAAGAGGGGAAAAATACTTACAGATGCGTGGGACCACCAGAACACAATGCTCTGGAAGTTTTGTTTTTGTCTTTTAAAAAAATTCTTTCCAGCATATTCTTACTTTTTTTTTTTTTAACACAAAGAAAGAAAAGAGGTGTGTCTAAAAAGGAGATGAAGCATTGCAATCATGTATTCCTGACTGCAGTAACAGCAGCTGGTTCACCGAGCAACAATCTGCAGGAATCATATAATCAATAAAGCTGAACTCATAAAATATGTTTGTTAAGGCAAGGCTCTACAATGTTAAAGGCCTCATCAGTTACATAAATAGTTCATTACACAGATCTAAACTCGTTCCCTCATAATTTCACATGAAAGCCACACTGCTGTCATGCAGGAAAAAAAGGTCACCAGGAGAGCCGTTTTTATCAAAAATGTCATCCAGACATGGTTATTATTTCAAACTGGTGACGTCAGCAGGTGATGGTAATGACCACTTCAGACAAAAACAGCATCCATAAAAGTTTGAGTCTTTGAGCAGCAAAGATGGTCAGAAGATCTCCACTTTCTGAACAAACGTGTGAGAAGAACCATTGAAATGTTTAAAAATAACATTCCTCTGTGAAAGACCAGAATGAATTTACAAGTTTCTTCTTTACAGTAAAATAATATTAAATTAATCGAGGAATCTCGAGGTCTTTCAGTGTTCAAGCTGACCACTGGTGATCTCTGATTACTGGTGATCTCAGATCACTGGGGATTTCTGATCTCTGATTACTGGTGATCTCTGATCCATCAGACAAAGTTGCATCAAGAACTGTCTGTGATGACAATGATTGCTGATCTGTGGAAGAAAATACGCGAGTGTTAGCAGAAGAAGATATGAACTTTTCTCCTTTTGTATCCATTGACAGCAGTTTGCAAGACATCAGTTTGACTTGCACAAACTTATGACAACATAGCAGCAACCAGACAAAGATGCCTGTGCAAACAGTCTATTTACTTATGCTACGCATACCAAGTTAAACTTACTCAAATTTGTCAATAGGGACCCCGTTAACACTACCACTTAAGGGGCATGACATTTTTGAGCCTTGTCAGAAGATTAAAATGCCCATTTATTCTGGCATAGATCTATTTCCTCTAGGACTCCTGACAAAGGTTTAGACTTTTTACCATCTAACTGATCTAGGTTTTTTTTTAAGCTCTCAAACATTCCTTTCAAACTTTACCATTCAAAAAAGAAGTTTTAAGTTAACCTTGTTCAGAGGCAGTATTGACATCTCTGGGCTCGGAGGCATCTAGAATGCACCATCACTCAGGAGAAATGAGCACTGTGGTCAGATGATTCAGTATTCCAGATGGTTTTTGGGGGAAACATGCACCATGTGCTGCAGCCCAGGGACAAATAGACCATCCAGGCTGTTAACAGCAACAAGTCCGAAGGCCAAGCTCTGTGATGGTATGAGGATTTATTTCCTCTTTTGCAATGGCAGCACTGATGCAAAAACATACCGTGAGATTTGGAGAAAGATATGACACCTTCAAGACCTCATCTTTTCCACAAATGTACTAGTTTTTTCAACAAGACAATCTAAAACTACATTCTGCACACATTACAAAGACATTACTGATGAAGACAAGGGTGTGACGATTGTGCGTGCCTGTCCTCGCAGTGCTGAGCATCAAAACTTGGCTAGATCTTTTAAGGTGAACTGCAATGGCCTTTCATTTTCATGAATTACACGTTTTGGCTGCATTGTCATATAACCATTAGCTGCAATGCAAGCCACAAATTAAGAGTTGGTGAGACAAACAGTAACTCTACCCAAGTATATGAACTTTATAGAGCATCAGCATTAGTAGTGTTTAACAAATAGGACTTTTTTAAAAATCTGACCCCATTATTATCCCTGGACAAAGAATGCGTCTTTAACTGGCACTGGGCAGTGTAGATGTGAGGTGTGTTATTGCCTCCCCCATGCCTGAACCCGAGATGAGTGGAGGGAGTCAGGAAGCGTTATCGAGCGGCATTATGTAACACGACGGCCCTTTTACCAACATCGAAAGAGCGGGCTGACGGAGCGCTGGTTCAAGGAGATGGAGTGGCTGCCAGATCCACTCTACCTTGAAAAGTAACAGAATTTGAGAACTGACCCTCCCTCCCCAACTGTGTCTCACATATCGAAATATGACCAGTCCAGTCTCACTGTTGTGGTCATATAGAGCTTCTTTCTTAAGCTCTTTGATTTGCTTTTGACGTGAGTTTTGTTTCATTCAAAGCAGCAGTCCATCGTTTTAGTGGCCAGTTGCTCCAACAATGGACCATCTTTTACTGTTCCTTTAATATGCTGGTTTATGGCGTTCTGGACTCTGAGGAC
This sequence comes from Zenarchopterus dispar, assembly GCA_028564865.1. Taxonomy (NCBI): domain Eukaryota; kingdom Metazoa; phylum Chordata; class Actinopteri; order Beloniformes; family Zenarchopteridae; genus Zenarchopterus; species Zenarchopterus dispar. The sequence continues at coordinate 13,435,335 of JAOWBL010000015.1, forward strand.
CACCTTGTCTTGTTATCAAGAAATCACACCCAGGACCCACATCAACCTATCTGCATAAGAGCAGAGCCATGTATGTGTGGTACATGTTGTTGAGGGCGTCAGCTTGTCGCCCAACGCTCTATCAGTTAACATAAAAGACCCAGGCGACATGCTAAGCTAAGGTAAAAACACGAGGAATCCAGCTATGTAGAAGGGGCCGATGTGTTTAATAAAGATGTTCTAATCAAGCGTTCTCAGCTGACTGTTTGTCTGTTGTTGTGAGTTAAATCAAGATCAGATCTCATGTTAATTCCAAGGGGATTCACATACTTATTCTTGACCCTCTAGAAGCCGCTGCCGTGTTGGAGTCACACCAACACCGGCTCTCTGACGGAGCTCCTCGTCGTTTCTGAACAATCAAAGAGCCACCAGCCGAGGAGAAGGCTGCTTCTCCTTCTGTGATCATCATCAAAGTGAAAAGTAAAAACGTAAATCCCCTCATCTCTCACTGTGTTTGTGTGCGGCCCTCATCTGCATCTATGTGCACACACGGCTGAGTGCATGCCAACGAAAGCACAACTGCTAACCACATCACTCGACAGGAAGGAAACTTGTCATGAAATCACCTCAATCTCCCGCTGTGGCAGACAGCAGCACCTTTATCATCACCTTTTATTAAAGCTTTCACATTCGAAGGGCTTGAGAGCGAAGATGGAATCCCCAGCGTCTGAGAACAAAGCAGCAGGTATGAAAGGAGACACAAAGCAACGCTACCAAAACACAACGGCAGCATTTGCTTGTGGGCTGAAACAGGAAGAGGTTGGTCACGCAGCCACCCCTGCCGCCTGTTTGAACCAGCGTCTCCAGCCATGCAGCCCGGATGAAGGAGCACAAACCACTTCTTTCACTGTTAACCGCCATGACTGCGCTGGCCCGCTCCCAGTCCGTTTAAGGCTGCGCACAATAAACTAATAAGGAAATGGGTTTTCACATGGGTGCGCTCATGTTTTTAGTTTTAGGCCCAGATTTACTGCAGCTCTGTGTCTGGCACAAACTGTTTCAGAGTGAAAGGAGAGAAAAAAGTCACTGTTGATTTTAATAAAGAGGCTCAGTGGTTTTTGGCACCTGAACGGACTAGACACAAGGATTTATTTTTGTGTCTGGTACTGATGTATATCTTTCTATTGGAGTTTTGCTTCAAAAGCACAACCTTTCTGAGTGGTAATGAAGTCATTACTGCAGACTGACTTACTAAAGGTTGTTTGTAAGTAGCTGCTGACTTGTTAGCAGCCAAAAAATAAGTATTAAATTTTGAGCTGTGTGTTACTGCCATTGCTGCTGAAAGAAGACTGACTCGTGTTACACAAATCCAGCGAGACATTTTCTGAAGACAATTATCAGAAAACTCCCATTATTTATATTTGTCTGGAGGAAATTTAGGTCAATGTGGCATCTACAACTCTGAGTCACGGTTTGTTCTGGTTTTATTCATTTACATTTGTGTCAGTCAGCACAGGCTTTAATGAACCTTCCTTATCCACATTTTTGGATCCTGTCAGAGTTGACCCGATGACCAGTCCTTACTGATCTGAACCAAAGAATGGATCTTAGATATTTTACATGTAATCAGCTCGTGCTCTTATGCTGTGAAGGGGCAACATGTGAGAAGGCAAATGTCTGTAACAGTGAGGCAGTCCGTGTCTAAACGTGTCAGCGTGTGACTAGAGCAGCCATTTCTCCAGAGCTTCTACCGCAACCAGAAGATCTTCTCTGTAAATGTGAACAGGAACTGAAGAGGATGTCTGGACTAGTCTGTCTGCACATCTTCAGACTATGGTGTGTGTGGTTCCGCTTTCATGTCCTACCCATCAAAGAGATGTCTCCTGGTGGATTCAATAGCACTGTCCACATTTCGGATGGCCTGCTCTATGGACGAGCTCACGAAGGTGTCCCCCTCTCTGCTGACAGCGGGCACTGACGGAGACATAAAGATGGACTGAAGTCACATTTAAGAAGGAAAACAAAGCGAAAGAAATACCAAACATCTCCAGAGATCATTAACTAGAACTAAGTATGAACCAAAAGCAGCTGGATATTGATTGTCTTCTGGGCTTAAAAGCTTCTTGACTTTAGCTTTCCTCCACACACTTCTGGCACGCTCCGTGACGTTCGTGTGCCACGGAAAACAGTAAGACAGTGCCGTGACGATGAGGAGAGTCCAACAAAAACCAAGTCCGCTGATCCAGTTTGTGGTTCTCCAGCAGAGCGCTGCAGTCTGACGTCAAAGTCTCAGCAGGAAAAGGTAACGCACACAGGGAATCCCATAACCACTTGGATTCAGAACATCACAGCCCAGACACCAAGGAGATGAAGCTCATTTTATCTGGAACATCACTTCTCACAACTTAGGTGTTTCCAAGGCATTTTCTTTAAGATTGTTCAACCTCTAAACAAATTTAATTTAAACAGAGACATTAAGGTAACAGCTTAGATAAACTGAAATGAGAATACTCCTGTTTGTACTCGTGTTTGTCAAATGGATCAAATACACGTCTTTGTTCCTGGTTTGGTTGGTGCTCCTGTTTTAGTTCAGTAAATAGCGTTTGTAAGCTTGATATAACAAAATAACGTGACTAACAATCCGCTGATGAAGGGGGAGGAGCCTAGCTGATCGCTCTGTTGAAATGAGTTAGTTGAGGTGGTTTGAGCATCTGAGCATCTTCTTTCCCGGTGACACCCAGAGTGGATGCTGAAGTTCCAGGAAGTCACCCGGGAATGCATCAGGATATCCCAGGAAGAGCTGGAAAGCATCGCTGCAGAGAGCGACGCCTGAATAATCACAAACAGACTCCTGGATTATTGAGAGAAGTTTCTCACAGAGGACATTTTAAAGTCATCTTTTATTCAAAGCAGTTTTTTTTAAAGGAGTCCATTTCATGGATGTTTTCATTTAATTTTTGACAGATAAAGTTCATTTCTCCAATGATGCGTTCTTCCTTCCATTTTGGACAGATGAAAAGGAAACATCCTGAGACCATCCATGTTTCAGGATGTTTTCCCTTTCCCCTCCAGGAGCCATGTGGTGACGATCCAGGGATCCAGTATGCTCAAGTGGCCCGGAGGCCACGGCAATAAAAACCTGGATTAGAGGCCAGGAAAATCCCTAGATCTCAATCCTGTTAAGAATCTGTGGTAAATCCTTAAAACAACAGATGGAAAAGCAGAAAATTACAAATACGGATCAATTCGGGAACCTAATCCAGCAGGAATGGATCGTCTTCATTCTGACAGACCCGAGCGTACTGAAGTAGTTACGAAGAAGAAAAGTTGACATTTTAAATATCAACTCTGAATAAATCTGATGTATATAACAATAAAAGCTTTAAGAATCTCTGAATTGTTGAGAAATTATTTTTGCTAAACGTTTGAAACTCATGAAAACAAGATCTAAGAAGCTAATGACAGAAACCACACTTCTATCAGTGGGCTCAAATCCCACTCAGCAGACCCACTTGGAACCAAACATGTCTCCATCTCCTAAATCAGAGCTGGAGGTGCTGATTATGTGGAGTGACCTGATTCACACTGAGCAATGAGACCAAACCTGGTTCAAAGGCCAACTTTGTCTCTTCTACATGCTGTCTGAACTGGTTCAGGGAGCCTGTGACCCACATGTTGGTCCAGATGTATTGATCTGGTTAAGGATCTGCTAAGCCTAACTAACAGTACACATCCTGTCAAAACCGCACTGGTTCCTTGGACTGAAGACCCGTGGACCAGAGCACTTTTCCGTAAGTGCTACGATAGATCAGCGCCTTCCTCGATCAATGACTGAACCGTTTTAAAAGTGCGGCCGAACCGTCCTGCATCACAGAAGACGAGCTGACCGGAACAGCTTCTTACCTGTGACGGTGAGCACCATGCTCACAACCTGGTAGCCGATGGCGTTGCGGGCGACGCATTCGTAACGCCCAGCATCCGCAGTGCCCACGTCCTTCACCTCCAGGTAACCCTCGGGGCTGATGTGGAATTTTCCACTCTCTGTCACCTGGACACCATCCTGGGAGACACACGAGGACAAGATCAACGACCTTGACCGATGACATCTGCTGACAAACCGAATAAAGCGATCCTGGACATTTTAATTACTCATGTGCTTGGATGCACGTGCTAAAGGAAGTACACGGTGCTTCAGTTCTGAGGTTTTACACGCCGGGACGTAAATAAAACTTCAGAACCAGCCCTAACGCCACAGATGAACAACAACACGTGACATGCAAAGCTGAATCTGAACAAACCATAAGACTTCTGGATGAAAAGAGATGTTTGGCCAAATAGTCTACAGCACCAGATTTATGAAAACCAAACAACACATCAGCACAAACACCTCTGCCAGCTGTCACGCATGGCGGTGGAAGGATGGTGATCAGGGCTCATTTTCCTCTTTGCAGTTACAGAGTGGACATAAACTTCTCAGATGTGAGGAGTAAAGAGTCCAGATGTCACCCTGATAGAAACGCTGTGGTGGAAACGTGTGATGGCTGCACATAAATGAAACGTCAAAAAGCATATTTTTAAAATGATTAAGATCTTTGCTGCTAAATGCGATTCTCCAAGCTGCTGAATCAGCACTCTTATGTGTTGTTGTTCATCTCAGCTTATATTTACCTCATTTAAGAACAGATCTTGTTTACAGAGCCCTTTTTCCCCCTGACTGTAACTCTCATCATCTACATTAGCCCCAGCACTTGCACAACCCCTTGCAGACGTCTGTGGCGGCAGACACATGCTGACAGACACGAGAGCGCCGGCTCTGACCTTGTTCCAGGTGAGGACCGGCTGCGGCTGGCCCTGAGCGCTGCAGGGAATCTGCACATCCTGGCCAGACTCCACAGTCAGGTCCCTTGGAGTATTTGTGAAAACAGGCGTTACTGAATGAGTTAAAACACACACAAGTTAATGATAATGCACCAGGGCTCAGTGAACCACACATTTACAGAGCAGTTAGCAACAATCACAGAACATCTGAAACTGCTACACAAACACGTCATCCGACTGCTCGGTGTCTCCGAGCAGGAAACCATCCTCACAGGGGCTCATTTCCGCTCCGTGGGCACAAACGTGCTCCGTAAAACACAATGTTTAGGCCGAGCATATGCTCCACCCCCTCTCCTCCACTCGTCAGACGTTTGAGTCGGACTTCTACTAACGTATCTGGTCACAGGAAAGTTCAGCTGAAGGAGCATTAATGCGAAGGATGAACCTCACACACATTTGATTCACTAAACATTTACACTCCATCAGCCTTTCATTTGTTCATTTTAGTTTAAATAGAAGAAACCATTCTTTGCTTTAAAAGAAAAAGTGTTATCCTAACTAATGATGTATCCACACGTTGACATTCTGTAACTTCAACATTTAATGATTAAACAAGAGAAATGTGCAAAGAAGACATGTTGTAAACTGATAATCTATTCCCACGAAAATGAGTTTTAACCAGGATTCTGATAGAAGACCATTTTCAGCAACACTGAAGTTCCCCCTTACACGCTAAACTGAATTTAGCAAATTTCCAGTCTGTTCATTTACAGTGAATGTTCCTGCTAACTCCAGTGAAAAGTTTCCGATTCTGAAAATGTGGTTACCACAGTCATTTATATAACAAATTAAAGTACTTGTGATAAAATGGGGTCATGTTTGGATCTCTACGTTTGTAAAGAGATAACTCTGTTTTTTTTTTAAGAGTTGGGGTTGTTTGATTTACTGTTGCTCAGTCAGTTTGGTTAAATTGCTCTTTGTCGCACAAAGATGTCAGAGATTTAGAGGCTGTAGCTCTGGATTAGAGTGGTTATGTAAGAATTGTTGTTATTTGTTTTATTTTAATGACACATGTTGAAATTTCCTCATAAGAACACTGACGCCATGTTTGAGCCCTGGATGCTCATGAGTCACTGGATGCGTATGACATGTGCAATGAGGAGGTTTAAAATTCATATATCATCTAGATATATCCTGGAATATCCCCCTCATCTTCATTACATGAAGAACACAAGCTCAGACGGAGTTTTCTACGACCGCACGGCTGGTGTTAGTGCACGGATCCAAACACGTAGGGGCCACCGTGACTGATGGGACCAGGACACTTTCCATTCAGATGGTGGACGTTTTCAAACATTCAGAAACAACAGGAATTTTTTAAGAGTCCAGACACTCAAAGCTGGGCTTTCTGAGAGATGCGTGTAATTGTGGCGGCCAGGATCTGGTGTTACTCTGCAGAAAGTGTGTTGTCAGACTCAGAGTGGCGTTTAACATAAGCCGCTAATCTTACAGAAGAAAACCAAACATCCACAGAGAAAACCTCAACATCACATGCCCTCGTTTCACTTTCTCCTTGCTCCGTGGATTCTTCCATGCTGCGCTACCACCCGGGATGTGGGCTTACGCGGGGCTTTACCAGCGAGGGGCCATTACACAACATGCACTTTAAAGCTTGTTAGCAACGTTTACTACATGGAAAACATGGTGTCATTTCTGGATTACAGACTGGCGCTTCCCTCTGCTCCACCAAACCTGTCATTTCAGCAACTAACGCTGAAATTATGTACACACATGGCAAAAAAGAAAAAAAAAAAGAAAAAATAAAGCTCTGCATTCGGCATGATTCAATTGCACCTCTGCATGATCCCTTATCTTCTTTAACCACAAGGAACCGGACTTCAACCCCCTCTAAACCATATCCTAAAGCTCCTAAAACAGGCGTTACCTTGGAAATGTGGTTTGTGTTAGTGGGGTTTTTTTGTTGTCGCTATTATACACACTCAGGCACGTGCAGATGTTTCGGCGCAGCTCTTTAATAACACACTGGCATGTGCAAACGACAAATTAGCTGCAAATGAAGGGGACCGCTACAGTCCCACCCTCCCGATGTCTACCAGCGAACACCCCCACCACAACACCCACTCCTGCAGCGCGGACTCACACCGGCACACAGCAGAGCTCTTACGTTGTGCTTCTTCTCTGAGACCGGACTCCTTCATGTGGAGGTCCGTCAGATGGACAGTTTCATTTCATAAATAATTGTTCAAGTTTCAATACAACCCGAGTTCCAAAAAAGTTAAACACCCTAAAATTTAAATGAAACTGATTTAAATGTCATAAATACATATTTCATTTACCATAGAAAACATATTTAATACTGACAGAGAGGACATGTATCACCTTCAGATCATCTTGTAATTTTCTCTCTCTCTTTTTTTAAACAACAGCTCATGTCTGGAATTGAGGCGGAGTTCTAGGAGATGAATGTAGTTCCACTCTGATCAAAAGCTGTGACTTTTTTGTCATGTTTTTTATTTCATGATCCACTAAATCTCTCCAGTCGGAGGGAGTTCGGGCTTGCAGTCAGGCCGCTTCAGCTCCTGGACTCTTCCATGATGAAGTGTGTGGTTAGGCCTTGTCTTGCTGAAAGATGCAAGGCTTTCCCTGAAAAAGATGTTGTTGCTCTGAAACCTGTATAAACCTTCAGCACTTTTCTTTTCCAGCGGTCCCTTCCATAGAACAACTCGCCCTCAAACCATCAGAGATGCAGAACTTTGAGAGCTGATAAGCTGAAAGGTTCTTCTCTGAAGTCAGGAGGACGCGGTGTCCGTGGTTTCCAAAAGAATTTCAAATTTCCCTTTGTCTGACCAGGGCACATAGTCTTAAGAGTTTTGGTCCAGAGAGTGTTTCTGTAGATACGTCGTCTTCTTTGTCGCCTAAAAAAAGCTTTAACCTACCTCTGTGGATGGAGCAACTGTGTTCTCAGAGAGTTCTGGAAGTCATTTCCATCACAGGCTCATGTCTGACGACCTGAAGAAGTTAACGGAAATCCAACATTGATTTTCAGCCTTGTTCCCATGCCTACAGAGATTTCCTCAGATTCTTGGAATATTTTGATAACATGAAATAAAGATAATGAAATAATTAATGTTCTCACAATTTCAGGTTGAAGATCATGCTTCTGAAATTCTTCCAGTTGGTCCATCTATACTTCTGGCTGACTCCGCCTCTCTGAGGTGTTTCTTATACTCCATCATGTCACTGACATGAGGATAATCCATAATTTTAGGTGTTTTTTTTTTTAAAACCACTTAAGTTTTCCAGCTTTTTTGTTTTTGGCCTAACTTTTTCCAAACGTCTTTCTGCCACCAACTTCAAAATGATCTAATTATTTTTTATAAAATGTCTCACATTCAACAATTAAAATGTTTTCTTTGGTGAATCAAATACGAGTTTATGAGATTTGAAAACCAAGGCAGTCTTTTTTTATTGACATTTTAAAATCTTTTTTTGGAACTGGACTTGTGCATGAGTGTGTCAGAACCACGGGACAACAACGGTTTTACTTTAGTCTGCCGTCGTCTCCGTCCTCACCTCTCTGCTCGATGCTCAGCTGCACGCCGGTGCGCACGATCCCGACCGGGTTCACCGCCTGGCACTCGTACTGGCCTTCGTCGTGAGCCGCCACCGCAGTGATGCGCAGCGTGCCGGACGACAGGATGATGTGACGCCGGTCCAAAGGTAGCGGGCTTCCCCCTCGGGTCCAGGCAATCACCGGGTGTGGGTTTCCGCTGGCCTCGCAGGGGAAGTCAACCGTCTGACCCTCGAGGGCCAGCTGGTCCTGCGGCGTGACGGTGAACTGTGGGGTCGCTGCAAGCGGAAACGAAGGAGACAGCAAAGGTTTCATTTAGTTAGTAATTTTAACACACAGAAACATTTTCCAGGCAAAGATTAAACAAAAAACCTCAGAAACAAGTGAAGTCGTTCTGTGAGGAATCCAAAAACGGGTTTTGTTGGTTGTAAAATGTACAGTCATGAGGCACTAATAGATCCAAATATGTCTGGTATTTGAGATCTGCCATCTTCACGTCCAGAACAGACAGAGACCTAAAGATAAAAAAACACTTTAAACTCTTTGGGTCTTTCCTTGTTCGTGTTTATGACACATCTCAGCCTTGTACCCAATGAGTCCCCAGACTGAGCTCAAACCTGCCTAAAGACACGTAAACACAGCCGAGTCATGGGATGAGGGGTTTTCAGGCCGCTCAGGCCTGGTTCTGTGGTTTCTAGATGACCCAACGAGAAATCAGCTAAAGGTTCATATCTGTTCACACCTGACACATTACCCTGCCCCCATATTTCCACACCTGTCCCCACATAATTCGATCTTGGTTACTTTTTATTCCAATAAAAGTGCACGTAATTTGCAAAAGCAAATATATTGCTGCTTTTGCAGGATGACATTTCCTTTTTCCTGCCAGAGGAGAAAACAAACGTCCTGCTCCCCGTCTATTTAAGAAAAATAACCGAAACCAGCCAGACTGGGTCTAATCTGTGTCTTGTTTTTAGTTGTTAACAATTAAAATAAGAATTATAAGTAGTAGTAGTATTAGTAGCAGTAGTGGTGGTGGTGGTAGTAGTAGAAGAACCTACTGGATATGTTTAAACACCCAGTGATGTAGCTTCATTCTACTGTTACCAACAAACTAATATACAGTACATTTTTTTCTTTTTTCAGATTATTATTCATATTCAGTGCATTTACAAGGACAACGAAACTCCAACATTAATCTGATTAACACAACTCTAAATAAAAAAATTCCCAGTAATGAGTGTCCTAACGAAGCTCAAACTGGAAGTAACAGTTCCGTATGCCACTCAGCTGTAGAACCCTCATAGATTCAACTCATGTAAAACACCTTCAAGTGTTCTGGTGAAGCTTTAACAACATTTTAGGATGTAAAAATGTCCGATGGATTCTCCATTTTTATCTTGTAGTCTTGTGTCCCGGCGACATGGCCTGCGCTGCAGCGTAGAGGATGAACTGTCCCCAGAAACTGGATTTGCCAACAACACAGAGCTCATTCCAGAGACAAATGAGAGGCCATCTGTCCCAAAGCTAGAACTGAGTCATGCAGCGGGACAAAGATCCCAAACACATCCTCGTCAGAATGACCGAAAGGAAGAATGAAGAGATTCAGTCTTGGAAACCCAGCGGAGATGTGCTGGAACCTTCAGAGAACTCTGAACAAGCGAACATCCAAGAACCTCCATGAACTGAAGCAGCGTTTAAAAAAAAAAAAACGTGCCAGAAACTACTGAACTGCTGCGATAATCTTTCTTTTGACCTTCAGGAGGGTTAGCTGAGCGGCTGAGCGGACGCTCTGGTCTACCTTGTACGATGATAAGGGCCGTCGCGTGTATGGTGTCCACGTTATTGGACGCAAAACAGGTGTACTGTCCTCCATCGGCCTGGACCACGTTCTGGATGTAAAGCCCTCCGGAGGGGGTGATGTTGATGCGTGGGTCGTTGGGGAGGGGCGTGCGGTCCCCTTTGGTCCAGGACACCCTCGGCTGCGGCTGACCCGTGGCGCTGCATTCCAGGGTCACGCTCTCCCCCACCAGGACCTCAGTGGTCTGGGGTTGGATCACAAAACTCGGACGCGCTGGAGGAGCACAGGGAAGGGAGGTGGGGAAGGGGAGAACAAGGGAACATGCTTAGATTAATGAGGTCATGGGGGGTTTTTCAATCAATCTGTGTTTTTACAAATGAGCGATGACGTAGATGAAAGTTGGCGACATTTTTTTTTGAAGGAAATAGCTTAGTCGCATTTGAAATGTCAGTTCAGGCACATCTGTTTCAATAATTCACCTCTGACCCAAGTAAAACCGTTTCCCACATGTTGGTGAGAAAGGCAGTCTATTCCTGTCCATGTTTGGTCAGACATTACACAGGAATCAGGAAATGTGTAAGCAGAGACCTGATCACACAGAGCAAGGACATGAATGTCTCACTCAGAGACGCCTGATGGCGCCGGTGTCACCCAGAGACCCCCACGAGCATCTCCCACAGCTTCAGACATGTGAAAGACGGAGAACAAGAGCGAGAACCTGGACAGAACACACTCCCCGGTGTCTGTGGAACCGGACCTTCAAATGGAAGCCAGCGGGTTTTTGCTAACAGCTCAGAAGAACTTCACCACATTCTCCAGCTCCTTCCCTACATCTTCCTAAATCATAAATTTAAAAACAAGTCATACAACCCAAAATTTACAAACAGTATGAACCTAAGATATTTTTCCCTTTTTTCTTCATCTATTCAATTTCATTCATAAATATACATCAATTTTTGCATTTCAGGCTTGAAACCTCTAAAAAAAGTTGGGTTGGTAAAGTTTTTACCACCGCCGTTCCAACCCTCAACACGTTGGTTTCCCGGCGCTGAGGAGACCAAACGATGGACAGTTTCAGGGACTTTTGTCTCATCTTTGCGTGCTACAGTTCAGAGTCATCGTTGGTGTTTCTGGTGTCAGAGTTCTGGACTGCGGACTTAATGGAACATGTCATTTAAAAGACCATGTGAAGCACTGACTCATCTGACGGTGACATGTTTGCAGTGTGTGTGATGGGCCGGCCCAGATGCCTCTGAGCCCAGAGATGTTGATGCCACCTCTAGACAAGGCTGACATAAAAGGTCTTTTTTACATAGTAACTTTAAAGGTTTTATTTCTCCTTTCACCTCCTACATCACCCTTCAACTTTTTTTTTTTTTTTTTGGGAGGGGTGTGTGTGTGTTGGAGACGTGAAATGCCAAAATTGATATAACTTAAACTAAAGGAAGCGAATGAGAAAACATGAAAAATCTCGGGTTCATTCTGTTTTAAAAGGAGGAAATATCAAAATAAATCAAAGAATCACTTTTCTTTCTTTCTTTCTTTGTCCTTTTCACAAAATAAGGCTCCTCTCAGTAATTTTTTTATTCCTGTCTAACTGAAAGCATCCCATTTTACATTTAATATCAGTTTCAGTCACCACACCGGAAAACAGCACAGCCGGAGCTCAGAGGCAGCCACTTACACGGCGTCCCAAAGTACCGCAGCGTGACCTGCGACGTCTTGACCTCGCCGGCCACATTTTTGGCCATGCACTGGTACACCCCCTGGTCTGTCTCCCTGGTGTCCTGGATCATCAGCGTCCCGTCTTCCAGCAGGTTAAGACGATTGTCGTCCCGCATGTTTAAAGCATTGCTACGGGAACACAGATGGAAGCATGTCACCGAAAACAAGGTTACAGTTAACATTTTCTTATTTGCTGCATTTCCTCCAATGAAGTTCAAAACCTTTGTTTGCTTCAGCTGCTGAGGGGACCGTGTTTTCTTTTCTAGTTTCTTTTCTGCTGTGAGGATGACTTGTCTGTCCTGGGACTCTTGTTTACTTCATGAATTTGGAATAACGCTGATATCTCCCTGCTCACAGCTGTTTTCCACCGGTACAGAACGTACCAAACCAATCACAACAAGGTGGAGGCAGGCTTTATATTTTCAACTTTCTTTAAACTTTGCAGCATTCAAGTACTAGAACAGCTTAAAAAAAACTAAAGGAAAATGCAAATACCTAAGAAAGTATAACATGTCCTCTTCAAACCTAATTATGCTGTAAACAGACAGTAGATGATGTGTCTTTTATCTCAAAGGATAAAAACTATTTAAGCATAAAACTTCAACTCAATTTGACCTTCAGTGTCTGTTCTCCAGACAAGTTGTGTCCTTGTCTAAAAGTTTGTTGTTGTTTTTTTTTTTTTTTTCAGCAGAGCTCCTAATTCCCCCTTTCCTTTAGTTTACAACTAATCCGTGTCTGGGAAACTGTCTGTCGGTGTCTTACTTGTTCCTGAGCCAGATGATCTGCGGTTTCGGGTTGCCTTCAGCCCTGCAGGTGAAGTAGACGGTGTTTCCTGAAGTCACGTCCACATCCTGGGGCTCTGAGGTGATCCTCGGTACCTCTGGAAGGAGAACACAGGAACAGTGGGAGAAAATTATGCAACTGCGAGCTGACATGTACGTCTGTTCACAAAGTCTGATCTTTACAAACTTTGCCGTTTCAGTAATCTTAGATAATGCCAAACTTCTACAGTCCTCTGGAATGGAGGATATCGATCTCCAGACCAAATCCTGACAGATGGAGATCCATTCTTGCTGTATTTTTGCTCTCAGTTGATCACAACTTTTAATTTTCTGTTTGTCCACCTACTTTTTGGGGACTAACCAGATAACACTGGTATCTGAGCAGTTTCAATGCCATGATCTTGCTTTCTTTCCTGGTTCTCCATCATCATGGAAAGTCTGTGGATCATAACCAAACTGCTCCTGGATTGATGTGAGCAGCTGATTTCGAAGGATGTTCTTTGTTTATGCCAGAGTTAAAGCAGCTCCAAACATTGAAGATCTCCAGATATTTCATGGTTGGCAGGATGGATACAGGACTCACGGCAGCATTCACCTGTTCTTCATCAGTCTCCTGCTGTCCAGTCACTGTTTCCTTCAGAATTTTAATCTGCCCTGGATGTTTTTTTTTCCTTCTGCAGATGCATCCACAGTCACCAGCTGCCATCGTTGAGCACCTCTGCATGGATGGTACCAAGATTCTTCTGAATCCTCACAAGAAAAGGAAAGTCCTGCTGCCTGCTGGACACTCTTTGACATCCTCAGACTTGATTCGCTGTAGTCGAACCTCTCTGGTTTTGAGTTCCTGTTAATGTGGTAAATGCTTCTTTGGGGAGCGAGATTTTTAGCAACGATCTCCAGCATGTGAAACCGTTTTGATGCAAGACAAAGATGGCGGCAGGCGTTGTTTTTAGGGGTGATCTAACGTCTCTTGACCGCCTTCGTTTTGTAACAACAACAACTCTGCTCTTATTATTCAGTCAGAATGATCAAGTGGTTTCAGCCGACTAAGTCTTGTTTACAACCCGCCCGTGTGGATCATTAGATTGCTGAAATCATGTTGTGCACAGCAACCGAGAGAAAAATGGGAATCACTGGCCATGACTGTACGCTGCACAAATGTGTCTGTTTATTCATCCCGTCTTGTCTTTCCGAGCTTGCTGCAGGGTAATGAGGCTGAACATGTTTTCAGAGAGAGAGCTGAGGCTTGATTCATTGTAAGAGGCCATCACAGTCACCACTTATTTTTGTCAACAAGCATGTAAATACTGAGACACAAAGAGTTCCCATCTCCCAAAGGATTGTACATAGTGGGACCAAACAGAAAGACAAGTTCCCAACCTCACTGGCCAACGTGCAGAACAAACGTTCACTGTGACGTCTGCTGAGAACATGTTTCTGAAGAGGTCCTCCAAGCAAATGTCTGCAAGCTGCCAAGAGTGACGACAGTTCATAAGATGTGAACCCGTTGCCACCTGCAGGTGAAGCAACCTGATGGGACCTTGCAACGAGGTCGAATATCCCATTAACCCCTCAAGACCTGGTGAGAGCTGATGCTCGACTTTTTCAGCTCCAGGAAACAGACTACTCTGATGACACTTTAATCAAGCCAGCGAACAGGAACCGAAGAGGAGCGAGTAGAATGGGAGGGACGGGGGTGTTGAGTTTCTGTCCTGCTCTGCCGTGACCACAGATGGAGTGGAGGCAGGATCGGGTTTGTTGAGGGGCATCAAATTAGCTGCAGAGATTAAACTGTGGTTGAGGCTCACCTGCCTGTCAGAAGTGGACTGCAGGATTCAGAGGAAATACAGAGTTAAGGAGGATGGATTTGCTGCTTAAAACCGTCTTCCTTGCACTGACTTTTAACTCAAGCTGTGTGAGACATTTTATAACATCTAATAGTTTTGTTTCTTTTATTATGCTGTTTGTACTGTTTTTATTTAATCATTAACAGCATTTTTTATTCATTATGTCTTTAGCACTTTGAGGCAGTTTTGTCTGTGTAGACATACTATAAATATATAATATATAAATAAATAAATTTGACCTTGACCTTGCAGTGTGACACCACCATACATTCACTCCTACCTCCTTTAAACCATTTTTGAAAAGGAACATGTAGCATTTCAACACATTTGGAGACTAAAAATATAATATTTTATTGTGAAGGTAGAGTTTCGAGGAGTGAAACTGCCCAATAATGTGAGAGTGTGGAAACATTTCTGTTTCTACAACACGTGAAGAGCCTCCACACACGAACACACACACTGCAGCCTCGTCTCAAACCTGGCAGCTGTTTGTGGTCAGATGAGACAAAAGACCAGATTCAGAGTCCGCACTGGCAGAGACAGACAGACGTGACACACAACTGGTATTTGAAGAGGGAAGTATCCGAAGGCCTGCGGAGCTCAGACAAAGGGAGGATGAACATCTGCAAGGAGGTGACTCAGCGTACCTGCTGTTTGAAGGAAGGAAGGGTCGGTGGTTTTTATGGTTTGTAAGATGAATGTGTTTATCTCCATGGATTTACACAAACAGCACAACTAACCATGAGCTGATGACTTCACGTTTTCTCAGATGTGTCGGTTCTTCTCAGTTTCCGAAGATGATCACATGTAAGAGCCAGTTACAGTCTCACTGAAGTGTCCTTCAGTAACAGCTCCCCCTTTGTTTCAGACTTTTAATGTTGCACAAAGTTCCACAGGAATTATGAAATGGAATAATGTAATTTCCACAACAGCCGGTCTTGTGGAGAAGAAACTCTGATGACAAACAACTTAAAACGTACTTCTGAGACTCTGATATTTTACTTTGAAACAAAGAGGGATTTAGATATAAAACACAGCCCTAGTTACAAAAAGGTTGGGACCTGGTGTAAAATTCAAATAATAATATCATAAAATGTTTGCAAATCTCATTAACCCATATTTTACTCAAGTGAAGAAGCCCAGACCTTCCTCCAGCTCTTCCAGGGGAATACCGAGGAATTCTCAAACTAGCCAAGAAGTGTAATCTCTCCAGCATGTGCTGCTCCGAGGCTTCCGCCAACTTGGATGTGCCCGAAACACCTCGGCAGGAGCCGTCCAGGGGGCACACTAACCCAGCCTCCTCAATGCTCTTCATCTGGAGGAGAAGTGACTCGGAGTCCATCCTGGATATATGAACTTCTTCTCCTCCTTCTAAGGGAGAGTCCAGCCACCCCACAGAGAAAACTGGTTTCAGCTGCTTGTATCTGCAACGTTGTTGTTTCAGTCACTACTCTCAGCTGCTGACCACAGACGGGGTTTGGATCGACCGGTAAACAGAGAACCTTTTGGCTCGGCTCGGCCTTCGCCACAGCAGGCCGGTGCAGCAGTGATCCACCTGTCAATCTCCATTTTTTCCTCTTCATAAATAAGGCCCCGAGATACTTAAAGTCTTCCGCCTGATCACCTCATCAGAAACCTGGAGAGAGCATTCCACCCTTTTCAGACCAGTGAGTCAATTTTAAATGAGCTTTGGCTGAGATAGCAGCGTTTCGGAATCATATTTTCTTGCTCTATGCGTGATAAAACTTTAACCTGGATTTGAGGATGACATGGCCTGCTGTGTTCTCAGTGATTTCTGGGAGTGCTCCTGAGTCCATGCAGTGATTTCCATCAGTCATGTCTGTTTTAATGCAGTGGCAATATTGTCTCATGGAGATTTCTTCATATTCTCAGGAAATTTTGCTGATATTATGAAGTATAGATCATGAGACATTCAAAGTATTTGTAATTTTATCCTGAGAAACATTATTCAGAAGCTTGTAGAAGTTTTGCAAAGACTGGTGAACCTCTCTCCATCTTTAATTCTGAGCGACTCCGAAATGAAATACAGACCGCAGCCTCTCTAAAACTATTGCAAATTTTAATCGTGATTTCAATTTTGTCTCTCAGCAGCCACAAAAGGAATGTCATCAAGCAAAAAGTTATTCTTTTGCCACATGTGCTTTGGTGTATTCTGAGCAACGTGGATTTCAGAGACTCCACTCAGACGGAGGTAACACGAAGATCATGCTGGTGTTTCTGGACACAGACTCTGAAGCTTTGTTTGAGCTGCTCCACTGGGATTTGTTTTATGTATCATGAACATTTATTTGTTCCAAAATTAAAGTCTGCAGTAGATATTCCTTAGTTTAACACAGAGTTTGCTAAATCCAACATGCATCAAAAGTCAGTGAATAATCATTTTAAATGATAATTTCAGTGTAGTCCATAATAATCATGATTTTTTTTCTCCATGATTCAGGAGCACTAACTCAGAGATTCTCACTGACCCCATGAAGGCACATTATTTCTTTTTCAGGGGCTGCTGTCACAAAACATCACAGCAGTACATAACCTGAAGTAGGCCCCTTCCTCTACTTTGGGGTCCAGCAACAAGTCCCTGAAGTCTCTGGCCCTTCATCACCGCAGGTGTTTGGTGTGACTGCAGCTGCAGGAGGGAGATCCTTCCCCAGCTTCAGCTGTTGGAGGCTCCAAAGGGGAGTTAAACGCAGCAGCACAGTTCACAGAGTAACATGTGCCCCAAGTCACGAGACAATCGTTGTAATATATCCACTCCAGCAGGTCTCGGTCTGTCATAAGACTGTGGTTGAAAACCAGGAGGGGTTTTTCCCTCCTTTTCACCTGGATGAACGTTCTGCTCCTGTAGCGCTTGAATGACGCCATCAGTTCATCCACCAAGACATCTCCCACAGTACCCCACTGCTTCTCACAGTCTCCCACAGTCTCTAACCATCTCCTGCCATCTCCCACTGCCTTCCCCTGTCTCCTACCACCTCACGCCATCTCCCACAGTCTCTCATCGTCTTTCACTGTCTCCCACCACCTCCCACCGTCTTTCACCATCTTTCAACTTTTATTCTGAGATATTGCTGCCATTAAATTCAGAATGAACCGAAGTTTTCCATTGAATGGTCAGATGTCTCACTTTTATTGGATGTGTTTTCTACTGCAAATAAAATATGCGTTTATGGGATTCGGAACTCACTGAACTCTGTTCTCGTGGGCATTTCACACAGTGTCCTGACTTTTTCTGGATTGGGTTATAAAAGTCTTTAAATGCACAAATCCTCATTTCAATTTTATTCACATCATTTTCAGAGTTTTCTGTCAGTACCACAGTTCAGCTCCTCGGCAGTGAGCGTGGCCACCGATCGGCCCTGCAGGCGGCTGGGATGGTCGCAGGTGGCGGCGGCCTGGGCATTTCCCGATTCGGCGTATTGCTTCAGCAGGTCGGCAAGCCACAGCAGCTCACAGTCGCAGCTTAACGCGTTGGAGTCCAACCGCCTGCACAAACATACACACACACAAACATGAGAATGTCGGCTTTGAAGGAACAATATGGCGTACAGTCCCATTTACAGCCGGGAACAACCAGCAGCTTAACATTAAGATCACCCTGAGTATTGTTTATAATTTTATTTCACAACATATCTTTATCAGATGTAATAGAAGAGAAAGGCAAAAAAAAGTCAAATATTCTGAATGAGCAGTGAACTGATTCATGAGTGGACACACCTGAGCTCACTAAACACAGTCTATAAAATTAATTTCACTGCCTGTAATTCTTCCATTGCATTTAGGTGTCATTTAATAGGGGCCGACGCAGTTTGAGTCTTTTACAGTGAAACACCAGATTTGAAGACCAGACATTATGCCTCTCTAAATTGTCACTAGACCTGTAGATGAGTGGTTTGACTTTACCCGAATGGGTCAGTTCTGAATAAAATTCATGCCTCAAGAGCTTTCAGAAATTAGAAATTGCTGGGGTGATATGGAAAATGTGGCAGAGAGAATTAACCCACTGTGTTTTCATGTTAAATTACCAGCTTCAATTACATATGAAGGAATATCTGATTACATTTAAGAGGTTTAGTCCAGCTGTCATTGCATCTCTAATATCAGCAGAAACCAGGCAAAGTCTTGACACAGCTGGTACCATGTCAAACAACTACAATGAAACTACACAATGTAGTCAAACAGATTTGGGTGCTTCTGTTAATGCATCTGCATTTGCAAACATTTGTGATCAAGACAAATGATGCAGGTTTGTTCTGAAGAACTCAGTGACTTCATGCTGATGTGAGAAGATGCTACCATTGCAGTAAGATGGTTCATGAAATTTCATCCCTGCTGGATATTCCACAGCCAACTGTAAGTAAGAGCAGTGATGTTGCTAGAAAGTGGAAGTATTTATGATCATCTCTGTGCTCCCCATTAACCTGATTTTTTGAGGTTTGCCCTCCAGCAAAGAGTAATCTTAAGTAAAACTTTTACCATATGGTAATCTTTAGGGCCAAGTGATGAAATGTTTCAGTCATTATTTTGACCAGTTTTTCATCTAAAGGTGTGAGGGGACAGTTACAGGTCATTGCTACACTTTCATTTCAATTTCTCTACTGAGAACAGGTCAGGACCACAAGTATGAAGGTCGGAAAAGATAAGAACTGGTCAGGACTGAACAGAACAGATCAGGACAGGTCAGGACTGGTTAGGACCACAAGTATGAAGGTCGGGAAAGATAAGAACTGGTCAGGACTGGTCAGGACAGGTCAGGATTTGTTAGGACAGGTCAAAACTTGTCAGGTCAGGACAGGTCAAGTCTGATTAGGACCACAGGGAAGTAGGTCAGAACAGGACACGACCAGTAAGAACTGGTCAACACTGGTCAGAATGGGTCAGGGCCGCAGGTGAGAAGGTTGGGAAAGTTAAGAACTGGTCAGGACAGGACGGAACTGATTAGGACCACAGGCAAGTAGGTTAGGACTGGTCAGGACTGTCCAAATAGGAGTAAACTCCTAACTCATGTTCAGGCAAGCAGGTCGGGTCAGGTCATGCCAGGTCAGCTCAGCTCATAGACTTCTGGCAGGTAACAGTCCGGAGGGGCCAATTTGTGTCTGGTCAAGAGCTCATTTTGATGTGACCACATGATCTGTTTCCACTGTGACGATTCATCTCAGACTCCTCTAAGCACAGAGCTCCTGACCTTTACCTCTGGACAAGGTTACTAAGACTTCACTCTTTCATCACAGATTGACATTTCTAAGTTGTCCATCTCAGACTTTTCCTTTACACAATGGAAATTCCTCCAAATGTATTGAATCGTTTAATGATTTTTTTTCTTTTAAGCCTTTCTTTAAGGAACATTGTTTTTAAATATTTCCACCACAGCTTGTGGCTGTTGACTCAGAGTCCACAGGTCAGGACAGGGTTAAGTTGTTCATCACTCCCTGAAATGTCAGTGGAGTCATCAGGGCCTTTGATGCTACAGTAATAAAACATTTGTACTCAACATTGCGTGAGTTGAGCTGCAGTTGGAGCTGCCTACTTGTGAGCAGATCCACTGTGTTGTGTAAACCCTCTCCGGTAGTTTATGAACTACTGTGCGCCTGGCACTGCCAAAGCCGGCCCAGCTCAGTACAAACAGTGAGGCCCATCAGGACCGAAGTGGAACACGGTCTGTTGCTGCCGTGGGAAACTGTCTCCCTGTTCGGCTTTGTCTGCTGGCAACCGATCTGGCTTTCGCTTCCACAATAATGTGTCCATTATGCATGACATGTCAGAGGATGATTTACACTGGTGAGGTAATCTATGAAGGTTTCTTTGATCAATGAGCTTTTCCTTAACGAGATTCATTTTGAGTCTCAGTATTATGTAAATACAACCTTGGATAAAACAACATCATACACATTTTATTACAACATTTAAAAAACCTGACACCAAAATAAAAACAAATCATTTGGGTAATACCAAGCACCCTCTTAAACACCTGTAAACTGCAGCCAGGTGCTGCTAATCATCAACATTGACAAACTGATCCTCAGCAGGTGTTCGGACCTCTAGAAAAACAGACGTTTTGGACGCTTACTCATCTGGAGCATTCAGGTGTGTGTTAACACAATGCCAAGAGGGAGAGACATATGCAATTGTCAATGTGTTTAACAACAGAAAAGCATTAAAGACGGTTGCTAATCTTCCTGGAAGAGAATGACCCAGCTGATTCATCCCAAGAGAAGACCACTTCTGTGCAGAGAAACACAAGAAAACCCAAGAGCTCCGTCTCAAAACCCACAGCCTCACTGAGCATGTTAAGGTCTATGACAGCAGAATGAACAAATGTGGTTTGTTACGAAGCCTTCCCTGGATAAAACCACTTCTGTCTAAAAAGCACATGGAAGCACGCAGCTGTGCTCCCATGTGCTTCTTGAATGGACAACACCCGTTAGAAATGCTGTGGTTGGACCTCAAGAAAGCTGTGTATCAGTGAATACTCAAAAACCTCAATGAACCGAAGGAACACTGTGAAGAAGAAAGGAGCAAAATTCCTCCCCACTGTTAAAGTGATGCAGGAATCGATAACGTTAAATAACTGTTGCTAAATGTGGATCTACAAGATACTGAACCATTGGGGTACTTTGTACTTCCCACATGATTTTTGTTAAAAAATATAATAGAAGAGAGAAAAAAAGTTGTATTTTCTAACTACTAAGTTCTATCCATCCGTTTTCCACACCCGCTGAATCCATCTACAGGATCACAGGGGTCTGCTGGAGCCAATCCCACCTCATGACAGTCGATGGGCAGGGGTACACCCTGGACAGATCACCAGTCCATCGCAGTA
Source organism: Zenarchopterus dispar (assembly GCA_028564865.1). NCBI lineage: Eukaryota > Metazoa > Chordata > Actinopteri > Beloniformes > Zenarchopteridae > Zenarchopterus > Zenarchopterus dispar. The sequence goes on from JAOWBL010000015.1 coordinate 13,456,717, forward strand.
AGCTCTACTATGATCTGATTATTTTTACAATGTTGCTTGGGGAAGATTGAGCTCCAAACTAGAGTGAGATATGTTTGATTTATGCTGTAAGAGCACTCATGTTTTCGAGAACATCAAACATGTTTTGTATTCTATGAACTGCAGAAATGTTCTATTTCTCTCATTTCTCCTCACACTCCACCCTGCGGTCAGTTTCAGCATAAAACACAGAAACCTTTGGAAGGACTGGACAACAGAGGCTTGCAGCTAAAGCTGCATGGCCTTAGCTGCAAGCCTCTGGAGCCTGTTTATTTAACTGATAAACAGACTCCAGAGAGCTGGCTTATGAATTAACTCCAGAAATCTGACACTGACATGCATTCTCCAATTGATATCTGAGCGCTTGTTAAAAGTGTTTTTGACTTACAGTCGCTTCATAGCCTGCAGATGCGAGAAGGTTCCAGGAACAAGATGAGTGATTCTGTTGTTGTGCAAAAACCTGAGCAAAAGACAGAAGAGAAGTTTGTAAAATGAAATTTCATACACTTGTTTATATTTTTAAACATAATGTGGCGACCCTATCAGTAATGTAATTTTCCATTTTCTAAATGGGACAAGTAATATGATAATATTCCCAGAAATGCTATCATGTCTGAGCTTAATAAGGGTGGAGACTTGCATTCACTGGCTCACATTAGAAAAGAAACAATCAAAACAACATCCATTTGTCGAAGACTCTGTAAGTAACTTTAAACTAGTTAAATATTTGATATGAGTCATCTTCTATCCCACCATAACAACATCTGTCCAGAAACCAAAACAAAGGACTAAAACACAAAACACAACAGCCAAGTGGATTAAATCACGAGTTTGGGGTTTTACTTTAGAACTAGATAAAATGACAGATAATTAAAGTTTTCAAAAAAATAAATAAATAAAAAAGGAAGGACTAAAGCGGTCGTTCATAACTGATCTGGCTTCAGAACCCACCATCACTCTGAATGAGAAGCTGCAACACAAACTGGAAAATTTCAAATTCTCACATTTATTTGATGAAAAGATGGTGCAGCTTAAACCTCAGATTATACAGAATTAACAGTGAATTCATGCTTTAAACATGAAATAAAAAAGTAAAACAACTGAGAAGTGCTTTTAAAATGACTCAAATCTATTTAACCTTCCCTGAGTCAAAGGCCCGCCACTCACTGAGAATGGGTCCTGACCCACTGAAAACCCGTCTGTGACCCACTGAGAATGGGTCCTGACCCACTTTTTGGGTCCCAACCCACCAGTTGACAATTACTGTGCTTCAAAAACTAATTTCTAAGAAAGCAGAAGTGCCTTGTCTCAGGAGAATTGTGGACTAGTTTGGGTTATTTCGCTAGTTTTTAGAATTCTAGTCAACAACCTTTTTCTGATCTCACTAAGAGAGATATTTCACCTAAAATAAAACCATTTTGACGAGATTTAGAAATAACAGGCTCATGTCTAGAGGGGCTGTTTTTGCCCTGTGGTTTTCTGGAAACACGACCAAAACCAGAGGTCTGACAGAAGACAGAATCCATGTCTAAGTAGTCACCTTAATCCATAAAGTCAGCTATAAAAATCTTTCAACAGAATTTTAGCGTTGACAAATGAGATAACAAACACATGAATATAACAAACACGTCTCAATGTTAATGTCAATGTTAATGTTCACTTCTAAGTGCAGGAGAAGTCGGTGGTAGAATAACTCCATTACCTGCTTCAATAATTGCATCTAACAACTAAAAAAGAACACTCGAACAACGGAGAATAAAGCGTGGTTTTCATCTACAGAGAAGAAACCAGCAAAACAAGTGAAATGTTGCTTCTGGGCTCCACAGAAACCCCGTCCTGGAAGTCATCATGAGGTTAATTCAGCTGTGGTTTAATGGGTGTCCTGTGGGGAGCACTTCAATCTTAAACCCCCAGCGGGGCTTGAAGATTATCGTGATTTTAGTTGGACGGCAAAAACAGGTTAATCCACAGGTTTCCAGTGTGGAAACTAGAAGAATATGCTCCGAACTCAACATTGACCCTGCAGAACCAGTACAGGCCACATGAAAAATAATTCAGATGCAAAATGACCTGATATCCATGCGGGAAAAAAAAACAAATTATTTAGTGTGATAAATAAAGGACACTGATTGAATCATCTCATCACCAAAGAGTTTGAAGTGCAGCTAAGATGATGATTTCTTTGTGACCATCTAACCAAACTCTTAGAAGAAAAAGTATGGATTGAGCTAGAATTACATTTATGGATATGGGCTAATACTTAGAACAAAACTCCAAGTGAAAAGACGTGAAAGAACCTCCTAATTTTATAAAATCTTTCATGATATAGCAATGTCACAAGAGTTACAACCAGAAAGATGAACATACTTAGGAGGCTAAAACTATCATCATTACAAAATATCTGTACCTCATTGTGTCTGCACTGTATAATGATCCTAGTGAATAAATAATGCACTATTGATCTATTTTAGATTTATATGAAGGTAAACATGAACAAAATATCTACTTTTGTTAAATAAATTGTTTGAACTTATGTTAAGGCTTACCTGTACCATGTTAAGCAAACATTTAAGAAAAGAGATGTCTAGTGGTACTTGTGAGATGTTTTGAGGACACAGAGACTCAGATTAAGATAAACTTGAGCTGCAGGTTAAAAGCCAGTGGTCCAGGTGATGTCACAGTGACGTTTAAACTCAAAACATCATACAGACAATATAATCGGTCCATAATGTTAGTTTACTGAAAGCTGATGAAAGACATGACACAACATGACATAAAAGACTGTGATTCATGAAAACATAAGAATAAGCAGATTAACTGATGACCAAAATAATAAGTAGGATAGTTAGGAGGAAATAAACAGCGGACAGAAGCCCCCAGAGGAAACGCTGGAACTTGTGAGGCCAAGATGTTTGGGTATAATGGTCAGAGTGGACTTACAATCGTTCCAGCTTTGGCAGATGGGTGAATGATTCTGGCTCCAGAGAATCAATGTTGTTGAAGTGCAGGTACCTGGAGAAGAGCAAATGTATACAAAGCTGAGTAAAACCTGAATAAAGCCCTCTAATGTCAGAGTTTGGACCTGAGAGGAGAGTCAGGAGTGACTGCTATCAATTATTACTACAATGACATCACACTGATGACTCTTCCCTGGCCATGAATGCAGGAAGACTTCAGGAATGTGCACATCATGATTTTATTGGTCAAATTTTATTACTTGAGGTAACTTCTGAACTGCAGCTGGACACAGGTGAAAAGGAAGTGTAACGACCATCTTCTAGTATGCAAACATAACCTACAGTTCTGCAGAATGTTTCCACACCCTTGATTTTTTTGGTATAATTTACTAAGTTTTTGTTCCTAACACTTTATACACAATTCTCTGAAAAGAAAGAATAAACTGTTTTATTACCTCTTGAAGACCAAAATATGTCATTTATACAAGTGCTCAGGCACTTTACTCAAGGGGCTCCAATATTTTCTGAGTCCACCATTACCTCGATCCTGATCAATTCTGGCTACAGAAGCAAAATTCCCACAGAATAGTGTTCCCATCAACCTGTTAGACTTTAGAACAGACATTAATGAGAGGATGCTTTGCATTTGCTGTTTTCTTCCAAATTTCACTGGAAAATGTAGATCACTTTTGAATTCATCAGATCAGTTTCTCCGGTCCTGAAAGTCGTCAGGATGGCTTCTTGAAAACTCCCAGAATGCTGCCATGTAACGTTTGTGGAGGAACGTTTCTGTTGGGTCACTCCACCACTGATGTAGTGATGCGTTCATAGTTGGATTACTTAGCAATTAAGTGAGGAACCCTTCTCAACAGAGGGCGGAACCATCAACAAACAAAAACAGGAAGTCCAGTTGTCTTAATTCATGCCTTTGAGAATTACCACGACCTAGAAGACTACACCAAGAATCTCCATCAACATACTGATGGTTGACCTTCTAAAAAGTTCTCCTACTGAACCCATTTACAGCAACCACTAGCTCCTTATCCGTCTCATTTGTGCCTTTTATCTTTGTTTTTTTTTTAAGTTTGCTTGTATCTCCAGTCATCTGACCTTTCTGAATAAAGAAGACTGCTGAGCTTCAGGACACTTTGAAAAGTTAGAAAAGAACGAGTATCCCTTCCCACATCTGTTCCCCAGTTTAAGCCTGCCTCATAGAATCAACAACCTCAACACATGGTTTGATGTTCACTCCAAGAGATACCTTTAACTGTGGGAGCTTGACACATGTGCATCTTCTAAGTTGCGTCCAGTAATTTCAGGCAGGCACAGGTGGATACCAGGAACTCTGCAAAAGCTTGACTCCTCAAAGACGAGGGATGTATCTGAGCTTGGCTGCAGATGTCAGAATGGGTCTGAATCTCAAGTGAAGGGGATATTTAAGTCCTATTTAAAGAAAAAACTGATAATACACAAAAGCTGCTTTTAATTTGTCTTTGGGAAGAAAAGATGATGAAAAATGAACTCAATCAGTGTGAAGCAACATACTGGAAAACTGGAAGAAGACTGAATAATTCATGAATTAATTCATGACAGTTTGCTCCCAAAATCCTCTGCACTAAGGCATAAATTAAGCCATATCTGGACTGATAAAAGATCAGGTAAAATAAATTCTTGTTGTAAGAGTCAAAGCAGCTGCAGAAGAAAAATATCCACAAAAAACTATTTAAAAAAACATGTCTACATGTCTTCATGTAAATGTTCTCATTTTGGGGTAACTTCATCACCTTTAAAGGATGAATGAGGATCAGAAATGACTAAGCTGCAGAACTTCAGAACCCCTGAAATATCCAGAATGTCTTCATTAATATTACATTGAATGTGATCTTCATCTAAGTCACCATAACAGGCAAAAACAGACTGTTGCATCATCACTGGACACACCTATATAACATTTAGTGATGGAGGGAAAAGTAAGTGAACCCATGGACTTGTTACCTGGCTGAAGCTCCTTCAGCAGGAAAGAATTCAACAAGATCTTCCAGTTTTTCTGGAGCTGCTCAAAATTCAGGAGGAATTCTGGACCATTCCTCTTTCCAGAACTGCTTCATCTCAGACATGTTTATGATGTCTGGTGTGAATGTGTCTCTGGAGCACAATCCTCCGCTTTTCCATGAGGTTAAAATCGAGAGTCTGACTGGACCACACCTAAAGAGGGGTTTTCTGTGGAGGATTTATGTTCATGCTGCATCACCCAACTTCTACTAAATTTTAACTGGTGGACAAACTCCCTGCCATTGTCCTGGAGGGCATTTTAGAAAACTTGGAAATCCGTTTTCCGCTCCATGGTGAAAGTGGTCCAGGTGGAGGCAGTAAAGGTACCCCAACTCATGATGGTCCTTCTACCATACTCTACTGTTGGGATGATATTTTAATGCTGGTAAGCTCATACAAAGTTCTGACCATTCTCCCCAAACAATTCAAGTAATTCAATTCTTCAGCCCAGAAGGCATTTTCCAGCAGTAGTAGGTTACCATGGTGCTCTTTGACAAAGTTCAGATGCACAGCATCAGCGGTGTCCCATTATGGACATCCTGCCTGTTCAATGACTTCTGCATGGTAGACTCAAACATTTGACATTTGCCAGTTCCTGTGACGTCTTCAAGCCTTTAGCTGCCACTTGTGGTTTCTTTCCTACCTCACTGATGATTCTGTGTTGTGTCTTTAGAGCCATCTTGGTTGGTCATCTACTTCTAGGAAATGTAGCCATAAAACTAAAATGTAACCAGTAAACTCTTCAGGAAACTGATGGATGCCTGAACACTTTGAGATGAATTTGTATCCCTTTCCACCCTGATGTAGACCAACCACTCTTGATCGCACGTCTTCAGGAGTCTTTTTGTGAGGCGTGGTTCACATCAGCAGGTGATTCCCACTGTGATGCACTATGGTGTAATTCCATCTTCAGTGTCTACATATGTTGCTCTGCCATGGAGCTCTCTGTTTTATTCCCTTCAACATGACACTATATGCTTTGATTTCCTTTAAAAGTATCTTAAATTTGATATAAAACATATCACTCATATACATAATTCTTCACTGATATGACAAAATTGGAAACAGCTGCTCAATCAACAGCTGGAATTTCAGTTTGAAAGCAGACTTATTCAGTTAGTCAGCCTTTTGCCTACTTCACTGATAGCAGAGAACACTAGGACCTTCTCCAACATGACCAACAGTTTCATTTCCAAGGAATATGGAGCATGTTGCATTTTACACAGCCATTTTGGTTGTTAATTATTCATTGGCGTAAAAACAAGGTAAAAATCATGATTTCTCACATTTGTAACGTCAACCAACAGTTGTTGACATGTTTTTCTTGTAAAGCATGCATGTGCCGGACATTCAAAGCAGATGAAGCTGAGTGTTTCTGAGTGTTTACAGGAAGCATTTTATGCAGAATTCTCACAAATAAACACATCAGATTAAAACAAATCAGAGCAGAAATCAATTTCTGCAGCAGCAGGGCAGATGGAGGTCAAGCTCTACTGTATGATACGAACGCTGACTTTGTTGGAAGAACAAGCAGATCAGGACCAGGTATTGAGCTCTGAAGCTTCACAAAGGGGAGGTGGGGAGCATTTGTCATCCTGACCATGCGACTCATGCGGGGGTGGGAGGGTTAAGGGGGTCAGAGCTGCACACAAGGGTGGCATGCATGGTGATGGCAGAAAAGGGGAAAGAGGAATGAGCATCACATGCTGCAGTGGAGGTATACCCACCTAAGACCTCTACAGTCATGTCACAACATCATGACTTGTTCATAGCAATCTTTTGGGGGTGGGGGATGGGGGCAGAAGTATTTACGAATAAGGAAAGGTAGGCAGGAGGAGCATTGCGAGTAAAAGTAAAAGGTGAATGAGGAAGTAGTTCACTTACAGTTGCTCAAGAGAGACAAGCCCCTTAAATGCTTGTCTGTCAATTGATTGGATTTCATTCTTGTACAAATAGCTGAAAGGAGAGATAATCAGTAACATTAGTAACACACACCCTCACACAGGATCATCTGAATGCTGCTTCTACTGAAAGAAAGAGCACTTTAATGCTGTCCTTAACCCTTTACAGGACAAGTGAACATATTTGGTCACTTCATTAGAACTGCATTCTATGGTTATTACAAAAAAAAGTTACAATGTTAATAGAGTTCCTTTTAATATTCTCCAATAACCCTCTAGAGTTGAAATTTGGAAATTTCAAGTATTTTACTGACTGCCCTATAAAGGGTTAACCAAGGTACATCACAAACTATATAAAATTGTGTACAAGCCTGTACCCCTTTTAAATTTTATCTTTCTCAGTGTTTGCCTGTGTTTATTGAAAAATATGACAATAATCATCTGATTATAATGGGTCTGTGGTAAACAACAAAATATAATTTTTTTCTAGAGTCTTATTATCATTTATTTAACAAAATGAAACAAATCAAGAAAAGAAAAATCATGTGGACAATACAAAGTACCTCTGCCATTTAAAGCTTATAGATCCAGGTTCACATCTGGATTTTGATGAAACCATTCCACAACTTTGATTCTTTTCCGTTTCAGTCATTCTGGTGTAGATTTGCAGCTGTGTCTGGAATTGTTGTCCAGTCACATGTCTCAGTCTCAACCAAGTTTAATCTGTCACATTTGTCTCTAAAGGAGTTCATAATCCACTCAAAGACTGCTTGGTGCCCAGCTCCTGTGATGGTAAAATCATGACCCTTCCACCACTGTGCTTCACAGTGGGTATATGAGAAGTTTCTGCTGAAATGCTGTCTTTGGTTTTCTCCAAACATGGTTCTGGACATTCAAACCAAACAATTCCACTTTGGTTTCATCTGTCCAGAGGACATTGTTACAGAAATCTGCTGGTTTGATCAGATGCAGTTTCATGAACCTCAGTCATGCTTCCATGTAAATTTAGACTTCATGGACTTTAACATCTAACACGCTCAGTGAAGCCTGCAGAGTCTTTTCTTGTTTGTCTGAGTATTGCAAGGTCTGACGTTGGGGTTAATTTGGTGGTACATCTACTCCTGGGAAGACTGGAAACTATCTTGAATGCTTTCATCTAGTGAACTCCAAATGTTTCTTTAATGTCACTGCTTATGTCCTTCCTACTCGGCACAATTCCAACACAAAATATTATTTTATATTTAAATTAAATTAAATATATATTTCAAACTTCCAAAACACCTGCTTTTATGGAGGTCTGAACATCTGATAATGATCAATTCATCTAGAGCCGATGATCAGCAACTTCGCTTCTTAAATCCTAAGGATGCAGTAAGATGCTGTTTAGTGTTGCCCACAAGATTTTTCTTTTTGGCCTGTTTTTTGTTAAATAATGGTATGGTGAAAAGGCAATATGTAAGGTTGTATTTGCTTGACACTAACATCCACTATAATCAGATGGTTTTTTAATAATTGTTTATACACAAAAAAAACATGGGATTAAAAGTTAGAGTACTATCTTTTGCATATTGCTGACTAAGTTTACACATTACATCATTAAACATGATTAGGATGGTGTATGCATCAAAGATTTCTCTTTATTACCAGAAAATCTTAATTAATGTATTAGCTGTATGGCAAATAGCACAAGTGGTGGATGACTACCACCAAGCAGTAGGGAGCATTAACTTCTAAAAAAGTAGATCCTACCAGGACCAACACTTTAAAAAACAGAACAGCTGAAAAGACCAAGGAGAAGGTCAGCCCTACTACTGTTCCAGCCTCCTGGGTTTTGGATCAGATATCCACTGGGTTAAAACCAGCATAGCAACACAACTTCAAATACACCCAACTGGGCTAAGTTCTACTAGAACATCATGTCATAGGCATCTGAGATAGCTCATTTGGTTCAAATGACAAAAACAGGACTTCTGAACACCTTTAAAACTTCTGTGCTCTCGCTTAGGCAGAGAGGCGATGTGATTTGGAGATATAAATTGCGAGTACAGACCTACTAGAGTCTGCATGCACCAGACAATCAAACTGTATGACTGATCGTCACTACAGTTCCAAATGTGAGGCAAGCCCAAGTATTTGGTTTACGTGACTTCCACAAAATGAAGGCATGTGCCAACAGGCAAACACCCTCAACAAGCATTTCTGCCAGATTTGGTGACCCAGAACTTTTCCCTCCATGCCAAAGTAAAAGTTAATTTGAAAGCATGCCTTTCTGACACATCCAGCGTGAGTTTTAAGTGGTCATTTTTCCACAGACTGTTTTAATCATGGCATCAGCACGAGGACTGGTATTTCTGAACAAGATGATTACTTTACGGGAAAATGTGGCAGCCAAATGTAAATCTAAAGCAGAGATTGCTTTTTATAGACACAGTTTTAACTTTGAAAAAAGATGTACAACACTTGCTAATCACTGATTTGGGAAATACACTCATCTGAAACTAAACTTATTTTTCCCTTTCACATTTTTTAAATCTAGGTTATTGCATCTCTCTGAAAATAATTGATTTTCAGCCTTGAAATTTTTCATTCATACACAATAGCGTCATTCCTGCATTTTATGTTTTAAAATCTCCCACACAGGGACAGGTTAGAACTGCAGACCAGTCCAGACCACATGCTGACACACTTTATCTCAGTACATAAACTGACAGATTCCCACACTGAGATGCGCTGACCTCTGTGTGACTTGTTTTTTGAGCTGGCTGTAGTGACGGAGGCTTTTACAGACAGCCGCCTTGCCATTATGCTTTAAAGACGAGAAAGATGACAGAGAGGACTTTATTGAGGTCCAACAGCAGTAAAGAGGTGGGTACAATCTCACCTCAGCTATATCACCCAGACTCAACACACGGGGGAAGGGAGTCTTTAACATAATCACAAAGGTTGGAGCAATGGCTCAGTCATTACATCAGCTGCGCTTTTAAGTTGGAGTTGCTATGTAATTAAAATAGTTTCGAAATAGCAGGATTATGTTACAAATTTGGGGGTGGGTATGTCAGGAATGGGTCCACTGAGGGGGGAAACAAAAACACACAAAAACTCACTTTAGCCAGGCTCTGCTATGGCCAGGCACAACTGACCTCCACCCCCCACCTCCCTCATGACCACCCTGCCCTGTTGCCCACTATCACATCACTCCTGTCTCAGTTGTGCTCAAGCATGATCACCATTTCTACAAATGTCATCACATTGTCACGCTCAACAGAAAAAAGACAGCAACACTACAGACTGTAGACAGACAGTTTTCTTTCAATTTTTTTGGTCAAATCTAGTTAATCTCAAAATAGACCTCATCTTTACTGAATTTCTGGATTACACTACTTTGTTGTTCTGGAACACATATGCTTTTTCTGTTTCAAAAGTTCAAAATCATTTTAACCTCTCATGTACCCAGTTTTCAGGGTGTATGTGTATACACCCTGAAAAGAAGCTAATCAACCAACCATATTCCTACATACACACATACATTAAAAAAAAACGAGCGTGCACACACACACACACACACACACACACACACACACACACACACACACACACACACACACACACACACACACACACACAGTGCATATTCAAGGATTAATTGCATGTGCAGACTGGTCCTCTAAACTCCAAGCCCAGATCAACCAGGCCCATGCATCGATCTCCACGTGGACTCAATTTCTGTCCCACTTAGATGTGATATAGCACTAAAAGAAACATCCTCCACTTGTCTCTGTCACCGTGGTAACGTGACTGCAGAATAACCAAAACAACACAGGTAACAGTTGGAGAATATAGAGATTTTTAGTCTCTTTCAAAATAAAAAGACTATTGTGGCAGTTGATCAATATGAATGTGGATCAAAACCATATAATATGGGACCTTTAAGTGATTGTCAGAAGGACTGCTGATATTCCACTTCATGCATGCCCTTCACATAAATATCTCCCAACCAGACTTCAGGAGTCAGTCATGCCTGACCACAGTACAGATGGTGTGAGTGTAATTTTATAGGAACACTCCGGAGTTACGTAAACCATAGATCTATTACTTGATGGTAAACTTTTGTTGGGGAACAAGACAATGTGGTTCAACACAGTTTTGAGTAAGAACAGAATATACTGTATGTTTGTACCACAATGGCAGTTAATGTTAGAGCTGAAGACTGCAGCGTTACATCACAATATATTGCTTTTTTAGGACTCAAAAATGTCATTCTACTTAAGTGGTGGTGTGGGTCAGGTCCCTACGGAAAAAATTATCTTTTTAACTTTGTATGTGTATAACCAGTGTACTAAGAGGAATCTGTGTGGTTGCGACCGTCCCCTCATAAGTTTGTACAACGTTGGCTGTTAATAGATGCAAAAGGAGGAGAGTTGATGACTTCTTCTTCTAACACAAAGAAATTTTGGACACAGACATTGAAATGACCTGGATGTGTCAAGTTAATATGACGGGAGTCTTTTTGTTGAACATTGGTTTAAAATAATTAATTCAGGTTCCACAAATAATTGATTCTGATATCAGACTTTTGACATTTTTGACAGTTACTCTCCATCAGTCACTTTCACCTGTGACTGAAAGAATGCTTTTTTGAGGTTTATCGAGTAGCCAGTCCCCTAAACCAGTTACAAAGTTCAAAATACAACCTATCCATGCTGTCTCTGTGCTTCTCTAAAAACCAGGTCTTGGTTTTAAGCTGCTGTCCTCGGCTGTCCTCTGGACTCAGTGAGGGAGGTGGGTGATAGAAGGGTCCTAGCTAGACTAACATCCATGCTGGACCATGAGTCACACCCCCTGCAGGACGCCCTGTCTGGTCTGGAGAGCAGCTTCAGTGACAATTGATCCACCCTCGCTGTGTGAAGGAGAGATTCCCCAGGTCCTTCCTTCCTGCTGCTGTCCGGCTCTACAATGGCCTGTTAGTTCTGTTCGTACGTCCATCATCCACCTGCTGCAGTCATCAATACTGTATGATGATGTGACTCATCACAAGTGCAATATATACTAATCACTTTACTGAATATTTGTGTCTGCATACTGCACATACTCATAGCGACATACTCAACCATATTCAAATACTTGGATAAACGTGGGTACTTTTAACATTTTTATTTTGTTGTTTACTTTAGATATTTTTTTTTGTCCTACTACTTTTGGCACTCTTACAGTACCACATCTGCTCTTGTTCTTTGCTGTTGCAAAAATCCGATTTCCCCACTGTGGGACAAATAAATATTTTTCTTCTTCTTTTTTCATTACTTAAGCTTTTTTCACCCGACTGTTGCCATCAGTCTCACTGTCCCCCTAACACTGCAGACATGCTCGCATCCCTGCCGTGACTTTTCGCAATCTCAATTCACTCAGAACCAATTTGGCTCCACTTATGACCTTGTTACTACCTCCCACAGCAGTACGGCCACAGAGTAAAGTGTTACTATGTTCCACCTCCAGTACCACTGACACAGCACAGCGGTGCAGAAAAAGGTGCTACAGTGGCAGACTGAATGGATGTAGTGAGTGGGCTTTGTGTTTGAGCCAGTCTCTGCTGTCTGGACTGGAGGAGTAAAGCAACCCCAAACCTCTAGAACAGGGGTGTCCAAAGTCGGTCCTTGAGGGCTGGTGTCCTGAAGGTTTTAGATGTTTCCCTGCTCCCTTACACCCTGATACAAATGACTCTGTCATGAACAGATTTGTGCAGACCTGGACAACAAGCTGATGATGACCATTAATTAGAATCAGGTGTGTTGATGCAAGGAAACATCTAAAACCTGCAGGACACCGGTCCTTGAGGACTGGAATTGGACAACCCTGCTCTAGAAGGCTTGAAACAAGGCAACTGGACTTCTTTTCTTTTGTTATTGCTGATGCTTCACTGTTTAACCTGGAGATTAAGTGATGAAATCTTCAGGGTAAAAGGTCAAACATTTCAAGAGCAAAAAGGAAACATAAACCCAACTGCCTTGTTTCAAGCCTTTGAGAGTTGACCTGGATGAGTCTACACCAGTAATTTCGCTCCAGTCTTCTCTTTGGACAGTAAAGTCTCCTTCCTGGTGTTTTACTCGCTTACATATGACGGGCAAATATGAGAAGCCTCTTTCTAATTGGAAACACATGCAGAGCTATGTGCAGCTGCTCTGATGAAGTTAGCGGTATGTCAGAAACTTGTTTTTGCATGAAATTCCTTGCTCTTGATCTGATAGTGCCAGGGTGTCTAGTCTTAGAGAAACTGGCACCGATTTGAATTTTTGCTCATCTGATGATTGTCCTATCAGTGGAATGAGTGATTCTGAAGATCTCTCAATATTTGCTTGATGAAATCATGCAAGTTCAGACCAAAATAAACAGCAGATGTCATCTTTCAGGTGGTTAAATAAAACCATTTTCAGACAAATTTTACAACATGCTATGTCAACCCAATAAAAAAGGGATTCAGAGAGGGTGTTCTAACTTTTGCACCTGACTATTAGCAGACTCTGGCACATCCAAGGTGTTCCCAAACGTGGTTAGTCCAAAGAGAAATGTTCAGATCATTCACTCCAGATTTGTTACAGAGATTTTTAAACTATTTCTGGAACATAAATTGGTTAGAAATTTGCTACGGCTGAAGCTTGACCAGAATGGAGAAAGAAACATTCATCGGACGTCTTGTTTAAAACACTTCACTTCTCCAGGAATGACAGTAAATGGAAAGCTAAGGTTTGGACAATGACCTTGTTTCATTTCATCATCTGTATCTGCTGCGAATGTTCCTGAAGAAGCACCAGGGTGCTCTTTCCGACATTCCAGATTACAAGCTCCAGATTTTAAGTCTTTCAGGAAGTTCAAAATGACTACATGTGTAAAATCGTCACCTGTCACTCACTCATGAAGGAACCACATCTGGCACTCCAGACACAAAATCTACGGATCTGAAGGTGTCACATGTTTTGGGATTATTTATTTATATCAAATGTTTTTGTTTTTTTTAAAGCAACAATTTCCATGAGACTTGCATAGTTTCCAAATGAAGATTTGAAATCTAGTATCAAGTGTGTGGTGTTTGTCCAAAACGTTCACCGCTTGATAATTTTACAGCTACATTTGTTCCAGACTCGCAGGCTTTTGAGTACTAACAGTTGTCCAGCACATGTGTGGAGTCGTTTCCATTACCAGCAATTAGACAGGCACACAGTCGAGGCCAAAAGTGTCAGCAGGGATACAAACTGTGTTTCATCATTTTTGCTGCTTCAGTCGTTGTAATGGTGACTCACTTTGTTTCCAGACTGTTGTGGAAAGAGAACAGTTCTCTTTCAATATATTTCAAAGAGCTTCATTAGCATAAATATTTGATCTTAGGTCAAGAACTCACTTTAATCTGTAGTTTGGCCCCATCACAACACGACACTGGATTCAGCAATCTCATGACCAGTCGTGAAGTATTAATAGCTGCTTTCCCACGAGAGTCAAAGCGTTCCGAGGCCGAGCCAGACCAGCTGCTCTTCCATTGTCACTTCCACAGCTCAACACAGCCAGTCCAGACCACCCTGAGCCCCGATTTCTGGCCTCACCGTTCTGCAGCCCAGCAGGACTGAATCAAGGGTTTTACAATGCACCATCTCTCTGGTTTGTTTTATGGCTCTTCTTTCTAACTTTGTTTATGAAACGGACAGATATGGGGGATTTTGTTTTAGTTTAAAAGAAGTTACCTTTTGCACTGTCTCGGAGTTTACTCTCTCAATCTCTTGATGCTGCTTGTGCCCGTTTCTTTGTCTCATCACACTTGCCTATGTTTTATGACTCTGTCTTGTCAAGCTTTCAGCAGCTTCCTCCTTCGTTGCATTGTACGAACCTTCCTTTCCTTCTCAAGCCGACTTTCTTCAACTGAAACACGACTGAGGAGGTTCAGATTCTTTCTTACTTGTCTACAGTTCTTCATTTCTTTTGGCCTAGTGGGCCTGATTCTGGAAGTTTAAGCAGCTGTTTGTCACTCAGGACTCACAGTCACCGTTGGCTATTACAACCCTGGTTCCAGTGAAGTTGGGTAAAATGTTAATAAAAACAGAATGTAATGATTTGAGAGATATTTCACTATTTCATTGAGAATTTTAGCTCATTTTGAATTTGATGACCTCTAAGACGTTGGAACAGGGTGATGTTTATTGTTCTGGAGTATCTCCTCTTTTCTAATGTCTGTCTGCAAACATCTGGGAAGTGAGGAGACCAGTTTTAGGAGAGGAATGTTGTCTCATTCTTGTCTACTGTAGGATTCTAGCTGCTCAACAGTCCTGGACCAGTCCTGGGTTTTTTTTTTAAATTGATGCTCCAAGTGTTTTCTGTTGGTGAAAGGTCTGAACTGCAGAGAGGACAGGGTGAGTTTATTTGTGTAGCACATTTCAGCAACGAGGCAATTCAAGGTGCTTTACATATTGAAAACATGAAAAGTAAAGAGAAGGGGGGAAAAAAAGGCAAGTCAGGACTCTTCTCCTGTCAAGTCATGATGGCAAGTTGGATGGTTCCTCTCCTCTGTAGTCCACAGGACAAGGTGTCCATGGTTTCCAAAAACAATATCAAATGTTGATTCATCTGGCCACAGAAGAGGTTTCCATTTTTCCTCAGACCATTTTAAATTAGCTTTGGTCCAGAGAAGACATTGGCGTTTCTGGATGGTGTTCACATGTGTCTTCTTCTTTGCATAACAGAGTCAAAAGCTGCATTTGTGGATTGTTCTCTGGAAGTGTTATTGAGTCCATACAGTGGTTTCCAGTACAGAATCATGTCTGTTTTTGATGCAGTAATGCCTGAGGACCCAAAGATCATCACATTCAGTTTTTGGTTGTGGCTTTGTCTCCTGCACACAGAGATTCCTCCTGATTCTCTGAATCTTTTGATCATATTATACACTGTGGTTGGTGGGATTTTTAAAGTCTTTGCAATTTTACATTGAGAAACATTTTCCTTAAAATATTTCCACAATTTCATGATGCAGTTTATTGACGATTGGTGAACCTCTGCTCATTTTCACATCTGTGCTCCTTTTATACCTAGTCGGGTTATTGACCTGTTGACAATTAACCGAAATAATTGTCAAATGCTCCTCGGGCTGTTTGGGATTTGTACTTTTGCAGCCTACATTTTACGTTTTACACACTCTCCCAACGTTTTTGGGGTTGAGGCTGTGGTACGTTTGGGGAATGGAGCACTGATCCTGACGCAAGCGCACTGATGAGACTAGCTGCTTTCATGCATTACAGGCCAGCCTCAGTACTTACTTTAGTGTTAGTTGAGAAAGTCTGTTATAACAGTGGGGAGCCAGAAGATGTGTTTGGGACTTGGTTCACGTTCAGACTCGTGCAGTCTTTGCTAACGCTCTCACTCACACCTGAGTTCAGCTGAACGGATTGTTTCTGTGTGCGATTCAGTTCAGTAAGTTCACACAGAAAATTTATTTTTCATCCGTTATGATCCTCACACTACAGATATCCACCAGGTGGAC
The DNA here is from genome assembly GCA_028564865.1 of Zenarchopterus dispar. Taxonomy (NCBI): domain Eukaryota; kingdom Metazoa; phylum Chordata; class Actinopteri; order Beloniformes; family Zenarchopteridae; genus Zenarchopterus; species Zenarchopterus dispar. Next base: position 13,473,159 of record JAOWBL010000015.1, read on the forward strand.
AGTGTGACAGAGCAATATGACCAGCTCAGAGGGGAAGTCAGGGCTATCAGCTAAGCACTGGGAACAAGCCTGCTGAAGCCAGTGATGATTAGCACATTTAAACCTCATTTAGGCCAGCCTCAATAGTGGGAAAACAGCTATTGGGACCACCTTCAACTCATGGCATTAACAAACCTGTAAAAGATTGGCCCAAAGATGGGTGTCCAGCATCCCTCAGTGAGTTGCAGAAGGATGGTCAAAACTATAAGCACTTTGACTAAATCTGATATATTTGCTCATAAAAGCATTTGTAAAGGCCTTAGAAACCTCTGAAATGCTTTTTATGATGTTCAGTAACCATGGAAATGCATGAAAATCGTGAGCCAAGAGTACTGAAGCTGAACACTTTGGAAAAACAAAACTTTGCATCACTGCCAAAACTTTCTACCATGACTGTATGGAGACAAACAGTTATCAGACACACAAACACACAAAACACAGACGGTTTTAACCACAGCGGAGGTCACAGAGACGATAAGAAAAGTGACTAATAACGTGAGCAGGGCAGAAATCCCAGAACCCCCTCAGGCTGCACATGGCTTCAAGCCACGTCTGCCTCCCGGCCTCAACCTCCAGACACATAAGAACAAAGGATCAGTCAAAACGGAGATATTTCACCAACCCGCACTGATACATCGTCACAGACAGAACAGACGAGCAACAGCAGATGTCCTTCACTTTTATGGTCGATAAGCTGTCAAAAAGGCATGTTACCACAGGTTTTCCTTGGCTGATTAAACAGGAAAAAAACCTTATTTTCCAGGAGCTTTTTTGCCTAATATAAGAAGGATAATGCAATGTTGTATGAAATAATCTGAAACATGAAAGCAAACAAAGCTGACCAACTTACAGATATTTGAGGTTTTCCAGGTCTTCAAATGCCCCCCTGGGGATCCTTCGTATATTATTATTGTTGAGGAGACTGTGAAGAAAAGAATCAAGACATTAAAATTGGAAATATTTCTTTTGTTTTAATGCTGACAGGCCTCATAAAGTCCTATTGTTCAGTCTGTAGTGATGCAGCTATCCTCAGGATTCCCAGTAAATCAACAGACACGTGGCCCGCTCCATAACGAGAAAGCTGGACTTCTCCCAACATTTAAAGGAATTTTCTACATTTCTACATCTGAATAAATCTAAACCATGATGCTTGGCACAATATACCAATGTCCATGGAGACAAAGCAAAAACAGGCAGTTAGGAGGAATTTCTTTTAATTCTTCATGAATAAAAGGACTGAAATATCACCAATAAAGCCCTTATGGAGAGGTGATCAGACTAAAGTTGTTCCTCATTTTAAGATTCCAGGCCGATCAGGAGTTACACAAAAAAAAAAAAAAAAAAAAAGGTTCCTAACTGACTTCTGAATTGTGACAAATCTCTGATCTTTGGGCAGATCTCCAGGAATTTTGAAGGTAGGAAACTTTTCGCAGGATTTTAGTCCAGGGACTAAAACAAGCAGTTAATAAAGGTTTGCTATAACTAATGAAAAAAATCACAAAAACATTTTTATGTAGTAACTGTAAATCAATTATGATAAACACAAGTTACTGGTAGTTTAAGCCCCCTCAGATATGAGTCAAATATAACTTAACTGTGGAGTCCTTCATGTCTCACCGGAAGTCTTTTTATTGTCAGAAGTTAAGTGAAAGCTCAACTTTTCAGGGATAAAAAAGATAAACAGCTAATACTACAAAATGGTGTAGGCTTTCATGTTTTCTGGTGTAAAAACATCAAGTGCTGCATTCCCGTGTGAGTGTAAAGACAGACGTTTTCTACCTCGGCGTTAGCTGGATGATGACTGCCATGCTGCTTCTGCCTCCTGCTGCTAGTTTCTGTTATCATACACCAACATGGCATATAGTTGCATTCATGCCACCAAAAACAAATAGGTTGGAAAATGACATCAATTCCAGGTCAAGTGAGGTGAAGACACTCCACAAGCTCAGCTCAGAAAACACATGATTCTGACTGATTACAACATGTGACAGCAAAGCAGCTGGATAATTTTGTTCACATTCATAGTAACTATATAATGTGGTATTTTTTTGCATGCCAAAACCCCACAAAGATGAATCTAATATAGAGGCCTGACCTTCTTAACATGAGTCAGGAGTCCATAATAGGTACTAAGTTTGAATTTGGCAGCTGTTTGACTGGAGCTCCCAAAATAAAGTCCAAGATGATCTCAATGCGTGTGAAGGGGGTCCTCATTAGACCAAAAAAAGGTAAACATAAACCTATGATAGAGATTAAAAGTGTGTTCAAATAAATAGTTTGGTACATTTTTAAAAACTAAAGGTAGAACTGATGAGTTCATCAAAAGGCCTGGAAGAACACAGAGCACAGCTACAGAGAGTGGTCCAGAAACCTTTACGGGGTAAAGAAAAACTCCTTTCTAACACCAAGAGAAATCAAGAATAACCTGGAGAAGGAAGGAGGATCATTGACAAAAGCTGTACTTAAGATGCACCTTCATGCATCTAAATGCAGCGGATTGAC
>JAOWBL010000015.1:13508492-13535992 GCA_028564865.1 Zenarchopterus dispar
CACACACACACACACACACACACACACACACACACACACACACACACACACACACACACACATATATATATATTTCATATTGCAGCTACATTTGGTGAAGAGGAGAAATAATATTTCTCATAGTACACTATTTTCTCATTCATTTAGCTACAAGTGGACATCAGTGGCTGAGTGAATTTCTAGCATCGACTGTGATATTTTCCCCTTTACCTCTTTCTCGTCCTCGTCTATGTGTTTGATCTTGGTGTAGTCTACAGGCAGGTCCCAGCAGTCTGTGGCGTCCCCCATGCCGTAGCAGCGGGAGCCCAGCAGGGCGGCTTGCCTCTGGGGGGACATGGGCTCTAGAGGGGTAAGCACCGAGTCCCCTGTACCGTTGCCGCACAGACGCTTGCTCATACTCAGGTCCAACGTACCGTTCTCATCAACATCTAGACCGGGGCTCTGGAAGGCGTATGCAGAGGTGGTATTTGCATATGTATGTGTGTGTTGGTGTGTGCAGGTAAAGTGGAAGATGAGCATGTAAGTGGGTGTAAGTAAGTTTGTTTTTTGGCCAGATGATCATGAGGAAGGACAGGGGATATACAGGACACAAGGAGGCAGGGATGGAGAGAAAGGGATAAAAGACAGAGGATGGCGTTAAAGAGCAGTCAAACATGTTCATCTTCTTGGATCAGCACTGGGCAAGGTAGCACAAGGTTCACAGTCATGAAATGTTTTTAAGGGTTTTTAACAGTTCAAATACAAACCCCAGTTCAAAAAAGCTGAGAGTCTGTGTAAAATCAAAATAAATAGAATGCAATGATCAAATGTCATAAACCCTTTATGAATAATGTTTTATTCAAAACAAAACATATCATCATATCAAAAATTCAAAGTTAGACATGTTGCTATTTATTTGTGAAACAATTTCAGAATAATGTTCCTCAGTGTGAAATACAACAAGTTTGAATATCTCATTGTTTACAGGACATCAGATTCTAGATTCTATGTCGGAGAATCTGGAGAAATCTCTGTGTGCATGGGACCAGACAAAAATGAGATGTCCATGATCAACTGGCCCTCAGGTGTCACTGCGTTAAAAACAGAGATGTTGCTGCAGATGAAATCACTCTTGGACAGTGGTTCCTGAGAAGAATGTTGAAATGCAGGTTCAAGTTCTGTCATGCAAAGAAGATGACATGTGAACATGAATCTGATGCGCAGACACCTTCTCTGGACCAAAGCTCATTGAAAATGGACCGAGGCAACGTGGAAAACTGTCCTTTGAAATTTGAAATTGTCTTTGAAAACCATGGATGCAGAGTCCTCCACACCAAAGAGGAACCACCCAGGTTGTTGTGAGCACTCAGTTCAAAATTCTGGCAAGCCTGTCTCTGCATTAGTGCCTATGGAATGGACAGCTGGCACATCTGGGAAATACAGAACATCTGCTCCCACCCAGACAAAAGTTTTTCAGGAAAGGTCTTGCATCTTTCAGCAAGGCAATGCTAAGCCACATACTACATCCATTACATAAAGCATGTCTTCTTAGTAGTCTGGGCCTGACTACTATTCCAGACCTTTCACTAGTTAAAAACCCCTGGTGCTTCATGAAAGAAGAACCAAGAATGTTTAGAAGGAACAATGTTCCTCTCCAAACACTCCATCAGCTGTTCCCCTCATATCCTAGATGTTTATAGAATGTTGTTAAAAGCTGAAGCATGATGCTGCTATCATATTCAAAATTATTATTTCATTTCAAATATAATATTTCCTCAGTATTCTATTATAAATAAAATGTGGGTTTATGAGATTTGCATGTCACTGGATTCTCTTTTCATTTGTATATTTTACACCTAACTTTTTTTTTGGAACTGGGGCTGCATTTGAGAAAATATTCCTTTTTATTTTTTTGCCAAAGTCTTTCAAGGAATAAACATCAGATAGCTGCTATACAGACCAATGGCGTACGCTTATAAAAGGGTCAGAAGAAGAGGAGGTCATCCCTCCTCGAGGACGACTTCATCACTCTCATCTGTCTCTTTCCCTCCATGCCTGTTTGGGCTGTACTGTGCAGTCACAAGTGTGTGTGTGTGTGTGTGTGTGTGTGAGAGAGAGAGAGAGAGAGAGCCTAATTTGAGTGGACATCACAGGGGGGTGCAGGGCTGAAGGTTAGGGGTGGAGTGGGCAGCGGCGGTGAGCAGCAGAGGCTCCATCTAGACTGCTGCAAATCCAAAAATAGAGGCAGAACTGTAGAGCATTCTGGAACAAAGTGGGCCACGTCCAGGAGGCTGGCTGTTTACTGAAGCATTCCGTTCACCTCGCTACTTCACGCTTCTACCTCATATCTACCCATGCGTTTGTTTTTTTCCTTATCTAGCTTGAGCACAAATAAATGTTAAGCCAAAGCACATAGCAGGCGTTTCCATGTTTTCATGCCCGCTCTCCTCCTGACTCCCTCCTCTGATCTCCCCTTGCGTCCCCATTCTCCACACTTCCCCGTTTTCCCTTGTATGAGTAGGGAAGCCTGCCTTAATGCTGATTCCAGCCGACAGTGTCCCGAGGGGTGGATTCTCCTGGTGTCTGAAGCTAAAACCTCAGTGAGTCACACACACACACGGGGTGATAGATGAAGAAGAGGGCATGAATACTGCAACAACTGTGCAAAAATCAAGGACTTAAGTGTAGTAGCAACGAAGGTGAACTAAAAAGAACAAAACATTACTGATGGACTCACTTTATGAAAATTAAATGGCAACTCAAAAAGTCTGAAAACATGCACAACATACAAATATGGAGACGATGGGAAGGCAAAGGCTGCTCATTTTACAGAGGCACGAGTAAGTATGTGCACCCCCTTGAATTAATTCTTTAAAAAAAAAGAATGTCCTTAAGCTGTCAAACACAAACTACCGTAATTTATTAGTCTTGAACACATGCAGTATATTAAACATTAGGAGTGCTGGAAGGAAAGGTAAATGGAACCTTGTAGCTGTCAGAAGGTTGAAGCTCCTTCAGAAGCAGGTCTTCCAGAATCAGAGCTCTGGATCAGAGCTGCTCAATGTTAAGGAGGAATTCTGCACCATTCCTCGTTCCAGAACAGCTTTAGTTGGATGTCTGGCGTGAATGGCTCTCAATAGCATCTCTATGGGATTCAGGTCTGGACTCTGACTGGGCCACTCTAGAAGGTGGATCTTGTTTGTCTGAAGACTTTCTGTGGTGGATTTACGTCCATGTTTAAGGTCATTGGCCTGTTACATCCTCAACTTCTACTAAACTTCAACTGGTGGACAGAGATTTTGGATGGCCAGCCCTATGGTTCTGGTTCTGTCAGAGGTTCCTTGGTGAAGGGGAGTTTTTTTTCTTTACACATTCGCCTTGTGTTTGCTCAGGACGGGGATTGCATAGAAAAAAAGTCTTAGCGCAATCTCTTGGTTTCCTTTCCTTGGCTTTGCATTAGTTGGATTAATCTGGAGTGAGTTGAATTTTATGCTTGACGTACATTGAGATTACTTTTGTTGTCATTTGGTGGTTTATAAACAAACTGAAAAATGTGTTTTATCAGTCCACAAATCATTTTCCAAGCAGAATTGTAGTTTGCCAACTTCAGGTGCTCAGCAACATCCTGCCTAGCCAATGACTTCTTTGTAAACAGAGATATTTCCAGTTCCAGTGATGTTCTTAAGTCTTTAGCTGTTCTTTCTGAGTTCTTCTACCTCACTGAGGATTCTGTATTGTGTAATTGAAGTATTCCTTGCTTAGCTACAGAACCAAACTGTGTCCATTTGTAGTTAGTTTTTCTCACTATGGATTGATCCATAAACATTTCAGATCATTTTCCAGCCTTTTGCAGATCGCTTACTTGATTGTATGTCTTCAGAGTTCTCCTTTTAGTAAGGCATAGTTAACACTAGCAAATGCTTGTTTCTTTGTAAACTACTGACTCCAATTAGCTTTCACTGAAGTAATTAATCTATGGGTTTGTTTTCTCTTTTCCGCCAGCAGGTTCTGGCAGAGTCATGAATTCACTGCTGCAAAAGGAGCTTATCAGTTGAAGCAGTTTTGCTTATTATTGTGACTTAAATGAAGATCAGATCCGATATTACGACATAAATTATTTCCAAGGGGTTCAGATACATTTTTTTGTGACTAGATAAATAAAACCAAATATAGTTTCCTGCCTACAGATGTGTTCATGTCACTCTGTGATGTTGCAGCATGGACACGGAGGACAAATAAAAGCTAAATAAAGGACTTTGAAGGAGCTGTTGTAAGAGGTCGGGTTGCTGCAAAACAGATCCAGCTGCACGTGCCTCATCATGCACACTCATGACTTATCTCTCATTGTGTGCCATGCTCCAGGTAATGTGGACACCCCCCTCATGTCAAATTAAAAGAGATGACACCCGAAGGCGGCCTTCTTCTTGCAGACCACTCCCTTCTGATATAGGCCTGCAGTAACCCCTGACCCCTGTTGCTATGGTAATGTCTGATAAGATAAAAAGGGTCAGACTGCCAGAGGTCACTCACTAATCCTCACCATGATTTTTCTACATACCATAAAATAAAAACATCATGTACTGTTGTTGCCTGTGGGTCTCTCTTTATGTGTCTTTCTCTTCACCCTGAACTCTGCTCCTCGATTCCTGTGTCCTCTTTACCAAAAATACTGGTTATAAAAAGAACTGGACTTCCTTTCTTGGTTTTTGAAGATGCTGTCCCTCTCACCCAAAACGTTCCTTCAGTGTTGACTGACTGGTGGAGAGTTGACCTTTACCTGGTCAACATGTCACGTTTAGTCACATGAAGCAACATAAAGGGTGTGAATGACTGTGAAACCGCCTGGAGAGCAGAGTTAGTCTGGGAACAACCAACGTTAAACAGAGGAGGTGGCCTCAGGTTTCACCTGTCCAACACTTCGAGTGCAGCCTTGGATCTCCTGCCCTGGAGGTCTCACAACCATTCACACCTCCGTGTGACTAAAACATCCCACACACCGACCAGGTAAACAGCTTATTATGGAACAAAAGACCCAGACAACCCAAAGGAGGAACCTGTGGGCCAGTGGTTTACATGTGATCTGAATGTTGAAACAGCCAGTCAAGAAGAAGTGAGGAAGTCTTTTAGATGTTTTCAAGAACCAAAAAAAAAAAGAAGTCCAGTTGTCATCTTGTCAATCTTATAGGGTCATGATGGCCTGAGAATCTCAAACAACATGCTTCCTTTTTATGTTTTTCAACCTGAACACCCATGCCTTCCGTTTGTGCAGTTTAAAAGAATTGAATATTTGGTAATGATGACCTCAAGAACATAATACATATATCATTGCGTCCCATTAAATACCTTTGAAACTGGAAATTTTAATCTGTATCAAACTGGAAGGTTGAATAGTTAGATTAAATTTGCAGTTTAGTACAAAATGTAACAAATTAACAATGCTAAAGCTAATCCATCCATTTTCTATACCCGCTGAACCCATTACTGGATCATGGGGGTCTGCTGGAGCCAATCCCAGCCCATTGCAGGGGTACACCCTGGACAGGTCGCCAGTTCATCACAGGGCCACACACATAGAGGAACAAGCACACACACTCACAGGCAATTTAGAGATATTAATCAACCCTATATACATGTTTTTAGACTGTGGGAGGAAACGGGAGTACCTGAAGAAAACCCACGCAAGAAAAGGGAAAAAATGCAAACTCCACACAGAAAGACTCCTGTTGGGAGCTGAACCAAGAACCTTCTTTTGTGAAGCAATAGTGCTATCTTGACTGTTCTCTATTTGTCAACATTCTTACTTAAGTTAGAAAAATTGACTCTAAATAAATTTTAAATTGTGTTATAACCCTTTCCAGACTGATATGCAGCAACAATTACTGTAATTACTTAAAATTACAATTAAGACTATTGCTCATGTTTCCCCTCTTTCGTATTGTGGTGTTTAACGCCTCAATTTTAAAGACCAGAAAACTGCCAAAACATATTTCCATCGAGAGCCTCACATTTACTCATAATCAGTTAATCTAATGCAGATCTTACTCAGTCAGAAAGCAGATCTTAGCTCCTGCAGAATCCGTGAAGTGGCTTTTAGTTTTTCATGCACAGCTTCTGCACTTTGACTTATTTTTATTCGCTACACAATAACACAGTGTAAAATGTAATGTGTTGTTCATCTGAGGTTTGGTTTTATTTCATTTTGAGAGCTGGTGTAGCTCAAATATATTTTTTTCAATGTCCTGAAATAGAGCTTGAAAAACCTTAAAAGACAGAATGGTTTCTTTTTCATGACTGTATACAGACCACACTAATGGCCATAAAGGTTTTAACTGTTATTATACAGGGCCTGACTGAAGTAATCAGATTTAAAAGAAAATAAGGGTTTTTTTTTTTAGATGACCTGCTCACAACTTAAACACATTCCTTGACATTGGCAATACAATACTTTAGTGGGTCACCAGACACAAAGGTTTGACGTAGAAAACATCATCCTGCAAAAACACAGAGCCTTACAGGCTTTCAGCAAAGCCGGTAAAACAATAAAGTTAACAAGGCAACAGAGAGAGAAACACATAGATAGACTGAGAGAAAGAATAAGGAGGTGAAACGTGAAGGTTCCCCAGACATGGTGATGGAACAGCGTGAGACACAAGGTTTAGGTGTTGATATAAAAGAGAGGAAGAAAAAAAAATCCTCTGAAGTTTCCAGTCTTCCTCTCCTGTCCAGAAAGCTTCCTGCTTGTCTGGTCCTGGAGCAAGGGAGGACAGATGAAGTGGAACCAGAGGAAGTCCTGACTGCTTCAGGAGGCTGTCCCGTCGAGTTTATCCTGTTCCACTTTTCTCGGAAATAAGTTGCTCTTGGCATTTTTTCCTTCCCGCTGCTCCTCCGTGTTTTTATTAGTATATTTTTTTGTCTCCTATTGCCCTGGGACATGCATAAAGCTCCCAACAAAAAGCCTCCTTTTCTCCTCGTTCTACTGTCAACGTCAGCATTAAGGCTACATTACCCCTCTGCTGTGCATTTGTTTGATCATTCCTTTATTTTTCAGCTTAGCATCCAGCCGCAGATAATACCACCTTATCACCTCAGACATGGCACACTGGACTCACACCATGTCAAACGGCGCTTTGTCCTGCTCCTATCTGTTTCCCAGATGGAAAATAACGTGCCCAACTGAGTCCTGAGGGTGCGACACAGCTCCAGATCTTTATTAGAATGATTGTGGTTTGTGCAGGTGAAAACTGCTTATATTTATCAGTTCTCAGTTAGCATTATTATACTGAAGGAAGTAAAGGGATAATCTGTCAGCGGGACCTACTGACTACAGCTAAAGGCCAAAGTTTTACTATATTCATCACACCTTTGTGAAATGGTGGTATGGTAGTATAGAAAAGTTAATGTTCCCACTCCTAATCTTGTTTTTTTTTGTGTGTGTGTGTGTGTGTATGTGTGTGTGTGTGAAAATTTAATCCAAATCAAATAAAACTCTAACTGTAGTGTGTCTTACTGGTTAGCAAATACAGTCTCAGATGAACAACTTTTTTTCCCCATGCTATTAACTACTTCAGAACAAGAACATCATGTGGACAATACTAAGTACCCCCCTACTGCTTCCACTGGATTTAGGAAGGGGAGTTCCAGTCAGGCGCTGTTAATCAAAAGCCCTTGATGGACTGATTATGAGCAGCTGGGCAGACTTTCATGATGTTCTAGTAGTTTGCTGCTCTGCAGAACTCAGTTGCGTGTTAATACAATGCCAAGAAGGAAAGACAGAAGCAGTGGTTGCAGAGACATGATTGTTGCAGCACATCGACCTAGAAAGATCCAACAAGAAAGATCATTCACAAGTAGAAAACATTCCGGACAGTTGTCAATCTTCTCAGGACTGGATGTCCCCAAGATCAGATCAATGCTCAGACACAGGCAAAACGGAGTGACATCTCAGAGCCTACAGGTCTTACTGAGCATGTTAAATTATAAATGTCCATGACAGCACAATCAGAAAAAGAAAGATTGGAAGAGTTTTCAGGAGAAGACAACTCCTACCCATAAAGAACATGGAAGTGTCACAAAACTGCATCTGAAGAAACCAGCAGACTTCTGGAATAATGTCCTATTGATAGATGAGGCCAAAGTGGAGATGTTTGGTCTTAATGTCCAGAAGCATGTTTGGAGAATACCAAACAGTAGTTCAGCAGAAACAACTCAGAGCCACAGTCAAGCACGGTGGTGGAGGGATGATGGTCTGGACCTGGACACCTGTCAGTCATTGAGTGGACCATGAACTGCTCTGTAGATCAAAGTCTTCCAGAGACACATGTGAGGACATCTGACTGACGGAAAAAAATTGGCTGAAATTCAATCATGAGATGAGACAACGATCTGAAGTACAGGAACAGATCTACATCAGAATGATAAAAAATAAAAATATCAGGGTTTTGACCCAGTCAAATGACCTGGTCAAGTGGATGGTGTAACAGGAAATTATCCCAAACACATCAGAATGACTGAAAAGAAAAAAGAAAAAAAAAAAAAGGTTTTGGAATGTTTCTAGTCAATCTCCACACCTCAGACCAGCTGAAATGTTGTGGCGGGAACTTAAGAGAGTTGTGTAAAACTAAATGTCCAAAAACATCAGAGAGCTGGAGAAACGCTGTAAAGTAAAATGGACCAGAATTCCTCCACAACCATGTGAAAGATGATAAAGTGGTAAAGTAAATGATTACTATGAGTTATTAAATATAAATTTAGATTCTTAAACTGCTGAATCATGGGGGGACTTTATCTTGTCCACATTACTCTTTTCTGTTTGGCTTCACTTTTATTAAATAAATAATAGCATGTTGGAAAAAATGTATACATTCTTGTTAATCCAATATTATATTTGCCTAATGCTCAAACACACTATGATCAGAAGAGTTTTTATTGTATCTTTACACAAGAAAAAAAGGTAGACATAGTATTAAGCAAGCAGGTACCAACTTTTCCCGTTATTGCGAATGCAGTACAGCTACACTGTAAAGTCTATTGTTTCTGCTTTTCAAAATGAATAATATTTATTCTTGTTTAACAGAAGAAGATCTTTTAGCCAATAAACTGAAAACAGAAATGATGGTGTCCCCTGCCTCCCATCCTACCTGTGAGCACAGGTCCGGGGGCTTTCCCGCCATGCTGTGAGGCATCTCTCTGCAGCGGGTGGACAGGTTAAGGATGGCGGTCGCTGCCATGTGGGCAGCCTCCATGTCGTGACTGTAGTCGAAGCTGCTCTTGCTGCAGGTGCTGCTGGCACTGCTGCCGCCGCCACCTCCTCCTGCGCCCCCGCCCCCGCCCCCACAGCTCAGGCTGCTGTTGCTGCTGCTGGGGGCGTAGGTGCTGGTGGTGCTGCTGGCCGAGCTTGAGTTCTTGCAGTATCGTTTGGCTGCAGGATGCAAACAAAGTCATTTGAAATGAGAGAGTATCACAAGAACGTCTTCAAGGTTTTGGTAAGATGTGTGTTTTGAGCATTTTCTTTTGCATTTACTCATTAAGAAGACATTTTTATCAAAAATAATGTAATGAAACAATAGTTACTTAGGCAGTATTCATGTAGAAAATCACAGTAAAAAAAAAAATTGAAAAAACAAAAAGAAAGAAAGAGAAAAAAAAGTGAGAAATACCATTCATGGCTCAAAACAGTTACCTAACCCTGGTCAAAGGATTGAGTACAACAGGTAAATAAGTACAATGTAAATGTGAGTTACACATGTTAAGGGCGAAGCAGACAACTGCCCTTAATGAAAAGGTTTTGTACTCGAAGTTTCTTCCTGTTAATAAGCTTTGATATAATCTGTCGGACTCCTTCGCTGAGCTACTTTTAACTGACCTGTTTTAAATAAATTTGAATTGCATTGAACTGAAATTATTTGTATTAAAAATAGAACATAAGATGGATTTGATTAGAATATAATTAGATTGTAACTTTATTTAACTAGACCGTCTTTATTTGTACAATTAGGCTGTTTTTTTCCTGCATAAATTGCCTGGAGATGACTTTAATTGGGAATAGGCGCTATACAGATAAATTAAACTGAATTGAACAAAGTGTGTAAAGTGTGAGTAGAGTAGGTGTTCACTGGAGAAACAACCCTTTAAGATATCGTTGAAGGTACAGAGAGTCACCTCTGCCCTGAGAGCATTTGGTAGCTTGTTCCACCATTGTAGAATGAGAACAGGAACAGTACCAGATGATGTTTCTGAGAAGAATCCAGTGGTCCAGAAGGCGCAGAAGCCTCTAAGTCTGAGTTTGAAAAGCTGCTGCAGACCCAGAAGTTCCTCTATAGGCAGCTTAAATTTGATTCAAGCGGGGGGTGGGTTTCATTGTGCATGCCAGAAGATCTGCTAGAAGAGCATTACAGTAGTGAGAAATACCACTTACCAAAGGTAGGATGGTATACTGAGTCAGAAACCTGATTTTCCTTACACTGGAAGTTACTTTGCAACTTCCAATGAGATGGGGAAAAAAGGCCATCCTGATTACACACCCATCCAAGAACATCACAAGGTCTATCCTGGATCACTTACTTCCAGCTCATTTAAAGTGGTGCCAGTTAAATTTTCCATGGGCCAGACGTGTTTCACCTCTTAGAATAACAAAGCATTAAAAATGCTTCCCACTGAAGTTCTAAATTTGGCTTTTATTTTTTAAAATCAAAATAAAAATAGAAACTAGATAAATAAGGAAGCAAAAGCATTTAAACTATTCTTGTGATCCTGTGATACAGCCCTGAAGCTACTGTCAACAAAGTTTTTTGGAAAACATCAGATTTCCAGTCCAGTCTTAACTGTTGTGGAGGAACTGCCTTTTTAAAATTTAAATAGAGAGTTGCTTCTTTAAATTGGGACAATAAAAGAGGGTGGTCATCTTAACTTAGTAGGTCTTGAACAAAATCCTAGAAAAGCAATGCGAAATTAGAGATAATGTGGAAATGTTAAGACATAAATATCTCATCTTCCGGTCAAACAGTACCGTCATGTCCTTTGGGTGAGGTGTCCCTTTGCCCGTGAACTTTGGGTGCGATGGCCCTCTTCCCATACACTTGGTGGTTGTTGCTGTTGTCAAAGGCGCTGTAGTCGAAGCTGGTCTTGGAGTACTTCTCCAGTTCCTTAGCCAGGTTGGAGCGGGGCGTGCTGGTGGAAACATTGTTCTTGTAACCATACTGTGGATAGTCCAGTTGTTTGACAAAGCACATAGGCCTGGAAAATAAATGACGAGGTGGTGGAAGTTGGACCGAGGCAGTGAACATTGCCCAGGGGGAGGGGAGGAAACTTGGTGTTTGGTTAAAAAGTGGGTGGACTGGAGGGATGAAGGAAAGGAGCAGGCTGTTTGGATAACACTAGAGCATGGAGGATGATGCTGGAACATGGAGAAGATAAGTGAAAGTGCAAGGATTCCTTCTTTAAACTACTATGTGAGTGTCTTCCCATGATCTGTGAGGTCATTGAGGTGACACGAATCAGTAAAGTCCTATTTGGATTTCATTTATGATGTTTAAGAACTGATTGGTATGAGTTTGGGGCTGATTTATGGCTAAAGGAATGATGGGTAAATATGTTCAGATATGAGACACAGGATGATGAAGTGTGAGAACTTTCCAACTTACTTAATGTTCATCGGAGAAGATATTTACAGTCATACTGGCAAGTATCTGTTTAGTATATAGTTTTAATGTCAACCATGGTTTGAAACTTGAAAACGTGGGTACCTGTGATGTTACATAAGCCAGCTCACATTTGTAACATTTAACCAGTAGTTTTTCTGGTTAACTGGTTAATCGGTGCATGAGCACAAGCTTGTTTCTATGTCACCACCATAGAATGCTAAAAACAATGGATGAAGCATTAGGTCACATGACCCACTGGTTTCCAAAGAGCCGTTCTGAAGCCTCTTTTTCTCTGTACTGAGCACAGCCAGGTTGCTGGAGAAACTGACGGGAATCCCCCCATCATATGTCAATAAAAGGTAGTTCTCCACCAGAACAGCTGCAGACCTACTGGCATACATTCATAGCATAATATACTAATTCACATGCTGACGCGACTGTAAAAATCAAAAATCGTTGCTGCATTTAGTCGAAGCTGGAGAAACTACTGATTGCTTCCTTATGTGTGGTAGCATGACAATTACGGATGAGGACGTAATAATGGACAGCCAATGGCTGAGCCGACTGTCAATCACTCATGGTTTGGAATGACTTGGGAGCAGTTTACAAGTAGACAATATGATGTCTAAAGTAACATCAGAATCATTTCTTGGAACAGTCTTTGCTATTGTTCTGGGCCACTCTCACTTACTTTCCCCTCTGCTCTCAGGTAAATCCAGTTATTTTTTTTTCTTTGTAGTGTCGATAGAATTCGTACTAAAGTGACTGTCTTCCACTTCTCTGAAATCTTGACGTGTAATACCACTTTGTCCCACAGGAGGTAAACTTTGTTGAACACATGAACTTTCTACCGCTAAGCTGCCCCTTGTGGTAAAAAGTGGTGCTTCTACTGGAGCTGACTTAAAAATACTGAACCCTGTAAGTAGGCTACTCAGATTATTTTGCTGTTATTGTAACCTTTATAATAGAGCCTGCAAGTTTTATTTTCATTGTAATTTTTCCATTTGTTACAATTGTAATGCTCTGGATATTTTCTAATAATAATTACATGCATTAGCTGATTAACACCATTGGAAATAATCTTTCAACAAATGGATATTATATTATGAAATAATGTCAACTGTCCCAGATTGCTGTTTACACAGAAAATTCTGACTATTGATTTTATTTTTCTTTTAATAAAAGGAAAAACAAAGATGAAATAGAATGGCCAAGTACTCTTTAAAAAAGGGACCAGGATTCAGCTAGCTTTCAATAATGTGGTATGTGCTGTAAAAATTGAAAATCTGATATTTCAAATATTTGCATAAATATTGTATAAGTGTATCTATAGCTGTAATTTTATGTGATTATTTTATGACTTATTTTATAATTCACATAAAAGTCTAGGCTTTCAGCCTAGAGAGGAAGGGCAGAGAGTGAATAGGATGAATGCCATACACTACGTGGAGGGACAATTCTGAAGAAGATGAACATCAGTGATCATTTTTCTTTGATGTTAACATCCCTTAACAAATAAACACTTATCAGGGAGTGGGAGTGGGTTAGTGAAGGCGCTAAAACCAAAATCAGAGTAGTTTGGTAGTAGGAAATTGTTCTTTTTCTCTTGGATAACATAGTTTTACTTTGTTACTGGCACTTTTTGCACTTTTTTCTGCTTATCTTTGAGTATATATGACATAACTGCTTAAGTTTAGAAAATGTAACATTTGAAAACACCGTGTGAGCTACAGAGATCATTAAAAAAAATTTTTTTTGGTGAAACCTGCTCTGATTAGGAGAGCTAGCCTTCATCCCACCTCAACCTAATTATTTGAGTTTTCCAGTTCTTTGAACCATAGGCCAAGGAGGAGTGGCAGCTGTCTGGTCATGACATATATTAATCAGCCCTAGACCCAGATGAACCTTTTCAATTTTTCAATTTTAGTTTCGATGACCCAGTGCAGAAATCACAGGAACCAGTTCTACTCGCTTTGGCATATTGCCAATATGATCCTGTGAATTTATCTCTGAATTCTCAGATTTATTTATTTTTTCTTATTTTTACTTTTTGTTATATGAGGACAAATAAAATAATTATAGTAGAGAACTTTAATATGCATGTAGATGCTAAAAATCATTGCATTTAGTTTTTTGTTAGACTCTAATGGATTCTCTTTAAATGTGAATAAATCTACTGGTTGTTTTTTTTTTTTTTCAAACTCTTAATCTTATTCTTTCCTAGAGGTCCCATTGGGAGCCAGTGGTCTGATTTTGCAGAGATTTTGTTCCGTCTCACCAGAGATGTTTAAAAAGTGAATGCTAGAGTCATGAGGTTACGAGTTTACCAGAAGACTTCATGCAGTAATCTGCTGCCTTAAAGGCATGTTTCTTTGCATGTACTTTTGTTTCTGCTACTATAAATAGAAAAAGGAGAAGTGGGGTCATATAAAACATTCTTTTTGGCCTCCAAAATGAATGATTCCTTGTACCTAATGGAAATATCTTCTGAAACCCTTTGAATTGCTTTCTGAGGCCTGTATAGGTTAACATAACGTACGGGTGGGCTTCTGATGTTTTATTCTGGAAATTGATCATATTCATTCTCATGTTTGAACTGAAGCAGTTTAGCCACAGTTGAGGACTAGAACAGACTTGATCTGCATCTATAAATGTCTTTAAACGGCCGTGAGATCCTCTGGTGGGATCACTCTCATCGACCAGAATCACTGCGATTCACAGCGGCTGTCGGGGTGTGGCGCGGCCATTTTGTAACCCCTCTGTGCTTGGTGGGACTTAGGCGTTACATTTGGTGTAGGAAGTGAGCAATTAACAGTATTCCTGCACAACCCAGGCTTATTTGATCATTTTTATCAATCTTTAATATAAATATTTACATTAATTACCTGCACAGCATGTGAGAAGGACTTTGATTATTGTAGGTGTTTATCAGAGAATGTCCCCACGTAATGAAAGACAGCTACGGACTTCTGCACAGGCTGACTCTCTTGCTGACAATTACTTAATGCATAAAACACTTGCTGCCCCTCAGAGAACGAAGGTAATCAGTCAGAGGAGGTTCCCCACAGCCTTGTTTCACTCTTGTTAGATTTTAAAAAAAAAGTCTGAAGAAAAAAAGTCTGGATCTCACAGGATCCATCTCCTACTCTTTCACTAAAAACGACAATTTTTCAGCTGTATGTAATGAAAAGACAATGCAGGACTGAATTTATGCATTTCTTTTATAGCTTCTGTATACTTTTGATATGCTTTCAGTACTTGATATGCATTTATCGCCTCAATTCAAGATCAGCAAGAAACCGCTGTTAATGTTCTGTTTGATTTGAATATGAAATGCACGATTACTTCTGAGTTTTCCTCACAGCATTTTCAGGACTATCAAAGAAACACTCCTTCAAAACACAAAGCCTGCACAATGATAAATGAGGCCAATTTGGCTAAAATCTTAGAAAGTGATTTGTCTTTAATGGTGAGGAGAAAAATGAACAAGCAGCCTTTCTCTGGGGAATTCTCTGGGGACGACAGACCATAAGAATAAAACCAAAAAGGGATGGCAAGTCTCATAAAAGACAAAAAGAACAAAGCATTTCCACATGACAAGAGAGCTGTAGGAAATGCTAAACATTCCCTACCTACACCAGTCATGAAACGTTAATATTTCAGAGATTGGAGTAAGTGTGGAGTGAATACTACCTCAGGACTCGGTCGGAGGCCTGGTTGGACTTTTGGCCATCGCAGGTCTGGTGCTTCTCCTGGGCTTTAGCCAGCTTCTCTGCAGCAGCAATGGGACATCCTGACAGACTGAAATGAGAAAAGCGGTTTAGACGGCGCTGGGAAGATGCATTTAGACAGGTGAAAGTGTGTTCTGAGTACACACGCTGGAGTCTGAAAGCAGAGACTGCACGTCTGCCTGCACGTCAGCCACTCATTCCCGGCGTCTACCCATCCAAAAGCACCTGATTACAGTTCACAAAGTCTCTGCTTAAAACCCACATTCATTAATTTTCCTCACTTTTACCATGATGTATAGCAGCACAGCTGGCAACAGCTTGGATGTTTCTGGTTGAACAGTTTAAAATAATTCTCAGAATAGAAACTGAATTCCCGCATGGACCAGTGTGCTTTTTTATGTGCATTCTGCAGCTTGTTTTCTTCAAGCACTTGCTGACAGGACAAGCACTCTTATATGTATTCCAATAAATTAGACAAAGAAATGGGGCTGTATAGAAAAAAATGCTTCATCCATTTATTTTTGACTTTTTTTTACTTTGCAGACAGTATAAACCAAAGAGATTTCATGTTTGCTTCGTTTCATTTAATTTGTTGCAACACATTCCATAAAGGAGTTTGGAGGTACTTTTGGGGCTCTAAGTGAAGTTAAAAGTAAACAAACATGTAGACACATGACTGTAAATATTGGATACAAAGTCACGAATCATGTAAAGCTGAGTCTTTGAGGAGGAACAATGGACAAAGGATCTACACCTTGGCAACAAATGCTAAAATAAATGATTGAAATATTTTGAAAAAATGCTTATAAATATTTGGAATGGATATGCAAATTACTGGCTGTAAAAAGTATCAAATCAGTATTAGAAAGCATAAACAGTATTAGAAATGTGGATCAGTTTCAGGGGATCTTTGATCCCACAGACACCACTTGGAAGAAATGTGCACTTTTTCTTTAAAACAAACACAACAAAAAGGATTTTCCAGACTGTTATCAGCTACAACTCATCACATTACATGCTACAAAGTCATGGCTGAGGAAGAGTGGGGTACAGGTACTGCACTGGCCTGCTGCAGTCCTGACCTGTCCCTAATGAAACTTTAAGATGTGTTTGCACGAAGGAAGTGAAAGCAAACAAATGAATAAATGCTTTATCGTCTGGTATCTTCATTGCCAGCATCCCTTTTAGGTGAGGAGAGAAAGAATGAGAACAATACTTCTCACCACACAGTCTCTCACCAGATCTGGTTTTTTTTTAAGCTGAAACTGTTTTCAAAGTAGGAAAAAAATAGCACTTCACTGAATGACCACTAAGGGCTGGCTTCAACTCTTACAGCAGAAATGAACATACTGAGAAACAAAGAAAATGTTGAAAACAACTTTATTTGGGAAGAGAGCTGTGTTATTTATTTATGTATTTTTAGCAAAAATTGCATTAATTAAAAATGTATGTAATATTAGGGACATTATTAAATGAGTGGCAGCCGAGCCATCCAGACGCTCTGAGATCTGACAGAGCACCAACTGTCTTTGTTTCAGCTCCTCAAAGTCTTGTTTCAGATGTCATTTCATTAGTGACATCTAAACACGAAGACGGATGGATAGATTAGGATGGGTGGGTGATTAAAAAAAGAGGATGGGTGGGTGGCAGGTGGCATCATTGCGTGAGCTAAGCTACACTAAAATAGCTAGCTTGCGAAAACTGAAGCGAGATGGGCGTGTCATCCAAGTGCCAAGCTTGCTGCTCCAGTCATTTCCCCATTTTTTAAACATCTGCGTATTGCGTTATTCTGGAATGTGTTGCAGAACTGAGATGCAAAAGCAGATGTATATCAACAAATGAAGGGAAGACAGTGAGGATGTAGGTCTGTGCTGTCCGCAGAGAAATAAAAGTCAAAATAAATGTTAGTATCACTGTCATTTTATTCAGTTTACAAACTTCTCTCTGATTTCTAATATACTACTAAAAAGTCTCACGTGTTTCAACAGAATTCATGTTCCCAGCTAATAAACAGAGAACAAACTGAACGGATGTGAGAAGAGTTTGTGCTGCTATCTTTGCCCCTATTGCAGTGGTGAAAAAGTCATTTTTGACAATTGCCTGAAGTCAGTTTTCTTCATGAACACTGGCTCTCACGAATGGCTGCACAAATGACAGTGTGGAAAAGTGTGAATTCATCTGTGGAAATTCATATAAGGTTTTTCCTGCAAAAAGTGAAAATTTAGTGTGCGTCTGTTTGATGCTGCGGCAGTGTTGCTGAGCGCAGCACGAAGCCAACCCGGTCCTACCAGGTCTGCACCTCTGCTGTCGCCCCGGCTGCGTGGTGGCGAGGTGCTAATGGAGGCTGCTAAGCCTGACTCCCCGAGCATCTGCTGCAAGTGACACTCCTTCCTCACCGTCACCTCTCCACGTCTGACAACAGCGGCAAGCAGCTATTTCAGTTCCTAGCTCCAAAGCTGCACCTGACGGATGCCGTTTTCCACCATGAGCTGATGAATGATTTATGCCGTGGGAGGTGTGAATTGCTGCATTCTAATTAACTTCTGTGAAATTGTGTGATTGTGAAGCAGCTAAAGTACTTTGATTATTTCCTGCGAGGCAACATCCACAAACAAAAAAATAGTGTTAAAAAAAGAAAATGACATAACTTAAAGAGGATGTATTATGAAAAATATATTTTTATGTGTCCGATAGAGCTACCAAGACACAATCTTCAAATTATAGTACACTCATCTCTTTGTTTGGGGCAATATATAGTCAGGTGCGAAAGTTAGTATTTCAATTATTTTAACGTTATTTATTGTCAAAATCATAATGCAAATCATTGAATCTTAGTATGTTGCAAATACAACTTTAGATGAACATCACTTTTCACTAAGCCATTATTTTAAAGATGTCAGAGAAAAAGCACCCCTTTACTACCACTTTTGGATTTAAAGGTGTAAGCTGACACCAGGTTCTGCCGAACTAATCACCAGTACGTTTTCCAGGTTCCAGAAGGTTCCAGACCACCAAACTGCCAAAAGTCCTCTCTTATAAAGGAATTTTTGTAAGAGAGGACTTTTTTGGCAGTTTGGTGGTCTGAAAACTTCAGGAGGAAAAGGCATATATCAAGCAATGGTCTTAAGAAGCAGCTAATGTGGGTTCTCTAGGGTTTTTATGGTCTGGACCTGGACACCTGTCAGTCATTAAGCGGACCATGAACTCCTCTATTAGACCAGAATATTCTAGAGACAAACATGAGGACATCTGTCTGACAGCTAAAGACTGACTGAAATTCCATCATGTGACATGACAATGATCTGAAACACAGCAGCAAATCCACCAGAATGATGAGAGAGAAAAAAAATCAGGAAGTTTTGGAAAGTTCTAATTAAAGCTAACCTTCAGAGCTGTGAAGAAGTAAATCCTTCTCTTGTACAGAAGAATGGAGAAAAAATATCCTCCACAACAACGTCAGAGACCCATCAGCCATTTCCAAGTCAGACAGGAAATGGCTACTTCAAAACATTGGTACTAAAACTGCCTCTATAAGGAATCATTGAGGTTCTTATTATTTCCACCTCATTTTTTTTTAACTTTTAGGCTTAATGTTGGTAAATAGATAATGGCATAGAGAAAAAAGACAGGTGATGCTCATCTCATAATGTATTCTTTATATATGGATAGTACAGGTGGTTTTTATTGCATTCATTAAAGGAGGGATCACAGTCTTATTAAGTTTGTGATTTAGATTTGCAGGAAACTGATGTCACAGAGAAAATCAGAACAATATCATTCATGGTCTTTAGCTCATCTTGCTGCATTTGCTGCACTCTCAAGTGATCAAATTGTTCATAATACTTTTTCCAAAAAAGCCAAATATAACAGAAAAAAGAGGTGGAGCATTTTAGCAGAAATAGGTATTAGCAGGTGTTTGAGTGACTGGAAAACCCACAGCTTCGGACAGAACTTTAAAGACATGGATGAAGCTTTTACACTGGATTTCTGTTGTATTTTGACTAAAACGTATCATGGATAAATCATTTACACTTCAAGGGATGGTGTCAACTTAAAAAAAGAGGCATAATATGTCTCCTTTAAACAACATATATGTATAGATAAAATAAAAATCAAAAATAACTGAGGATGAAAAAAACAATACCCCACAAGATGATGATCCAAAATAGTCCTGCGGTTAAAAAAAAAAACAAAAAGAAAAAAAAGGAGGGGACAATATGAGTTTGACAGGGGCTGAGAGCTTACCTTCTGTGGGAGTTTCTGTTGCTATTGACATGGCCGCGTCCCGTGCAGCCGGGCGTAGGACACTTAAGAACATTCTCATACATAGCCACAACTTCATACAGACAGGAGACAGGAGTGAAAGACAGGGAAGGTTAGGAGCCCTTTACAACCACGCATGAGCTCTATTAGTGTGTGAGGAGGCTGGCATTATAAACATCATTAAGAAATGAACCCAAATGACCTCTTCTTCATTTTAATGAACAATAGTTTGAAAGGGCAGGCAAGGTTCCCACCATATTGCTTCCACTCATCCAGCTCTTTCAAATTAGTATTCATGGAAAAGGGACAGTCATGAATAAAAAGATGTCATTTCAGTCTGACAGGACAAAGCCGGCAACAGACAGGGATGGGAGGAAATTTTGGACATGCAAACAGCTTGCAATCATGCAAAAGCCTTAAAAGCAACAGCAGCAACAGACAGATGGAGTATGGCTCCTTGATAGAGCGCACTTTGTTATCATCCAAGCGTCGTCAGGGTGAAATGTGCAGTCTTCGATACCGTTTACCATTAAAACAGCCCACAATGATCCCAGATCCCCTCGGCAAGCAGCCAATTAGATTAATGATCTATGGATGTCCGAGAGGAGCCGCGAGAGCGCAGCAGGCTGGGGTGTGGGAGGGGGAGGGGTCATCTTCACACGATGGCGTGTGGGGCCGAACCCCATCGGCATCAGCTTCATCATTATCACCCCCTTAAACTTTAACCCCCTCATCATCCTCCTTCCTCTACATACTAATTGGTGTTGGGAGCAGGTAATTGGTCAAAGCCCTCCACCCCCTCCACTGCAACATGCCACAAGCCCATGCATTATGCATATCCCCGCTTTGCTCTGCCCTCTGCTAACGGACAAAAAGAGGCACACAAAATTAGAGCTCAGCTCAGTGAGGACAGAAATTAAGTAAAAATGAATCCACGAAGGACAAAAAAATGCAAGAGATACAGGGAATTCACTTCAATGAACAGCTATATTTTCTTCTGACAAAATTCCTCTACATAGATTATCGAGAACATGTTTACTACATCCATGTAAAGCTGTACAATATATTCTTTAAATGTGAGCACATCTAACTTGTAAGAGAAGTCCATTAAAGCAGCAATTATTCAGTTTTCAGACGTCGTGGTTACATGTGGTGCAACGTCTCCATCAAAGGCAACAGAACTTTCTGTGAACACACACAGATCTACTTTATGGCTGGAATCTTCGAGTGAGCCTCACAGAGCATGGTGCTGTTGTTTCTTCAGTTTTCTTGATATAATCCATGATGGAAGTAATTACCAGAGACGTCCAGCTGTGATCTATCCTGCCAGTTCCTTGTGACGTCCACTGTAATGTTCTGAATCTAATTCTGGAACCAACATCCATGGAAGGATTTAAGCTGTTGAGGTGATTTACAGCAAATGTTGAATATGCTGTGTTGGTAATGCACTGAGAAATTGAAAACATGACAACTCCACCTGCTGGCCTCCAGGATTTTAGCCAATCAGAAAACCCCCGAGTCTGTCATTCTCTGTTTTTATTGTTCCAAAACAATTATAGGCTTTTGGAGTCATTGTTGAAGACAAAGAGCATAAAAATGCAAAACAATGGCAGGTTGAGGTTAAATAAAGAGATGACAAACTGCCTTTTCATATTTATTTTTTAGCGAGAATGAACATACTTGTGATAACCCTAAACCAGAGGCTGAGTGAGGCTTTTAAAATAGAAAGTGAAAGGAAAATCATGGGGAACACCCAGCTGTACGCCGTTCTCCCAGACAGACTGGGACTGGTGTCGAAACAACAGTATCACATCAACCTGATCACATCAACAACCAAGTTGATGTATTAGTACTTTTAATTGATTTCACCTCAGGGATTATTAGAGTCACACTGAACAATATGGGGATTTAAGAACAACACCAGTAAGCTTTTATGATGAAAAGCTTTAAAACTTAACATCCGTTAAACAAAAACAACACAGAAGTGTTGTAGTTGTCTAAATAAGACGCCTGGAAAACTCCCAGAGTTTATGGAAGCATGTAAAATGATAAACCAATCCATCTCCCATTGAATTCCTGGTATGACGATGGCTAATGAGGAAATGATGCTTGCTTGCTATTGGCTGAGGTGCCTGTCAATCAAGTACATGAGTCTGAACTGATGCAGTTGAGGCATTTTCATGAGCTGAAGTTTGCGCTTGTGTTGGGAGTGCCTGACTATTCCTGTCCTTTTATCAAAGGATGGTTTAAAATGATGGTCGAAGTGATGGTTAGAGGTGTTGAAATGGACGGCATCAAAAATATTCATGGAAGTACATTAATCAATAAAGACAGAAATGATTTTTTTTCTCCCTCTCTGATGCTCTATCTCAGTCTGAGTCAGTGGGTGTTTACCTGCTGGAAGAACAGTTGTTTAGGGCTGCAGACAGGAGGGATTTTTCAGATTTGATGAGAGTTACCTACTTGCTGTTTTACTGTAGTTATGTAATTCGGGTGAAGTAGTTTAGTTTCAACTGGCTGATGTGAGCTGATGCATTCACACTAACCTGGATACTTATTTGTATAAAAAGTGATTGGAGAGAAGACTGCAGATTGAGTTAAACCATTCACTCCTTTATCCCTTCGGGGACCAAGATTCTGGGAATGTTGGTAGTCTTTCAATAGACATTCCGAATGCCTGTCCACATGACTAAGTCATTTACAGGTTGCAGACTAGTAGTGCATTGATCTTAAGGTTGGTTGTGAGATGGTTGTGATTCAGTTTTGAATGCTGCACCTCAAATTAAGAACCCAAACGTTTATTTTACATTGTCATGGTTACTCCTACTGGTTTTTAAAGCTCTTGGTTTCACCACTGGAAGGTTTAGACTCTCTCCAGTCAACTGTAACAGCAACTATAATGTTGTTTTAGAAAACCTCATGTTACAAGTCAAGGTGGTGTTTTTGTTGGTTATCATATAATTAGAGATAAATTCTGCAGTTATGTTGACTCTGGCTCCTGGAATCCTTTGTCATTGAAGGTTATTTAGATATAAAGATATTAAAGGGCTGCGATGGACTGGCGACCTGTCCAGGGTGTACCCCTGCCTCTCGCCTGCAATGGGCTGGGTCACGGGGGTCTCCTGGGCTCCAGGAGACCCCCGTGACCCAGTAATGGATTCAGTGGGTATAAAAAATGGATGGATGGATGGATGTTGAAGGGTATTAAAGTGTTACTAAGGACTTCTGGTTATTTTGTGTGTGATTTTCAAGTCACATTGATTACTGTAATGCCCTGCTTTCTGGTCTTCCCAACAAAACCATTTCACATCTTCAGCTTCTTCAGAACTCTGCCACTCATGTGCTGATGAGAACCAGAAAGCGGGCTCACATTACCCTGTTTTAAAATCCCTCCCTCCACAAGCTCCCTGTGTCTTTCAGGATCGATTTTAAGATACTTCTTATGGTTTTTAAAAGCCTTGCGTCTTCTTATCTTGCTGATTTACTTTCACCTTACGAACCCTCGTGGACCCTCAGGTCCTCTGGCACTGACCTTTTTAAAATTCCTGTTGTTAATACCAGAGCTCAAATATATGCACATTTTTTCTATACTTTTTAATTTTTAACGTCAGTATTGTCTCAGTGGGAGCCCTCTGCATTGGAGGTGCTGTTGACTCCGGTTGCCATGGCGATGGCCCGGGTTCACACACCTCTGGGCTGTGGTGGGGCCCATCCATCCATTCAACAGAGGTGATGTCTGGTACTCTGTCCTGCCTGGAGGTGTGTTGTGGCGCCTACTATGCAGTCTGTCTCTGGGGTTTGGCAGCTGCCTTCTGATGCAGATGGCTCCCTGTGATGGTGATATAGTGTTCTCTCACTGGTTCTTCTGTGCCCAGTAATGTTTTACATATTATTTATTTTAACCTTTTATTGTGTGTTGTCATTGATAGTGATTAGAGTCGTGGGGAAGGGGGTGGGTGGATGGGTGGAGCTAATTTTTGCTGTTAAACTACTTTATGCTACATTTTATTTTCCGAAAATGCTATATAAGTAAAGTTTTATTTGATTTGATTACTCATTATAACTCCTTAATTTGTATGTGTCAGTTGGTGTTGCATGCAGAAATTATTTTAATTACAGAAAAAAAGTAGGAATTGTGATGGAAAATTATCAGTCATTCTGTGAGTTTATTATGAGCTGATTCAGTTCAGTCCAGCC
Source organism: Zenarchopterus dispar (assembly GCA_028564865.1). NCBI lineage: Eukaryota > Metazoa > Chordata > Actinopteri > Beloniformes > Zenarchopteridae > Zenarchopterus > Zenarchopterus dispar. The sequence goes on from JAOWBL010000015.1 coordinate 13,532,302, forward strand.
ATGTGTCAGTGAAGTTTGGGTTTAGTTGTCCTACATAGCTGCAAAGATGTTGTTTTGAGAATTTAAATGTTTTTTTTTTTTTTCTAAAACCAGGTCTGCTCAGTAAAACTGTTGTACTGACGATTCTGTCATGCCTGTATTGAAACTAGTTCGAGCCATATTGCCAAATCTTTATTTTAGAATGTTATATTATTTCAGTCTTATTCAGGTATTGCAGTCACCTAGTGGTTAAAATGTGTTTATACAGAGGTATTAGACACTTTTTTCCACAACAATCAGAAAGAATAAAAATATCCATCACCTTATGCTGGGTGCCAAATGAAAGTACCAAAGATTAAAAAGAGATGAATGAAAATGATCACAATATCAATACTTTAACAACAAAAGACTCCTGGCTTGTGTAGAAATAAGTAATTTTTCCAATAAAAACAAAAACAAAAAATAGGCATGTTGACCTGAATTACATCATTAATAAATTACATGAAGCCCCAGTGCTTGTACTACACATCTGTTCAGGTGAATAGCTTTGATGCAGACAATGATCTATGACATGTTCTTGTCTCTTCTACATATTAAACATGGGCTGACCTTCTGACGGCTGACACTGCAGTAATGATGACACCTTGTGACTTTCACTTAAGCATTACTTTTTCTTGCTGTTGTTGGGGTGAAACAAATAAAGATGATATCATTAGTGGTATCACGAGTCAACCTGACACAAGTGAGGAGCAGTGGGAAAAACGCAGACATCATATTCCCCAATCTCCAGTGACAATCAATTCAAAACCAGCCCACGTTCTATTTTGGATCCTCGGTTGTACACAAGGTCAGCCGCAGTCATTTTCAAGTTCATCTCAGATGAAGGACCTTTGGCACTCCTCAGAACAAAACCAATCTGTTGCACTGCTGGTATTCAAATGTTTGATGTAGCTAGTATGTTTTTATTGTTAAGATCTGCCCTATTTTGACAGTCTGGGTCATGGTGGATCATAACTCAATTTAATGCTGCGGTTAATGAAAAGTGTAAATGTGCTTTTATTGAGAATCGGCAGAAGGTGAATGAGAGTGAGTGGCTGAGCGGATGCTCTGAAGGGAAAACTCCTTTTTATTCGAGGCTAATGTTTATTGCCACCTCGCTTGATCTGTGGCTTACCAATATACTGCAAGACTCCCTATCTATTCAACAGAGCTTAACTGAGCAAGGAATAGGAATAATGAGCAGGGTTTATGGCATGGAAGGTGGAAGCTCACTTAGTGACATCAAGGTCTGTGAGAATTTTCAAGTGCCCTGAAAATGAAATATTAGGGCTCAATTAACATTAAAAATGGGCGTGATTTAATGAAGGACAAGGTATTTAATACTTTCCTTTCAGTCAAACATGCACTGACATGCCATGCAGAAGCGTGCACCTCACCCAGAATACCACCTACAATGATGACGATGCATTTATAATTGACAACTTTTGGCCATCCCACCAGTTGCTGCATTATCAAGTCTTAATTTCCCATCTCATCACCATGGCACACTGTGCAGGCAATCAGAAAGCAAAACCACGGCCCCGTGCAAGAGGTCACAAGAGAAGTGCAGCTGCAGCCCATCTGACCTGTCTCTGCAGCTGATACTGTAATTCCAAACACGACAGCAGGTACACGGCACACAGAGTGGGACACAGCAGCCATCACGGCAGCATGCCGATCACTGAACATCAGACGCCAAGGACAAACACCATGACTGGTTGGTGTGAGGTGATATACTCACTTTCTGGCGGCACTCTGTCTTTGTGCGGACAGCCGGATAGGCTGCGATGGTGGGGGTACAGGCCAGTCACGTGACCCGTGCCATCACAGCCCGGGGTCGGACACCTGCTCTCCTTCTTGTCTGCACGGGAAGTGTCTGGTAGTAGAGATATATGAAGGTGCTAAAAATGTACATAAATCTAAGCGGTTTTTATGGAATCAGGAACATATTGTCATTCTAAACATGAAAACAAGAACACAAGGTCCTGGTGTGATTAATAAATGACTTTGCCAAAGGGGTGGTAAAAAAAAAAAAAAAAACAGTCCAGGAGGCTGCAAGCATTAATGATACAGAGCTGGAAACTACGTGATTTAGCTTAATATCAAAACTGCAGAAGCAAAAGTTTACACTCAATTTACCACTCCAGGTCATGTGACTTTATGTTTTTAGCCCTGGTTTGGGTCAGAGCGTCTCTTCACCCAGTTGAGTCAACTCTCAGCCACCCCTTTTGGGTGTTTCCATCTGACTGTGACTAAAACAACCCCACACCAAGCAATAAAACACACCAGAGTTGTTTATGTAGCAGTTAGGGTAGAGCAGAATACCATTTAATGGGCTCCATAGCTTTAGGAGAAGATTCCAACAAATATTCCAAGCTTTGTTTTTGTATGAAGAGCTGGCAAGCTGTGTTATTTTATTAGATTAGATTAGATTAGATTAGATTAGATCAAACTTTATCCCACAGTGGGGAAATTCACTGGGCACTCAAAAAACAAGACAAAAAAATACAAAAAATCAAATCAAATACTAAATACAGAAATGTACCACATACCAAAAAAAAAAAGATAAAGTAATAATATGGCCTATACACATATTAACAACCGTGGTTTGTGAAGTTATTGCACATGTGAAAAGTGACATAAGGAAAAAAAAAAGTCCATGATCCAAGAAAACTGCAGAGTTGTAGAGTCTAATAGCAGTGGGGATAAATGATCTGGGGCAGGTCCTTCCTACACTGAAGGTGGACCAGTCTGCCATTGAAGGAGCTGCTCAGAGCCTCCACTGTCTGATGCAGCAGGCGAGAGGGATATTCCATAATGGATGTCAGCTTGTTTAACATCCTCCTCTCACCCACCTCCTCCACAGTCCAGTGGGCAGCCCAAGACAGAGCTGGCCCTCCTGACCAGCTTGTTCAGTCTTGTTCTGCCCTTCCCCAGCAGACGACAGCTTACAGGCTAGCTGAGGCTACCACTGAGTTATAAAAAGTCTGTAACTTGCGTGTCCACACTCTTAAGGACCCCAGTCTCTTCAGAAGTTGGAGGCAACTTTGGCCCTTCATATACAGCATGTCAGTGTTGTGGAACCAGACTAGTTTGTTGTTTAGGTGAACACCCAGGTACCTAAAGCTGTCCACCGGCTCAATGTCAGAGCCCTGGATGTTTACTGGTGTGTGTGGTTGTCTTCTTCTTTGTAAGCCAATCACCATCTCCTTTGTTTTACTGGTGTTTAGGACCATCTGGTTCCATTCACACCAGTCCACAAAGTCCATGATGACTGACCTGTACTCTAGATCATGCCCCTCAGACACAGCCAACAATGGCTGAGTCATCAGGGAACTTCTAGAGGTGGCAGCTCCAGTGCTGTATTTGAAGTCCGATATTTAGAGGGTGAAGAGGAATGGCGAAAGGACCATTCTTTGGAGGGCCCTGGTGCTGCAGCTCACCACCTCAAACATACATTTCCGCAGTCTCACTTATTGTGGCCTGTTGCTGAGGTAATCCATTGTCCATGCAGCAAGCTGTCCATCTATACCTGCGCCCTCCATGCAGGATTGCCCGGTGAATGGTGTTGAATGTGCTTGAGAAGTAAAAGAACTCGACTCTAACAGCACTTCCAGTGATCTCCAGGTGCATCAGGGCCCGATGTAGTAGGTAGATGATGGCTTCGTCCACC
>JAOWBL010000015.1:13539606-13570359 GCA_028564865.1 Zenarchopterus dispar
ACACACACACACAGGATGAGATTGTTTTTCTCTCCCAAAAGCCTGGATCTCATATTTCCTGCAGACCCAGATCAGATATGGTTACCACCAAAATGCACCAATGCTAGGGTGTGCCAACAGGCATGGTTTTTGGAAATAAAAGTGTTCAGCTTTGAATTACTTTGACCCCCAAACAACATCAAGGACAGAAGCAAAAAAAAAAGTATGTGAACTCCTTGGAATTAACTGATTTTTGGCAAAAAATGTCACATGATCTTTACCCTAACAGACAGATCTGTGTAGAGACATCTCTGTAGAGTAAAAGGTGCTTTGAGCAGTCAAGAAAATTAGAAAAGCATTATACAATTACAGGCCATTTTACATTTACTGTGATAAAATATATTATTTACATTTGCTGCTTATAAGATGCATCTGCTGATGTGAAGCATGCTTCACTGAAAAGATCTCTGAAGACATACAGTCAAGAATAGTCGATCTGCATTAGGGTGGAGGGGGGTACAAAATCATCACAATGTTTAAGCTTCCATCAGTGTAGTTAGATATCCTGTATGTTCAGTGACTTTTGTATGGTAGACTCATGAACAGAGATGTTTCTACTTCTAGTGATGTCTTCAAGCGTTCAGCTGCTCCTTGTGGGTTCTTCTTGACCTTATTGAGGATTTCATGTTGTGTCTTTGGTGTCATCTTGGCTTGACATCCACTTCCAGGAAGAGTAGCTCAAATACTAAACTGTCTCCATTTTAAAGGTGGACTGATGGTATAACGGTTATCAGAGGGGAGAGAACCCACATCCAGAAGGACGAGAGAACAAACCAAGTCCTTCATTACAATCGTTGAAAGGAACAACGACTGACAGAACTAAACTGGAGCAGATGGAAACAAGGAGACCAACACAGGGCAAAGGAAATGTTAAGACTTAGGGCTGGAGAGGCACAGGTGCAATTCATTAGGAAAAATTGGCAAGGAAAGTCAAACTAAAACTTAACACACAAAGAAACCAGTTTTCAAAATAAAATAGGAAGCTAACTCAATCTAAAATGCCACCAGAAACCGTAGATCATGACAAATGGATAGGACAGATGGATTATCCTTGAAAACTCAAAGTCACTCTTTGTGTTTTTCTTTTATGCCACAGGGTTAAGAAAGTTCTTGTTTGTCAGTATGTTTCTGTGGTAACCTTTGGCGACCTGGCAAAGCAAGGGGACTCAAGACACAATCTCAGCTGTTGGATCTCAAGAGCTTCTTGGTTGATTTTTATTTTATCATTTATTTTATGCACCCATCACAATGGCTGGTAGGCTCCGCCAACTAATGCACCATTTTAAAAAATTACCCACATTTGGTGGGAGATGGATGCTAATTTCGAACACTGTTGCATTGCCACTGAGGAAATGCCCTGTAAGCTGATAAAACAAAAGTTGAACTGTTCAGGAAGAATCCTCAGCAATATATATGAGAAAAAATAGCAGTTCACCAACACAACACATCATCCCAGTGATGAAGTATAGTGGAAGGAGCATCATAATATGGGCTTGCTTTGCTACCTCAGACCTTGGATCATCTGCATTAATTGAGGGAAATATGAGGTGCAAAGTTCACCAACATCTTCTCCAGGATAATGCCAGGGTTTCTGTTCATCAGCTTAGGCTTCATAAAGCTTAGGTACAGCAGGACAAAGAGCCTTAACATGGCAGTAAAGCCACCACAGAATAACTTCAGAAAAACAAAGTCCACCTTCTGGAGTGGTCCAGTCAGTGTCTAGGCCTGAACCCTACTGTGGAATGACCATAAGGCCCTCAACGTTGTGCAGCTCTGATCCTGAGATACTGAAAGATCTTGTTGATGTAACTAGTGCTTCCAAATAAGGTTTAACCAGCTGTTAACTGCAGCAGTTCACTTACTTTTCCTCCTGCACTTTAAATGTTTAGTGGGTGTGTAACACTGTATTACTAACAATGAGATCTCATTTTATGACACAGTGATGCAGAACCAGTTAATTCCTAGAGTTTCACCTACTTTTTCTTGCCACTATATCCTTCTTCTTAAAGAAAATTACTGTTTTAACATTTTGTTTGAAATAAAAAAATCCACCAATGAGGTAAGGGTGCAGAATGTTTTCAGATTCTACTTTCAATTTGGGGCCACATGAGCGATTGTATGAGCAGCTGCATTAGGAATGTAGGCACGAGGCAGCTTTTCTCTCATGTCACAGAGAGACACAGCATTGATCACAATTTCAAAAGTTTGTGTTATTCTGTACCCCCAGTAAAGGCAAACCGAAATCAAGCCCGGAGTTGTGTCATATATGCAATAAGAAAAATAATCAAGTGAAGTGTGATGAGGGTTCAGAAAGTAGAAAACAGAGGTGACATGCGGCAAAGGTAATCATACATTTACAAATGAGTCACCAAACAAAATTCCAGGTCTCATTCATCAGAAAAAAAGCACTTCATTATACTCTGAGCCTGTCATCCATCTACGTCACATTATGTGAGTTTGGTACAATATTGCGATGTCATGTCTGGCTGTTCCGTCTGGCACCAGTGCAATCAGGCCAGGGACATTTCATGTTGATAAGCAACTTTGTCTGCATGTAAAATGTGGCTCTTTTGTAATGGCTTCTTTTAAGGAACATAATTACATTCGCTGTTAATGTTTCAACACTACGTTGGAAATAATTCTCCATTTCCGTACATGTGCATGTGTGCACAGACGTGCATTCTGCCTGCAACACATCTATTGTACAGCACAGAGGCAGCCAAGTGGAAGGCATATTAGAAAGCAGGGGGATATTGATTATGGCTGGGGACGGTCTGCACTTTGCATAGCAAATGGCCCCCATTACCATAGCATCTCTGGATAATTAATGTGCAGTCAGTAGGCCTGTCATTCGTTATCGGTCATTCTGATACTGCTCGGTTTTCATCTCAAGCTTATGCTTCTCTTCAGGAGCAGTGTTCTTCTGCGACTCCCTCTTTGCCTTGCTCTGTTTTATAAATAACACACAAGAACTCTGGTCAACGAGCATCGGCTGCTATCTCGTCTGAGGAAAGATGGTATCGGCATGCAACTGTCTTACGTCCTCTTATTATTCTAACATTATCCAGACACAAAGGCCAAGGAATGCTCTTGAAATAAGCATTTGTGTGGCATTTAAGGAGCAATATACACCTGCTGTGGGTTGTGTGGCATTTGAGGTGCAATATTATCCTGCTGTGAATTAGAATGCTCTTTCTTGTTTCTCTTATCTGATTTCTCTTTTATGAGAATAAACGATTTGGCCGAGTTAAGCCTGTTTATTATTCTAAAAAGTGGAATAATTTAGCGTTAATAGAATGTAGCTGCAATCAGCCTGCTGTGACTGCCAAAATCACAGGACATTGCATGACAACTACCACTGATTGAGATGTGCATTTTTGTTTCTACTATGTCAATCTGAAAAGTAAAAGCTCCCCTAGTTCCCTGGAAAATGGGTCCTTTCTAAAGGCAGAGGGTCTCTGCTCCATATCTTCTCCCATGTGCTTGCGCAGGTTTAAAAATAGGCAGCTTTACCCTGAGCTGCATCATAGGGATGAGATTTGCGGTCCTAACAGGCCGTGCAGATTGCCATTACTTATGCCTGACAAGACTACCCTCTGATGTTTCCATGCTGGCCTATTTTAACAACATAAGCTGCTGCCGCTCATGCTGCTACCAAGATGCAAGTTTCCAAATTGGCTGAAAAAGCTCATCCTGGGGTTATAGCGAGTTTCCCAGAATGCACGTGGGCTCTGTAGTCTCCTGCACAAGGTAGATGAAAAATGGAGCCAAACAGAGCCAGGCAAGCATTTTACCAGTGTTTGTGAAATGAGGTAAACATGTCTAATGGATTCCAGAGGAATCTTAGTGTGCATCTGAGCGTGTCCATGTTTGAAAGAACCACTTACCTTTATGGAAGAAAGGCTTCTTCATACCATCAGGAAGTCGAGCTTTACGATCAACACCGTAGCCGTGCCGTGGGCCATGGTCTTCATGAGCGTACCGCACCCCATCTCTTCTGGCAGCCTCGGCTGTTATTTTGTCCCGCATTGCCTTTGCACGTTCTGACTCCAGTGCGATTGCCTTCTCTAGCAGAGACAGATTACCTTTTGTCATGTCAAATACTTCCTCTGATCGGTCTGAGGTCACGGAGGCTGTGTCTTCATCAAAGTCTCTGTGGTTGGTGTGATAGCGCCCGTCCTGTGCGCAGCTGGAGAATGCCTTGGAGCGTGGGCTAAGTTGCTCCTCTAGTTTCATGAGATTATCCATGTCAGAATAGTTCCTATCAAGTGTCCGTCTGTTGTCTTGGCCATTGTGGAAGTCTCCGTAGCCATGATGCTGGAGCTGTTGATTGGGGTCTCCGCAGGAGTAATGATTTTGCTGGGATGGTCCATTTCGGTCAATGGACTTTGTTTCACTTAGTTTCCGAGCCAAGTCAAAGCACTGGTTCCTTAGGCACTCAAGACTGCTTAGACACACCTCCTCATCGCTGTTTTCTATTTGTCCATTGTTGGTGGTCTTTATTTGTCCACTACCACCATTGTGTGCATTGCCCCCACTGTGGGGGTAGTCAGTCTCATCTCCATTACCAATGGTACTGCCCTCAAACTCCTGTCCATCTAAGCTGTCGGACAAAACAGCGCCATGACCCTGGGCCAGCAGCTTTAGGGAGTCCACCGTTTCCCGAACTACATCGCTGTCAACATCCAAACTCAGCTCTCCCCTCTGTGTTTCATCCCTATCTTCCTCTTCCTCCTCTTCCTCTTCTTCTTCCTCTTCCTCCTCATCCTCGTCTTCCTCTTCCTCTTCTTCTTCTTCCTCTTCCTCCTCTTCCCCTTCTTCCTCAGCACTGTTGGAGGAGTTGCTGTTCATCTCAGACTCCGTCATGGCGCGGTTCGCTGCGTCTTCTGCAATCTTGCCCAGGTTGAGGAGGGATTTGGCCACGAGTTCATCGTAGTTTTCATACTCGTCATTGTTGTTGTCATCCTTCTCCGTCACAGGGCCAGATCTGGCACCTCCACCTCCGCCGCCCCCATCGCCCCACTCACTAGTGCTCATCTGATCGTCTTCTGTTGGAAAGAAAGAACAAACGTCTTGTAATTTAATTTCCGTCATTCTATTTTACTGGGAAATCAGATTTCTGGGCTTGGTCCATCTAAATTGGATAAGGAACTCTTTGCTTCCCCTAATAATTTACTTTGAGAGTCTTAACAGCAGCTTGTGTTCTGAATTCTGAATCACCATAGGAAGTTAAATATGGTGGTTGGGAAAGTTCCAGAGAGAGGTGCAGCGCCAATGATACTATGGTATCATGGAAAAGTCTCGTTTTTACTGTAATTCTTTTGTTTTTTTTGAATAAAAACACTGAGGATTATAAAATACAAGATCTTAAATGAGCGAGATAACATGACATTCCATTTGTAATATAATGAGCCCCTGTCAGGAGCAACTCCTCATTTGGTTGTAAAGTTCTTTTTCCATTTAGTCATCAGTATCTTTACAATTCTATTCAGCTCTTAATTGATTCTGACAGACTGCGAAAGGTTACTGAACCTCTTCTGCTTGTAATTTCAAGCACTCACTCCTGGAGCACTTCCAATCTCCCCTTTCACATTTCCGCTCTGAGTCGCCAAGAGCACATTGCTTCCACTGGCGTCACATTTGCCACTTACATTCTTGTGCAGAAAAATAACCCAAAGGCCCTCTCACACACACTTCAGCACACATGGATGTGAAATGAGAGCTTTCATCAGTTTTGGTGAGAAAGACCAAAAATTCCAGAACAAAAAGTGATGATATTGGAACACAGCAGGAATGATAAGATTTTAATTTTCACCTGAAAACAACCCCAAAACATGGGCTGCTAATGTAAATAAAAACAGGGTGCAGGGATTTACAAATCTAATAAACCCATATTTTATTCACAATACAACATGGAAAATATGTCAAATGTTTCTGCTCCACAAATCTACCATCTAAAGACACTTACACAAAAACGTAATTTTGAATTTGATGGCAGCAACAAGTCTACGAACAGTTGGGTCAGGGTAATGTTTATCACAGAGGTATAAATGCATTTCAGAGTGGGATAAATGTTCACCCTGGTCACCCTAGGTGTCTAGGTGTTTCCTCCAAAACGGCACAGAAACGTAATTATATAAGCAGCATTTTTTGCTTTTACCAACCAACATAAACTACACTTAAAAAGAAGAAAAATCTAGCTAAAGCTCTTTGTTGTTGCTTTCAGCCATGACAAATATTCTGTTTTTCATAGCTTTGTTTGAAGGTTTGTGCTGATGACAGGCTTGTTCTGAGACAGCCCTACACCTCACAGAAAGACGGATTAGTTTTTATTCTCTCTAATGCTTTCTAATGTTTGTCTTTGAATATTCTTCTAAAACATATTTTAGTACATAGCAAATCAAGGTCTACGAATGCTTACTTTTGTTTTATCTGTGATTAAAACACATTGCCACAACTTTTCTTGAATTAGGAATACAAACAATGAATCTATGATTAAAGTAAGTACAGTGGTATAAATTGACCAATAACGTCAATGTTCTTCCTACTGTACATATAAAACCGTTAGACTTTCCCTCACTCACATACTGTGCATACAGCAAACACACATTCAGAGTCACTCCAGTCTAATGAGAGCAACAAAGAATTGCTGCTTGGTTGGGCGAGGGCTATAGAGGAGGAGGAGGGAACTCTTATGAACAACCAGGCAGATATTTTGACAGCAGAAGGCTTCTTACAGTAACCCTCTGCACCAGGGGTTTAATTTTTGATGGCATGAAACATGGCACAGGGAACCAATTTGAAGAGCAATCAAAGAACACAAAAAGGTTCATGGGAGCAAACCAGGTTAAGGAGACCACAGGACTGAACTGGTGGTGGACTAACAACATTAGATTTGGATGTTTCTGAGAAACACAGAAAAGCCCCCGAGTTTCATCTATCCCTATTGAGATAAACAGGTTCTGAGGCGCTGATGCACGTGGAACGGCTTTTCATTTTCATAGGGAAAATGAAGCAAATTTAAATTTTATATCAACATCAGACTAGTGGTAAAACTCAACAGAGAGAAGGACTTACAGAAATTATAATGGCAGTAACAACACACATGGACTTAGAATCCACAGAAACAAAGACAACGATAGGCTCAAGAGACAGTGGCGACAGTGCACAGCCTCAGTGTTAAAATAAAACTTTGGGCTCTAATGAACACCAGCTTGTAGTGATGTTTTCACATTTCTGTGAAAAAAAAAAGCCTGGCTGCTGAGATACTGCATCGAAACTTTGGCTGGGTAGAGCTGCACACCAAACAGGGTGAATGCACTTCTCTCTCAGAGCTTCACTCTTAATTGGACTTGAAGGCACTGTCAGGTCCAATTGGGATGCGGGGGTGCAAAACAGAAGCTGCTGGAGAGAAACCTGCCAGATCTGGTGTTGGGCACATCACGGGGGAAGACGAGATAACATATGGGCAGGATGTCTTTCAAATCCCAGTCCCAAATTGAGATGGTATTTTGTATCATGTTGTCAGGACATCACAGTGAAACCAAAGCTTTGCCTGCTAACAGATCTGACATTTCTAAAATTTTAAATTCAGCTAGAATTCTGTAGCTGTGATCCTTCTGAGAGTTGTTTGTCAGGGATCCATCTGTTGTGTTCAAAAATGATCATGGATGTAGTTGTTAGTAATTTTGTATGAATAATCTAGCATTTAGCTGTTAGTAAAACTTTTTCAGAAAGATAATGACTTCATCACGTTTTGGGCAACAAACATAGGCAGGAGTCGTTTCCATGGTAATCAGGACAAAAGGAGAAGCTTGTTTGCCTTGTTTAATACATTAGATAGAAATTGCTGCATCAAAAACATGATCACCGATGACTGTCCATTCACTAAATATTACTGCTGAATAACATATTTTTTTATAACTAAATATACTGAAAAATAGTTACTAATTCTTTAATTAATCCCTTTTGCCAGTGGCTTTCTGCCATAAAATAGAATAAAAAATAATAAAGCAGCTGATCTTTAGAAAATGTTTAATATCAGTTCTCCATCATGAAAGGTTTTTAAATATAAGGTAAACCATGCAAATGATTGATGAACAATATAAGCAAACCATATTAGACACTGCAAGAATAAATACATTTTTCGCCCATTTATGAAATATCTATTAATTTGTGAGCACATTTTCACATCATTGAGTCATTATTAAAAACCTGCTCTGGATCTGATCATAATAAAAACTATGAGTTCATAAATGCCAATCAATTGCAGTTCAGCAGCTCAATAATTAGCATAAATAACCACTCTGGGGCAACTATATAAGAAGGTGTTTCCTCTTCCTGCAGGTCTCTTTGTGTCAAACATGGAGGGGAGGAAAAAAATATTCAGCTGTAGTAAAAGAGGTCATTTGTACTAAATAAAAATATACTATTTTGCTCCTTTAGTACAATCGCAGCAATAACTGGTGAGGGACAAGTCCAGAAACAGGTGGCTTATCTAGTAAATGCTGAGGTTTCTTTCCAACAAACCATTCAATATGTGATGCAAAAAAGCTTTGACGTCAGGTTGGATGATAAAAAGTAGATTTATTTGTAAAGTCTGATAATGGCAAGACATATTTTTTTATTTACAAAAGCTCAATAAGTGGTCAAAGATTGGAGAGCTTGTCTGTTTGTAAGAAAAGTTTAGAAGTACTATTATTTTCATGAATGCCAGAAATGTTGCTCTGTAAGAGGTCTCAGACTGCAGAGATTTTAAATGAGGAAAATTATTGTTATTTCTTCTGCTTAAAAACTCATGTTTGAATGTCTGAACTGACTTCCAAATCTTCTGATAACACAACCTTGTCCTTTTGTTTGGTGGCACATAAGTACTAAAAGTGGATAATTCAGTAACCACCTCAGTTGTGGTGGATAGTGGGACGCACATCACAAACCCAGATACAAATAAAATTACCCAGCCTCCTAATCTTTATTGCCAGCCAGTTTGAAATCTTGCTACATCTGCAATGACCTCTGACATGAGTTGCACGAAGGTCTTACAGTGTTTTCAGAAGAGGTACACCCCTACAGAAGAGGAGCTGGAGTTAAGCTGCTAACTCCACCCCCTCTTATGACACTTGCTATGAACAGAGCTGAAAAGATGTAGTTCAACAGATGGCTTTCATCCAGGATCTCCTTTCCCACCACAGGGAAATGAGAATCAGAAAGGAGCTGACAGTGTTAGTTACCAGTGCCAGATTATCATTGACTTCATCTAAAGATTCAGCTAGTGCAGAGCCTCTGCCGGCTTTTCAGCCAACAGAATTTCACCTCTGTCCATGCTGGACTCTTTTATGTCATAGCAACACGAACTGCTTTTAGTCACTGAGGATAATGTTCAATGGCACCAAACCAATTTATTAAGTTAATCAAGAGTCAACAGAAACCACAGACATGGAAGTGCTACATGAAAACTGACAGCAACATTCAGGAACATTCAGCTTGCTTCATGCCCATGTTTTTCTATCTTGTGATAAGTCCTTCCTAGAATTCATGGTTTGTTATGTGACCCACAGTGCAAAAAAGGTGATCCAAAACACTTTTGTGAAGTAAAACCATTTTGTGCAATCACATAAACTTTTTAAAGTAAATGAGAGTTTTTGCAAACTTGACAGCTTTCCATTGGTGATGCTTTCTATTCCATATTCCAGTTTGTCCAATTTTGAGGGACAAACGCACCTTAAATGAATGCTTTGTAGAATGTAGATAACGCTAAGAGGCTCTTTATGAAGAACATTGTTACTATGAGAAGCATTTAGACTATTTATCATTTACGTTTAAAGGATAAAAAGTAAGGAAGGTCAAAAGTCTAACTTTTGTTAACAGAGAGAATTAGTTAACCTAGACAATGGAGAAATAATCAGAGCACAAGCCACCATAGATCAGGAAGGGTTGCTTTTCTTTTCTTTTGCTATTTGTCAGAGATTTGGAGGTGCTGATGGTTTTGTTCTCCTCAGAAAGACTTGTTGGTCATTATCAGGTGTTGTGTTTCACAAGGGAAAAGTAGAATATATTACTGGAGTACAAATTAGTCCTCACACTAAAATGTGAACTATTCTTTTAAAATTCCTTGAAGTTATTCAAGCACAACATGAGAAGACAGAGCTCTCACCTTGCCCTTGATTCTGCTCTCGCTCCTCCTCCTCCCCTTCTTCATAGTCCACGTCTTCTACTGCCTCATCTTCCTCTTCCTCCTCCTCTTCCTCCTCTACCCTCAATTCATCGCCCTCCTCCTCTTCTTCTTGCTCCACCTCTACCTCCTCTTCTTCCTCTACTTCTTCTTCTTCTCCTTCCTCTTGGCCTCTGTCTTCATCTTCACCTTCTTCATGTTCAATTTGTTCTTCATTATAGTCCATATAACCTTCCACATCTTCCTCTTCCTCCACTTCTCCCTCCTCCTCTACAGCTCCCTCTTCCTCCTCTTCTTCCTCCCTGTCATCCATCTCCTCGGTTCCATCTGTCTCGTAACACTCCTCCATTGTGGAGTTGTCCATGTCATCAAGGTAGGTACTCCTCTTAGGGGATGTTTCCAGGGTTTGTCGGTCTAGACTCCTCCTCTTCTTGGCCAAGGGGCAGCCGTACACACTACAGAGCAGAGAGAACAGGGCAGATGTTAACGTCTGGCAGCACCTGCTCTTACAGATTCAACTAGATGCTTACATATGCTGTAAAAAGAACATTTTGTTTCTTTATGTCTGACAGTAAAGCTATAAAAACATTTTCTTTTTAAGGTCAATTGGAATTCTTGATTTCTTTTTGAAATTGTCAGAATAATGAGAGAAAACATTTTTAAGAACAGCTTATTAATCAGGTGCTGGTACAAGTGGAGGACTTTACGTATCTCTGTAGATCCTTTGTGGTGAAGAGAGAGTTTAACCAAAAAGCAAGACTCAGTTCACTGGTTAATCTATGTTCGAACTCTCACCTATGGTCTTGAAATGTGAGGAGTGAACAAAAGAAAAAGATTGCTGATACAAGCTGTTCAAATGAGTTTCCTCTGCAGGGTGGTTGGATTCTCCCTTAGAGATAGGAGGAGAAGATCAGCTATTCTGGAGAGACTTTGAGTAGAGTTGCTGCTCCTCCACATCAAAAAGAGCCAGTTGAGGTGGTTCAGGCATTTTAGGATGCCTCCTGGACACCTCTATAGGGAGGTGTTTTGGACATGTCCACCTGGAAGAAGGCCCTAAGCCAGAACCAGAACATGCTCAAGAGATTACATCTCTTGGCAGGCCTGAGAACACTGTTGAAATCCCTCAGAAGGGCTGGAGAACATGACTGGATGGAAGGATGAATGGATGAATGGATGGATGCATGGATGGATACTCTACTTTTTAAAATTTTTAGTATTATTACTTTGGTGAATGTTTAGAAAAATTCCCTTTAAATTGTTAAACTTCTCTCAAACACTTTAGGAATCTGAACTATCCTCTATTTTACGCTCCAATATTGACATGGAAACGCAATATTTCTACTACATCATGAGATAAACAAATAAATGAATAAATGAAATATAACCTCAAAGAGGAAAAGTTTCTGACTTTCCTCTCAGGCACAAAGAAAACAAAAGTTAATGTGTCTTTAATTTCTGAAAGTGTAAGTGCAGAGCATCATTTGTACTCATGCATCTGTCTAGTTTATAAGAAATTCTAAATGGACACAAGCACACAGCAAGTAATATAAGATCCTTCAAATTCCCTCTTCTTAAACCTTAATCAGATGCTTTTACTAACTACTAAACATTCATGATAAAACACTGTCTCCTTCAAAGTATTAACGAATGGATCAAGTCTGCCTTTAAAATGAAACAAAACAGAAGATTCAACATCCATCTGTTGCACAGGCAAATTAAAATCATCATGCGTTCCCTACAAATATGTCCAGACTGATATACGTTGGTCCTGGAACAATTCCAGAATCAAATCCAAGCTTGTGGGAACAGGACTGGGAACAACTTATGGACTGAAAATTGAATATTATCGAAGGCACCTCAGGCATTGACGTACTCTGTGGCTCCTGTTGGCACTGGAGGGATAGATCCTAATCTGATAATCTGATAATCTGTGTATTTGCCCAAGGTATTGATTACAGAAGCTTAATCCATTTGATTCATCAAGCCTCTGAGAGTCCTGGACCTTTATCTGGCATGTGAGTGATTAGAAAACACACCCACACAGTCAGTATTATGAGCATTATCACCATCGAACAACCCCCATCCAGGCTGGAGTGTAAGGAAGCTATGTGCTTTGGGCATGCTCACTCGGCTATGAAATTTCCTCAGCTTCTATTTTTACAACCTCTGGATGTTTTTCTGGTTCCTCACTGCTTAGAGTAAGACCTGATGTGAATGAAAGACACAAGACTGTTTGCTATTAGTCACTGAGAGCTCTATTTGTGGAAAAAGAATACTCTTGAAGGTCTAGGATATTTATTTTTGTTTCCTCCTTTTGTGCGTCACCATCAACTATCCCATCTGTCTTCAAACACGCCCCCATGTGCTAGTCAGGGTGGTGTCAGCAGGTAGGCTAAAGCTCATCTAGCCCAGGGATTCCTTAATGGTCCAACCCCCCTGCACCACCAACAACCACAGGCTTGATTTCATTAATCTGAGCCTACATGGAAACTCATTCGCTGGCTGACAACCTCTCCCCCAGGGCACAGAACAGACTATGGGACAGAGCGGGAGGGACGGGGCTAGAGCTGCAGCGCAGTGATCAATAGTGCTTGTGACCAAACATCTCAAAAGCACATTAAAATGCCACTCATCCTGGCCCCTCTGTTCCAGGGCCCTCTCCAAATAAATCAAGGGCCGGTCCCAGCAGGTTACCGGCTGCCAAGGCAGGAGAGCAGGAGAGGGGAGTGGGAAGAGAGTGGGGGTGGAAAGAGGGAGAAGTGGTGTGAAAGACAGATAGATACAGGTGCTCACCCCTCCTCTCTGGCTTGGTACTGCAGCCCTACGTTTAATTCAATTATAAAACAGTCTCAAAGAAGTGTTTCCCAGTGAGCTTTGAGCTGCAGCACACTTACACAAGACTCAAAAAAAGAGAAAGAAATGCTGAATTAAATCATCACTGCAACATCAAGTAACAGAGCTGGGTTTTTTTTTTTTTTGGACCAAAGGACCAAACAAACGGAGAGTCTCAAAAGCCACCATGACATCCAAGAATTCAAATGATTTGTCTTCTTTTGTAGTCACTTAGATAAGTTCATTTCAAAGAATATATCATTTGGTAATTAGCTCGTCTGAGTTTAAAAAATATATACTGTTCTCTTCTACATGACTCCAATAATCGAGCCTGACAAAGCCCTAGTTTTGCATCATGAAATGGATTGTTACATCTGATCTAAACAACAAAATAAACTTTCTAACAACTCCAAAATCTTATTTACATATTGTGATTTGAACAATTGCCTTGAGGAGAAATAACAATGTAAAAAGAAACATGGAAGGAAGTTGATTCTGCCCAAGCATCTATCTGGATGCAACAAATACAGCACTGTGAGAAGTCACTGAAGTCTATCAGCTAACCAGAACATGGTTTACAACCAGCTTTCTTCCTTGGTGTATTCAGGCTTGAAATAGGTATGGCTCTGGATCACTTAGCCCAAATAATCATCATCTGACGACTGGGCACTCTTGAGTTGACTATAATTAGCCACGTTTGTTGCTGGCCACTGGCTCGTCACACTTTTGATTAACGTTATAACTTTCACTCCTGCGCCGGTTGTTCAATATTTTCTCAAAAGCAATTAAAGTGGGCTATTTTAGGTCAGAGCTGTCAAAACAAAGATGCCTTTCAGGACAGTGTATGTGCTCAAAAGTGTGACTCTGCTCAAAGTAGCAGATGTTTGCATCACAGTGCCTGCTTGCAGGAAACAGACCACTTTACTGTATGCAGATGACTTTTAATCACATTACGTACAGACAATATCCCCGGGTCTGAATGGTCATCTTGTCGCTGTGCTGTCAGGTAGGGGTGATGCTGTGAAAGGCGTGTTCGCCCTGCTGCTTCTAAACCCTACAGTGACGAAGCTGCAGGAAGCCTCCGCAGCTTGGCAATCCCTCGTTCCCTGGCACGGTCGCTGAGTGACCTTGGCTACAACATTCATCATCGCAAGCGCCACATCCCACACACTGAACTTTGCAATTAAAATTCCAGAAATAACTAAGTGGTATTTAAATTGAAAAGAAGATGAGTTATGAAGAGAAAGGAAGATGATGAGAAAAAAATGGCACCATTCTGAATTTTTCTTGCTTTCATGCCTGGAAGAACAACAAAAGCTCCCAAGAGGATGAGAGGTAACAATCAAGGAAGAAAATAGCCTCAGATTGTAAAAAGACCACTTCATTTGAAAATGAAATGGGTATCCTCAACATTGCAAGACAGAATAAATTATACTACAGTGTGAACAAGAGCTCTCGTAATGCGGAATAAATCCTTCTGGATATACGGAGAGGGCCCTGCTCCAGAAGCATTACCGTGAGGAAAAAGAGAGGAGTGGCAGGACAAGGAGAGCTTCTGTTTGGTTAATTTCTGTCGACACTTGAGCGACTGCTGGGATGCGACAGAATTCCACGGTGCTTTTATGAGCAGTCATATTAGCGGCTGTTCGCAGTGGGGCCTAAAGCTTTAGCTGGTCATTAGCATCATACTCTATTTGTCTCCCTGACACAGGGATGAGGATGCTGATGCCACCTCCTCTGCCTCCTGTTCTCCTCATCTCCTCCTGCCAACTACAACTCTATTCTATTGTCTATTCTATGTCCATTACAGCAAAACAAATGCAAAAAAGTACACAAATATTAAAAGCTTCCCAACAAACAAGACGATTACAAGTTAATACTTTCTGGTTAATTTCAAAGGTATTCAACCAAAGGTAAAGACAGGACTCTGAATGATGTTTTTGGTTGGATGTTACTCTTGTTGTGGTATCAGAGTCACTACATAGTTGTGTGCAAAATTCCATGTTTTTTTCCCCCTTGTTTTTAATATTGATAAAGTATAACCTTAGGTGAACAACAACTTAGAAGATGTTTTCTGCCAGAAAACCAGCAGAAACACCTCAAACTGAAGTCAAGCATGGTGGTGGAGGGATAATGATCTGAAGCTGGACACCTGTCAATTAATGAACTCCTTTGTAGACCAGAGTCTTCTGGAGACAAATGTAAGGGCATCTGTCTGACAGATGAAGATTCGTTGAAACTGGGTCATGTGACAGGAAATGATCTACATCAGAATGGTGAAAAATAAAAGAATCAATGTTTTGGAGTACCCTGCTCAAAGTCCAAACCTGAATCTGACTGAAATGTTGTGGTGGGACCTTCAGAGAATTCTGTAAGAAAAACTGAAGGTATGCTGGATAGAAAAATGGACCAGAATCCTCAACGACCATGAGAGACACCAATAAAGCCAGCCAGGCAACTTCTTTCAGCTTTTTCTGTTTAATACGGAAAAGCTGAAAAATAAAAAAGATCATCACAGTAGATTATCACGTTACACAAAATGATTCCACACAGGTTTCAGCTCAGAGGTCCTTCCTGACACAGGCCTCCTTGTTTATCCAGGTTTGGGACCAGTACCATGGGAACACCGGATTGTGACCCATTACTAATTCATAATAACCCAGTACGTGGTTTTCAGCACAAACAACACATCGACCAATAAATAGCTAATAGAGGTATGTATATGTTTGACATAATGTAAATAAAATAAGACAGAACTGTATTAAACAATAAAGTTACGTGAGTATTTCCTTTGTTGAGGTGGCGGGAGCCATTTTGGATTCTGAAGATGACTTTTCAAGTCTGTTATTATGACCTTGGGGGCGTTTTAGTAGGAGAAATGTCTGACTTAGTCTCAAATTCCAACTTCCAGATTCCATATTTAGAAGAGCCTACTCACAACAGAATGTAGAGGATGAATCAGGATGATCTACAGGATCTCTCACCATTGTGAGACAGGCTAGCTTTGCTGATGATGTGTTGTTGCAATAGTAATTCAAAAGATTCAAGTTTTCCAGTAATTATTTTTTCTTTTTGTTAAATATATATTCCCAAAAAATTTAACTTTGTTTTTAGCAGGAGTACCATATGATGTGATTTCTAATGAGATTTTAATATAGAACAGTTCATATTTCCATTTCCCCATGTACATTCTGTCTGTCTTTATTTTAAAGCAGCGTGAATATCTCTATCTTTCAGACTCTTCCCATTTCCAGGTTCTTTCCCAATTTTCTCCTGCAATATGGCTCCCTTAATTGCACTCATGCCTCCACAGAGCAGACTGGAGATGGAGGGAACGCACCCCCTCTGACTGTGCTCCCTATCCAGCAGAACGATCTGAAGGCGCGTGTGGCAGAGCCTCGTCGCCATGGTGATACCCTCCAGAAATCCATGAGGGATTCAGCATCCTCATAGCCAGCCAGAGAGGAAAAATGAGGGAGGAAACAGCAGACGAAATGAGAGGTGTGGAGGAAAATTAGAGCGAGACGGATGAGAGGATGCATATTTTTGTGTAGCTTTTTGCAAGTGTGTTCGGGCCTCCATTGTGTGTGTGTGCAGAAAACTGAGAAATAGGAGGTAGAGGAGCTGGAAAGAAAAGGACAGTTTCATGTGTGAAAGAGGATCATTTCAGAGCTGTCAGGCTTCTCTCGGCTGTAGAGGAGAACAAAAGACAGAGACTCGGTGCAGGAAAGCTCAGTGCACAGCAGACACTGCAATTTGGGGCGTTTTCTACTCAGGCTGCAGCTTCCATATCAGCTGCTTTGACCCATTTGCGTACACACACATACACACACACACACACACACACACACACACACACACACACACACGGTTTACTGTCAGACTGTACTAAAACTCTTGGAATAATCCTCACTGTTAGTGAAACTTGAAGGATTTTTTGTGTAAACAAGAATTTATGAGCTGCAATTACGCATCTATTTGGATTTATAAAGTCTTTATGAAGAGCAACATTTAGACACATTTACAATGCTCGGTCATTTCCTTCAACAAATCATAAAGGATGCAAGGTTCAGGTTTCTAGCAATCTATCCATTCAGTCTTTCAGAGTAAACACTGTCTCTGCAACCTAAAACAGAAAATGCTGGGACGATACAGAAAATGCAAATAAAAACAGGATGCAGTGACTCATGTTTATTTGAACTTTGAAGACAGTATAAATCAAGATATATTACGTTATTACTTGCCAACTTGGAGTAATTGTGTGAGAAAAACAGGTAAATTTCTAATAAAGATTAGATTGAAGGATTTGTGTATTTCAGAGACTCATTACATTTAAGGAATGCCAGTGTGTAATGGAAGAGTCTAAACTGGACACCCATATGTGGTCCCTGATCCCTCGGAAGATGTGAAGTACAAAGCCACCAGCTTTGTACCTACTCACTGTAATCCTCACACGGTTGTTGATCCAGCATGGCATCATTCACTGTTAGCTGACAGAACCACATGGACAAGGATTTCTGTGGAAATGTTTACAAATGTCTTTTAAACGTTACTGTCAAACAAAAAAGCTTCATGTTAATTTTGTCTTTAGAGTTGGCATCAATGTCCCTGGGCTTGGAACCATCTTGGATGGACCATCACTGGAAACATATTGTGGTCAGATGAATCACTGTGCTCAGGACCAGAGGAGAAGAAGACATTCAGAGTGTTATCTTCAACAAGTCCAGGTTCTGTGATGGTCATCTCAGTGTCTTTGAGAAAGCTCATGTCCACTGAGGTTTTAGAAGAGCATATGCTGCCTTAAAGAACACATTTTTCCCAGATGAACTCCTTACCTTTATTTTGATACCAAATTTAAGCGAGTAAACTTTGCAGTTGTTGAGATATACAGTACTTGTTTTAAATTAAATAGTGATTTTTGAGCAGTAATCTTAATAAAAGCCTCATAAGGAAGGTTGTTAAAATTATAAATTGCTCAAATCTGTGAAATGTACCTCATGATTTGTAAAACAAATGTAATACTTCCAGTGTCAAATTATGAAGCCCTTATATTTTGATGTGTGTATCCTGCGAGCTATTTTAGAAGATTTGCAGGTGGAAGTTGGAAGCAGGAGAGCTCATCAAGCAGCTGATTCTGGGGGTGTAATGTGGCTATCTGTCATCCCGCAGCTAAAATCACGGCTGGATTAACCAGGTAAGGAGTCTCTCCACCAGCATAATGAGTTCAATCAATCACCTGGACTCCTAGACACACGTGAGGAGGCCGGCAAGCTAGCTGCTGGCCCATCAGCCATGAGGAGGAGGAATTCCTACTTCCCTGGCTTACCCATTTGTCCGTGCATACCTCAGTGGAGGCTCTCATAGTAGCTGTTTGTCTGGAAAAGCTGATGGAGTGAGTCAGTTGGAATGAATAGAGAGAGGAGGGTAAGTTTTCCTTCATATTTGACTTTGCTCCAACAGCGAATAACAGCCAGAGTATGAAATCATTTACTGGTTTCCTTTTACTGTTGAGTTTTCATTCAGTCATTAAAGCTTTTTGAAATGTTGTTGACGCAATCAGAGACTTAACCATTATCTGTTCAGGAGCTGCTAAACTGCTATGTGTGAATGGTAAGCAGGTGGCGCTACAGATGACTTAGTCACTGTTGCCAACAGGAGACAAAACAAAACCAGCGGCGCTTCACAAGGAATAAATTGACAATTGCGCTGAGACAAGAAAGAGGGTTTTTTTAAATGCTAAAAGTTTAGCTTCAATTTCATATGAAGAAAGATTTGTTTTGGAGAAGAATTGTCTTGCTCTCATTCCTACTACTGGCAGAAACTAAAGTAAATTTGGAATCCTATCCTGGACGCCTCTCACAGCTACTGTGTTCGGCTTTAAGGCATTTTATCACAGAACAACAACTATGATCAACGGTTACTGAGGACCCTAACTCAAAGAGCTACTGTTGATGTTCGAGCAGAGACCCGAGGACTTAATGACCAAAAAGATAATATTGCAAAACCAACTTAACCTCTGAACTAAAAAATTATTTTAAGTTACTTAAGGCTAAAATGTCAACTAGTCTTGTACATTAAACAATTTTGGAAATTGTCCCCATTTGGTGAAGGAAGCAGAACTGATGATGCCAGTATGCAGCAGCTGCCATCATGGTTCATGCTTCTATATCAAACCATTGATGTGTCTCCACCATGGCGGCGAACCCTACATCGTAACCTCCACCTTAGCCTGACACGCAGCTCCCGAGAGCTGTAACTTGGTGTTGGGTCAACACGGATCACAACAAATGGGACTGATCTGCTTGCTAGCCTTGTACTTCTTTTTCCAGGTCCAGCTTTATCAGCTCCAACTCACATAAGATGTGCTTGATTTGCTCCACTGCTGTTTGAGGTCCACAGAATAAGAAAACAAGAGGAAGCCCAGTGCTGAAGAAAAGAAGCTGCGCTGCCACCTAGTGTTTGGTGGTGTAAGTACTGAGCAACAGAAACAACAATAGATTATAAATGCCAATGATGTAGGTCTTGTACACGATTTATGTGCATACATATTACACGAAGCAATAAATTTTCCAATAATCTGGGCTACAGCTGCCAGTGTAGGATGCTCACTGGTCTAAACTTTCAGATTTTTCTTCAGTGATTTGACAAGTTACAATACATTCTGCTGCTCTACAAAGTCAGATGTGTTGTAATCTTTAATAGAACCTCAGATGTTGCCCAGTAATGCTTTAAATCGACAAATATTTTGCATTTTTTGCACTTTGAACCACATCCCACCTTATTTTAAAGGTTCCCATATTTAGAAGCCAGCAGAACTGTGGCAGAGTCAGAGCCACTCAAACGTGGCTGATTTTCCTCTTTTTTACAGGGTTTGCTCTAAAAATTCAAGCCACCAGCTTTGTACTTCACTGTAATTCTCACATGGAATAACAGCATTAAGTGTCAGGCCTTTGTGGCTGCGTCGTGATTCCAGTTGTGCTCGGCTGTTTACTCAGCTGTGCTTTTCCCCCAGCAAAGGAGGACTTTTTGACAGTGATGTAATTTGGTTGGCAGCTCCTGTGAGGGGAGGACTGGCCGGGGGTGAGGGGCTGTTCAGAGGTCAGGGGTCAGGATGTGCATGAGCCTGAAGCTGGCCCTGAGCAGCTGCAGCCTCCCCTCCCACCTCAAACATCCCCCGCCTCCTCCCATCATGGCCGACCTCCCCCTGGCACGCTATGCGCTCAACACACATGATCTGTTATTCTCTTTGATGTCTCTCCTCAGGGAAGCCGTTATAAAATTTAAAAAAGGGAAAAAAGAGGGGGATGAAATAGCATAAACACCACCTGTTTATCTGACGCCAAGTAATGTCAGGAAGTTGGTTTGCGGGCCTGTCATAATGCGCAGGAGGAAATTACAAAGGGAAAAATAAACAAATGGGAACATTCCAGTGTAAATCTGGTAAATCAGCTCTGGTTTTGAAAGGTTTTCAAAGCTTGTTTGAAAGTGCATTAATGCATTAGGAATATTATCAGCAAGAAGTTACTTTCTTTTGTGTTAAAAAGACACAATGATGCAGAAGAGACAATACAAACATGCAAAAGTTAGTGACCGTCTTTTAATCATCTCTTCTGTGTTAAAAAATAATAATAGTAATATAAATCCACTGATTATAATGGATCTTAGGAAGAGGTAAATACAACCTCAGATGACCAGCAACATGTTATATTTTTTTGTGTGAGTACTTTAGAAAAATTAAGAAAAGATATCATATGGGAAATCCTCCGTTCAACCTTTCTGTTTTCATAAGATAAGAAGACACCAGCAGTCAGGTGCTGCAAATCCTCAGCACTTGATCACCTGACCTCCAGCCAGTGTGTAGATATCAAAATTGTTTCAGCAGTTTATTGGCCTGAAGCCAAGAGGGGGGGGGGGTGTATTACCAACACCAAGAGGAAAAGATATCAGCATTGGTTTTAGAGAAGCAGATGCTCATACACATCATTCTGGAAAAGGCTTTATAACAATTTCTAAACAATTTAGAAGTCAAGATTCTACAGTGAGAAAGCTTTTTCATAAGAAGAAAACATTGCCATTTTTTTCAGGATGTCCCAAAAAGTGAACAGTCAAACTGTGCAATACTCAGATATTAAAAAGAAACCAGTGTGCTACATCTCAGACCTACAGGCATCACTTAACATGTTAAATGTGAATGTCTATGACAGCACAGTTAAAAAACTGAACAAGTTTGGTTTGATTGGAAGGATGCCACAAGAAAATACCTCTGCTTCAACAGAATATGGAACCATGTGTGAGATTTGTGCTTCTGAACAAATGACTAGCAGACTTCTGGAACAATGTCTGTTGCAGGGCCACATACATAGACAAACACACATTCACACCTTTGGGTAATTTTAGAGTTCCCAATCAACCACATATACATGTTTTTGGACTGTGGGATGAAACCTGAGTATCTGGAAAAAAACCATGCAAGAGAACATGCAAATGGAGAGAATATGCAGACTCCACACAGAAAGTCTGGGAGTTGAACCAGGAACCTTCGTATTGTGAGCCTTCTTAGCTAACCACTAAGCCACCATGCTGCCACACCTTGGAGTCATTATCCTCTTTTATATTGCCAGATTCCCAATATTTATTACCCCAATTTAGAATGTCGTCTTTTTTTTTTTTTTCTTTTTGCAATAACTGGTACGGGGTCAGGTTTGAGCTGGCTCCACCAATAACCCACCACCGAGGGTACACCTAAACACAGGTCAGGTCAAACTGAAGAACCTTAGAAAGAAGTTCTATTTGGTCGGCAACCATAACAACAGGAGAAGCAGGGGAAGACTGGGCATAGTTTGAATGAGGGAAGCCAGTCCGCAAATCCTGTTGTCATTCAGCATGGACCTGGTACCCACTCCATCTCCTTCACCCAGTGCTGCATCAGCCAGATCTTCTAATGATGGGGAAGTCAGCACAGCTGTTGTGTTATGAAGTACCACTCCGTTAAGCCTCCTGACTCCTCTACCCTCCTATCAACTCGGCTTCCAGCACCAGGAGGAATAATCATGGGGATGTTTAGTATTTACCCCCAAAACTTATACCTTTGACTTCATTTTTGTTAAAAAGATATCAACACGATGGAAAAAATTACGTTTTCATTCATCTGAGGTTGTGTTTGCCTAATGCCAAGACCTTTAAGCAGATGGTTTTATTATGTTTTTACTCATAAAAAAAGCAAACATGGACTTAAAAGTGGAGGTAGCTTTTCCATGTGATTGAATGCTGAAGTTATAATACAGTGTGATTACATCAGTGATTGGTCCGTGTCTTGTTCGACTACAATCCATACAGTTCCATTGTACTGTTGTGATGATTAAAGCTGAGTGGGAGCCAAACTGAAATGAACCCCAAGGCTCCACACACACTCTGACGTGTATAAGCTAATGACAGAACTGACAGATCCAACCAAGTCTGTTCTTTTAACCCTCAGCCCACACTGTTATGTTTTTTTTTTCTTTTTGTGATATAAAGCTTACCATTAAATATGTAAATTTCTGTTTCGGTGACAGATACTTCACAGACGAGGGTTGATGGCTTTCACTGGGTCTTTTTTTCCCCATTTTTTTGGAAAGGGAAGTGGCAGATTTTGATTAATGGAACCTTATCTGGTGGTGCACATGGAGGCAGAGGGCTTCCTGAGCCTGGTGGGGGTGGATGACTGCTTCTTCTTCTTCTTGTTTTCCAGCCATCTTTCTCTCCATAATTCATGATCACTGCACTTCTGCTTCTGTTTTGTCTATAGTTGTGGTCAAAAGTTTTGTTAGTGACACAACTTTTTTCCCCAAACTTTATTCCTTCACTACTCCAATGCACCTAAATGCTCTGGTCTAGCAAGCTGCTAAAACATCTGCTTTTATGTGGATGTCTAAATCTGCTAATGGGTTATTCCTATGGGCACATGTCAAACTCCAGTCCTTGAGGACAACTTTCCTGAATGTTTTAGATGTTTCCCTGCATCAACATACCTGATTCCAAATAATGGGTCATCAACAGCTTGTCATCAAGCTCTGCACAAGTCAGTGAATGAGATCAGGGTCTATTGAAGCAGAGTGATACCTAAAACATGCAGGACAGCTGCTCTCGTGGACTGGAGTTCAACACAAGGGCTCATGGTTAGCAGCATCTGGGTGTAACTTACCTTTTTAAATTTTATGGAAGCATTAGGGGCATACTTAGTAATGCCCAAGTGTTCTCTTTTTGGCATAATTTTCATAAAACAAACATTTCCAAAGTAAAAAAAAAAGTTATATGTTCTTCTACAACTGAGGTTGTTAGACACAAAATTTCCATCACTGCCAGAACTTTTGGCACTGACTTTCTCATTTTTATGCATCTGTTTTGCAAGCATGGCAGGTTTTCAGAGTTTCTTGTGTACCCGATGAAACTTCAGGCATGTGGCTGTTTCAGGAACCATTGTTTTTCGACACTTTCCTTCCCTCTCCGATGCTGGAATCTTCAAGTTTGTGGGTTCAGCTCATGGAGGCCAGATGCACAAAGCCCAGTCATCTGCTGCAGATGTCGGCTACCATCCATGGAAAAGTTAAAGCAGCTTTTGAACATCACATCTGTCAGATTGATTGAAAACCTGGTGAGGGAAGTCTGTTCTACTCTGTCTTGTCCTTTGAGAATTTTTGGAGAGAACACAACTCTGTCTGGCCAGTGGGATGAGGAGGGTGTATATGGCTTTCCCACCGTGTCTGTTGCCCCTGCAGTGTGAAGCTGGTGTGACATGGAATGTTACACGCTGCAGTGTGAAACTGAAACATATCCTGACGAGTCTGGATACGCTTCAGTTTCTACAGAAGAAAGTGGTTTACTAAGTCTGTGTGAAGGTCCTGCACCTAGGATGGGTTTGAGGGAGTCGAGGTGCACTGAGTTTTTCTTTGGCCCAGGTGTTTCCACGGGAGCCAGTTGGATGTCCCTGTACATACTGCCCATTGAGAAACGGACAGCAGACCTCCAGTGGAGGATTGTACATGGGGGTCTAGTGACGAACAGATACAGAGCACACCTGGATCCTAGTGTGGGGAAAGGTGTGCTTATTTTGTTCAGCAATTGAGTCACTGTCACATTTATTTGTCCAGTGTCCCCATCTTGCTGGTCTCTTTGACCTTTGGCAGAGCTGGTTTCACTGTCTTGGTGTAGTGTCCTCTTATGATTTGTTAATTTTTAAATACAGCATAAAACAAAAGGCTGTCCACACACTCGTTAACTTTTTGTGTAGTTCAGCTAAGCTTTCCGTCTGGCTGACCAGGAAGAACCAGTTTTTAGGTTCTGGTAGTATAGATCCAATTGAACTTTTCAAAGGCCTTTTGAAGTCCCAGAGTGGTTTCTTTAGAGTGGACTACACTTACTACAGGATGGTGGGTAACCTTGAAGCCTTTGTAAATAAATGGTCTGTTGGGGGAGGGTCTTGTGTTGTGTTGGGGGTATCGATGATGGCCTTTTGTTTCAGTTTTGAATGGTTTTTGTCTTATTTTTTTTATTTGTATTTATTTTCATTGACTTAATTGTTTTGTAATTCTTTATTCTTGAAACGTTCAATAAAGGGCTTGTCAAACCTCCTCTCTCCTCCTCTCCTCTGCTTTCCTCTCTTGCCAGCCACCAACTGAGGCGCAGTGGTGCCGCTTCCCCCACCCTGTCGCTCCATCACCAACCTGGCCCACTTCCAATGCTTTTAGTGAGAGCTACCTGTCAAGTTATGAATAATACAGGCCCAAGGCTGGCGCTAGCTTGCTAGCTAGCTATGTGGAATCCAAATGAGGTCTAGAGCAGGAAGAGAGCACTTGACTTTTAGCTCGCTACCACGCTCTTCCCACCAAGACAGGCAATTACTCAGCCCACAGCCCCAGCTGCAGTCGTGGCAGTCATAAATGCAACCCCACACATCCCTGCTATGCAGACACACACACGCACCCTTTGCACGTATAAGCAGACACGCTCACTCCATCTCCAGATTCAAATAGCTACAAAATTGTGTATGCAGAGACAAGAAATACAGCTTGCTTGCCACACATGACAGAAAATCCATATCTGTTCCAAGCGGGGAGAAAACCTTGTAGGTTCAGAAATTTTCCACAAAGTGTAGCAGGATAAATGAACACCTAAAAACCTTTTTGACATTGTTTTCATGGAATATAACAATGAAATAAGGGTCTGATTGACATATGGTGACAAATACATGAAATCTTTGGAATATACTGATTTTTTTTGCATTGATGTGATTGTCATGTAAGTCACAATAATATCCAAACACAATGTGATTACACTGGTAACACAATTTAAGTTCTTGTGTCTTTATTGAACACACGCATCAAACACGCACAGTTCCGGTGGGAAAAGGAAGTAAAGCCTTGAAGCTACCAGCTGATTGAAGCTCCTTGAAGCAGCAGTGACTTCCACAAGATTGTCCAGTATCTCTGGATCACAGTTGCTCAGCGTTGAGGAGGAATGCTAGATCATTCCTCTTTTCAGAACTGGTTCAGACACATATGTATAATGTTCAGTGTGAACGTCTCTGGAGATCATTCCACAACGTTTCTGAGGTTCGGGTCTAGACTAGGACTCCTCAAGGATATTTTTTTTCTGCAGTCAGTCTGTGGTGAATTTACCATGTTTTGGGTCAATTTCCTGCTGCATCACCAGCTTCTAAAAAGCTTCATCTGGTGATCAGACACCCAAACGTCATCCTGGAGGAGGTTTTGATAAACTTGGGAATTCATTTTCCACTCCAGGATGTGAAGTGTGAGACAAGTCCAAATCCCAGTGGTCCTTCAACTGTACTTAACCACTTGAATGAAATCTTGCCGTTTCTGCGCCATACACAATGCTCCTGCCTGTTCAATGACTTCTGAACAGTAAACTCATGATTAGAGATGTTTTTTATCTCTTCCTTGTCATTGCTTCTTCACCTCGTTGAGAAAAGATCTTTTGGTGCATCATGTGACCTACAGAATCAAAAAAAGTTGTTTCCAAAATATTCCTCTTTTGTTCAATTACATGGAAAACACCATTTTGCTATATTTAGTAGGTTGTGCAAAACTGACATGTTTCCTGTTTGTGTACTTCTTTATTCACTGTTCCAAAATACGGAGTTTCATCATTAATGGAATCACACCTACATGGAGATAATGTTGTTTCTCTTTCCAGTTTTATGTAGATCAGCTGCTCTTGACTATGTCTTCAACCATCTCATTTTTGGAGTATGGTTAACCTCGTCAGATGGTTCTTATGAAAGGCAAACTTTGAATGTTTGCGAGTATTTTATTAAAGAAAGTACATCACCTTCAAGTAGTACACCTTCAAACTCATTTCATTAACTGGACTCCAGGTGCACAAACTACTGACCCAGTCGTTAAAGTAAATAGTCATTGGATTCACTTGATTTTTACGCCACTAATATTAACATGTGTGTTCAATAAAGACACTAGAAAATATAATTGTTTGCATGTTATCAGCTTAAGCACACTGTGTTTGTCTGTATTGTGACTTAGATGAAGACAGATCACATTTTTGGTAAATTGATAAAGAAAAACAGTTAATCCCAAAGGGTTCACATACTTTTTTCTTGCCAAGGTAATAACCAAAAGGAAAAAGCTTGCTGAAGAACACTGAAATCAGTCATTAAAGTTCAGTTTTTAAAAGGAGGAAACTTCAAGACACTGAAGGAAGTCTGTCACCGAGCAACACGGATCTATTAATCAGAAGTGCAGTAGCTTCATCATGTCTTATCTGTTAATTAGTAGAAGACTCTGCGTCCACCTTTATCACACTTGCTCCACAGCTCTGGCAGAAGGCTGCAAGGGCTATCACATGTATCAGCTGTATGACACATGCGTGGTGGCATAATTAGCTCTGCATGGAGGCATCTTTAGGTGACAGCGTTAACCCATCCATCACTGCTTCTAATCACTCGTCAGAGGAATGTGGGATGTAATTACAGAGTGCTAGGCAACGACAGGCTTCACAGGTAAAAATAGTCATGCAGGATGAGAGACCTCTGCATGTGTTTGGCATGTGGGATGTGAGCGCAAGGTGTGTGTTTACGTGGGTGGGAGAGCGCGTGTGTGTATGCATGCCTGCAAGTTCTGAGGTAATGAGATCTAGTTAGTGATGCTCCAGAGTGTCTTATTAACAAATAATAACAGCACTCCTTTGTTTTTTACTTCTCCTCCCATATATTATTCACACCTCACAGATTTTCTCATGATTCATTTATAGCAGCATCTTGTGCAACCCAGAAACTAAATGTCACCCAAAACAGGTGTTGCTGTGTGTCTAAGTGTGTTCATTGTTTCACTGCCTGAACTGCACATGTGCATGAAGATGTATTTCAGTCAAGGAGTTAGCTTTAAAGTGGCTATGTTCTGCCTCTCAGCGTTATCTAACTTATCTTTGGTTTTATGACAAATAAATGAATAATCAGGTCTGCAATAAAGAATTCCTAAAGTACTTGGTTTTCAGGGTGCTGAGAATACTCTCCTGTGGAGTTTTTTTTTTTTCAAAATGGGCTGTATATTACGTCATGAAGGATTGAGTTTCTTAGGATGAGGGTTTATGCACCAGAACAAGAGCTTCAGTGATCATTTAAAAGCAAAAGGTTATGACTGCAAATATCAAGCATATTTTCCATCCTGGTTGATCCACTGTTACTTCCTGCTAAATATCTGCTTTTGTTGCCAAGTTGTCTCTAGAGAAGCATGTCTTTTTTGGTGACAGAATGCTGGGTGACCATGGTTCTGTGACGAAGTTTGTTTTTCAGAGCAAGCGACAAAGCAAATACATTTTACTTTTTTTTGTTTGTTTGATTGTTTGTTTGGGACTTTTTTATGAACCAGGGTTGGGACAGACCTAGTGGAATTTCTTCTGCAGCATCTTTAGCTCATTTGCCACTCAGCTGGGCATTTTGATGACTGACAATATATTGTTTCTCACTGCCTCTGTCACATGCTGATTGATTTCATCCTCTGAAGCCATCATATAGCATAGAGAACAGGTTAATATATTGAAAACACACGTTTTTGATGAGAGTTGTGTGTCCATAAGCTATTAGCTCCTCCCACTGGCAAGCCTCTAGCAATTAAACCAATCAAAAATCATGAGCCATATCTGCCAGTTTTCAGCCTGAGCTTCTCCTTATGATTCTCTTTCAGGATTGTAGAGTAAAATTTGGTGCAAAGCTACTATAGAGGCTTAAAAATAGATTAGTGACAATAAGCAGTATAAATATGGAGGTCTGGCTATGTTAAATATGATCTTCACAACAACAACCTGACATTACTGCAACACGATTGTTGAAAAGAAAAGGGATTTATCTTTACCTATATGCACTCCCATGTATAAATGATTGAGTGCTGTTCAAATAGATGAGTCGGATCTTGTGAGATCAGTAACAACAGCAGCAGTGAAGCTTCTCTGCCTTCAACTCTCCTGTTGTGGAATCAGCGTGACGCCCCGTGTACTTTAGCAGGAGTCACTTTCGGCTGAAATTGCCAGGTTGGAAAGAGGCACTCAGCTGGGACTCTGCTCTACATGTGAAGTAGGGTGTGTGTGTGTGTGTGTGTGTGAGGGCTTGGGAGGTGTGTATGAGCTTTGAATGTCTGCATTTGTCTCTGTGTGGAGTGGATGTTGGCCCTTCTCCCCCCTCTTCCTCCGGGTGAAGAGTCTGTTCTCAGGGCCCTGCTCCAGTCAATGGCCCTTCATATCGGGCTGGTGGCATTTACCAGCTGGAGGTGCACCTAACGTTCATCTTCTGTCTTAGCTACAAACACTCAGTGGTCTGTCAGACTTCCACTGTAAGTGCTTCGATATGTGGTGATAGTAAAACCATGTACGATGGAAAAATGTCCCGATCTATTTATCAAAAAAGGTCATTTACTCTGCTCTTCATATCAAATATTTTTCTTTAAATAAGTCTGCTGTGAGTCATACAACAGCATTTAAATTCAAAAAAACATTTTTAATCTGGTTGGTTTATAAAAAGTATGACTACACATGTAAGGATCCTGAAAAATAGCAAAACGTATGATAAGAAGGCAACGTAAAACATGTGTCTCAAGTTTTACTACCAAAAAGAGGAAATCTAGCATTATTTTTTATTTAGCTGTCAAAAAGAGAGAAAAAAACCCAACAATAGCACAACAATAATTTGTTGACTTGCCTCTCTGGCTAACTAATTTCTGCCTCCGCATCGACCAGCGCCACTGGTTCACATCAAACATAAAAACAAGTTTAGTTTCTATAGCAGCTGTTTTTAGCAAACATTAGATTCACACCAACACGTTTTTACTGTAAATGTAATTTGAAGTAATTAAAATAAAGCCTGTCACGCTGAGCGTACCGCTGCCAGTGTAAACAGCAAACAGAAGGTTTGTTGAAGTTTGCTGAAGAAATGTTGAGAAAAAACATGAAATATCTTGTGTTCATACTGTCTGCAAGGAATAAAAGTAAAGTAAATGTAAAAATCTCTGCATTTTTTAAAATCAAATTTGCATTTTCCAGATCATCACAACTTTTTTTGAGTTTTCTATCAGGGTTTGGTCGGCATGTGCGTAGTCCTTCAGCCTCTGTGTTGGTGCGATTCAATTTCATTCTTCATAAAACTGATCTGCTTCTTTGAATAGAATAGAATAGTCTTTTTTGTCATTTTACTGTGGAATACAACAAAATTATTTTTCTTAAATTTAGGGAGGTAGTTCATTTTGGCAGTTTATCTACATTCAGCTGAATTTCCAGGATTAAAATAAACTTGTCAACTTAGATCAGCTACACAGCAGATTTTCAATTCTTAACCAATTATAAAAATTGGAAGGCTACAGACAAAAGGTCAGCCTCAACCTATTTTTGATATCAAAAACCTCCCAGAACACACAGTAAATGAATTAGCCAGATGTCATGTGAGATCATGTGACTAACGTATGCAGTAACAAATTAAAAATGGAGATTCCACCAACACCAGCAAACATGGACCTATTCTGGTATATTTTGCATAACTTTGTAAAGTCATTCGTCTTGTTGACACAATCATGTAAGCTTCTCTTTTTCTATACAGTCTCCTTCCAACAAGAGTTTCTGCTTCCACAGATCTTAGATACTGATGACGAAAGAAAGTGTTTAGACGCAGTGTTGGTACATTTCCTTTAGCGCAGCACAACAGACGGTCCGGCATGCTTCTAGACCGCCACCTCTTGAGGAACCCGCCTTGTTGGCCAGAATGACTATGACTGACTGCGTTTGGCATGCGGTGGGACCCAGGATTCAGAGGTCTGATCATGGAGGAGTGATACACATTCTAGATTTAAACACAACAATCATGTTGAAAAAGTAAACTCCTTGAGCTTCATTAAATAGCTCACGTGAGAGGGGACTGTCTTTGCCTGCAGATTTATACACATTTAGCGATCTAGTGTACTTCTCAATGTGTGATCAAATTAAAGTCAGGTCCTCAACCATTTCAGCTTAATCCCACTTAGAGGGGTCGCAACAAAGGACCATAGTCCATACGTCAATTTGGCCCAGTTTCTTCCTGCTGCATGGACACACACACACACACATACACACACACACATGCACACACACACACAGACCTAACATACATGTTTTTTGGACTCAAATCAAAGGCAGGTACAATCTTAAAAGGGTGTTTGGAGACACTAAAGTAAATTTTT
>JAOWBL010000015.1:13570459-13587239 GCA_028564865.1 Zenarchopterus dispar
TCTTCTTTATTGGATGGAATTCTCCAGGTCTTCCTCACAAGCTGGAAGTGTCCGGGTCTTCTTTATTGGATGGAATTCTCCAGGTCTTCCTCACAAGCTGGAAGTGTCCGGGTCTTCTTTATTGGATGGAATTTTCCAGGTCTTCCTCACCGGATGGAAGTGTCCGGGTCTTCCTCACTGGCTGCTGTTTCATTTATGAGCAGGTTTTAACTCCGACCGCTGCTTGTTTCTGGAGCGGGTTGCGAGCCCTCTTTTTTTACGGTTATGGTCGGCAAATGGGAATGATTTGAAATATATATTTCACTGTCGTTATTTTCTTCCCATGTTAATATCATAAAGAATAATAATGTGCGGTGGAGACAAAACTTTCTCGTCTTCCATGCCCATGTAAAGGTGCAGTACACGCACAGCTAACCTGATCTTATGTTACCCAAACAAAAGCCATTGATTGACTGTTGTGCTGCACATTTCTGCCAAGTTTGATTAAAAAGACTCACAGCTGATCACCATAATCGACGTAATATTTATAATGACCTCAAGTGTGATCATATGATTACCCAGCCCTATGACGACCCATTGCACCATGAACTGTGCCTGGGTCAAATTGACCTGGTATGACCTCAGATGCCTTAAGCTTTCATAAATGTAACTAAAACAGTCAAAATTAATTTTACTTGAAAATAGCATAGTATTGAATCATGTAATGTTAAGGTAATTATATGGAAGAAGACCAAAATTAATGACAATTTTTCAAAACAGGTCAAGTTGACACAGGCCAACAGGAGGGAAGATAAAGTGTATGTTTGTAACGATTATAATATTGGGGTGATATTAGTTAAAAACTTATACAAAAGCAAAGGCTGAAGAAACTCATGTTTGTCAGATGACCAACAGTCCCACAGAACACTGTTCTCTCACCATTCCTCTTCATGCTGTACACCTCAGATTTCCAGTACAAGTTGGAGTCCTGTCATCTGCAGAAATATTCAGATTACTCTGCAGTTGTGGGGTTTGTTAGTGATGGACAAGAGTCTGAGGACAGAAAACTGGTGGACCATTTTGTGACATGTGGGAATAATCTCATCTTAAATGTGAACAAAACAAAGAAGATGATGATTGTGGACTCGAATAGTTTTATGCATCATGGGAGAAGAAGTGGAGGTAGTGGAGGAGTATAAATACTTCCGTGTTACAAAACTGATTCTTCCAAAAAACAAACCCCCCCCCCCAAAATAGACTTTACTTTTAGAGGAAGCTTAGGTTCTTCAGTGTTTGTAGGAAGATGTTGAATATCTTCTCTAAGTATCTTATGGAGAGTTCAATCACATCTGCAGTCATCTGTTTGGGGAGCATTTGTTATGAGGAGAAAAAGTTGTGGCAGGACCCAAACGCAGGAGATGAGGATGGCAGGAGTGCAAAACAAAAAAACTCTTTAATGAAACAAAAGAACAACAGAAACAGAGATCCAACAAAAAAAACCTCAAAATAGCTTTACAAGCAAAAACAACACCCCAGAAGACGAACAGTACAAGCCAGGCAAAGATGAGGCAAGATATACTAAC
This sequence comes from Zenarchopterus dispar, assembly GCA_028564865.1. Lineage (NCBI taxonomy): Eukaryota > Metazoa > Chordata > Actinopteri > Beloniformes > Zenarchopteridae > Zenarchopterus > Zenarchopterus dispar. The sequence continues at coordinate 13,572,022 of JAOWBL010000015.1, forward strand.
AGGACTAACAAGACACAGGTTCAAACAATCAGGGCAGACAGGAGCAAGCGAAGTAAATGTAACCGAACACAGGGACATAGACTTTCAAAATAAAACAGGAACTAACCAAAAATCAAACCCATGAAAACAGCATCAGAACCAGTGACTTGCAGAAACTGAATAAACTGATAAAGATGGGTGGTTGTGTTCTGGGGACTGTTCTGGAGCTGATTGTGCAAAGGATACTTCTGTAAAAGATCACGGACAACCCTGAGAATCCTTTTCACAACACAGTGATCCAACAACAGAGTGTCTTCAGTCAGAGGTTTCTTCAGATCTGCTGCAACACAGACTGCTTCAGGAGATCATTCAGACTTCTACAGGAGATCTTTCAGACCTCAAGATCTTTCAGACCTCGACAGTAGATCTTTCAGATGGATACAGGAGATCCTTCACACCTCTACAGGGGATTCTTCAGACTGTTACAAGAGGCCCTTACTGCCCACAGCAATAAACCCCTACAATGATTCTCTTGAAATAACTAATCATGGGTACTACAGCAGTTAATTTCCTTTTGGGGATCGGTAAAACATTTTTAAATTGAATTTTTTAACTTTGAATTTGTCCTACACCAATAAAATTATCAAAACACACATTTCAAAACCACTACAAAGATCGTCTTCTGAGTGTTCCACTCAGTCATTTTTTTAGAACTTTAATACCAGAAAAATAGCTGTGTCTGCATCTTAGCTAGTCTTTGCACTTTTTAAGCTCTTTCCAGGTGGATCATTGTCCCATCTTCATCTTATCTTTCATGTTCGTGAGTCCTACATTTCCCTCTTGAAGTTATCACCCCAAAAACAGTCTTTAAATTGTTGCGGAGCCTTCACACCTCTGAGCATTCTTCTGTTGGTTCCAGTCCTCTCTAAATATTCATACTTGCTGGGTTTAGATGATGATGGGGGCCGTGTTTAGATGTCTCGTTTTATTAAACATGATTTATTAACACCATATATACTCTACTGTAGAGCCCCTCAGCTCTAATGGTGTGTTTCTTTATGAATGCCCATAAATGTTTCAACAGGAGAAAAATAAAATGATGAAAAGCAGGGACACCTTGTAAATCTTATTGGTGTGGTTAGGAAGGAGCAACCTACAGCAGTTTGATGTTAGTGAGGGTGAGTCTGCTGGGCTCTGAGAGTAGAGAAGTGGAGAAAGGGCTAAAATACCAATCTGTACATTAACTGTAAGATAACTTTGGTTTCCGTAGCAATAGAAGACACATCATGTCTTTAAAAGAATCAAAGAAAGACCAAACACAACTACTTGTCACCCTTGAAATGTTTTTATTTTTTCACGTACCCATGGATCTCTCTCTCTCTCTCTCTCTCTCTCTCTGTGTGTGTGTGTGTGTAATGTTCCCGAAGTCACAAGGGACTCAACATTATTCTGTTTTTATCAAAGCCTCAGAACAATGAGCAGGAGTGATGGTACCCTTTCCACATTCTTTACCCATTTCAAACAAGAAGAAAAGTTTGTTACATGTGTAAATTGTCTTAAAGCTCTTTTATAAGTTAAAAAAGAACAGATCATTGTGGTATCCTGGCTTCTGTGACTTTGTTCTGTCACACCAAAGAACATTTTGCTGAATACAATCAAACTCCATCACCACCTGTGAATGTCATCTGTGAGACATTTCCATTGTAACCTGTTGTTTTTGTACTGAAGTACAAGGATCCTTAGTAGTCGCTGGGTGTGGGTGCCACTTCAATGTCTGTTCATTAGTTTGAGGTGGTGCTCACTTTCTTTGACTGCGTAACCATGAGAGGGATTATTCTTGTTAATTCCTGTAAACCACTGATTTTATTTTTTAAGAAATACAACAAAATCATTATCTCCTTTTTTTAATGGTGCCACACTAGTGGCAGCCTGTTGCAGTTCAGCTTCTTTGTCAAAAAACAAAGAATGTTTTTTAAATGCCAATTTGGCTGCTGTGCAGTGTAAACAAGTGCACAAATTTGTACTATATTTGTTATTATGAGTAGTTATTTTGAGTAAATGTTTTTTACATGTGGAAGCAGCTGCTTGACATTGTAAAGTCCAAGAGATTGTAAAAAACAAAACCCCAAATCCAGATGAATTCAAGAGATGGTGTCAAAGATGTAGGACAGGATCAGAACGGGAAGCAAGGAAGAAGAAAGTTTAAATAATTTCTCCTCAGTTATCATGGAGAACGTGAGATCACTAGCACATAAAATGGAAGCAAACAAAGACAAAGCAGAAGTACTGCAAACCAAGAACTGCAAAATTTTCTGCAGTAGCAACAAACTTTAGAATTCAACTAATTCGACTTTCATTCAGAGACACAGACACTACAGACAGCAGAAAGAACAAAGGAGGGACTACAATGCTTTATATAGAGATGCTCAGTATTTTGAGAATTTACTCAAACTGTAGAGTTAAATAAGGTTTCCAGGAAGTTAGGTGAGAAGGTGAAAAGTTTCTGTTCTCTCAGCACCCAAGAACTTAGCCTGTGAACTCCTCCGCTAGCTGAGATTAGCATTTTTACTTCAGGTGGATTGCAACACCATGCACGAGTGACAAAATAAACTTTCAAAAATGTTTTTATTTACATTTGTAACTTGAAAATTGACCTTGTAATAAATAAATAAAATGAGACTGCTCGTAATCCGAAATGCATATGTCAACAACCTCTGTTTGCAACTGTAAATAAAAAAAACTGCATAAACATATAATTAAATGTAATTTACACTAATTTAAAAAAAAAATAATTTGCAGTATACCATCAAGCTGGTGAAACCAAATGGATGTGACCTGTCTTTACTGGATATACCGAAGCATTTAGTTCAATTAGCACATTTAAATTAATATCTTTAATAGAACATTTTCATGTTGGCATGTATAAATTAGAAGGTGTATAGAGCTGCACTCTCTGCTGACATTCAGCTATGTTCTAACAAGAGCATCTCTTCTACTGTGAAGGAGCGTCTCCACTACTAAACTGTTGCTGCGAGCTTCCTTCATGTTATCTGCAGCTGTTTTGTCTGGTGAAGCTGCATGTGATGTTATCAGTTCAGTTGGTCCTGAGCTATTTTGTGAGTTATGGTGCTATTTGGAGCTAACAGGGGATACAGTAATGTATCCATTGGGGTTGGTTGTGCTTGACTTTGCTGAGCTGAGCATTCCTGTAATGTCCACAGTTCTGGATCAGACCCAAAGCTCTACCACAGCAGAACTCCCAAACTCAAGTCCAAAATCAGATGGATGACATCACAGAGGCTGCCTACATGCACATGCAGTCACCCACCAAAAAGATAATAAATCTAAAAGTGTGAATGGACTATATCTCTATCTAGTGTTTGCTTTTTAATTGTACACACATTTTGTCACTAATGATGTCCATCTGATGCTCTCCATCTTTCAAGAGTCTTGATTTCAAACAATGCCTACCTCAGAGTTGAGAACAAGAACCAGTGAATCCAGCAGCAGTAGGATAAAGAAACAGCAGCAACAGTCTTGATGCCTCCGCTTCCTTCTTCCTAGTTTCTGTAAGTGATTTAGAGTCAAGTGTGAATGCCTCTGCTGCTCGCCATGCATTGGAGAGCACCTCCGACTCTGTCTGGCTTTTTCTCTGGTTTAGCATCCCCTGGGAAAATGTCATGGCTTTAATGAAGGTTAGCCTGCTTATTGAGGATTAGGACGAGGCCCACTTCTCCTCAGTCTATGTGTTAATTAGGCCCCAGATCGATGCTGTTCCAAGCCCAGATGCATAACTGCAGAGTCATGATGATCCCACCCCCAGTGGTTGGGCACTCAAGCAAAAGGACACTACATTGTGGTAGTCAGAATTTATGTTCATTTTCTAAAAGCATCCACATGTGTTGAAGCCTGTAAATATAAAATGATTGACCAGAAGTTGCCGCTTCAGTGAAATGTACTAGACAATCTTGGTGTCATTATGCCAATGGTTTTATTTCTTATTTTGATTTTTCAGCATCTGTGACATTTAGAGTGAATGTTGAATTTACTGGTGTTCCACATAGATTTGTCATAAAATGTGATTTGATCTTAAACTAAGTGAATTATAAAGACAATGTGCTTACTCCAATGACAAACAATAATAATTTATTGTGTCTTTGTTCAACAAGCCCATCAAACATGCTGAAAGAAAAAGTAAGTGCAGCTGCAGACCAGTTTATTAAACAAAAGCTAACTGGAGACAAACGTCAACACACCTGGAGTCTGAGTTATGAAATTACTTTGGAGATGTGGCTTGAAGCTACTTTTGATTGATAAACTGTCAAACGATCTATAAAAAGAGACAGCTTAGGTTAATAGCTATTCTTCCTAGAAGAGGATGCCCAGCCAAGATGACTCCGAAGACACCTGAAAAGCCAGAGGTTTGAAGACATGGGTGGAACTGGAAACTATTTTCTTCATAAGTCTACCACAAAAGCACAACAGAGGAAGCTGCTGCCCGCCAAACAAATGCAGCCTAAAGTTTGTCAAAGAGTAATCTGCAATGCTACAAATGTGTCTGAGCTGATGCAGTTCTGGAAAAAGGAGTGATCCAGAATTCCTCCTGAATGCTGAGCAGCTCTGATCCAGAGAGTCTTGGAAAATCTTATTGAAGTCATTGCTCCTGAGGGAGCTTCAACCAGCTGGCAACTCCAAGATTTGTCTTCCTTTCTCCTCCATTATGGTGAATTTTAATGAGTGTGTTCAGTCGGCACAGTTGCCAACCACAGTTGTGGATGTGCTGTTACACATTTTTAATGTTACGGAGCATTCACCAAAGCTGGAGGCACTTCATTCTTGTTGGGACAATTGAAGGTTTTATTTCATGCATGACTTCCACTGGGGTTATTTGAAACTGTCGTCCAAGCTAGAAACCTTGTGCATAAAAATCCACCTTTACCTCATATTCTCATTTAACTCTAAATCTTTATAACAGTGCTTTACATGTCTGGTAAATTGCATCAATGTATTCTAATCCATGTAGCCGTACCAGGCATACCCATATTCTGAAAGGATTAGTCACTTTTAGAAAACAGGTCTTAGATGGATTGAAAAAGATGTATCCTGTTTTAAATAATCCAAACCAAAAAAAATCCCAAATATACGATTTTTAAAGTTGAATTCTCAGCTCTCCTTTGAAAACATGTGTGAATGGAGAGCAGAAGAAACTTTTAATTCAGCTCATATATAGCTCAAATGGAATATGTGTTTGTGTTTGTATCGATCAAAGAGGCTGCATCAATAGAAAATAAAATGCAAATGCCCTGACTTGGAAATTAAAGTGGCTCTGCCTCTTATTAGAGCATCTCCATCGTTATTCAGGATGCAGAAATATCACGAGACAAAAAAATAAAGGCATAAAGAAATAAGGTGTTTTTGCTGCTTCATGAAAGAGAATCTGGATTTTTCAGGGAACTGAACATAATAATAGATGCAGTGATTATTGTAATTTTCACTAGAACACAGCAAAAGCATTTTGAGAATATCTGAATGTGTGTGTGTGTGTCACTGTGTGTGGTTGTCATTTCAGTAGTGGGGGTGTGGGGGCGCTCAGACATCTGTCACAACAGTTCATACCGTTATCAGTTTCCCTTTGTTTTCACCTTGAAGTTTGGGAGAATGCGTTTCAGGCATATGGCGACCAACTCCACCCTCTGCCATGCACACACACACACACACACACGCACACACTCTCTCTCTCTCTCTCTCTCTCTCTCTCTCTCTCTCTCTCTCTCTCTCTCTCTCTCTCACACACACACACACACACATGCAAACACTCTCTTACACACATTGGTATTCTGTACAGTGTAGCATTAGGGAGAGACCAGAACTGAGCTGGCATTATCAAATTTCACTGCAAATAGGTATTTACGGCTGCATCATGTAATGACAGTAAACATGTGTGCCAAAGCGATGCTAAGTGCATCAGTGTGAAGGGATGCGGTGATGGCATCTGAATGGGCGCAGAGCAAGAGAGTCTGTCAGTGTAAGAACGATGGGGGCAGAGAGGCTAAAACCTGGGAGAGATTCCTGACTCATATGCAAAATATTTCTGTTAGGTGGCAGCAGCTCCACTTGTTTTGAAAATAGTTTGAGTGAGAAAAACTGTGATTTGAACACAATAGGACTGTTTTGAAGCTGGTCTGTGGTGGCAGGGAGCAGTTTGCAATGAAGACTTTGAGGAGAGATATGTCACTTCCAACTGATGCATTTTGCTATAACAAACAAAACTGTACAATCACAGCACTACAAGTTCTCCGGTGGGTCTTGGTCTGCATTAGCTGGACCACCCATGCTAATTCTGTTTTTTTAATTTTCTTAAATAAAAAAAAATATTTTGAATCTTCTGGATCCAACTTTGACTACCAAGGGGCGGTAATCAACGGAAGCCAAAGAACCAATCAGAGTGCCAGTCAGACGTGTCAACAAATGACTGAAAATGACTGCAGTGGAGCGGCAATTCTGGTGAGTAACTAGTTGTTTTTGTCGTGGATCTTGTTGATCAAAGGTGTTATGGACAGTTCTGCAGCCATCTTGGTTGTTTTGGACACTTCTGTATTAGTCATCGCGTAGAGCCCGCCCCCGTACTGGTCTGATTTGTTTGGCACATTGTGACTGTGAAGGGGAGGAGTTCCAGATCCATTGCATGTGAGAGAATATTGCAAAGTGAAATCATAAGGTTTCCCATACTGCGACTGCATAGTGGTAAAACACAAACAAACCAGTTGTTAGTTGTAGCTACCAACAGTCAAAGTTAACTGAAGCTTCTCTAAAGGTGATGTTTACAATCACCAGAGAGTCAGAGTACTGTCTGCTTGTGCCAAGCTTGAGATTTCCCCAATTTAACAGCACAATAAAACTTGCAATCAATTTTCCAATTTGGTTGTTGGTAAAAGCAAAAAGCAATCAAAATAAAAAAATCCAAATCTTTGGGTTCATTCTTAGCTTTTTCTTCAGAAATGGTCATTTTCTTTGATCAAGGATTTTAGGTGCAGTCTTCATTAACAGATGTCTTTCTTTCTAAGAAAAAAGGGCAATAACTCAATCAAAACTAATTCACAAGAACAAAAACTACGATGAATTGCACTTTTGTTGAATAAAGTAAACACTAAGAAGTACATTTGTGACATTTTATCTATTAAAGGGAAGATGGACCAATGTGTTTTTGTGCCCATAAAATACTTTGCTACATCAAAAATGTGCAAACAGCCTTGATGGATTTTGTTGGGGCTGCAGAGCAGATGTACGAAGACCGGGAGGACAGCAACAAATCTCAATCTGACCACAAACGTACCAAAGTGCCTGAAAGGTTTTGGCTTGTCAGCTGATCATTGATAAACAGTCACCAAATACATGAATATGTTGGGAATGTGAGTCTGTGGCATTTGACAAAAGTTTTTGTGAGACACATCAATTCCATTATGATCTATCATCTTCCTGCTGACTTCGCTCATGATCTTCAAACATTTGCTCTGCAGCTGCAACAAAATTCAGCAACTCTTGTCTTATCTTTAAACAAGTTTACAATTCCTTTTGCCTTAAAATGCCCTCTAATTCTCTCCTTGGTTTTCTGAAAGCCACGTTGTTTGGTAAACTCTTTTTCTTGGCTTTAATTGATGAGGTGAGATGAGAAAAGCCCTGGCCTTCACACCCCCAGTACCGCCCCCTCAAGTGATGCTTTGCGGTTTTCTGACCGCGCTCTGTAAAAACTTTGCATTTCTGATTCAGTGAGTGCTGGTTTACTTCTCAGAGTTCAAGAGAAACTTTTTTTTTTTTTTTTAAAAAAGCACTACTTTTTACAGTTTATATCTCAGTCAGCTAAATCTATCTCCTGACTTTGTTTAGTTTAAATTTGGGCTAATACTATTGAGACATTAAATGACTAAAACTTAGCCAGAATCTGCTGTCAAACTAACACAAATTGAATGTGTTTTGTTTAACCAGTGGAAAGTGAAAAGTGGGAACTTTACCTGAAATGTTCTGGGCTTCAGACAGCACTTTGGTCTGGACCTCTTCTTCCACCGTGATGTTCAGCTGGAGGGGAACGGTTCACCACATCTCCTCCAAACTCATTATCTACACAGAGAGGAAGAATATGGAGAACATACATCATCACAATTATTTCCAGAACAATCACAGTGTCACAGCCATGACAGGATCTGAGATTCCTCCCTCTCCTTTGACTCCAGACTCATGAATAGTCATACAGCATCAGCTATGCGGCACACACCAAAGTGAACACTGATTTCCGCCATAAAGATGGCTGCTTGTGCTGTGCGATAGGCTTGGCAACGTGGAGTAATTAGCTAGATCTATCATCTGCTGCAGGAAGTGGGGACAAATATAGCTAATGATCCATGCCTGCCTCCATGATTTCTCTCCTCAGCTCTCCATCCTTCGCTGAGCTGGAGGAGCAAAGCAAAGAGGAGGGAGAGGACCTAGGAAAAGGGCTGGGTGTCCCACGCTGTCAAAAAAATAACCTAAGAAGCAGAAAGAGGTAAAGACAGAGGAGATGGAGGTGTGAGCGAACACCAAACACTGCCAGAGTATCTGCCTGTTTCTCCCCATCTGCTGCTGCTAATTGAGAGAATGTATGGCAGAGACCAGATGAGGTGTTGATGGTGTATAGGGAGCATCACAAAGAAGGCTCCCCTTGGGGAGCCCACCAGACGGCCCCTAACACACAGAGACCACAGTCATTTCTTCCTCAAAGCTTAAATAAAAACAGAAGATGCTCCCTCAGAACAAACAGAAATATAGGCTCAGCTCGAGTCTGGTTTTTTATGGAAAATGACTTTACATTTAACCAGGGCTCTTCACCTGGCCTTCATCGCCCATGTTTTTGTAAACTCTCTCTGTGTAGTTGCTCAGTAAGCATGGGAGCAGCATGAGTGGGCTGTAATGGGAAGGGGCAAGCAACTATAAAGTTTTGTTTTATCAGGAAATCCTAATGTGAAACCATGGGACACTTTTCATTTTACGGCGGCAACCCTACTGTTTTTTGTTTCATTAAAAAATGCATCAAAAGCTGATTACAGTCACCAGAGCACCACAACCACAATTTCATAAAAAAGAATAAAACTAAGTCCAAATTAATTTCATAAGTGGCACTTTGTCTAAATGAAACTGTATAATTTTTAAATCAAGAGTGGCTGAAAAGGTAAAATACTCTGCTGTTTCTAAACTATACATGACGAAACCCAATGAAGGATTTTTTTGAATGAGATTTCTGGCTAAAGTGAGATTAAATTAAATCCCCTTCTACTTCAGTCATGGACAAAAGTTAGTTTTATTGAGTAAAAATAAAAACAAACTAAATGAAAATAATCAGATTACTGTGGATCTCTGGATTATGCAAATGCAACCTCAGACAAACATATAACTTTATTTTTTATATGGTTAAATAAATGAATGAATGAATAAATAAATAAATAAATAAATAAATAAATAAATAAATAAAAATAAAATCTGGCCAATACTAAGTAACCCCTTTATTTATGGTATTTCATCTAAAGATGCAATAATGTGAACTATATTTATTTTTTATTTTATCATTATCACATTCTTTCTTGGTTGTAGAGGAATTTTGGTTTCAGTTTCAGTTTATTGAGGTTTTAGGCCATTCCGTTATCCACAGCTCTATTAAGATCCCATGGTTTCAGTTTCAGTCAGTTACAGGTTCAGTTAAGGACAATCAACAACAAGCTTAAGATGATGGATGTCCTAATATTGACTAGGCCATTCTAAAATCTTGATTCTTTTATTTTTCATCTATTCCGATGCAAATTTGCTACTTTGTTTGAGATCATTTCCTGTCATGTGACCCAGTTTAGACCAAGTCTTAGCTGTCTAGACTAGTCTGGTATACTGAGGAATTCATGGTCCACTCTGTACCTAAAAAGTGTTTTGGTCCTGCAGCTGCAAAACAGGTCTCAGACCATCATCCCTCCACCACCGTGTTTGACAATGGAAGTGAGGTGTTTGTGCTGGAATTCTGTGTTTGGTTTTCTCCAAACATGGTTCTGGACATTAAGACCAAACACCTCATCTATCGAATGGACATTGTTCCAGAAGTCTGCTTGTTTGTACCAAAGCAGTTTTGTGAACCTCAGTCATGCTTTCATGTTCAATTTCGACAGATGGCGTTTTCTTTTGAAAACCCTTTCAAAACAAAACAAAAGCAACAACACCTGATCAGACTTGCTCGGTCTTCTTCTAATTGTGATATTTAACATTTAACATGGTCAGTGAGACCAGTTGATTGTAACATGAAGCTCTTCTTTTGTCATCCTCTTTTTTTTCTTTAAGAACTGCATGGCCTGAGCGTGTGTTAGAAGATTGTGAAATGACCGCTCCAGGGAAGACCTGATTGCTTTTCACATGTAAATAATCTTTCTCACATTTGAATGCTGAACTTCAAATTGTTTGAAAATTATGTTATAACCCTCTCCAGACTAATCTACAGCAACAATTGCTCCTCTAAGACCACTGATGATGTTTTTCGCTCTTGGCAATGTGTTTGCTCAAGACTACCAAAACATCTGCTTTTATAGAAACTTGTACATTTGCTGGTGACAGTTAAATCGTCAAGGTATGATGACGAGCAGCACCTGGCTGCAACTTACCCTCTTAAATCCTATGGGAGCAACAAAGGGGTACTTAGTGTTGTCCATACTACTTTTTCTTCTCTTTTTGGTATCATATAAATAATGCTCTGGTGAAAAAAGAAATAAAAACAATCAATTTGGTTGGTTTGTCTGGGGTCTCATTTGTCTAATACTGAAACCCACAATGATCATCTGATTTTGAGCTAGCTTTTACATGAATTGAATCTACAGCATTGAAAGACGGGGTACTAACTTTTGCACATTATTATGAAATACACACACGCAGGCACACAGCTGTGCACATCAGCAGCCGTTTTGTCTTCAGAATCAGCCTGTAAGTGATGGGTCTGTCCTCTGATGAAGGTCTTCATGTTGAGGCTGATGACAAATCACAGCTCTCTGACTTCATCAGGACACCGCTCATAGTCGCTTTGTGTGCATCTTTGTGTGTGTGTGTGTGTGTATGTGTGTGTGAGTAAGAGAGAGACAGAGAGAAATGAATGAGACAAAGACAAATGCAGCACACAGACACAGCTACAACTACACACACCAGTGTGCAGCTGATGTGAGGTTGGTGTTTATGATATTTCAGCCATGCTATTCAGGTTCTTTCCAGGCTGCAAGTTTCAGCACCAAGGACAGAGGCAGACAGCATCCAGCAAAGAGGAATTGGCCTTCAAATGTGTTTGGAACACACACACAGGGACGCATGCACACGCACGTGCCTTTATTTCACCTTTGTAACAAAATACTGTGAGACTCTTTACCAATCCTACAATTCCACAAGTGTACGTTTTATTTTTCATTAGTTTTTTTCATTAGTCTCCCTGCAGATTTTGAAACGTAACAGATCCCACAGTTGAATGGCCTCAACCGTCCATGGATAAAATTTCTGTCAGTTTCCGTAAATTTGGTATTAAGAAAAATTTGGAACTAAGTTTATTCAAATTTGAATTTTAAAATCGTCAGAAAATATTGGCCACTGAGATTTTATGATGAACCCTGACAAATCCCTTTTTTTTCCCACAAACTTTTATCATTGGCGTTTGAAGATGAGATGCAGCTCTACTTACCATCAGCCAAGTTTTAAACTGTTGTTGGGCTGACACAGTTGCAACATTTTTACCAGCAAATATTATTTTTTTAGTCCTTTTTGCTATGTTACAGGCTCAATGTTAGCTGTGCAATACACTCTCATTCACATATTTATCTACAATATGTACATATTCTTTTTAATTAATTTTTCTACTTCTGTCTAGTCTTAAACCATGTGTTACAAGAATTCATAGATAATGATTGCCTTATGTGATTGTTGTACATGCGTGTGCATTAAAGTTTTAAATCTTTTTTGCTTCCAGCATACCCCTACTGGCCAATTGATCTCAAACTCTGGATATTCTTGCTGCATGCCATTACAGTCCATGAAGTTTTATAAGCATATGTTATTTACATTTATAAATATTGGCTTCTGTAATGTGATCAGCTGTCGAGCAGCTATTTTTGAAAAGTCCGATATTGTGACATCATAGGTGCAGCCCACATCTGAAGTCTGGCATGCCTAATGTCAGAATATTAGCTTAGTTGATGCTAGAGATACTGACATTGTGAATGCAACCGCACTTTGTAACTTTGGACCATAATCGTAACCTGGCTTGTAACTTTGAAACAGATTATCCAGTCAAAATGACTTTAACAAATTATCATCAGCATGGTCAGCAAGTAAATCTGGTTAATATTAGATAGGTTTCATTTTTGAAAGTAGCAGGATAATTTTGAAGGTGTCAGCTGTTGACATGCATGAGACAGATGTGGGAGCTTCAAAGGAATCATGAAAAAGGTTAAATTTCTTAAACTCACACAGTTCTTGAGATCTGCACAAAAATAGCACCACCTAGAGGCTTGACAAGATAATAAGAATTGTTGTAGATCATAGTAGGGTCCTGAATCTTAATTCTAGGTCTGATGTCTCTACGATGCAGAGACGTTTTAGGGTGCAAAATCAGGAGGAAAATAATGATTCCAGCAGCTTGGACCCCTGAAAATCACACTGATCATGAACACAAACAGACATGTCACATGAGAACAAAGCAGCACACAAAGAAGCGCGTAATACACTAGACATACATGCTTTGTTCATATGATGTGTGTGCACATCCACACAGTCATCTCCTTCTCAAGCTTTGAGAATGACTGAGGTTGCCTGACCTACATTCTTTCAGAGTTGTACATACACAAGCAGAGACAAGATGAAATCTCTCTTCAGCTGCTCTCGCTCTCTCGTTTCCATATCCTGTTTTGTTTTTCAGCACTCGTTGCCTCTTGGACACATTTTTACCCATGCACACGGAGGAGGTAAAGAAGGAGCTGAGATTTCGTGGGCTGTTGTAGATGGATCGCGTTGTGGATGGAACAGGAATTCATGTTTGATGGATTTCAGAGTGAGGCGACAGGAGGGTCGCTACTCAGGGTTCCTACTGCTGCATACGGGAAAGCCTTTAGGTTATAGTTTACTCTGTGTCTGTAAATAAAATATCTTCAAACCCTATGAGTCATCCCAGAAGATGGGTATCGAAATAAAATTGAAAAATCTTTACATGAAAACCACCAATACCTACCCTGAAGTTATGACATTATTTAATGCGAAGAATAGCTAAATAAAACTGGAATTCAATCATTTAAAAAGCAATAAACATATAAGATACTTACACTAAGGAAATTTACCATCTGAAGAAAAAAAGTTGAGTCTTGAATTTGATGGAACAACCAGTCTCAGAAAGATTGAGGAGAGCTGCTGATAGTTGCAGGAATGTTCTTTCCTGACAGGATGGAAGCTGCTCAAAAGTCCTGGCTCTTATTTGTTGTATTTTTTTGTTGTTGTTTATGGGATGCCAAATGCTTTTGTTTGGTGAAAACTCTGGACTGGAGGCGGCACAATTCAATGCCTGGACAACAAAGCCACACTTTAGTAATGGATGATTGTGGGGTTCAGCATCGTCTTGCTGAAGGCTGTGATACTTTCTCTGAGAAAGAACTTGTCTAGATGGAAGTGTTGCTCTACTACCTCTATATAGCTTTCAGGATTAAAACCTAACCCATTGTTTTCTCTTCAGATGTGCTATCCAGTCCATAGGCCCTAATGCTCCACCACGTCATCAGAGATGTTGAATTTTGAAGTGAGTGCTGATAGTAAAGCAGATATTTGACCTTCTCTTGAGTCTGAAGAACATTCAGTCTATGATCTCCAAAAAAAATTGTAAATTTCAGTTGTTCTGATCCAGAGACTGTCTTCTATTTTGTCTCGAAGTGTTTCTGAGTCTTTTGATGACATTACATGCTGTAGAAGACAAACTGTCCAAAGGCAATTTGACATGAATTTGAAATTGTTTCACAGTTTAATCACACTCTTTCCAAGGTTGCTGAAACTTTGCTCATCTTTAATTACAAAGTTTTTTTGAGATGTGTAGCAGCCATCCTCAAAAAAATTAACTAATTTCTTTATTACTCAAACATCTTACTCTCAGTATTTGATATGAATTCTATGCTTTACTGTAAATAAATTATGAGTTTATGGGATTTCTAAATCATTGCATTTTGTTTTTTACATATATTTACTTATATTTGTCTTCTATTACAGTTTGAATGTATTTTATTGCATAACCAACTATGATTTACAACTGGAAAATGTACAGACTAACAGCAGGAACGACAGATGCAAAAACCTCTTTTATTATCAGTTGTGTTTTTAAGCTTAATGTTTGAGAAGGTTTACGATGAAATTTAACACAATTTATACACGATACTAACAGGATGAAACTAAATCTCTGTGAGTGCGCTTTCAGTTTTGATATTGAGATTAAAGAAGCCCACATAGCCACTTAGTGTCACACAGGATCAAAGTCCACACAACAAAACGACAACATCCGAAGAGGGTATGATCATCCTTCAGTGCTGCTAAGAACTTCTGCACCAGCATTATAACAGTGAGTGCAAGTTCTCATTTTACATCAATATATACACGTGGTCCAGTCATTATGTCTTGGAGGCCCATACATGGACAGGTCAGTATTTATGTTATTTTATTTGAAATATTAAAGGATAATAATCTTTGTGGAGACATCTCTTTAACTGTACAAAACAACCTCATAGAAAGGCCTTCACATCACACAATACCAGCCACCCTTAGTTAAGCAGTGCCAAGAAAATATTATCAGTCAAATGAATGCACTTTCACCTTTTAAAGAGTTTATGTATGACAATACAAATAAAATAACAATGATAATTGAAATATCTTACCAGGTATTAGAATTAGATACATGAAACCTCGGATGATTATTTATTCAACAAAAAATAAGACAAAACACAGAAGCTGAGCAAAACTAAGTACATCTAAAATTCAGGAACTTGGAAAAGCACCTTTAACAGAGATAAAATCAAGCCTTATCTTCCTCACGATGCTCTTGAAAGAGTCATTCATGCTTTTATCTTCTCTAGACTAGACTACTGCAACTCCCTTTACTCTGGGTTGGACCAGTCTCTTCTTCACCGTCTCCAGCTGGTCCAGAATTCAGCTGCCCGTCTATTAACGGGGACAAG
>JAOWBL010000015.1:13587339-13613713 GCA_028564865.1 Zenarchopterus dispar
CTTGGTGGTTCCCAGGTCTAGACTGGTAACTCGGGGAGACGGAGCTTTTTCAGTGGCAGCTCCTAAACTTTGGAATCGTCTCCCTCTTCCTGTGAGGTCTGCCAGGACATTAGATGATTTTAAATCGCTTTTGAAAACATTTCTTTTTACATTGGCTTTTAATACCAGACAGCAGATTCATTAGCCCAACCCTCTCTTTTTATACTTTTTTAAAACTTTTTACTGTTGTTTTCACTGTTATTTTTTCATGCTATGATTTTATGTTGCTGGTTTATTTTATCTCTACATGTACCTGTACAGCACTTTGGTCATTCTAATCCGTGTTGAAGTGCTTTACAAATAAAGTTTGATTGATTGATTGATCTTTGTGAGTTATCACAGAACCCTTACAGAATGACAAGGTTTTCACAATTTGCTGAGCAGTTTACAGTCTCACGTGGATATCCACTCTAATCTCACTCTAATCAAGACGTTTAGCACTGAGAGACTGAATGAATGTTTTTGCAGATGTGAGACATCTTTCCTAATGTAGCATGATGGACCATAAATACTTTGGAAATGGCCTTATAACCTTTCCCAGACTGAAGTGCATAAATAGTTTCTTCTCTAAGATCATTGCTGTTGTTGTTTCCTTGTTGGCATTGTGTTAATATTCACCGGAAGGCTACACGGCACCAAACTGACAAAACATCGGCTTTTCAGACATGGTCACTCTTGGAGATGATCACTTACTCAAGGGTCTGGCTTCAACTTTCTCTTTGAATTTCTATGGATGTACTCAGGTGTTCACAGACTTATTATTTATTTATTTATTTTTGCATTTTGGCTCATTTTCTGTTAAATACATTTCTGAACAGTGTAAAATATTATGTTGTTTTTCATCTAAGGTTGTTCTTCCTCCATCTTAAGACCATGTATGTCTCATACTGAGTCATAAAACTTTTATTTATTTATTTACATGGCTGTAAATGTTTGTGTTTTGTGACAAAATCATCTTGTAAGTGCATTCTAATTGGCTGATAAAAGGATGTGAATTACCCTTTAAAATGATGTGGTGTGAGTTAGAAGATAAGGCAGAAACCAAAACGCTCTCAGATAATGACTTTAAAAGACTTTAAAATGAAACAGAGCTTTGTCATAAGGAAAGGTTTGAAACAGAACTCACAAACTGAAAGTTTCCTGAGGTCTTAATGGAATTTCTGTGACCAGATCCCACAAAGCTGATGGAAAACTAAAAAAGCTTGTCTTGCAGTTTTACTTTTAAATACTTGCAGTTCCTTTGCATGAAGCTCAGCCACAGACAGTTGGGCCTGATCCCTTTTTTGGACACAATCTTATTGGTATTTATGTGTTATCTTATGTTAAAAACTTTGCTGAAAATGCGAAGACTGAAGTAAAGTAACAGCCCATGCACATCTAAGACCCACTCACAAATGACTTCATTTATCATAATGGAGAATATGCAAGATCATCAGACATGGTGGAGGTACATGAGTCTGTTATTTCTGTTCAGAACAAATTTTGATGAAGTTAATCTTTCACCAGTGTTTACATTTTCTTTAGTAATGACATCAGCACCGGGCCTGAGCTGATGCTCCATTCTAAAAACTAAAATCCTTGTAACTTTCTCCTTCTCCACCTCCACACTTCAATAAATCTACTTAGAGTTTGGCACTTTTTAATGTCTGTCACTTTGTAAGGGTTGTATAACAGCTCACAGAGATACTTTCAGATGTAGTTGACCTCTAACAGAGACCTCTAACAGATTGCTTTACTTTTTATTTTTAAAATTTTTTTTCCCAGAGTTTTAGAGTTGGCACTCAGACATGGGTCTGTCATGTTTGAGAATCCTGAACTAGTCACAGGGTAATGGGACTTCCATTTCTTGGACTTCAACTGATTCATGACTTTGAGAATTATCACTGCCTGGATGACTGAGAATCTACACCATTACATCATGGAAACAGAAATAAAATGAAATGGTCTTACATCCCCAGAGGCAAACTAATGCAGGCTAAGTGTTCAGTATGTACAAAGGCAAGATTCTCAGGAAGACAAATTAAGAGGTGAAAAAGAAGAATAATTATTGGAGCTAGAGAAAAAAAGATATTCTGGTGAGCAGAGCAGAAATGAATGTCTGCATGTACACAGATATGTGTTTATTGGAGACCAGTTGGGGATCTGGTTGAGGATCAGTTTGATTAGAGACCCAGCTGGCACTTTTTCTCTTCACCCTGCCCCATGGACATCCGTGCAAACACCCAAATAATTCTCTTTATTTGTCCATCTGTGCAGAGGGCAGCTGCCTTGGTACAAATCCATTTTTTTTTTGCTTGTCATTTTTAGAAACAGTTGGAAACTGAACTGACTGTTTGGAGGGGAACTCCCTGAGACCAGACAGCACAAACGTTCAAGAGGTTCTCACAATATCCCTAAACTAAATTACCAAAACCCTCCAAAGCCCAGTGAACCATTATTGACCAAACTGTGAAGCAGCAAAAGCCAATAAAAGAAACCCCATGATCCTACAAATTTTAATATCGTTGGAGGTTTTTTCCCAGAAATTATCTACTGAAAAATAGAACAAAAGCTTAAATCAAGGAAATATATTTTCAAATAGTGGGATAATTATTTCTTTTATAAAAACAGTTTCCTTCTCCAACCTCACCACTGTTATGTGGGAGGTGCTCCAAGCATACAGGGTATCAGGCCCGTTGCTACAGGCCACTCAGTCCCTCCACAGACGGAGCGAGAGTCTGATCTGCATTGCAGGTAATAAGACAGATTCATTCCAGGTGTGAGTTTTACTCTGCTGCCCTTTGTAAATCTTTCAGTTTATACATTTTATGGACAGGTTCTAGGTTCAGTCAGGGGGAGGAAAGTTTTGATTTAGTCATCTCAGGAGTTCATCTCTGCTTTTTGCAGATGATGTGGTGGTCCTGTTGGCATCATTGGGCGAGGATCTCAGTTCTCTCTGGAGCTGTGTGCAGCCAAGTGTCAAGCAGCAGGAATACGAATCAGCCTCTCCAAGCGGCTGAAATAAGTTTTCAACTGCCTGCAGGATAACTGGACCCTCCCCCTGGCCAGGTTCACACTTTGATAGTCTTATATGATAAATACAAGTTGCCCTGTATGAGTTGGGTCTGCTTAATCTTGAGTAAGCTGTCAAGAGCGCTGTGTCCAGACTATATGATGCTCTCTTGCTACAACTTGCACATCTTTCATCTGAGATGGCAGTTTTGCACCAAAATATGATTTCTGATGGAGAATCAACAAAAGTAAGACTGAGTTCAGAGTTGGACTTTAGAAAATGAAGTGTGGAGTTAGGTTTTGTGTGAGTTGAAATACTCTTTGACGGCCCCATGTGACGTAATTTAGATCCTAATTTATGTTAATGAAGAACCACTGCAGATTGGCTTTACTTCATGCTTCAGAACCTCCCTGGGTCTGTCAGATTGTGCAGCCTACATCTCATATTTCTGTCTGTGCAGCAGTTAGTACCCTAACATTCTTGAACTGAATGGTGTACGAGGGTGTCAGGGCCGAGCTCACCTGATCTGCACTTAGAGACCCAAACTGTACATGCATATTCTAATGCATGAACACAACAGAAAGTTGTTTTGGAAAAAGAAAGAGGGCAGAAGCTCTTTTTATGGCTGCTTTTTGAAAACTTTTTGTTCACTGCTTAATCAATTGTGCCCGTCCTAAAATGATAGCTAGTTAATCTCAAAACTGGGCATGTCAATCTATAACCTTTGAAGTCTCCAGAAAACCACAGTATAGGGAATTTAAAGACTGAAAGCTGAACTTTAAGTCTGTTTATTTGCTGCATGTGTATATTGTGTCATGCTTTGTACATTTTAGAATGACTAGAATGACATCTGAGTCATTTGTCCCTGACATCACGACCTCATCAGGATTGGCGTTTTCTGGCTGTGCAATTATGGTTCAGGAATCATGGTTTTTTGATGGAAACTAGAAGAAAGAGGCTGTGCACTTTTAAAATTAATTGTATACTTTTATTAATTGAGCTCATTCATGCAGGTATTCCAGGCATCACCTACTCCGCCTTTAACTGGGATATAGTCAGTGGTCGGATTGTTGGTGTCCATGTAAACGTAATGAGAGAAAACCACACATAACAAGTGTGACTTCTTGTAGCAGTGGCAAATAAAAATGAATCTTTTAGCCACTTTAACACTGCTTGGATATATTTGGACAGAGCTGTGGTTTCTGAGGTTCAAGGGTGAATGAAGTTGTCAGCCGGTGAAGTGGAATGGCTCTTTGTGACTTCCCCTCTCCTATCAAAGAGGAAGAGTGAGCCGAGGTAAAAGCAGTTTTCTGACCCACTTTTCTCTTCAAGGACATGAGAGATGGAAGTGACCGTGTGTATGACCTGCTGAGCTTCACTGTGCTTCCAAACACACACACACACACACACACACACACACATACACACAGTGTCCATATAAACAGCATGGAGAGAAGAAGTGTATGAAGTGCACACAGAAGTGGACGCAGTGCTCTCATTATTTGCTTGTCCCGCTGGACAGGACACAAAGCTAAAAAGAGCACTCCCCCTCTTCGCCCGAAAAGGAGACACCTGCTCTGCAAGGCTGGAGAGTGGGGGAAATAACATCGGGCAAACAGCCGCTGCAATTACCCACAGTGGGGTAATCACCACCAAAATGCACTGGCTGGGAGAGAAAGTGAAATACTCAGGTGAGGAGAGAAGGCAGACAGCAATCAGCCCAGCATGAAGAGAAAGATAGAAACAGAGACAGGCGAGAGCAAAGGGCCATTCCTTTAATTTCCAAGGGAGAGCCGGGGCCTTAATTACTTGATGAGTCTCCATCTCTCTCTGCTCTGTGGCTGCAAAAAGGCGTGTGTGTATGTGTGTGTGAGTACAAGAGAAAGAAAGAGTGTATATATGCAGCATATTATCAGACTGGGAGGACTCTGATCACCTCCCAGCACTGATAGCAACTGAAGGGAACGACATCGCAGAGAGCAGAGCGGGAGGGCTGATTCACGCCACCGCATATCTGCAGCAGCTACAGAACACCGAGGTCGAGGAGCGACGCTGCCACGGTGACCGTGATGACCATGATGGGTGAAACCCCAACACCGCCTGTAGAAAACCGCGCTGCTCACGCTCGCTGCTTCTTGGGATGGCACAAAGCTGCGCTCAAGAGCAAGAATGTGAGGGAGAGTCAAGACAATGAATACTACAATCACATCATAAATAAAAATGACATGACAGCAAAAGTACAAACGTTTAAAAGTAGGATCAATCCATAATCTTTTCTTTAACCCGGGCAGTTTTAATCCTGAAGCTAACCCGGAACTGTGCATAAAGCATCAGAACATTCCGATCCGACGGCAGCTTCTGTCTCTCAAAGACTCCCAGCTTCCACAAGAAGCCAGAAATGTTAGCTTGCTTGTTAACATTAAATACCCAAAGTATTAGAAATTGCTTGTCTTCAGCAGAGTTATAATGTTAAAGTACAGGTTAAACTGCACTTTTCCATAATTCCAGGTTATTTCCATTTTGCTTTCAAATCATCCTGTTTATTTCCCATGTAAAGATTTAAACATTTAAACTTCTCACAGCCCTATCTGCAAGCCACCAATGCCCCCGACAGGAGCCCCGGCGTGTGTGCTTCTGCTGAGTTTATTTGATTCAGCTGTGAGGGAATCATGTTTTTGTCAAACACGGACTAAAGCTCATCTAAAATACAAGATAAGGGAGAGAAGTGAACAGACTGACACTGAAGCTGCTCACATCATTTCTACTAAAGCTGCATTAGATGTTTGAGAGATCAGCCACTGGCATATTGCAGGATCCTAAACAGATAAGGATGCTTTATATTTGGTTAGTTTTAGTAAAAGATGTGCAATATTTTACACTTGAAAAATCAACTGTGATGGACATGCCGTATTAAAGTAAGGCTGCCAACATTTGTTCGGCCTCTCTGTGCTGCAGTCTTTTCCTTGGTATTGGCTAGTGTGCATCTGTTACTGGGCTCCAGTTCAGGCTGGATGAAATACCATCAAACTCACTTGGAAAGCTGAAAAAGAATTAACATGTTGTTTGTAGGTAGAAATCCGATCTGCCTACCGCAAGAACTGCATGTTATATTTCTGAATTGTTTCAGTTCTCAGTCGTAATAAACAACTTTTTGAGGTCAGCATGTGCTTTTGTTTTGTGCGTATTGTCAAACCTTATGTCAAAAAAGGTCCGTTTACACTAACAGGTACCCAGACGGATCTCCTCAGACATCATTTATTCCTCTCCTTGTTCTCAGACGTTTCATTATGAGCTGATCTGAAGGCTTTTCTGAGAAATGACATGAGATGGTGGGTCTGATACCCCTGCAGGTGGCTGTTTGTCAGCAACACTTATTTACAGAGTGGTAAATATGATCCTTCTATGCAAGACAGACACAGGGATCAATCCAAGGAAGCCGTTTGTAATGTGTATGCAGTGCAATGAATGGTGAAGTCTCTTTGAGGGTTTGTCGTCTTTTGTCACACAAGATGGAAGTTTAACTATACAGAAGGTTGCGTTGGAGATATTTGGCCCTGCTAATGAAAGAGTTCTTTTTGTCTTGCTATTGTAGGTTTCTTTTTATTTTATTTTACAGGATTTCAGACTTTGTTGTGCACAATCATGTAAAACGTAATATATGCTCTCTTAATATTCCTGTAAAAACACAATAAAATCAGCTGATCATACAGTTAGCAAATGCAATCTAAGTAAAAAAAAACATAATTATTGTGCCATAATTATTGTAAAATAAAGCAAAATAGAACGTAATAAGGTGGGTACTACTGAGTACCTTCTTACTGCTTCCATAGGAGTTAAGAGGATGCTGCTGTGCACCAGTCCTTGATGAACTGAACATCAGCAGGTGTGGAGACATCCATGAAAACACTTGCTCCTCCTGGTTGGCAGTCTAAAGGATTCAGCTGTTTGTGCTAATACAGTGCCAAGAAGGAGAGACATCAGCAGTGCTTTTAAAGATGTGACTGACTGGATATCAGTATGGAAATTCTTATAAAACTGAAACACAATGAGAAGAAGACTGAAGAAGTAGAGTTTGTTAGGATGAGTTTCCAAGAGAAAACCTCCTCTGTTTAAACAAAAACAAACAAACAAACAAAAAAACAAAACAAAACATAGAAGCATGTCTGGGGTTCACAAAACTGCATCTGAACAAATCACCAGACTTCCGGAACAATGTCCTATGGAGAAATGATACCAAAGTGGACATCCAGTAGTCTGAACGTCAAGAACCATGTTTGGAGAAACCAAAGCCAACATTTAAGGGGAAACACCTCAGACCCATTGTCAAGCATAGTAGTGGAGGGATGATGGTCTGGACCTGGACACCTGCCAGTCACTGAGTGGACCATGAGCTTCTCTGTAAACCAGAGACTCATCCCTGGTATACAAACACTTGATCATGTGGCAGAAAATGATCCCAAATATTGGAAAAAATTTACATCACGATGGCTGAAAAATAAAATAATCAAGGTTTGTTCCTCTTCTTTGCTTCTCTCAATAACAAAGTATTCAAGAGATAAATATAAGACCATTTGTACTACAGCTATCCCTGTGCTTGTGTGGGTTTTCTCCGGGTACTCCGGATTCCTCCCACAGTCCAAAAACATGTATGTGAGGTTGATTGAGAACTCTAAATTATCCGTTGGTGTGAATGTGAGTGTACATGGTTGTTTGTCTCTATATGTGACCCTATGATGGACTGGTGACCTGTCCAGGGTGTACCCTTGCCCCTATGCCTTAATGAGCTGGGGTAGGCTCCAACAGACCCTCGTGACCTGTAGAGGAGCCAACGAGTATGTGGGTCCCACAGCTAAAACAAAAACATCCCAAACACAGCAGGAACCTACATCAGAACAACTGAAGAAGAAAAGTGTTTTGCAATGCCCTCATCAAAATTCAGATCTACACCCAAATGAAGAGTTATGGTGGTACCTTTAGAGAGCTTTGCATGAACAAAGTAGCTTCAATGAACTGAAGCAGCATTGTAAAATAAAACAGGCAGAGTACCTCCACACTCATGTGAGACACTGATAAAGTCCTCCAGGAACCTCCTTGCCTCAAACTTTTGCTGCTAAAAGCAGTACATGAGCTCTTGGATGATGGGGGTATTTAGAATCCCTCTTCCCCCCACCACCATCTTTTTGGTTTAATTTTTATTGAATAAATAATCTCATAATCAAAAAAAGCTAATGTCATTGTTCATCTGAGTTTGTATTTATCTACTACTAAGAACTCTATTTCTAGAAGATTTCTATTGTGTTTTGAGACAGGACCAAAACCAAAAGCATCTGATTAAAGAGAGGGTGTACCAGTTTTTAACTTGACTGCAGTCTTCTCTTTGTCCATATTAGATCTTTGTTATGAATTATAAGGATATGTAATATTCTTAAACAAAACAAGTGTAAGCTTGTTGCCAGTTTGTCTGCATGTTCAAGCACATTTATAAGTGCCCATTTTTGTGTGCAGTTGTGTGTGTGTGTGCATGTGTGTGTGCGCGTGTGTTTGTGTGCACGAGTCTGATTGCAGCCTGTTCTCAATGCACTGATGAGCTCTATTGTTCTTTTCTCCAATATTCTCCCCGTCTCTGTCTTCTTTCCTGCCTCATTCTTTCTAACCCTCCCTCCCCCCTCCACACATTCCACCCCCAGCACACATTTCTTTCCCTGTCTCCATCCTTCCCCTGCCAACCCACCCCCACCCTCTGAGATCCACTGCCAGAATCTACCCAGAATACCAATGATGCAGGCTGCAGATAGATCGGGCTGTCTGTCACATGACCCTATATGTCCTGGGGCTTTACCCCAGGATGACAGCAGGCACACACACACACATAGGTACCCCCAGTGTGGCATGCTATATCTCAGACATAGGCACCGAAGCATGGTAGAGAACCAAATACACACACTCATTCACACTCTCAGGCAAGCTAATGGGTACAGACACACACACACACACACACATGCACGCACACACACTGAATCACTGCAGGGGAGAGAGCCAGAAAGAGAGAGAGAACACCCCGCCACTCTACACACATTCTCGCTCTCCCTCTTTCTGTCCTGCAGGCAAGATAGAGAATCACTGAATATCCCCCAATTCCATCCATTTCGAACACACACACACAGACACATGTCTTCCTGTGGGAAGGCACCCCACCAATGTTTCTCACACAAACACATTCATCACTGACAAGACTTTAACGCAGTCACCGGGTATCCTGTGGCACCAAAAATAGCATCTTAATAGAAGGGAATCGAAAATGTCCCCTCACTCTCCACTTTGTATTTCCAGCGTGGGAGTCAAAGGCGCCAGACGACACGAGACAGAATTTGTTTCGATTTGAATGAATCACACGGTAATTCAGAGCAGCGCACGGAGATCCAGGGAGCATTCTCACAGGTATACACAAACACACACCTCATCACTGCCTCCAGTCCTGTCTGCAAGGCCAAAAACTCAGCGGGAACTCAGCTGGTTTGACAAAGACAGAACGAAATGAGTTCCACAGCACTTCCTTTATTTTACCACTAATGTCATTATCACAAGCATTTAAGGCATTTCTGTTTTTGTATTCATCTATTTCCCTGCTGAGTTTGGTATATCATATCCTTTTTTGTTTTAAAGACTGACACTTTTCTGAGGCGTGTCATATTCAAAATACCATGGTGATGCAATACAACCCTGCCCTTAAACCTAAGATATTCTTAAATGCATATACCTCTGAATATCAGTGTTATGAGTCATTTATGGTTCTAATCACTGATGAGCATAGCCTACATATGGGGCTTATGTCAGATTTAGCATTTATACTTGTTTGTGTCTCTCTGTAGTTAACACCACCAAACACTAGATGGCGGTGCAGTTTCTGTTCTGCAGTGCTGTATCTTGCTGTGCTCAACTTCTTTTCTTTTTACTGCCTTTATGTAGCTCAGATATGCTGAACAAAAGGAGCACATCTTACGTGAGTTGGAATTCATAAATGTAAAATAATGGTCACGTTTACTGACTTTACACAATCTGTCTATGAGGTTTAACAATGTTGAAGAAAAAATGGTAGCCAGAAATACGTAGAACTCAAAACAATGCTACCAAGTGAACCAGTCCCATTTGTAGTAGTCCACACAAACCAAACATGTAGTAATATTCCTGGGGCTGTGCATGTCAGGTTCTGACGGAGGTAAAAGAGCTGGGTCATCCAGTCATATTACCAGTGTGACTGGCTTCCACTGTTGTGGTACATTGCATCATGATATAAGGTAGAACACTCTTCACTTGCACTTTGGAAATTCTTCCAGCCCACCTTATAGATATTTTTTGTTTTATTAGTATGATGCAGATTTTGCAATTACCAACATCGCCTATGCCCATATACATAAGTATTCTGATACACACTCAGTACACACTAGGAGGATAATGTGGTTTAGAAAGCCGTCTGTGTTTGCAAAGTTTAACTGTGTACATTTTAGGAGAGGGGTGGAGTTACTCCTTGCTTCGACCACACCCCCTCCTCTTCTGTGGTGTTTCCCTCTAAAACTGTTGTTACACCTTTGCAGCACATATTTCCAGTATTGCAAACAAATTCACACTCAACTGCAGTTTTTTGCAGGTAAAAGTAGAGTTGAGTGCATATATAAGAACCAGGGTTATTTTGGATCAGATTGGTTCTTTTTTTTTTTTTTTTGTAAAGCTCAAAGAGACAACGTGACAGGCTTGTATCAGTATTCACCTTAGATACGAACACAGAAAAAGTGATGTTAGGAAGTAAGGAACCTCCCACAGGCCTGAGTGGGGCCAGTTATTAACCCGAGGGTGTCACATCCAAGACTAGCTCACTTCCTTCGAAATGTACTGTTTTATTTTTAATCAGCCTCGTGTTCCACTTCAATAAAAGTGTACAGGTTTTGAGAACTGTTACTGTTTAAACTCACCTGAATTGGCTGTTGAGAAGCTTCTGTTACTATAACCTGAGTTAGTAAACTATTATTTAGGCCATCAATAGTATGTTACAGTTGTAATGCAGCACATTAAATTCATAAATGAGAAATCAATCAAGCTAGTATAGCTTTTCCTGATGATAGTCCCGTGTTATATGTTGATGGGTCAGTCCTAGAGGACCAGTGTCCTGCAGCTTTTTGATGTTGCAGTTGCATCAACCTGATTCTGATTAATGGCTGTCATCAGCTTGTCGTCAAGGTCCGAACAAGTCTGTTAATGACCCAGTCATTTGTATTAGGGTGTGATAAAGCAGAGAAACATTTAAAACCTGCAGGACACCGGCCCTTGGGGGACAAACTTTGGACACTCCTGGTGTAGATTCTTGTACTGTTCATGGTCAACCTCAGTGGAGACAATCAGCTATTTGCTGTCAAAGGAAACATAAGAATCCAATGCAGGGATTATTTTGCAGGAAAAAAAGGTCATATTTCACTTTCTTTAGAGACTTAGTTTAATTTTTTTTCTTTTAAATGAGGTTTGGAAAAAAAATCTGTGACTCGTGAATTTTGGCTGTCAACGGATTGTGTCTCTTGGTAATTACAAAACTCTAAAAAATCAACTCCTGAAGTTCCTGTTCAACCACTCTGGCTATTCCAGTCCTGCGCTTTTATTCACTTATTTGATTTAATTAATTTCAATGGGATGGTTGAGTCGTTTGTGTTGTTTGGGGATGTGGGAGGACCTTACGTAAGACAGAAAAAGGATCTTTAAAGCCAGGTTAATATTTGTGAACACGTCTAATGTCTTAACCCTAACTAGTTCATTTTCACTGGTTAAACTTAAAAAGCTGGTGTAGTTTAACCAAACAGCAGGTAAAAGCAAAGGCAAGCTGTAACTAAAAACAAAAGCAAAGCTGCAGAACTCCTGAAATAATTCTCAGTTATTTAAGAACTTGGGCTGGCTGAATACCATTTTATGATTTTTGGGGTTTCTGAAGAAAGTTACAACAAATACACTAGCAGCAATTAAACAGTTCCTCTAATTCTTTCACATAACATGTTTTCTGTTGTTATAAAGGCAGCTGCAGTAGTCCAACCTTAAAATTTATGTTGAAAACTCTGACAGCTGTTTTCCCCTTTTGTGATCATGATGATTAACATCAAAACAGCTAGGTATTTTTTAGCTTAGTATTGAGATCAGGATTCTCCTGCAATTTTTTTTTTCACAAATTGAAATGTTTATTGTAATGTCACAATAATGTCACAGTTCCAGCCCTGATTCTTAATCCTGACTACAGGCCAAGTATTATATTAGTTACATTAATTAGAATAATATATTAATAACTGCCTTCTCTAAATGAATATATGTTGGTATTTACTATCATCGTGATGATGTCTATGTAACTCTTGATATTAAGGATCTTAATTGCATTTCTTTTTGCTATTTATTATTATTTATTTATTGTAATGTTTTTATTCTGCAAAGCAGGTCTGTCTTGAAAATGAGAGCCTGTGTCTCAAGTCTTAAATATAACTAAATAAATAATTATTATTCATTAGCCCTGGGCCAGTACCATAGACTAAACCAAGGCCAGTACTGGATCAGCTAGCAGTGGCTTCGTGCATGAACAGTTCATTTGCAGGACAGGGAGGAGTGAACATGTCCAGCTCTGACTGGAGGAGGGAGCAACTGCTGCGTGATAGAAAGGCTGCTTTCAGAGGGCTTTGGTGGAGGCGAGCGGCACACCGCAGCACCAGGTACTAATTGAGAAACAAGCAAAAACGATATGCGCCATCACATTAGAGTCACCGATAAGACCGGAAGAAGTGGCTCAAGTTGTAGAAAAGACCCAAGAATATAGCATCAAAGTTGATAAGTTGGAGACACCACTGCAATGTGGGCTGGCTTCCTCCACCAATTAATCAAGTGGCGTAAAGGTGTTGTTCCATAGGTTGAGTGAGAAGGCAACAGCAATACCATCCCTAGGAGCATCAAGGAGGGTCTTAAAAACTCAGAGGAAACTAAAAGGACAATAGGGGTGTTTCTTTGTGTTGCAGCTTGTGAAATAAAACTTAGAAGAATCATTGTCAATTGGAAATGAAATTTGATGCTTTATTGTGCAGACCTACTAGGTATCCAAATATTTTGGTCCAGCTCCGAAGTCAAAGTTGGACATTTTAACACAGGATTCATGGGCAGCCTTTAGTGGTCAGTTCAGGACCTGCAGTTGTTTTTAACTTCAACGTTGGCTTTAACCTGGAAGTTAGAAAATTGGTGCTTCATTATAACACACTAAACACTCTTTTTTTCAGACTCAAGCCGGTTTAAAGGATTAGTTTGTCATGATAAGGGAGACATTGGGATGTGAAGTGTTTTTGATGCAATAAAATAGATCATTCCAGTATTTTAACAAAGGTGATCTGTCTGAATGCATCAAAACATATCCAAGATCATCCAAGACACACGTGAGAGACAGTCTTAGTGTACAATAATCTCATAAAAATCTTTTAACAATGCACAAGTTCATATTTTAGCAGCATGCTAAATTTGTAGATCACCAACAACAACAAATACTCCATCCTAGAACACAATGCCCAAATTAAAATAAAAATGCCCCTCTGCTTTTATTTTATTTTTATTTATTATCACATATTAATTCTGCACGGATTCCCATACAGGGCCTAAGATGATAAACAGTGCCAGCTGCTGTGCATGTATCTCGATGCTGCACAGCTGATATTAGCCGTCTCTGTGTTCATTCCAGAAAAATATGAGTACAGCACCCAGAAAGAAGATTTATCTGGATGTTCCAGCCAGCTCACTTGTTTCTCTTCATCCCAAGAGGGTATACTGATTGACCCTCAACTAGAACAAACCAAATCTTTAAGAAGAAGCCACAGATGATTAACATGGCAACAAATTTAATTTGGAGATTCCTCCCAGAGTTGTGCCAGTGATGGCAAGTCACAAGTTCATGTCAGTAATTATCAGCTTGGCACTCATTCAGTCAAGCACAAACACCCACACTGAAACACGAGTTGAAAACACAATCATCCACACACCAAGTGTGTATACGGGTTTGGCTGTGCGTTCGTGCACATGTGTGTTAGCAATCTCATGCTGCATTCTTTTGTTTTCCCCTTTCTTCACTTAACACCTGTTGTAGAATATGTATATGTGCATTTTTGGATTCTCGTTGGAAAACTTGTTATGTTGATATCACACTGCGTATTGCAGCTACATCAAGGTGACAGTTTGAAAAAAGGTGGGATGTTTTTATGCAAATTGCTGCAGGGATGAAGAGGAGTCTGAATAGAAACGAAACAAGGAAAATCCAGCGTGTGCAGGTATGTGCCGCACATTGGTGCTTCCGGGGGAGTTTCTGCATGTGCGGCTGCAGTTGTATGTTGTGTGTTTGTGTGAGAGTGGGGGGAACACATGTGCATATGTGAGTGGGCTCAGGTGTGCTGTGAACCCGGCAGATGGACGTTTGGAGCAGCTTTTTGCCCTGAAGCAAAAAAATGCACACACGCATCCAAACACGAGCACAAACACATTCACACTCCCACACACGGCTGTAACATTAACCTCGTGAAACTCTAGCCAAGTGAAAGCCATAAGAGAAAAAAAGAAAAAAGAAAGGGAAAAAAATCCTCCTCAGCACCTCGTCCATATAGTCCATATCGACGTACCGATCCAGTATTCCAACTGTCCAAACACAGGGTAAATCAAAACCTCTCTAATATTCTAACATTTCCTCTGTGTCCTGAAGATACCTTCACAGGATTTTGAGACATCTCTGCTTTTAGCACTGAGGCGTTTTCAACTGGAAATATGATCATGAAGTATTATGCATGCACCAGTAACTGCTACGATCAGTTCTGTTCACAGAAATATAGAAAAAGCTTTTCAGTGTTTCCATTTTGATTTATTTTAATCTGTATGTCCATGAAATATTTTGCCAGTCCTGCAACAGAGACGTTTGCTTCACTTGACCTCCCTGATGGCGCTCTGACAGATGCTTTTTACTGGTTAAGTGCTGCTTGTTCATAATGTTGCTGCTCTGGAAAATCCACACTGAGGCTCTAAATGTTCTCCACAATTAAAGTAAATATGATGGTCAAATTGAAATATGTAACAATACATTCAACAATATGCAAAAGTAATTGCCTCCTCCTTTCAACGTGTATTTTTTTGTGTAAGATAATAATAAAAATCAACTGATTGTACTGGGTCCTAGCACTGGTTAAACACTACCTCGGATAAATAATGGCATGTAACTTTTTTCACCATGTTATTGTTCTTTAAAAGGGAAAAATAGGACCAAAAAGGGAAAAAAGAACAATTTGGGCAAATCTAAGTACCTCTTTACAGCTTCTGATAAATTGACAAGGGTCCGTTGCAGCCTGGTGCTGCTGATCATCAGCACCAGGCTGAACTGATCTTCAGCAAGTGTGCAGACCTCAATGAGAGCAGATGCTTTGGTGGTTGACGGGTCTGAAGAATCCAAGTGTGTGTAAACATAAGAGCCAAAAGAACGACATAAGTGCTGATAGAGATAGAATAGCAATTGTTTTTGCACGTCAGTATTAATGCATGTAAATGTTAAATAACCGTGACAGCACAAGAAGATGAACAAGCTGAAGAAGTGCAGTTTATTCAGAAAAAGAACATGGAAGCACAAATGAGGTTCACAAAACTGCATCTGAACAAAAACCACAAGACATCTGGGACAATGTCCCATGGACAGATGAGATGTAAGGGGAGTTGTTTGCCAGTTGTTTTCCAGAACCATTTTTGACAAAAACTAAATACAGTTTCAGCATTTCACAATGACTGTTAAGCAGTAGAGTTATGATGATGTGGGGCATGAGGACCTGGACACCTTGCAGTCATTGAGTTGACCATGGACTCCTCTGTACACCCACATACACTAGAGACAAATGTGAGGACATCTGTCCTACAGTTCGGTCACAACTGGGTCATGGAGCAAGGCAATGATCCCCAGCACACCAGATCAGAATGGCTGCCAAATAATGGTCACATCAACATCCAGATGTTGCCCCAGTTGAAATGCTGTGGTAGGACAACACATCAGGGACGACACATCAGAGATGACACTTCAGACAGATGATACAACAGTAATGAGATTTTTAATGTTGTAAAGAAAGAATCCTTTAATCCCATTACAACTCAGTGAGAGGCTGATCAAGTCATGCAGAAAACTCCTGCTGCAGGTTTCTGCTGCTAAAGGTGGACCTGCAAGCTGCAGAATCATGGAGGTACTTAGTATATTTTTTAAAATTCAATTGTGTTGTTTGTTTGAGGATGCACTCGCTTAATACTCAGACCAACTATAATCAGTTCCTAATGCTAATGTTTGGATAAGAGTGTATGTTATCTACCACCATGTACAATGATTCTCACATATCCTCCCCTCCCTCCAGCTCTCATAAAGCCAGAAGGACACAAATATAACATCAGATTGTCCTTCAGAGAAGAAGGGAGCGAATTTTCCTGAATTCCTGAACATAATCCATAGATAGAAGCTTTCACTTTCATTTTCCATCCATGAGTGGATGGCTTTTGTCACCTTTTCCACATTTGGCATCTTTCACCTCCGTGTGCCAGTGTTTGGTCTCCCCATTCCAGGCTTGCCTTTCCGTGGCAGCTGGTGATGGAGGCATTGAGTGATGGTGGGGGAGAGGAGGGGTTGCTGTGGGGAGAGTTTGAGCACTCTCCCAGAGGAGCCCGTCCTGCCAGCCCAGTGCCACAGATCAACAGTCAGCCAGCCAGCCATGCACTGACCTCATCTTTCTCTCTCTCTTTTCATTTGTGTCTCCTTCTACCTCGTTCTCCCTCTCTGCCTGAGGCACTTGCTGTCCCTGTGTCTCCTTCCTCCGCCAACTGCCTGTTCGCTACCAACAGTGCATTTCTGTCTGTCTGCTTCTCTGTTATTCTTCCAGTCATGCTGTCTGTCTGTCTAGGTGCATGGCTGTCTGTCCATCTGCCTGTCTCCCTGCCAGCCACTGGCCCTGGCCAACACCACTCCATCAGAGAGAGTCCAAGCTCAGTCGTACTGCCAATCTGCTCCACTATCTGTATTTGTCATCTGTTTGCCTCTCTTTACCTGTCTGCCCATCCATCTGTCTCCTTATTTGTTTATTAGCCCGTCTTTACTGTATGTCTGTGGCAAGGAACTGTGTAAGATGGCAAACAAACCCTCAGGGAAACACATTCTGTCCTTTTTTATAAGCTGACACGCCTTCCTGGAGGATTATTGAATTTTTTGTGACAAGTTTGGTTCAAAATATCACACAGAGTTAAAGAAAAAGAAAATCAGCTGCACCTTTGCAGCTCTGTTGGTAGTGAATCATTTTGGAGGGAGGAGCCAGCTACTCAATGCCACCCTGATTGGCAGATTTTCAGGCTGACAGATCCAAACAAAGTGAGAAGATTGTGTTTAATCAAAGTTTTTGGGCTGAGAGTCACTTCAGCAGGGTTGTTACGTCCTTTCCAGAAAAAAGTTTTTTTTTTTTTGTTTTCCATACTATATGCCACCTTTTAGCCTTATAGCCTTAAAGGACACATATTCTGGCCCTTTATCAAAAGATGACAATTTCCTGAAGTCCTAATAAAATGTCTGTGACATGTTTTGGTCTAAATAAAACATAGATACAGGATAATAACATTCTTCTCAAACATGTCTTTCCAGCTTTGTCACATCAAAACAAATTATGAGGTTCAGATTTCAGATCATCCACATGTCACTTATAAAAAGACATTTTTAAATGTTACTTAAGCAGCAGCCTGATGTAGCTGCCCTTTAAATTATTTTATTATTTTATTTTATGCTGTTTTTTAATTTAATTTAATTTAATTTTTTCCAATACAAGCATTTTTAACATTTGTTTAAAGTGTCATTGACAAAGTAAAGTTGTTTACATGTGGAAGCACAAGACTGAGCTTTCCAAAGACCAGCTAATGATTAGAAATAGACATGAAATGCAGACAAGGTGAAGTGTAAAGCTCAAACATTTGATGCAGGAGAAAACTGAGAGTAAAAAGAAAAAAAGTTTTGACCATTTTTCATCCCAACAGATCATCATGGGGAGTGTAAAATCCCTGGGAGGTGTGATGGATGAGCTTGTAGTACTGATGCAGAGACAGCAGGAGTATGGTGTTCTTTGAGACACAGCTGCAGGACCATGTTCTGGACTCCAGCATGTCTCCACGTGGGTTCAAACCATACAGGCGGACTAAAGACTTCAGGTAGACCAGCAGCAGTGGGGTAGGGCTGCTTGCAATGCTTTTTTTAAAAACACATAGAGTCATGCTAGACATGAAGCAATAGACATTACATTTTCATTTCAGATTTCCTCACTGCTGAAACAAGTTCTGACAACATCTGAACCTGATGACAGTTGCTTCTGTAGCAGCCTCCTGCACTCCAAAACCCAGCAGCCACTTCAAGTCCATGTGGACTAAGTTTGATTTCAGTTCTGCTCACTTTGCTTCACTTTATTGGTTTCTTCACATTTCAGTGGTTTTTAAGGCAAGTGTATCTGTGATCTTCTTGAACCCCTCTGCTGTTATTCATCTGCTTCATGATATAAAATGACTAACCATGGTCGGCGCTATAATAGAACTGTTTCTGAAATTAGGTGATATCAAACAAGGTTTGCTCTTTTAGCATGGAGGAAGTCATTTTGAAGTGAATTTGACATTAAAGAACAAGAGTTCTGGAGATAAATGTCCTGCACAGTACATTTCATCACAGCAAAGCAAGCACCATCACATTCTCTTTTGTCAACAATAACTTTTCATTCAGTGTCTTTCCAAACAAGATGACCTGAACTCGCAGCTTCTAGAGATGCTTAGTCATCATGCCAACTGCCTGCTTTTACTCCTCACATCTCATTCACAGCTCTGTGTGACTTTTAGAAGATGTTTCTTGAGTTAGAACACAGACTCTCCTCCCTTTTCACACCATCTTCTCTGCATCTTCGCCTCTCACTCCCCCATGTCCTCTCTATTCTTGTCTCAACAGGAGAGCAAGGGAACGTTTGACTGGCTCCTCTCAAGGAAAGACTGCACCGCCAGCTCGCTCGGCAGTCAAGGACAACTCTGATAGAGGAAGAACAAAAGAAAAGGGTAGAGGCAAAGGGCAGAGAGAGGCTGGTGATGAGAAACAAGCATGCTGTGGCGCAAGGGTCTTTGAAATTGTACGTATTGTAAGATAATAATGGCGTGTAATTCTCTCTTTCACTGGCACTGACTTTTCCCCTGCACTACTGTCCACAGGTGGAAATGGAGAGGAAATTTCAATCTGGGTCTATTTTACATATCACACACAGCTCAGCAGACTCCATCCAGTCAGCAATCTTTGCTGCATTTATTCATTAAAATGAATTTTTTGTTTGTGAGCATCACAGACTGCATCCATATCTTGGTGAATTGATCATTTTTCTGTCTTATCCTGTGCATCTCACATTCTCTGTGTTCCTGTTGTTGACAGTTGTTTCAGGAATACATTTCCTTCTATTATTTGCCTATACAGCAATTATTTAAACCCTTTCAACCTGACAGACCTGGTACCATGTTCAGAGAGGTGTACTAGATCATCTTGCTTCTGTTTGTGTCTCTTGCCTTCATACCATATGTTCAGAAGTCCGTTCAGTCCTGCACAAAACTGTCTGATGTCATGTAGTTATAACGCTCCTCCTGATGTTTTGGAGTGTAATTTTCTTCCAATATACTGAAAATATTCAACTTGCGTGAAAGCAGCATTCATAGCTAGCCGGCTGTTGCTCTGGAACAATGAACTTCCTTTGTTTGTTAAAGCATATTGTGGAATTGTACAGGCTCCAAGTGTAAGCTGTTGTAAACATTAT
The DNA here is from genome assembly GCA_028564865.1 of Zenarchopterus dispar. Classification (NCBI taxonomy): domain Eukaryota; kingdom Metazoa; phylum Chordata; class Actinopteri; order Beloniformes; family Zenarchopteridae; genus Zenarchopterus; species Zenarchopterus dispar. The sequence goes on from JAOWBL010000015.1 coordinate 13,607,239, forward strand.
TGCTCTTTTGCAATGAGCTGGTGTTCAAGGACCAAGCCATCAAACTGTGCTTCCTTTAAGTCCAGTGTGTCCAAAAGTGTCATGGTTTTAATCGAGTTTTGTTCCTCAGTTCTCCTGTTTGGTTAAGTCTAGTTTTCCACCATCCTTTTTGCTGTAGATCTGTTTTATGCTAGCTAGTTTTGCTTACTTCCTGTTTTAGCTCGAAAGTTTTTGGCTTTATTCCACTTCAAACACAGAGATCTAAACATGTTCTTCCCTCTCTCTATGCTTCAACCGAGTCACTGCTAAGATTTGACATTTCAGTAAGTCCAAAAAAATGAATCCTTGTCATGTGTCGAATCTCAGATCACTAATGGTTAATGCTGCACCGTTGGTGGCAGCGAAAACATGCCGCTGTCTTCTTTTTTTTTAACTGAGAATCTAGTAAATGAACGTCACTCTGCTTCCACTATGTCAACACGACAGTCTTTGAGAGATTGATGTGTCCAGCATTTACATTCAACTTCCTGGATGTTTAGGAAATTCAGGTACTTGCACTGTACTTCCCATCAACAGAGAGGGCTTTTAACCAACTCAGAATTGGTACTGGTGCAAGACCCAGTTCTAAGCATGTCCTACAAAGAAGTATATTGCTTTTCCACTTGCCAGAGAGCACTGGAAAGCCAGGAACCTACATCAGTTATTACGTCACCAAAGTGGAAGCAGGAAATCCATAAAAGGAGCATGAATGACTCAGAATAACAGTGATGGAAATTGAATTTTGGTATGTGCAGACACTGATCCTGGCCCTAATAGTTGTTTGGAGTCCAGAATTGACTTTTTGTAACTTTCTGCCATCAACATTGGTGGCGTTTGTTTTCAGAACATAAGAAAATCTTTTTGTAGTCACATGGTCACTGTACGGTAGATGTATTTTTGATGTATTGTTAAATCAATAAGAATGAATCCAGAATTTCCTGGTATGATATATGTTTTAACCCTGGAGAACCCATGGGGTCAAACTTGACTGCCATTTTTTAGTTCATAATTTATCAAAGAAAAGAGCTGTTGGGTTCTCCAGGGTTAAACTCACAGATGTTGTATAAATATCTATCATTTGTATAGTTTTGGTTGGTTACAATCATCACAGGCCCTGCTGTAATATAGTAGTTCTTTAATTTGGCCAGCAGGGTTTGGAGGCCAGTGTAGGACCAGTTTTCTTGTCATTGTTTCTGAGGTTTCCTCACAGCCAGCGGATGAAAAGCAAAAAACTGGCTAAGTCTGGCACTAACATGCTAGCTGGGCTGTGATGTCATCAACTACACAAATACACTGCTGCTCCAATTACAGAAGCACTGAAGGGCAATCTCCCATTCTCTGACGCTCACTCTCTGAGTCAACCCCTCAGTTGGACTTGCCAAACATGAACTATCTAATATGCAAGAACACCTGGTGGACTCTGAACTGAGGAACAAGTTTTGTCTCATCTTTTCTCCTTCCACACTGTTGTTCCCCTTTGTCTTGTTTTGTTTTGCCTCTTATTAAATTGAAATGTTTGTTTGCTACTCTGGCCTCCTAGCCTCTTGCATTTTGGTTCTCCATATTTCCGTCATAAAAAACAAAAAATACTTTAATACTGCCCAAAACAACTCTCCAATTGTATTTTTGTCCAGAAAAACTAAATTTAAATGTCTGAGTTATGTCAGGCATGGTCGAAGATCAATACAACACTAGAAATTGGCTCAACTGTATCTTATTGGGTGTAAAAGAAAATTAACCAAGCTCCTCTTCCAGTGACACCAACCATTGTAAAAGCAGCTCAGAAGCCCCAAAGAAAATTTAGCCAAACTGATGCGTTTACTTTTGGTGTGTCAAATTTTTGTCTATAAGTATTTCATCAAGTACCAAAGTAAATGTCTTCTGTAAATGTTGATCTCATACCTTGTCATGGCCATCTTGAGTCTATCTGTATAACTATACAGTCCAAATGAACAGCACAGAACCCATAATGCAGAGATCTCCTTGTTAGTACATGTTGGCCCTACATATTTCCACCCATCCGTCCATCCATCCCTCCATCCATCCAACTACATAACTCCATAAACACAAATGACACACTACCTAACAACCGCTACTTTAGAGTTTGTATATATCTGCATATTTTCTTCGTCTTTGCAGCAATTTTTTGATGTCAAAAATTTAAGTGAAGACAAAGCTGACCACTTTAAAAGCCTCAGAGGAAATTCTCAGGTAACCTCTTATTTGAGGTTGTAACCATTCAGCGAGACCAAAACTATGAATATGGGCTCCATGGTTGTGAAGCTACTTTATGTGGTTTTTTTTTTTTTTTTTTTAGAAATTTCTATTTAGGCAACCAGTATTTTAGAGTTCCAGGGCTTGTAGAATACTCCAGAATCAGATTGTTTTTGTTATACATCAGCCACATGGTTTTATAATCAAATGTGACATCCAATAAAGAAAAAAAAGCAAAAACACTGAAGTAAAGTGTTTGTTAGTGTGTTCCTTTCGGTCTTTGTATCTCAGTGTTTACTCCCACAGAAAGCACCGCGCTCTCACTGAGCACGTTTAAATGCCTCAGCAGCTCGATTGCTAATCCCTGTTGTGGATTGGCCCCGTTAGTGGTTCACAGCTTTTGGAAGAGAGGCTGGCAGTGAGGTGGGGGCTGCAATGGTGAAAATGGCCTGTGTTTCTGCTGCACTGATAGATGTTATCTGTGTCAGCCTTTTTTTCCTCCTCCTTTCCTCCTTCTTCATCCTCCCTCGTGTTCCCTGTGTTTCTCCTGATCCTTCCCTGTCCTCCTCCTCTTTCTTCTCCTTTCTCCTCCCTTCTCTTCCAATATTGTACCCAGATGCAGAGAAGGCATCTGTGGGGTTCCTTAAAAGTGTGCCTGGTTGAAACCACAGAGCCTAGCATCTGCTGCTGGCACACATTATAAGGAAAGAGATAAATAACCAACCGCTGATAAAGACGCTAGGATTCTCTCCGAATCTTTCCATCCCTTCTGCCTGGAAACCCTTGGAAATGAGATGAAAGGTAGCCAGAATCTGTTAGGGAGGAGAGGGTTAACCAGCTTTACAGTTCCTCTTCCAGCAAACTCACTAATAACCACCAATTATTGAACTGTACACCGGCGTACAAGAAAAAAATAAAAGACCCTCGCTGCGTTAGTCATGATTGTCAGGCTCAAGATATTTAATGGGCCAACCAGTTTTTCAACGAAAGTAGACCAAATTAGGTCTGATTATTTTATTGTTTCTTCCACACAATATAGAAACCTTCTGATCAGACTAACAAGCTGAACATGCCAGGTGGCTGTCTAGCAGCCCATCTCCGATCCATCAACAGAGACTGACAATATAGACAGCTAGCAAGGGATCTCATTTGAGGCGACTAATCAGACAGCGGCGTGCTTTGTGCTGCAGTGGAGCCCTCCTGAGACCAAAGCTTGGGAGATGAGGGGAACGAATCATCTGACTCTGCCAGGGAAGATGCACCCAAACACGGGGGCCGAGGGAGAGGCAGGCAGGCTGCAGGAGCCGGGGCTGTAATTAGGTGCCCTGAGCCTGACGCCCACACGCCTCGACTGAGACGCAGTCCCTCCCTTCCTCCCCTCTACAAATAAGCTCCAGGGCTCCTGCACAGTCGCACACAGGTGCAAATACACACATTACACAACTTATAACCAGGCAAAAAGGAAACTATAACTTGTTTCAGTTCTAAGGTTTTACATATGAGGACAAGGTAAATTAAAAAACGTCAGGTTTTTACTGCATCTTACAAAAAGGTCAATACAATCTCAGATTAAAAACTGCATGTAAGATATTAAGGTTGTTGTTCTTTAGGAGATGAAAATTGTGACAAAATGCAAAAGGGGAGTCTGAAATACAGAGTACACTTTTACTGTTTCCTGCAGAATTATGAAGGTAGGTAATTGATCATCATCAGGCATCCAAGCCTCTTTTAAAACAGATGTTCTGGACGTTTGCTGGTCTGAAGAGTTCAGTTGTGTGTTAACTCAGTTCTAAGGGGGAAAGCTATAATCTTACAGGAGTAATTGTAGTTGTCCATCAATCTGAGAAGGTTGATATAGATATTTACAAACAACTTGGAGTTCAATGTTCTACAGTGAGAAAGATCATTTATAAGAAAAAAGTCTTCTCAGGAGGAGACCAACAAATGTGGCACGGTTGCATCTCTACAAACCATGACACTTGTGTGTCCTCTGGACAAACAAAAACAAAGTGGAGATGCTTGACCATCATTCACCATGCCATGTTTGAAGAAAACTAAACAGCATAACTAAAGCACAGAGGTGGTGGAGTGATGATATATCGTTGTGTTGCAGCAGGACCTGGATATCTTGCAGTCCCAAATAGAGTGTGAACTGACAGTAAACCAGAATATTCCAGACCAAAAATCTGAGGCCTGAAACTGAGTCATGCAAGAAGATGATGATTTCAGGCATGGAACCAAATCTACAACAAACTGGCTAAAAGGTAAAGGATTAAGGTGTTATAACAGTCCAGTCCAGGTCTAGACCTCAACCTGAATGAACTGCTGTGATGGGACTTTAGGGGGTCTTTAGATTAACAAAAAACAAACATCAAATACATGAATCAATGTTTTAGAGATGAGTAAGACAACATTATCACAAAATGTTAAATGCATTCCCTTGCAGAAGAAGACTTCTCTAGTAAAACAACAGTGGATCTGCTCAGAAACAATTCAATGAACTGTCTGATGTATCCCCTCAATCTGAACATCACAGGGTGAAAAAGATCCATAGTTAATGTTCAGTACCAAAGACTGCAGGACCACCACTGACTGAGCTGTTTTGAGGGTCTTCTTCATATTTTCACAAGTCTGTGCTAACAAGATGGCACATCAACCACAAAAAAAAAAAAAAAATACCTGGATGGTGTCACCCTTGAAGGATCAGAAGACCGGCTGGATATATTGTACAAAAAATTAATGGCTCATTTTGAGAAAACAAATTGATATGTTGCCTCTATGACATTAAAAATTAGAAATCAGGCTCTTAATTTGATATGACAGTGGCATAACCAAAATGGTTACTGAGTGCTAAATGTTAAACAGATGACACAACAGCCTATACATGTTCCACTGTGGACAAAAATAGAAACCAAAAATTCAGTTCCAAGCTCCACATGGGAAATAAAGGCTTGCTATCTCAACTGCAGAGCCTGTCTCCCCATCTCCCCTGGTTCATGAGAGCAGAACACACTGGAGCGCTGGCTTTTGACCACGGCAATTTTAATCAGCCTTTTTCACACTTCATTGGGAATTCATCGCCGCCTTCCCCTTCAAACATTGTTTGGGAGAGTTATCAGCAGCAGGCAGCATATCCGGTAATTATACATGCAAGGTAACGCTGGGAGCTGCGCTGAATATTTCAGCCAAATGCATGTGCTGCTGAGAGCGCTGGAGGGTACAAATGCTTCATAATACTGGGTCTGCAGCGGCGCTGATTGAAGAATGGTGTCTGAAAGTCGTATCCTTCACTGGACTGGTTGTGAGCTGAGCTAAAATATTTAGTTTGAAGCAACATGGCTGTCAAACAGTAAATTGCTGTGTTAGAATAGTGAAGGTGTAACGCTTTGAAGGGGACATGTTTTTTTTTTAAAAAAAAAGATTTCCACATGTATGAAAGCTCATATATGGGTTTCTGAAGTGACTACCAAATCAAAATCGCAGACATAAAACAGACCTGTCTCTTCATTCTTCCGTCAGTGGGTCAATCAGTTCTGCAGGATTTTGAGATGTTCAGAGGCTCAGATCAAAGTAAAATCATCCAGCTTCCTCATCTTTATCTCCAACAGTTTTCACCTGCTGCTGCATTTGCTGTATGACAGACAAGGGTGGAACAAAAGGTGGGTGGAAAGAGGGTGTAGCTAGAATTTATGTTGCATTATCAACATTTGTCTCAGCCTTATATGATGTGTCCCTAAAAACTAAACAATAATAATAATATGAGGCGATTCCACCATAACCAAAATAAAGATCAACATTGCAAAACCCCACTGAGCAAAATCAGAGTTAAATCAAGCCTTGGCCCATTATTAGATGCCAATGAGTGTGAACTTTCATCATGGACCAAAAAAATAGATTAGATCAGATTACAGTAGATTCAACTTCATTGTCATTACACATGCAAGGTATAAGGCAATGAAATGCAGTCGGCATCTAACCAGAAGTGCAAAGAGCAACAAGAGCAAAACAAATAGTAAATTAGCATTATGTAAAGTTAAGAGCAGTATATACTGATAATGATTAGAAGAGCAGTTATGTACAGAAGGGGCTATATATATCGTATAGGAGGATGGAATAAATTAGTATAGTCTACAGAGGGCAATGTACAGTTGTAATACCCACGTAAAAGTGCTGTGAACATACTATAACCACACTATAACCAGTGAAGGTATATGTACATATAAACGTGAGCATTATCTATAAT
>JAOWBL010000015.1:13618936-13635995 GCA_028564865.1 Zenarchopterus dispar
GTAATTGAATGTATGTACTTGTATGTTCGTGTGCACATTTGGAATGTGTGTGAATTTGCACACATTCCCTTTTCTCTCTCTCTCTCTCACACACACACGCACACACACACATGCTCACTCACACACCGTTTTATGTTTGGCTCCTTTTCTTTTATGTCTGTCTTTTGCTATCACACCTGTCTCCTAATGTAATACATCTCATCACAAAGACACATCACACAAACACTACAGTGATCACCACACTACACACACTGCACACACTGTCATTGTCTTTTTGTCAGTCTTGTACTTTTGTGTTTCACGTTGTTGGTTTGGTCCTCCTAAGCAGAATTAGGAAGTCAGACATTAAAGTATGTGAGATTAAACTATCTAGGAGGACTGGTGAAGGACACATGCCTCACATTAATGCACCACATGAAAATATCTGCTGCAAGATTAAAATGCATATATATATCCATTGGATAAAGATTGTACCAAATCATGGTACTAACCATTAAAATATATGCAGACAAAAAAAAAAAAAAAGAAAAAAGAAAAGAATCATACATCAACACGACATGAATGTCTTTGGCTGGGTCGCAAATTCCTGGAACTTTTGAAATTGGAAACTGCTCATACAAATTAACAGAAATATATGGGAATTATTTGAAATGAAGTGAAAAATGTCATAAGTGCAGCTTGTCTCATGTTGGATAACTGAAATATTCTTGGGAAAAACATAATTTGGCATAACTTTGGTTAAAATATTCCCACCATGTACATTCCTCCATCACCTGCAGAGATTACTTTATGGCATTCAATCCAAAAACTACATCCACCTGAGTAAGGTCTGGTGATGTTAGAGGGGAATTTTTCAGTGACTAAAAGCACCTGGACAGAGCATTTGGAGAAGGACGGTCATCCAACCTGAAAGACATAGAAGCAAGTCTGCCAGAGGACAAAATGCTTCCGACAGGAATTCATATCTGCGGGAGCACCACTCATCACCAAATTAGAGGCAACACTATCTTAAAGGGTATGTTTGTGTACATTGCTGAAATAAACGCAGAGGTTATGTCATCAAATAGGTTAATATTGCTGATTAATTAGCAAACATTTTCTAGCTTCCCTCTAAAAGACTGTTGCTGAGTTGTGAGCAGAGAAGTTCTGAGTGTTTCATTATTGAGCTGATCCCAAGTCTTTACCTGTTTCATTTACACCATGGTGCTAGTTTCATCACTACAAAGTTTCTGCTGGCTCTCAGGTGTTTGTGGCTGGTGTGTGCTGGAGAGCTCATCTAGCACTTGTGTATGTGTGTGTGTATGTGCATGTGAGTGTGTGTGTGTGTGTCGCTTTGGGATCCTCAACAATGAGATCGCTGAATCTCTTCAAAATTTCTCTCGCTAAATAAATAATACATTTTAAGGATTGCTGCCATGAAAACTGTGATTTCTTGATATTTTTTGCATAAGGTCATCATCCCAGTGAGTATGGTACGAGTCCCAAGCCCAGTCATGATGAAGTCAAAGTTCTCAGCAGTCTGGTGAAATGCCATACGCAGCGGGACCTTTGAGCTTGGGTACATGTCTGCTTCTGATCAACAAACATCCATGTTTGGATGTGCAAAGAAAGCTTGCCTTCACTCTCATAAATTCATGTCAATTCCAATTGAATTTTTCCAAATTAGAATATTTTTATGAGATGAACGTCCCATAGAAATTTTCAGAAAAAAAAAATTCTATCCCTTTGCAGAATAACTTGTTATATATAAAATCCTTGAATTTTAACTTAGCATCTGAGAACAGCAGCAAGCCATTTTTTTTTTTTAGTGCAAAGCTGGAATTATTGTCTTGGCTGTATGTGATGGGTTTCCTGATAACTGCCGCTGTGACAAAACTGTTACTCTAAGACTACAAAACAGCTAAAGTCTTAAACAAAGTCATTGATTCGACTGAAGTGCAAACACTGAAAGTTATATTGTCAAGGCAAAAAATGGCTTTTTCCAATTCAAAAGCGGCACAATGGAACCAATTCAAAAGTGGCTGTCTTTCCACCATCCCGTCTGCGTCCGAGTTGGATTTCAGCTCGTCACAGCCAGACGTCAGCAATAAATGGTCAAAACTGAATCTAAATTATTGTTGCCCAAACAAAAGCTGTATGTTCACAAAACAAAACTATTGATCTGGGCTGCATTTCCAGGAGTCTCTGTGGAAGTCAGCGAGTTTGTCAATATTTATGCATCTTTGTCTGTTTATGTTCCAACTGTTGCAAGCATTGCCTCAACTTGCATATTTTCACGAATGCATGCAAACATGCCTCCATCCACACATTTGGTGCTGTGTGTGTGTTGGATGAGCCGTCAGTCCTAAAGAGGGCCTGCGCTGCTGTCATGCAATGACACCTCTCATTTGCTGCTGTCCTGTGAAGCGGAGCTGAAGGCAGAGGTCAGGCCACCCTCACAGAGACGCCACGACTCAGAACACATCATGTCTTCCTGCCTCCCTCAGCCGCGCACACACAAGCCCACACAAACACACAGTCATGCATAAAACAATCACAAACACCTTCATTTGCATACACACAAGCACAGAAGCACAGATGCACGCTTGCTCAAGCTCCACAAATCAGCCGCATTGATTTGAATTTTCAATTAACTGTGCTTCTTGTCCAACATCCCACAAATACGTTCAGAAACAGCACAACAAAAATAATGCCATCATAACTGGATGTTTCACTGTCGTCAACAATAATTACTTTTGATTGAAGCAGTTACAGGTGAACACAATGCCCTCTTCACGCCAATCCTTCTTGCACATAAATGCGAGAAGAGACGTAGAATGTTTCTGCGGCTCTGCGTTCAATAATCAACTACTGTCCCATCACCTCCAGGCCCCCCGCTTACTCGCTGCCATGGGCTGCCCGCTCGTCCCGACCAGTGTCACCAGCAATTACCTATTAGACAGACTAATATTCAGCCAATATTGCAAGCATGTGACTGGGGGATTTTAGAGTGATCAAAACCGACAAATCTGATTTACAGCGCCCACATAAATAAAGAGACTGAGCCCTCCCTGATTGCCCCATTGAATAATGGATGCCTGTTTGGTAATCATTTTCCAATATCACACCACTTTCACATAGACTGTTCTAGTCCTCGTCTCTCTGCTCTAGTTTCTCTCTCCTTCCCTCTTTCTTTTCTCCATCTGCCTTATGGTGGATCTGTGACCCCCAGAATCCAGGGACCTGCTTGACTTTCAGAGATGGCACCATTACCAAGGAGGTGTCTGCTGCTATAGCCCAAATATTTTCTGAACTGACTCATGTTACCATTGTTCACAGAAACAAAAGGTCAGGCGGTACTGATGTTCGAGCTCATTCAATTGTGAAAGCTTTGCAAACTTACCAGCGTTAAAAGGAAAGTCAGTTTCACCTCACAGGGAAATCACTTTCTACAATAGCACAGGTAAAACAAGGTAAGGATGGCTCTTTGTTCATCGGAACGGTGAGCATTTCATATTCCACTTGCTGGTTTCCTTCACAGCATTTCCACTAAAAGCAATACAAAACATTTGTGTTTAATCATAATTATGCTTTACTCAGAAACTCTACAATGCAGCTTTCTCTTCAGCGAACACAGTTTTGTTTCTACAGTGACAAAAATATTGATTATATTGTCTTTTCCTGTTTTTTCTTGGCACCATTATAAAATCGTAAAGGAATATTCTGGAGTCAAAACAAGCTTCTGTCTATTTGTGATGAGTTTTAAATTATCATTTGGGACCAAAACAATATAAATTGAAGCAGATTTGAGTTTGAATGAAAGATGTGTTTCCAGCAAAATGATTATTAACTTTAGCAAAAGGGCCAATGAACCTACGTTAAAATAAATGACTATTTTAAGACTTTTTTTATATGCCATATATATTAATGGTTAATACCATGATTTGGTAAAACCTTGATCAATGAGATGTATGTGAATTTTAATCTTGCAGCAGATGTTAGTTTTTTTAATCTGTGTGTGTGTGTGTGTGTGTGTGTCTTTCATCGGCCCTCTTTGACAGTCTGATCTAACATATTTTATTAACGTTTGAAGCCTTATAACTATTTTGGACTTCTGACAGGACACAGTGGACAGTGATAGTGTAATTAGAGTCCCGACAGACAACCTTAAAATCCATAAAGTTTAGAAAAAAGGGCTGTTTGTGCAGGAATCTCTGTCCATAAATCTGTATAAGTCCACGACTGAATGCTGCAAAAAGTACTGTCAATATTCAGTAAAGTCTTCATGGTCTCTGCTACCACATAACTGGATCAGAACTTATATATTTATGACGAAATAGGTAACCATTAGACAGCTTACTTGTACTCTTTCAACAAAACTTCAGCAAACAGAGAGAAACTAAAAACTGTCCTATTTAGTGATCTTTTTGTACACATACAAAGTTAAAATGACCTGTACAGACCCTGCCCACATTTTAACATATGTGCTGGTGTCAGAGGGTTATCACAGCTTAAAATAGCAGTTTATTTTGGTGAGGTTGATTGCTCCAACTTGTCATTTTCCTGCAAACATGTCTTCCATTCTCATACAAACCTGCTCCCATTCACATCATTTCGGCTCCTCGGGAAAATCATCTAATAATACACTCAGCTGTTTTAACTCTGGTATTTACCTTTGTTAACAGTTTAATGACACTCATACACTTGATTAAGAAGAAGAGAGTGGGATGTTGAAAATACCTGATTCAGAGACAAGTGGCCTTGGCATATTTCAGTTCTTTCTTCATTTTTCTTCTGTTTAAAGGCCAAATGGTGCCCACGGTGGTGCTGCAATATTTACTTTTACAACTAAACTCAGAACAGCAATGTCAACATTAAAAGAGCGCCAGTCAAACATTATAAAGAAAAACATGAAAAATGATAAGGACATGTAACTCTCTCTTATGCAATGATCTAATTTCTGTCAAAATGTGTTTCAGAGACAACCCATTGTAAACAGAACTTAAACTGATAGAATCACATGCGGTTTGTTTGTAACATTTGTTTTAACATACATTGTCATTTTTCATTTGAGATAAAGATGATGTTTCTGTAGTTGTGGCACTGAGATGTATCTTCAGATTCCCCCACTCTACCATGACCATCACGTCATAAAATCTCTCACCACGCTGTCAGGGTCTAGATCAATAAACCGACCAACAATGCTAGAATCATCTATGACCTTGCGAAGGTGTGTGAGATTTGTAACTGGAAAAAGTCTTGAGTAGTGAGGCTGCGGTGTTTCATAACAGCTCTGTTGGAATTGTGACTTTTTCCCATTGCTTTGCTTTGCTCCGTCAGTTATCAGCTTCCATGTAACTCCTGAATTCCAGATCTTTGTTTCAGCTCACGACTAAAGTCATTGGTTCAACAAGATAAATCCAACTCTTTGAAACAAACACAAACAATTAGCTTTGGACGCTAACAAAGCTCTGCTGCTCAGTACGAAGCACAAAGATGAAATGGGCTGATATATCACTGAGTTATTATATAATAACGTCACAGATGTTGATGAGAGGAAAACTGCTTCAGCTACAGAAAAGTAAAGTTGTCGTCCACAAGGATGTGTTAGCAGCTCTTGAAGGTCCCTCTAACAAACGGACAGCTATGAAAACTGACCTTCTAACTAAGGTCAGCTTGCTTACTGCCTTCGTGGTAGTTTTACTATTGAAAAAAGCCTGTAATACCTGTATCTTTACCTCCTATAGTGCCGTTTCATGTGACAGCTGAACTGCCGGTGTAGGTTGAGGTTTCAGAGGAGTCCTGATGCCACCACACTCATGGTAAGTGCTGTCATTCTGTCTTCTAAACTTTAAATATCTTAAATTTAATGGTGCACTGTTGACATTGATTTGATTTTTTTTTTTAAGTTCCAAGGAAACTGGTTGACTTGTTGACTAATAACAAGATAGCAGTACAAACAGATTTAGAACAAAACATGTCTTTGCAGAAAAATGATAATTAATGTTAGCGAGAGGGCCAATAGACGTACAATAAAACAAATATTATATTATTTAGCCTCTGACAAAACTTAAAAAAGATCATTCCATTTAAGGGATAGTGTAGCTAGAGTCCTATTTACAAAATGGCTGTTTGTGTAGGAATCTTTGTCCATAAATCTGTATAAATCCATGACTGAAGGTTGCACAAACTACTGTCAACATTCACTAAAGACTTCATGGTCTCTGCTCCCACATAACTGGATCAGAAATTATATATTTATAACAAAAAGGGCAACCATTAGACGCAGAAGCCATGAACTCTTACTTGTACATCTTTCAGTAAGACTTCATCAAACAGACAGAAACTAAAAACTGTTCTATTTGATGCAGTTTTTGAAAACACACAACTGCCCGATCAGTTAGTTGGACACGTAAACTGATCCAGGATCCAGCGTTCTCAGTCACTTTAATGAATCTTTGCACCCTGAGAAGATACTAATAAAAGTATTTCTGTTTATTTCTGTCAAGACAACTGAAATTAAATGATTACGAAATAACTGTGTTACGCTAACATCAACAACAATACAACATAACGAATAGTGTATTTCTCTAAACCAGCATGAGGTTCTTCATGCCTGGTGACATGTGTCAAGGACAAACACAGCTCTTGTGACATGCTATGTTTTTTTGTTTTTTTTTATGCAGACCAACTCATATGAAAGTGACTACAAAAGCTAATTGTAATCATCAAACGACGACACAGTCAGCCTGAAGCCCAGAGCTCTGATAATATCTTAGCAGTAGTCTGAGCAGCTCCTCCTTAGCTCCTTGTAATTTTCTTCAAGGCCCAGTTGTGCTACTAATGGGAAAAGGCCAAACCGGGTTATGAAAATCTTTATTTACAGCTGGCTGCCAGGCTGTGTGAAGTAGGTCACAGCAGCTCCCGAAATGGAACAAACCTCATTTAATGCTTCTCTTCTGAATGCGGGAAAGGCACAAACTCTGTGTTTTCAGAGCTCCTCAGTAAGAGCATCTTGACTCTACGGTTAAGAAGGTGTCTGTGGGAAACACCAGTTTTTATCAAACACAATAAAAAAAGAGAAAAAAACATTTGAGTTTTTAAAATAACACAGCTATGAACACTACAGCTATCATTCAGTGGGTTGATGTTGCATAATCCAATTTCAATTAAGCTTCATCTGTCAGGCAGATGTCCTTACAATTGTCTCTAGAAGACTGGTCTACACAGGACTTCATGGTCCACTGACAGGTGTCCATGTCCCATAGCTGCATTCATGACATCTTTACCACTGTGTTTGACTTTGGAAACTACTCACATGGTGCTAACCATTAAGACCAAAAACAGTACACTTTCAGGCCAGAGGACATAGATCTAGAAGTCTGCTGGTTTGTTCAGATGGGTTTCTCCTGGAAACTTCCAAACAAACCGCACTGGTTCAGTCTTCTTCTAATGGTGCCGTGATGGACATTTAGGATGCTCAGTGAGGCCTGCAGGCTATGAGATAAAGCTCTTGTTTTTTTTCCCATCAGCCTGACCTCTGGGTAATTTGCTGGGACATCCTGTCCTGGGGAGATTGACTACTGCCTTGAACGTTTTCAACTTGTGAATAATCTTTATCTGTAAAGTGTTGAGACTTTAAATTGTTTAGAAATGCTCTTGTAACCCTTTCCAGCAACCATTGCTTCTCTTAGGACACTCTTTATGTCTATCCGTCTTGGCAGTGTTAACACACCTGAATGTACCAGAGCAGTAAACTTCTGTCTGCCTTGCATCAAGGGTTGATCTCAAATATGTTACGTTGTTGATCTGAGGCTGTATTTCAAGTGGAATCAGATTATTATTATCATGCTCTTAAACAAACATGATACAAATGATAATAATGAAGAGCATAGTCTCTGTCTTGGAGGTCCAGCAATAAAATGGTGATGATCTCAGTGGCCTACAGAGGACGCAGCTTTGTATAAAGCTACTACAGCTTAATCAGGCACTTTATGTTTATCATCATAGGCCCAGACATTTGCAACTTCTACAGTATGTCAAACAGTTGTGGACAGGTGTGTAGCCGGTGTAGTCTCCTGCGGTGATGGATGTCTGTGGGAGGCTATTATGCCACAAGGTGAAAATGTCCATTAATCAGCCCCACTTCCTCCACTGCCTTGGCTTTCCCATTACCAGCGCACTCCAAGCAGCCTGATTGGTTTTTAATTGGCCTGCCCGCCAGGAGATAGATCACGTTTTCCCTGAGGAAAAGCACAAACGTGTGTGTGTGTGTGTGTGTGTGTGTGTGTGTGTGTGTGTGTGTGTGTGTGTGTGTGTGTGGTAGTGACGGGCACCCCTACTGTCTCTGGAGGAATACCCACGTTGAAAGTCTTTGCAAATCCTTATCTATATATTTAACTTAGGGACAGTCGATCTTTCACATATGTCATCATGACTTTTTTCCAGAAACAAGTGGTATGACCTTTTTTAATGTTATTGAGTTCCAGCTGAACAACTGTGTACAACTGCAACAACTCCACACATAAGTCAGTAAAATAAAAATAAAACAAAAAATTTAGTAGTGAGGTGTTTATATGTCTGACCTTCCTCTTGTCCAAAATAAATGTTTGAAACCTTAAAAAAATGTTCCCATTTCATTGATTGTAAAAATGAAGAGCATGCTAGAATAGAAATGAACAACTATTTTAACTTGATTTACAGGCTTGTGTATTAACCAGATGATTTTTTTTTTTTTTTTTTTTTACAGTTGCTGCAGTTGGAGCTATTATTTCCAAAAGCTGAAATTGTATTTAATCCCAAGTTTATAATATTCAGTACATGGCCATGTCAGACCTCTGCACTACCCACGTGGCCAAAGTTTCTTTTAAAAAAAGAAAAGTGTAAAATTTTTAAATTGTCATTAACTGTTAGAGTCAGTGTGTATGTATGTATGATTTTTAGGGGATTAAAGACCAAAAGACACTGTAAATTTTAAAAATATTTAGAAATGTTTCCCTGTTACTCTATAAGTAATAATAATAAAATAGTAACAATAATAACTGTAATATTTAATTGAATCAAAGTCGGGCTTCACAAGGCTACCAGAACTGTTTCACTGACTCGTTCATTTAGCGCCTGTCAAAACTGGCATACCACCTTTCAGTTATTAAAAATAAAGTCCAAAAATGCATCATGCAGGAACCTTTCCAGAATGTGCTGTAAATCAGGGTTTGAATCCGGCTGATGAATGTAAGATAATTAATAGTGCGTAGCAGTCGGCGCAGCAGGAATGTATGTGTGAAGGACACGGGAGCAGCTTCGTCTTCCACTGAGTAGATGCCACTATTGACAATGTGTCTGCTCAAATAGATCATCCCCCGCACTCCCGAGGCTGACCATGTCACGAAGACTGATTTCAAGACTGCATCGATTCCTTCTGGTATCCTCACAAACATTCACAAAGACACGTCTTCCCAGTGCAACCACAGAACGATCCTTCTGGCCTTCGTGTGAGCTAGTAGCACAGACAAAGACGTGCACTGGCTGCAGCTGTTTAAATGACTCCCAACTGCTGTTGGTTCACCACCATTTGAACCCAAACAGAGGTTATATTAGCCAGCCTGGCCATGGGAGGGACTCAGACGTGGAGACGAAAGCTGCGTAACTTCAGAGATGAATCCAGTTTACCAACATGTCACCCTGGTCAGATATTCACCCATTCAATTTACAAAAACCCTCGCTGGTGAAATGGGTCTGAACTTCTCCCATTTCCTCCAGTTTCCACCAGTGCATAATGTACTGAACCAAGGACAGCGAGGTGGAGTCGGGCTTTATAAGTCAAAGTGCAGAGGAGCGTCCAAGAGCCCCGACTCTTAAGAAGTAAGACTACTGCTGTTAGCATGAAGTAATTGTGGTATAATTCTATAATCTACAATATCTTTGGTGCCTTTAGAGAGGCTCTGCATCTGGCAAAACTACAAAAGGTCGTAATTATTCCAAACCAAGAATTACAAGGAGAAACACTTCTGGAAAACGAAACAATTCTGCCACAGCAAAGCCGGGTCAGCGCCCACTCAGTACACCAAGTCACCTCAAGTGTCTTCTGATTGGTTAAATTTCTGTATGAACGCACACCAGCAGGAGATTGTGACCTTACAAACGTGTCTCTCTTATGTAACGCAAGACAAATTTATTTATATAATACTTTTCAGGTATAAGGCAATGCAAGCTATACCTAAAATGACATTTTAAACAATAAGATTAAACAATAAAAACTAAAGTAGAAGAGGGCAGATAAATGCAAAAAGTGAAAGGTTTTAAAGAAAATGATTTAGATATGTTAAAATACACATATTTAGGGACATTTTAATGCAATTTCTCTCTCTTGTTTTGTAATTTTTAGAAACAGTAACTTCCCTCTCTGTTGTGTATTATGAATTAATTTAACTTTGCACATTTTATATTACAAAAGGAAACAAAGAAAAATGTTTCAAGGAATGCATGTTTTTGGAGTCATCATTTCCACACGTGGGGACAAAGTCACGCTGTAACACACTGAACACACCACAGCCCACAGATGTGGGATCAAGCCATTAAACAGGAGACTAATAGTACATGGCTGCTCTTCACCCCCCTGACCCACTCCTTATCTGCATGGGGATCCCCAGGAGGGTTTTTCCTTTACCTTCACTAGGCTGCTGAAGAATAGTGGACATCCAATATTTCCCACACAACTATCCGTTTAACTCTTCATTTACCAAATGATGTCTCCACATGCCATTGATAAGGCACTGTCATGTTCAAAAAGTGTCAGAGTTGTCTGCATTTGTAAGTAATTAGCTCCGCCCCTCAGAAACCCTCCAGGAGTTTGACCAATCAGAAAACATTTGAGCTATGTTTCCTGGTAGAGTCTGTCATAATTCTTTAACTTTTGTTGTTCTGAAATAATTTTAGGCTTTTGGAGTGATGCCGAGTCAAATCTGCTCTGCAACAAGCAGTCAGGCTCCTGAACATCAACTTAATATAACCATTTTAAATTTAAACAAGAAAAAAAAAAAACTTTACAATTTTGAATAATAATCCTAATAAAATGAACAAAGATGCAGGTTTAGCTGCCACACATGCACAGTGGATCCTATGAACCAACGGTCCATATTCAGCAATACTATCAACACCCAATTTCCTGTCCCCTGCAGCTCTGACTATACTGTAGTGATTAAGGGGGGTTGGTCCTTTTGCTTTCCTTCCAAAAAATGAAGGATGACAGGAGCGATGAGAGGGAGGAAGATGAGGGGGTGTTCCTGCAACGTCGGTCTCAGTCAGATTCAGGCAGCACGTGTTCCTGCTATAATTTAATCACCCTCGGCTGTCTCCCTGTCCTCAGGTTGCTCAGCAAAGCACACTAGGCACCGCGATGGCACACACACATGCACACACACAAACACAATCAGCACACCATCACAAAACTGCCTCGAAGGGGCAGGACATTTTCCTCCTGCAGCTCCAGGAACATCCCAGGGAACACAGCTTCACCTCAAGTCAAGACACTTCGATTCAATGAAGCGTCCACATAAAGACCAAGAGGATAGAAGAGCACCCACTGTGTGTGACAGAAAAAACTGGGGAAAATTTAGAAAGATGGAAAACGTACAAGTATAACCAGCAATCTACATACATCAAAACCAATGCTGAGACATGAAGTCAGTTAATTTCTTGTCAGTTAAGAAATCTTCGTGGCATGTGAAGCCAACTGTTCCAGTTCCCCGAAGTGTCCCCAGATGCATCCAAACATTGTCTCCATCATTTGTTGACATGAGAAACATTTGTTCTGACACATTTTAGAGAGGGAAAGTAGCTGACTTTCTATAAGATCTTTGTTTGTCTTGACAGAATGAAATGTGTTATCGTGCATCTGCCTTGTCTTGTGTGTGTATGACAGTAAATGCCACCCACATGATCACACACACAAAACATCTGCACTGAATTTTCTTGCTGTTTGTGGGCTAAAGAAGAGACTCCTGACTGTAACGCAACTAAAGAAACTTTGACTCTCCTGCAGCTTTAAATTCTCTTTTTTTCTCTTCGACTGTCTTCTTTGTATTTATTTCCTCAAGTTTGTCTCTCACTGATCACCTAACAGACCTCAGGCAGAAAGAAAACAAAGTCTTGCACTGAAACAAGCACATATTTAGGTTTGCTGATAAGAGACGCACAGCTAAAGTTTTCAGAGCAGCACAGAATGAAACAAAACTCCTAAAACAAACTTTTAAATGAATAATAATACAAAATCTTCTCTATTCTGGCTCAAATGCCTTCAAGATGGGAAAGCAGACCTCATTCATTTTAAAGCTTGGTTGTGACATTAGATCTCAAAACAACATGACTAGAACAGAAGTGAAGTAAATACATCAACTAAGGCTGAGGATTTCCTCTAAAGTCAAATAAAGCACAGCACCAGAGAAACTAGCCCCAGAAGGATGAACAAATCGGAATAAAATGCTGTCCACCAGCCTCAAACAGCAAGAATGCAAAGACACAGGCATCTACAAACAAGTACAAGTTACCTACCAGGTCCAGACGCCTCTTTAAACTTTTTCTCCCGCTCCACAATTTTCAGTCTCCCTTTTATTTCTCTCTCAATTCCCTCACTGAGCTCACTGCAAAGTTCTGCTCTCCTCCAGCATGCAAATCATCTTTACGACTGGAGAGATGACTGAGGGAAGGATGGGGAGAGAGAGCGAAGGCAGGAAGGATGACAGAGAGGGGTGGAGGAGTGGAGATAATGGTTGGAAGCGGACGACCAATGGGCCCGGAGCCTAATGGAAAAAAAGAGAATCAGGACACACCAATGAGGCGCAGCCTGGGGAGAGAGAGGAGCAGGGATGGCGAGAGTACGGTCGGGAGGAGACGCAGGGAGGGAGGGAGGGAGAGAGGAAGCGAGGAGAGTGGTACAGAGTGGATGAGCGCAGTAGGAGGAGGAGAGGCGAGAATCCCAGGCGAGATGGAGAGACTGCAGATCAGAGAGCACAAAGAAAGGCAGAAAGAGAGGAAGAAAGGCAGGGAGAGGAAGGAAGGAGCTTACTTACCCGGGTACTGCCAGTGGCATCCTTCACACACCGCCTCCGAGACTCCACACACACATGCACACACCCACCGCGGCGATGGAGGCGCACGCCGCGCTGCCGCTGAGACTAACCAATAGCAAAAACAACAAAGGAGAGGACTGCCAGAGCCGACTGGTATACCCTGGAGCAACTGTGTGTGTGATTCTGTGTGTGTGTGTGTGTGTCCCAGAGATGCTGGGAGTGTGTACAAGCATGTGTTTGTGCTGGGAGAAGAGAGACACTGGAAGGAAGATAAAATGAATGCTTTCTCTCTTCACTTCAGTCCTACAAGCTGAACTGCTTCTCTCCTCTGTATGTGCATGCGCGCCTCTCTCCGTGCACGCTCATGTATGTCCTCCAACACGCAGTCTGTTCACTCGCCCGCCCCTGCTCTCTCTCTCTGCCCTCCCTTCCCCTTCTCCCTCTTATACATTTATTCAGGGCTGCAGACTGTCTGCTCCCAGAGTCAGATCTTCCCACGGGCCCCGGGCAGAGATGAGGTAGGGGAGGGAGGTAGGGAGGGAAAGGAGGGAGAGGGAGAGTGGAGCAGCGATGCAGCTGATAGGGAAATGTGTGGAACATGTGAAGTGCACCTATTCCAATTCTGTGTGATCACACAGTCATATGTAGAAGTCGGAAACCCCTCTTTTTGTGATAATTTTAGTTTTAAAAAATGGTTTAAAAATCCTTTTGTGTCATGGTATTAGGCAAATGCAACCTAAGTTGAACATCAACATAAAATGATTTTTTACCATTTTACCACTATGTATTGAAAAAAAGAAGAGCATTTTTTATGGCCAGCACTATGTACCATCTTACTACTGTCATATGAATTAAGATGGCCAGCACCATGTTTGAGAAAACTAAACATTATTAAAATACTTCATACACAATGTGAAGCATGGTGTGGCAGTGAGATGAGTTGGGCGATTTTGTAACTGCAGGACCTGAGTACCTTGCAGTCACCGAGGGCTCCATGAACTCACCTGTATACCAGTTCTGTGTCAGAATAGCTAAAAACATTAAATAATCAAGGTTCATTCATCTGATCAGGTCATCTAATCAAAGTCCAGACCTCAAATGCAGTGGTGGGGAAACTCTGCATTTCGGAAATGTCCACAAACCCCAATTAACTGAAGTGATATCATAAATAAAAACAGACAAAAATTCTGCCACAACCATTTTTGACTTAACTGTTGTCAAACAAATAAAGTTGCAGTGAAAAAAGATCTCTGATGATCTAGAACATCTCTGATGATCTAGGAGATCATCAGAGATTTTTGCTCATTTGAGGAAGCATCTGTGTAATACTTAACTGTAATTAGATGACTTATATTCTGTTTTTAATACGTAAAAACAGCATTAAAAGAGGGAGTACTGACTTCTGCATGTGACTGTATTTGGCTTGGGATCATTCAGGCAGCTTGGAGGAACAGGATGCAATGTTAAAGGAAGTCTCAGGCTGGCTTGTTGTTAATTAATGCCCCCCCCCCCCCTTCCCCTTCCCCTCCCAGACCCCTGTTATTTTCCAGTCTTCCAGGCTGGCTGAGCACCAGGATTAAGAGCGGAGAAGATGAATGAGTGTGGAAACGGGCAAGATGCAGCCGAGTGCTCAGTGATGTGCACTGCTCGCATGTAAAAGACAGTCTTCACAATACAATCACGCTCAAACCATAGAGGATGACGTCCGTGTGCACTCCTTTGTGAATGAAAATGGAAATAATGACATGATGGCTTCCATATTTACCCAGATATGCAAACACAAAGAATACTAATTTGATCTCTGGGACATCATCATAATTAGATTATAAATTAGGTTCATTTCTTACCGGACAAGAGGTGATAATTCACTCATTTTCCCCTTGTGGGATAGACTGAAAATGCAGCAGCCCCTCCAGACAGAACAGCAGACTCAGGACTCTTTATACGGCAGAGATGGGCGACATTTTTAAATAAACTCATGTTTCCACATAAATATTTGGCCTCCAACCAAAACCACGAGCATTTTCTACACAACTCAAATCAAGGGTGCATGTATATGAGGAAGGCTGTTTTGATGTCCCACATATCCATAAACAAATCACATGTCATACAGCAGTATTTTACTGAATCAACACTCTGCAACAATGCTGCCAGGCAGCTGAGGAAGGCATGATAAGTACTCTGGTGGGTTGGGAAGCTGATGCCCCCAGGGCATTCAGTATTACCAAATTCAAATTTTTATTTGGCTATGTTAATGCCAATCAAACACAATTAATTTACCCCACGTTCCTAAGTAAACAAAGGGAAGAAAGGCACACAAGCTGATGAGAAAACGTGGGTAATTGGAAGACTAGTGATGCATTAGGGATACGACCCGGAAACCGGTGTCTGAGTGGTTGTGATAGTCGGTATCGCGACAGAAACAGAAGTAAAGGCAGTGAAGTATCAACCGCGAGACTGCAAAAGTGGTTTCTTTCCTCACATAAAAGAAGTCCAATGGTAATGAAGCTGTCATTAAAATGGCTTCCAAAAAAATGTAAAAATAATCTTAGCTAGGTTGCTTTTCATGAACTGGCTTTTCATGAAAAGCAACCTAGAACATGAATGAAATGAACTAGACTGAATAACATGATTAAATTGGCAAAGGAAAAGTAAGTCATGGAAGAAAGAAATATCTGAAAGAACATCTTGTTACTAAATAAGGTAATTGTCAGCAGGTAAGTGACGTGGCATGATATAAAAAGAAGATGCTTCTGAGAAGTAAGGATGAATAAAGGTTTACCAATCTGCAAAACAGAACATCAAAACAGATTTTTTGATGACTGGGAGCCTTGATTGAAGATAAATCAGTGAGCTGCAGATGCTCACATCTGAACTACACCCAATAAGCGAGCAAGACATGGGGTTAGTTCATTGTGAGAAACCTAGATCCATGAAGCATGGTGGAGACACTCCACAATATTCAATGAAAAGATGAAAACAAAGAAGAAGCAGAAGCATGACAACAAATTATGCCACAAACTGCTTTAAAGGCTCGCTTCTTCTCTCAATTTCTAAAAGGACTTGAACTTGAGGAGGACATTTAGATGACTGTAGATAATCTCTTGCCAACGTCATACCCAATCACCACAGAGTCAAATCAAATCAAACTTTATTTATATAGCACTTTTTGAACAATAAAATGTAGCACAAAGCGCTTTAAGAGTAAAAACAAAACCAGTCCCACCCACCCCCCAACCCCAAATATATGTAAAATGTTATTGGGCACAGAAGAACCTGTGTGGGAATACAATCACAGGGAGCCATCTGCATCAGGAGGCGGCTGCCAAATCCCAGAGACAGACTGCATGGTAAGGGCCACAACCCACTCCCGGGCGCACCAGACACCACCGCTGTTGGATGTATGTATGTAGGACCCCACCACAACTCAGGGATGAGTGGACCTCAGGCCATCGCCATGGCACTGGGAGTCAACAGCACTTCCAATGCAGATAGCTCCCACTGAGAACAGTAGAGTTAAAAAGGGAAAAGCATAGAAAAAAAATTAGAAGTAAAAAAAAAAAAAAAGTTAAAGTCGTAAAAAAAGAGTCAAAATCCATCCATTTGTTGACCTGCCCATCTCCATTCCTGCACTCATGTACACTCATGAATTGTGGATAGTGACCAAAAGAATGAGACTGCGAATACAAGCAGCGGAAATAAGCTTCCTCTGCAGAGTTGTTGGACTCTCTCTAAGAGAAACACTGAGAAGTTCACCCAGGAGGGACACAGAGTAGAGGTTAAAGTGGTTCAGGCATGAAGTTACGATGTCTCCTACAAATCTTGTCCAAACAAGAGGAAGCCCCTCTTGATTGGACCTGGGTCCAGACCCAGCCAGATCAAGGACACACTGGACAGATTAGATTTCTTGTCTGGAAACATTTTGGTATCTTCCAGGAAGAGATGGATGGATGGATGGATGGATGGATGGATGGATGGATGGATGGATGGATGGATGGATGGATGGATGGATG
>JAOWBL010000015.1:13636095-13647825 GCA_028564865.1 Zenarchopterus dispar
TTGAATTGAATTGAATTGAATTGAATTGAATTGAATTGAATTGAATTGAATTGAATTGAATTGAATTGAATTGAACTAAAGGCTTTGGAAGCTGATTATAAACTCTGTGCTGGCTAGTTTTGACGCCATATAAGTAAATACCCAAAATGTTGCTGTATCCCTTTTAAGGCAGGTACAGAATCTTGTACCTGCCCCTCCAACCCACCTGTTGAGGGGTCTAAACCCATAATCACAAAACCATCAGATGACACTGATCGTTTGATCGTTGTTAAGGAGAGGTAGCATTATTACCTTCACCTGAGCACAAAGAAAAGGAAACAGAAAAATGACTCAATTTATCTGCAAAACAGATATTTCAGTCTCTCATTTCTAGTCGATTTACAAAGTTCTTCAAAAAATATTTTCATTTCTTATTTATTCTTAGTACTTAAGAACTGTGAGGTCAAAAAAAGAAGGATCAATTGAAAGATGAGTCAAACAGAAGAAAATATGAAGAACTTGAAAGTCTGAAACATACACACATGAATACACACTCAGAGTTGGTCAGAGCTTAGTAAATGCACAATTATGTATGTGTTTGTGAGTGTGTGTATGTGTGTGGGCACATCTGCATGTGAATGTGTAGTTTCTAAAGGATGCCAGCAACCAAACCAGGGCAAAGCTATTTATACTTGGTTGATGCTGATGGGGCCTTATCAAGCACCAATGTCCTTAAGCCCCTTTATATATATATGTACACACACACACGCACACACACACACACACATACATACACACACAACCATTAGCTGACACACTCATTTCACACAGTCCAACTGTTCACTACCATGTGATGATTTCACATCCAGAGCACTTCATTGTTAACATTTTCCACGTCAGCAGGTTTGGGTCGTGTCCAAGCGTCTGAAAGGGAAGATGTGAGACTGGTGAGGGACACTGAGGGACACTTTAGGCGGACTGGAGAAGTTAACTCTTCACTAACGAAGCGGGCTGCACAGATTTATCACTGCGCTGCAGACGAGGCTGCAGTTGTTGACAGCTAATGTGTTATGCTGAATTTTTTTTAAACTTGCATTTGGTTCTATGACCTCTGATATCAGCCAGTCTAATGACAATAAAGGTTTATTTGTCACTCACTGATAACAAACAAGAGACAGATTAGTGAGAAGTTTCATCAATCAGTCATTTGATTGATGTTTGACAGAGATGGAGGACAATGATGTGGTATAATTATTTTTAAAGGCGGCAGTGATTCCAGAATTATTTTCACATACTGTATACACAAGCTTTAATCCATTTTATTTCAAGAGTAACTGAATTTTTTTCATATTATTATTTTGATTCCAGCAAAGAGAAAGACGGGGAAGGATACAGTTTTCAGAGCTGTTGTGAATGCAAAAGTATGAAACCACAAGGGGCTGGATTTAAAAGTGACATGGTCTCCATTGATTTATATCCACATAAAATATCCAACTTTATAGTCAAAATAAACACGATTAAAAACTTGTACAACAAACAGTTTTGGTCTCAGTAGCTCTATAAGAAGTACATGAAAATATGTTTCATCAGATAAACTTCTCTAAAGTCACAAGTTTATGCATAATTAGTTTTTGAGTGACAGTTCAAATCTGGCTGTCAAGACTGTAGCTACTCAGCCTCCTCAACTGTGGCCTTAAGACATCATTATCCACGGTAAAATCCTGGGACACATTACAGGTTACAGTTGCACACTGGGATACAGATCTTCCTTTTTGAAGATGTGTCTTGTGCCTTGAAAGTCTCTCAGTTTAAGTTGCTTGGTCATTATAATCAAGTTTTTTATAATCAAGTTTTAATATGTTGTTGGGAGGAATAAGGTGAAAGTTACAGGCCTTACAACACTGTCTCTACTGCAAAGCATGGAGGTGGCTACATCATCTTATGGGACTGCTGTGGGTGCACGGCGACTGGTGCACTTCACAAAATAGATTGTGTTTCTTCACAATTTATTTTTTGCATAAAGAAGATTAGGTAGACATACTGAAGCACATTTCAAAAGCTCAGCCAAATACTGAAAGGCTGGGCAGGGATGGAGCTTCCAAATGGACAATGATTCCAAGTATACATAAAAAAAAAATAGTTTCACTGTGGCTTAAAGATGACAAAATGAAAGTGTTGGAGTAGCCAGCCTCACTCTTGTTGAAAGTTTCTCACTGGTACTAAAAAGAAAGGCCTGTAATCTGGACTCAGCTTCAGCAGTTTTGATATTACATCATCTGATCTGGTTTCTTGATCCAAATTTATTCATTTCACTTGCTAAAATCTGCTGTGGGTATGTCAGCTGTTTGTGTGAACTTGTGACTGGGGTTTATCTGTGAGGATGTGGTGCAGTGATGGCATCTGCTTCACACACCCTCCTCCAGTCAGGCCGAGGGGATCAGCAGAGCTTAAACAGGTTGTAATGGATGGGCAGTTGTTGAGGTGCTTTTCTGTGTTGAATTTGCTCAGATCTAAAAATGACTTCTTTTATGTTAGCATTGTTGCTTGCCTGAATATGTAAATCCGGCTGTAAATGGAATCAGGGAGTGGTGGTAGTCTGATAATTATAGACAGCAGGGTTGAGTCAGCCTCACCTTCAGCATCACTGTCCCACTTGGATGGCAGTTGTGGGCAGAGGGAGGTGAGATGAGATGAGATAAATGGCCTCTACCTTGCTCCACTCCTCCGTCTGCTTGCTCTCTCCTGCTCTACCCATTCTGAGAAGGTCACAGTTTCAGAGAGAGGGAGGGGGGCACTCCTCTTCTCTCATCTTGTCCTAAATAGTTTGTCCTGATTCATGCACTATGCAGAGAGCACTATGGCAGTGATCTGAATGTAACTTCATCAAACAACACAGAATTCAACCATCAAGCGTGCTTAAAAGGAGTAATGATGTGTTTTCATTTTTGCCTTTTGCAGCCACTGATCTAACAATGGATGGTCTTAAAAATATCATCACATACTTCAACAACAAAGCTTTCATAATTTCAAATGACTAGCATGAAAATAAAGTTAAATGGTTAAATGTATTAAATGACTGGCGACCTTGACATAATACAAATCATGTAATCTTAACAATGCAGTACTTCCTCAGGATTCATACACTTTAAATAAATTCAATCAGAACTCCCAGGTTTCATAACTAGTCTACCAATATATGCTTAAAAAAATGGGCAAGTAGACCATGATGCATTGCATTTTAGGTGTAACTCAGCTGAGAAGGTGAGGAGGGATACTTGTTTACACTATTAATTAAAAAAATCTTTATCCATATGGCACTTTTAAAACAACCAGGGTTGACCAAAGTGCTTTACAGTTAAAATCAAATAAAAACATGGACTACAAAAATAATCATAGAACACATAAAAACTTAGAAAATAAAAATATTTCAATAAAAAATTCAAGAGGAGCCAGATGAGGTGACTCAGGCATCTGGAAAGGATGCTTCCTGGAAGCCTCCCTGGTGAGGTTTTCAGGGTGTGTTCGACTAGGAGGAGACCCCGGGAAAGACACAGGACACTTTGGAGGGACTATGTCTCGTGGCTGGCCTGGAAACACTTTGGGATTCCCCAGATGAGCTGGACAAAGAGGGCGGAAAAAGGAAAATCTGGGGTACCCTGCTTAGGCTACAGTCCTCGGATATGGGGAGGAAAGTGAATGGATGGAATATCAAATAGAAATAAGAGTAATAACTATTATGTGCCAAATGCCATTCTGAACTGATGGGTCTTTAGTTCTGAACAGAGGCAGGTCAGCACGGGCCCATAACCCAGGGGTCATTGTGTTCCAGAGTTTGGGACCAGCAACTGCAAAAGAATAATACCCCCACTTTTTTACCCTCGTCTGTGGAACTTCTAACATGTGTTGGCCAGCTGAGCATAAAATTCTGCTTGGCTGATGGAAATTACAAGCAAACGTTTACATCAACGGAAAAGAAAAAGGGCTTCTCATGCCATATTTAAAGTGGCTATATTATGCTTTTTTGTGTTTTCTGACTCATCTACAGAATGATGGATTCATGTGGCTTGTAAGTTTGACACAAATAATGAAGTGTATAAAATTGCAATTCCTCAACTTACCACTGGAGGCTTGCATCAAGAGTGAGTCAATCTCCACTGGCCCCATGTTAAATTGTCCTTTGCATCAGAAAAAAATATATGTATGTTTCACATCCATGACAACTCAATAAGAATTAATTTTTATGTAGCTGATTTGGTAAAAATATCTGATCCACATCTTGGCTGAAATCATATCTCTAAAAACCAAAACCAGTTCATCAGCATCATCAATTTAACTTCCCCCTATCCACTCGTATTGCCAGGTGTCCCCCAGGGTTTTTTGCTTGGTCCCCTCGTGCTTATCCGTTACATGCTCCCCTTTAGGCTTATTATATGTCAGTATGGTCTCTCCACTGCTACTGCTTCTCTGAAGACATGCAGCTATACATCTCCACTAAATCTATTACCCATGCCACCCACTCCAGTTTGACAAGGTGCATCACTGAAATCAAATTATGGTTGCAGTGTAACTTCCACAAGCTCAACTGCAATAAAAATGGACATGCCTAAAGTCCCTTACCTAAACCCCACAGAGCATCACTCACCTTTGGTAACTCTCCCCATTTTCCCTCCCCAGCACATCCAAAATCTTGGAATTACCTCTGACAGGAACCTCACTTTTGAACATCATATTAACCTAACCATAACAACCATTTTCCATTTAAATAACCTAGCTTGTCTAGGTCCCTCACTTTCCAGCTGCTGAAACTCTGCCTTTATTACACCCAGATTAAACTACTGAAACAGCATCCTGTATGGAGCAGTTTCCAAAGTCTTCAGTAAACTTTAATGCATCTAAATTCTGTCAAACATCTTCTAATCCATTCCCATTCCCATGACCATATCATCCCAGTTCTCCAAAACCTCTACTGGCTGCCCAAACCTCAACACATCCAATTCAAATAATTTCTTTTTACCCACAAAGCCTTCTATAAACAGTCCCCATCCTATCTCACTGACCTCCTTCACCATCACACTCCATCATGTAACCTTCTTCTGACACTAACCTTCTTCATATTTCTTCCTGGTCCAAAAACAAAACTTGGGGTACCAGAGCCTTTTCCATTGCTGCCCCCGCCCTCTGGAAATCACTCCATAAACACATCTAAACTTTCTGACTCTGTCCTTGTTAAGTTTCTTTTAGTAGGTAAAGATGTGCTTTACAAATAAAATGTATTATCATTATAAAATCGTAAAAAACTAAGCATAATTGCCATATGCATAATTAGGTGCATGTTTTTTAATTGATGATAGCTAACTAGATGACTCATCGATCTAGCTACTTTACACTTACCACTGTTAACTTCTGAGGTGTAAAGAAATACTTAGCTTTGTCTCCACTGAGACCCATCTCTGACAAATCCCAGGGGACCCTAAGATTGCTGTCATATAGCTCAACTTTTGTTTCAATTCCAGCGGTATTTTTTTCAAGTGTGCTTTTGGTAGTGAAGTCAGAAAGTTGGATGAATGAACAGTTTCAATTAGAATGACGTAATGTAATATTAGTTAGCATTATAGATTAGCATGAACTAATCTAAGCTAAAATAGCTCATTTGTGATAACTGAGCTACGGTGGGTGTGTTTCAGACGTTCTCCATGTTTTCTTGTTCCACCCATTTGCCCCAAGCACCAACCATCTAACTTCAGGGTTGAGGCTCATTCAGAACTGAGATTTGTTGTAGTTCCTCTACTGCCAATGAGAGGCTGGTCTCAAAAGTGAGTCATTCGTCATCTACCTCCGTATTAAAATATTTAACTTTAGAATAGAAATAAAGATGTTTAAAGCATGATTCAAAAAACAGTTTTGGTCTCAATCACTGTCATATCAAAACCTGCTGTCAGTCTCAATCAATGATTATTTGACAGTTGGCTCAGCCAATGGCTAGCTGTTATCACTTTCTCATCAATAATTCTCATGCTATCATTTAGGGAAGCAACCAGTATTTTGTTTTAACCCACAGTCTGCCAATCACAATGGTCATTTTTGTATTTCACCTTCTAGTCAACATATTAAACAGTGTATTCTGCTGGAAAAGTATGCCAGAAGCTTTGCAGGTATTTCAGTGAAAGGGGCTGGTAGCCACAGCTAACTTTGACATACGATGGCTATATATCTGTCAGCTTCCTAATCAACATTTCTGTGCTCAGTACAAAGAAAAAGAGGCGTCTGAACTACTCTTCAGAAACCAATGGGTCATGTGACATATCATCCATGGTTTTTTTACAGGCTGAGTTGCCCATGTGTCTGTCTGAAGCTCAAGTGGTAGATTGGTTTAGATTTGCACTTATAGGTACACACATGCCGATTGCCAACACAGTGCAATAATCACATGTAAAGTGATTTGATGTCTGGTCTCATGCTCTGTCTCATGCTAGAAAAATCAACTGACTTTTAATTATCTCACAAAAACTTATGGCAACAACATAATTAACTTCTGTTTCATTTGGCTGAAGATGTTTTTTGACTCAGTCATCTTACAGCACTTTCCATGTTTACATTTTTAACGTGGGTTTACTTGGAAAAACAGATATGAAGATGGTGAGTGACTGAAAGAAAACATAATCTGTAATGCTAAGCAATATTCCTACATTCCTACTAAATATCTGAAAGAAAAATAAGGCCCACTGTAATGTGGAGCCTAATTGCAACTTATATTGATCAGACAACTTTTATATGTTTCCTAAAACTTAAAAATATTTGCAAATGTTTTTGCAGGACATGGAGCTGGGACAGGTGTAATTCTGGTAAATTTGTGTGTTGATATGATAGATAACTGCCACAAGAGGTTTGTTTCAATGTAATCCCACATTGAGGTTTTCTGTTTGCCTTCTCCTAGTTGGTTCATTTATCTGTCACGCTGCACCATCACGGCTCATAAGACATGATGGAAAGATTACTCAAAGTATTAATCAAACACATCATTATCTGCCCCTGCTCATCAAGGAAGCTACCGGGTAACAGTGAGCAGTCAGAGGAAAAGACTTCCCCAGAATCAGCAATGCATGAGTCTCAAAGAACTTATCTTTTTAATCAGTGAGGAATCAGCCTTCTGATGTCAGTGATTAGAGAAGCTGCAACATACGTGAGGCTCCTGATTCAGAGGTGACTGCTGCATACACAACCTTGAATTATCTACATCCTCATTAAGAAGGAAGCAGCTCCAAGGTGACTTGAAGCAACTAATGTCAGCTGGCCCTTACATTATTTTACTTGATTATTATTATTATTTTGTAAAACTCTGAAAGTGAAAAGACCTGACTTCTCTAAGTCCCTCAGTGCTACTTGGAAAACATCACAGAGTAGGAACGAAGAATGGATCAGGCGCTCAACTACTCGAAGTTTGTTGCATCTGGAGCACCAAAAGACATGCATCAGCTCTATGTTGAAGCTTGAAAATAAAAATGTTCTTTTAGTGGCAAAAGCGTAGAATTATTGGCTACATTAGGAGTCCCACAGGGGCCACCAGTAGTACTAATGAATGCCTGGTACTCATTAAACTCTAGTTTTCCTCTAAATGTCTGCTAAATGGCTTACATGTCATGCATTTCGTGGTCGGTTACGAATTAGTTGATGAAATACAACCTCAGTTCCAAAACAGCTGGCATACTTTTCAAAATGTAAATAAAAATAGAATACAGTTATTTACAAATCACATATTTTATTCCCAACAGAACACAGAAGACAGTGAGGACTTTTACTTTTTAATGAAAAGTATGAGCTCATTCTGCATTTGAGGGTAACCACGTGTCTCCAAGTCAGAACATCAGAAACAAAAGACTGGAAAAGTAAGTGACACTTAAAACACTGCAGGGATATCTTGCAACTAATTAGGCTAATTGGAAACAAGTCAGGAACATGACTGGATGTAAAAAAAAAAAAAAATTAACATCTTGGAGAGTGAGAGTCTCTCAGAAGTAAAGATATACAGAAGATGATGCTCCTAAGAACTTGTGAATATTTAATTATTGACATCATACAATATAAACATTCCAAAATTCTGGAGGAATCTCTGTGCAGGAAGCAAAGCTGTAATTACATCCTGGATAGACTACAATAAATCAGCACTTAGACTCAGGAACATTTCCAGATTTTACCATTTGTGAACACTATTTGCTGTGTCATCCACAAACACTGCATAAAGCTCTAACATGTAAAGAAGAAGTTATATGTGAGCAGATTCCAGAAACATCTCCATCTTCTCATTTGAAATGGACTGAAGAAAAATAGAAAACTGTCCTGTGGTCAGGATGAACTTCTGGCTTATTATCAGTGCTCATTTCAAAAATGTTTATCTCTAGCTGCTATAGTGTCTACTTAATGAGCTATGTGCAGGTTTCAGCATATGCTTCAAACTAAATGTCTTTTAGAGGCAAGGCCTTATTTTCAGCAAGACAATGCTAAACCATATATTTCTGCTATTACTAAAGAAATGGCTTGGCAGTGGAAGAGTCCAGGTGCTGAACTGATCTGCCAACAGTAAGAGTTTTCACTGGTTTAAAACATTTGCTCCATTATGAAATAAAAACTCATAAAAAAAGAAGATTCAGCACTATTGAGGATCTCGAATCCCCCATTAGATAAGTAAAGATCCATCAGATGCTCTCCTTAGTTCCAAGATGTATGTGGACTGTTTGTCAGGTAAAGATAAGCGTCACCATTTCCTAAGGTTTCCAAGATGTGTTACTGTCAACAAATTCAGAATTACCTTCATTTTTTTAAGATGTGACACTTACTCACTGTCAGCTATGTTTTATTGAGAGTAAAATACAGTTTTATAAGCTTTGCAAATCATTGCATTCCATTTCTTCTTAGATTTTGTGCAGTGTGCCATCATTTTTTTAGCTGGGATTGTCTTCAGGACCTCAGAAACCGTTTCTCTACTGAGCCGCTAGAAACTTGTCAAACTAAGAGCAGCAGGGAGAAAGCCCCTCATCCTTGAGTTTCATTTTCCAACATGTCCATTTATCAGAGCCTGCACTCACAGGTTAGGATCGTCTTTGGATTCCCAACGTGCTTCTGTGAGGTTTGTTTGCACCTCATTTGTTTGCTTGTTTGTTTGTGCGTTTGCTGTCCTCTGCAGCTGAGCTAACAAGCCGCCATTTTGCCCGGGCTGCTGATATGGTCCAATTAAAGCGTGTGATCAGCTAGAACGCTTTAATGATGGTTGTGGTGCTGGAGTTGACTGGCTTACACAGAGAGGCAGGGAGGGAGAGACGGATGGCGTGCTGTGAGGCAGCGTCTGCAGCATGGCAGTGTTGTGGCTCAGTGGCTCCACTGCAGACAGCAGGCAGGTTAAATTAGCCTTCCTCTGCTTTTGTTGGGAGGAAGGGAAAAGGCCAGCCAGCTGTGGGAGATGCCTCAAAACTATTGTTATAGACTGAAGATAACATTTCAACTCTAGCTCACTTTATTATAAAAGCTTCTATTCTGTTCATTTTATGAAAACAATATTGGCCTGTACTTATACACCGTAACTCGACACTGGCAGGCGTTATGTCATGTGATGTTATTTTAATGAACTCCTGAACAGAAAATGTGCTCCATCTGCAATAACTGTCAGTGAAATACAATACATGTTGACATGTGGGCTGGTGCTGCCATTGTGTGGGCATACATGAACATGACTAACCCTGCAGCTACATTTAACAGGAGGCTCATGCAGACCGCTGGCGGAGCGGCCGCCGCAACACCAAGCTTTCATTATAATAAATGAGGCATCATGTAAGGGAGGAGTGCTTCTGTGGGAAAAGAGGTCAGAGTCATGGCTTTGGTCATCCTGTTTTCCTCACATTCACCCCATCTTCTATCTCTGTTGCTCTCTGTGTTTGTATGAGAGTCTTGGCAGGGCACTCCTTCCACATCCAACTCTGGAGAAGCAAACGAGCGAGTGTGGATGCTGCAGCACCTCTGCGCACACCTCCAGTCTGAGTTTGCAGCATGTCTACTGTTCTTCTACTGCAGCTACAGTCATCTGCAAAGGGTAGTAAACGATCCTAATAAACCCTCTTTAATAATATTTTATTCATGTAAAAACATAATACAAATCATCTGAGCAGACTGGCTCTTAGGATTAGGCCAATACGGTCTCATATAAGCAACAGCATGTAGTTTTTTTTTTAGTGTGTCATGATTTATATAACAAAGATATAGACAAAAAAAAAAGAAAAAAGCAGCAATACTGTGTAGCCTCACACACTTTTAGTAGCAATTACTTGAACTAATCATTTCCTGTCTGACGTCTCTCATGGTTGTGAAGGAAGTCTGGTCCATTCATCTTTCCAACATTGCTTCAGGTCATTGAGGTCTTTGGACATTTACTTCTATACAGCTCTGAAGGTCCCAACAAATTGACTTCAAGTCTGGACTTTGACTAAGTTATTCCAAAAACTTAATTGTTTTATTTTTCAGCCTTTTATCTTGTAGATTTGCTGCTGTGTTTAGGATCATGTCCTGTCACATGACTCAGTTTAGACAAAGCTTTAGCTGTCAGATACATGTCCTCATATTTCCTACTAAAATACTCTGGCACCAGGGTGTTGCTACACATGTTAGACATAGAGCTCTACGTGGGCACAGACTCCCACCCCACCATCACCCCACTCTCAATTATTAAGATCATAATTGTTATTATAAAGTGTTTTTTGTGAAATGGACAAGGTTATGTTCTCTCTACTTCCATTTGCTAACCTTATAGTTACTTTTGCTATTGTTTCCAAATAACTGCTGCTGAAAATGAAACACCATCTGATAAAGTATAAGTAAGAAACTTTATTATCAAAACTGCCATATGTACAGAACATACAAAGAGCTGAAATTGTGTTTCTCTCATTTCCCTTGTGCAAGAAAACAAACATAAAGTATATGTAAAAAGTAAGAATAAAAAATACATACATGTTAAAAGATATCTACGAAATAAGAAATACAACTAGTCTGAAAGCATATGTACAGTGTAATCTGGTAATAGGGATTGTACCAGGGTGAAAATGAAAATAGTGTGGTCAGCAGGAAGGCTTTCTTAATAAATTAGAATTTTAAAAAAAGTTTCAGAAAGTTTTTCCTTTTTTATTAAAAGTAAGGTACAGTGCAGGTGGGTCATTGTCCAGGGTTTACACAGGCAGAGGTCAGAGAGGGGTGGGGGTCTGGGAGGGAGTTTAGCACCCTGACAGCCTGATGGATGAAACTGTGTCTCCACCCGAAGGCTCCTCATTCTCCTCCCCGAGGGCAGAGGGCTGAAGAAGCAGTGGCTGGGATGCACACCCAGAAACTTGGTGCTGCGCACTCTCTCTACAGCAGCATCGTTGATGGTCAGTGGAGGTGCTGGGTGGAGGGTCTCCGGAAGTTGACAACAATCTCTTTGGTCTTCTCCACATTGAGCGAGAGAGATTGTTGTCCCTGCACCACTCGGCCAGTTGGCTCACCTCATCCCTGTGGCTTGACTCGTTGTTGTTGTACCAGGTGATGAGGCCCACCACGGTTGTGTCATCCACAAAAAGAAGAGGTTGCTGTTGTGTCTTGGTGTGCAGTCGTGGGTCAGCAGGTGAAGAGTAGGGGCTGAAAATGCATCCTTGGGGGGGCCCATGTTCAGAGTGATTGTGGTGGATGCGCTGCTGCCAACCCAGACTGTATGTGGTCTGGGCTGTGTATGTATGTGTG
>JAOWBL010000015.1:13663898-13700197 GCA_028564865.1 Zenarchopterus dispar
TACATACATTGACTAAAACCAACCTCCTTCATCAGAGAAAGAAGATGATGAGGTGTTGAGGAGACACTATCTGCTGAGATCCAGAGACTGACAGTAGATCTAATTGATCACTACCCATCACATACTTATGAAATTATGATTTCAGACAGGTATGAGGACTTTCCTCATTACTCAACATACCATTGTTTTCTAAAATGTTCTTTGTTGTCATTGTTATAAAGATAGGTCCCATGTAAAAAACAAATATAACAGGTACGGCTGTCCAAAGTACAAATTGTGTTATGACATCATCTCATGTCTACAGTGTGTCATGGTGAATATGGACGACTGGATAATCCGAGTGACTGCAAAATGGTAGCGTTCGATGAGCTATTGAGGAGGAAATGATAACACTTCTGTTCGAGTTCTGAAAAATTGTCTCTGTACGTAAATCATTGTTTATTAATTAAGCTTCTAGATCTCTGGGATCACGTTGCTGTTGTGGTCCTGAAAATATGCTTGTTTTTCCGCTGAGCCGTCTCTCCCTCTCCCTGCAGAAGGAGTGCCGGGGGGACGGGGCGATCTCCGGGAGCACTGGGCTCCGGCACACCTGTTTCTCCTTATGCCCAATTAGCCGGCTTCATAAACCACCCTCCCTTGTTCTCCGGGGCTGGAGGATTATCTCTCTCTCTCTCTCTCTCTCTCTCTCTCCCTCCCTCTCTCACTCTCTCTTTCTCCCTCTCTCTCTCTCTCTCTCTCTCTCTCTCTCTGGCCATAGTGGCTCGCTGGTGCTCTTGGTGATCTCCTGCTCTCCGCCATGCAAGTCCTCAAGTTTCACGACTGTGAAACTTGGCACTTTGTCTCCGTTTTTCTGTGAACTGTATTTTCTCCATTGTCCTCTTGGAAATAAACTGTTCTGGACTTTCACCTCTAAGACTGGGTCCTGGATTCCTTGGCGCTGCCATAACAGTTGCTATGACAACTCTTGTCCTGAACACTGATGGAACAGACCCCAGCTCACTAGAGCTAGAGTCAAGATTGGACCTTCACTTTCAATAAAATCTGAGCATTTTCTGGAGCCACCAATACAAAAACAACACCTTAAATAACTCTATGAGCTATTACTTTCTTACTTACCTCAGTTAGTGAGTCTTGTTAGTGAGATCAAGTCTGTGCCAGGGCACAGACCACATTTATGCAATGAGGTCTGGCGGTGTCCATTCTCTGAAATATGAAGCAGTACCTCATCAACACAGTGACTGCAAAAGGTCCAAATGCTGTGTGTGCAAAAGAACCCCAGACCATTATCCCTCCACCACCATGCTTGACAGTGGGTATGAGGTGTTTCTGCTGAAATGCTGTGTTTGGTTTTCTCCAAATATGGTTTTGGACAGTAAGACCCAATATCTCCACTTTGGTCGTATCTGTCCAGAGGACATTATTCCAGAAGTATTGTGTTTGTTTAGATCTAGTTTTGTAAAGTTCAAAACTGCATCTTACTCATCTGGGTAAGAATATTGACTTTCATGTTCTTCTTACCCAGTTGAGGCTCTCTCTTAGGGAATGGGTAGTTTTCTCAAATCCTTTCAACTTGTGAATAATCACCTACACTGTAATAATTGCTTAAAACTGAATTTTAAATCCTTAGGATTTTTTTAAAAGTGTATTCCAGACTGGTGTGTTACTGCTTCTCAAACACCATTGCTTATGTCTTTTCCTCGTGGCAGTGTGTGGTGAAACGTGCCTGCTTATGATCACTTCATAAAGAGCTGATGAGCAGCAGAAGCTGGTTGAAGCTCACACACTGGTAACCTTTGGAAACGTCAAAGGTGAACTTCAAATTGCACTATGTTTTTTATTATTTGGCTGGATTTGGTTAAATATATAATTGCACAGTGATAAATGTTGGATTTAGTAGTTCACAATGGGAAGCTTTTAACTATGTTAAACATGCAATTAAAATAGGTGGCAGTAACATTTGTACTGTAAATACAGCTTAGTAAGTGTATTTTTCTTTCTTTCAAGTTCTGTAGGAACTCTGCAGAAATTTAACATTGCGTCAACACACCTGATTTAAATTAATGGATCAGTTTGTCACCAAAGTCCTCACAAGTCTGTTATTGACTCTTATAGGTGTGTTGAATCAAGGAAACATCTAGAACATGCAGGACAGCTGCCCTCAAGGACCAGCATTGGACAACAGGGACCCAGTGCAGGAAAGCTGCAGTGGAGCCTGTCAAAACATGCAATCAGATACACAAATATGCACATGCATTGTCTCCACCCAAGGGTGCATAGGTATCATCTGTGTTCTGCTGTGTGTGTTCTGCTGTGTGTGTCCCTGTTGTGTTTTGTGTGTGTGTGTGTGCGCTTGTGTGTGTATGTTTTTGTGTGGGTGCAGAATTCAACCCTTGGATCTCAGCAGATGCCAGTGTCTGTTGTGGAGCCCTCTAATGGACACCCAGCTGGAGTCAGGCGTGCACACGGGCAGCCAAGGTCATCACTGCTGCCTCTGAGGACCCCATCATTTGGCAGAACTCTGCAGCCTGTGGTCTGCAGACGAGCTGTTTACGTGACTGTACTGTGTGTACTCTGTTTGTGCACTTCTTTACATGTTTGTGTGCATGAACTTGTGTATTTGTGTGTATTGTGTTGTATTTTACATGTATTTGCGTGTATTTGCCAAGAACAGAGGCAGCAGCAAAATGATAGCATGGGTCAAGCACCACACACTCCTTCACATACACATCCCATGTAGAAAATGAAAATGTGATTTATCTATTTCGTTGTAAAGAGATTTGGAGCCATTAATCTCTTTGGCCTTAATATAACACTCAATCATCATTTAATCAGAGGAGGGACTGTGTGCTGTATATAGTACACAGTGTACGGCAGTGAGAAAACAAAGAGGCAGCTCTCATTCTACTCAGGAGAAATGTAGGAAATGCGACAGTGACATCTTTCAGTCGGTGTGGAGACACATTCTTGTGTTGTCAATTGTTGAATTGTGAAATCAATGTAGTGAATTCTGTTTTCCCCAAATATACAGAGCAGAGGAGTGTATACCAGCGTTGTGTGGAGTCTGCTGCTCTGATCAGCAAGATTTGAAAGCCGGCGCCTCAGACGAATGTCACGGATGGTCACGGTTCTTTCACAAGAACCAAACATGCTGCTTAAAACAGGCCGCTGAGGTTTGATTGCGTCTGCTGCAAAATAGAAACCGCTTCATTTTTCACTCCCTGAACAGATAAGTCATCTGGCGCAACAATTTGTGGAGGAAAAAGATGCTGATTTTAATTCATTTTAGATAAAGAATACTGTAACTGTGGCATGGTGCATAGCAGGAGGGGAAAATCACCAACAAATACAACAGAAGTGCTTCTAAAGTGGTCTTAAATGAAGCAAGTTCCCCAGAATCAGGCTTGCTTTGTTAAATGGCTCAACAAATCCAAAACCTAAAAAAATGTGAGGTGTCCCATAAGGGTGGGTATCAACATTCTTTAATAAACTTTTATTCACATCACAGACAGTGAACTTACCACGTGTGGTTCCGACTCACAAGCTTCAAGGGTTGAAACAGAACCGACTTTATGTCTTAGTCTTTGGTAAATTAAGCAGCATTCTGGGCCATGTTCATGAGACATGAGTCTGTCAGGAAAACAAACACACTGGCTCTGCTGCTGCTCCACAAGAACAAACTGCATCTACCAAGTCATGGTCAGCCAACTTTCCCTCACAACTAAAAGACATTTCTTTGGAAACAAAAGTTCAATATTCAATAAGACGTATGAGCAGATCCGCCGGGACAGTAAACATACCGAATCCTTTGCTGTGCAGTCATAAATAAAATGTAAGCTTTGCTGTGTGGATGAGCTTGGAGAATGTGATTATATGATTATGAAAGGAAACTCCACCCTCTTTGATGTGAAAGAGAGCTGATGGTAGAAAAAGCTCTGTAGAAGAAAACATTCTCAGCATGCTGAAAACTGAGAATCTAGTCGGTCTTATGTGTATGAATACTACAACACCCATTAATTTCTTTTTTTTTTTTTTTTTTTGAGCCTCAGGTCACGCTCAAGATGATAATGCACCATAAAGCTGTAGCTAAGTCAGAAAGCAGGCAAAAATATAATACAGACACTTTAAAATGTAGTGCTTTTGGCTTTGACATGATTCGATAATGAAAATGTTGAAATCATTTCAGTATTTAAACTTTTTTTGATTTAATATTCTC
Source organism: Zenarchopterus dispar (assembly GCA_028564865.1). NCBI lineage: Eukaryota > Metazoa > Chordata > Actinopteri > Beloniformes > Zenarchopteridae > Zenarchopterus > Zenarchopterus dispar. The sequence continues at coordinate 13,668,112 of JAOWBL010000015.1, forward strand.
CATGAGAAATGCCATGAGAAGGATCTATTTCCTCATCTGTGCTGTGCCAGCTTCAGCATCAGCTGGATAAAAAAGCCTTGGTTTCAAGCTAAAGCCAAGTCTGTTCTTGCATGTTCTGCATCAGAAACTGATCACATGCGTAGCGCAGTCTGGTGCAATCGTAACCGAGCGCCTTTGTTCAGTAGCTTCACCACCGAGTGCCTGCAGACCTCCTAAACAACTGAAGAAAGCAGGAAAGCCTACACCCTTGCAGCTGAAATGATCTGCGTGGGAAAGCCTGATTGTGTTGTCCTTTAATAACCTTTCCTACCAGTGCGGCATGATTTATATGCTGTAAGTGCAGGACTTTTAAAGATCAATGGACAGGAATGATAACCCTGTTATCAACCAAAGCCTTGTGTATAATGAAGAGCATCAGTTTGCATTGACATGTAAACAGGATCCTTGTATGGTATAAGCTCTTTGGTGAGTATTCATCCATCCAGCAATGTGTGTGCATGCATATTTTACTATATTTATGTAAGTGCGTATTTGTGATTGAGAAGCCAACACATCTGTTCAAGATGTGGATGAAATCTATGGGAACATCTGTCCCTGCACTTGCAACTGTCTGTTATCATTATTTATGTGTGTTCATCAAGATACAGTCATGTAAAATAGTTAATCCCCCTCTTTTAATGCTGTGTGTGTTTTTATTATATGAACGCATCCAATCATAGTGGATTTTCATATGAGGCAAGTAGAACCTCTAACAACTGACTTCTTTCCACAATCTCATTGTTAAAAATTGGGGACAAGATGAAGCTAAGGAGAGAAAAAAAAAATATTGACAACACTAGCTTTAACTTTTACTACTTTAAGTAGGTTTAAGAGGTAAAGCATCATCCCTTCATGAACTGCAGGTGTGCAGGAGTTTTTTAAAAATATCATTCAAGTGTACGTTAACACAATGCTAGGAAAGAAAGACATCAGCAATAGCCTTAGACAAGCAATTGTTGCTGCACATCAGTTTGAATGAAACCAGACACCAGAGTTAGAAGAAGATGAACCAGGATGTTTTTTTTAAAGAAGAGTTTCCAGGAGAAAACCACTTCTGTCTGAAAACAACATGGATGCACAACTGAGGTTCACAAAAATGCATCTGAACAAATCAGCAGACTTCTGGAACAAGTTCCTCTGGACAGATGAGACCAAAATAGAAATGTTTGGTCTTAATGTCTAGAGCCATGTCTGGAGAAAACCAGCAGAAACATCCCAGACCCACTGTCAAGCATGGTGGTGGAGGGATGATGGTCTGGACACCTGTCAGTCATTGAGTGGGCCATGAACTCCTCTGTAGACAGACTATTCTAGATTCAAATGTGAGAACATCTGTCTAACATCTTGGTTGAAATTGGATCATGCAGCAGAACAATGATCTCAGCCTACAAGTCTTCAACGTCACAAATCATCTCATCTCATGAAGCAAAAAAAAAAAATCATCACCATTACTGTTCCCTCTCATACTAAATATATTTCTTGTTGTGCTGTTGAACATTAAAAATCCCTGCCATTGCTGGCTCTGAGTCACCCCAGAGGAGTCTGAGAACCAGGACTTTGGCTAGCCCTAAGCTTTAGCAGCTTGAAGCAGCCTTGTTCTCATTGGGTGCTACACCTTGGAGCAGGTGGACCAGCCGGGTGTAGTGCCCTTCAACTTGAACCAGTTCAGTTTGGTGGAGTTGCAACCAGTCGATCACATAGGTTACAACTGCTCAGAGCCTCAGTTTCTAGGAAACCGAATGGCTGCTGGTCACACCAGAGCTCAACCAGTCCGTTCAGCTCTGGCACTACTGGTTTAGGATGTCATTTTGGCTTCAACATCTAAAACGAGAGATTTTATATGCATGAATTTAAGGTAGCATTAGTCTGCATCATAGACTAGCATAACAGAGCCAAGCTCAAACAGCTCACTTGTTGTGACTCAGCTAAGGTGGGTGTGTTTCAAGCACCCTCCACGAATCCTTGTGATGCCTGTTTGTCTTTTTATAGATTAACTGAGCTTGGGTGACGTCAGCACAGCAGAACCTCATGGCTGACATCAAACTGGGTTATTTCTCTTTATAAGCTCTATATTAAAGTTTTCCCACAAAAACACCCTCGCACAGACAAAGGCAACAGTCACTTATACTGGAGAACTTAATTCTTACTCCTATAATTGAATTAATTCATCAACAACAGCCAACAACAAAACAGAGCGACTTAAGTATGTGCACACCTAATTACGCTCCTGTGTGCAACAAAACTAATAAATTCTATGGACTACAATAGGTAGTCTGGAAAAAGGAATAGACAGTTCACAAGTTACTTTAATCTCACTTTGTTAACTGATCTCCAATTACATTTGACGCATTTATACAAAACATAACGTCTGTGTTGGTGCACTTACTTTAGTCAGGCTGGACATTAGAAAACATGGCAGGAAGCTCCTTCACAAAATACCTTCTACCTGGTGCTGCCTGCCTGGAGTTATTTTGATTAATTTAATAACCCTACCCACACATATTCATTTACTGATTTCTTACCCATTACATGGCTTTGCTCCTGGTTGACCACAGGTATCCGCCGATGTCCGACCCCGTGCAGGCCTCTACCACAGACCATGACACCAGAGCTGGAGGTTATAAACGCAGCGTGCAGACTAAAATCAAGCGTGCACCTTCTCCTGCTAAAACTGGTATTTATAAGACTTATTTTAGCTGAAAATGTGTTCAAGTTATTCTTCAGGCCATGCCTGGCAACATTTTCATTTTACAAGAAATGTGTGAGTGAAAGAAATTCTAAACTTTTAAACTGCAGGTGGACTCATGTAACGGGCACATGGAAGGATGAAAATGTTTGAAGACCATGCTGATAGAATCTCTAGGAACAGTACAAAAGTTTAGAGATCATTTAGATTTTCAAACATCAGATCTGGATTTATTTGCTGCAGATTTAACGGTGGCTGCTGGTCCTTCTCCAGTCTCCTCGAACCTCCAGGAATTTGACCAATCAGAAAACACTTGGACTGAAAGGAGCATAGTATGAGCACTTTATTGTAGTGTGATGCCATGGTATATGACTTTTCTAGTGGTTTTTCTCTGTTTTCTTGTTCTCCTTGTCATTCGGATGTGCTTCCTGGCCTTGTTTCACACCAAGCTTCAGGTACGGTCACATACCAGTGTTGTATTCTTCTTTTTTCATTAAATAAATTGCCAGTTCTCCATAGATCAGTTCCAGATCATTGTTTGCTGTTTGTGCTTATATCTCTTTCCATCTTCTTGCCTGGTCTTGAACTGGTTCTGCTTTAATCCTGTTTGGGTTTTAGACATCCAGCTATAGCAGCTTGTTGGTGTTGTACTGTTTTTGATTTTTTCTTCCCTTGACTGAAGTGTACAGTTGGATCCGGTACTTGACATACTAATGACCCCAAGAACTCAGGAATAAATCATTAAAATGAGGTTAGCACTCTTGAGAACTCCAGTTTTTATGCTTTTGTGTTTTACACATATGGTGCATCCCCCATATGTTTTTTGTCATCTTCAGCAACTTCCAGATCTAATGACTAATGACATGTGGTACCATCATAGACCTAGAGAGCCATTTGGGGTTTTGTTCTTCAACTGTCAGCACTCTCTGTCATCCAGCTTGTGGGTTTTGAGATGCTCCTGTGCTCGCTTTTTGGCTTTCTGCTGGAGCTCCAATACACAGAGCTGGAGCCCTGTGTATTGGAACCAACAGCAGTGAGCTGTGAAGCTGCTCAGATCAAACACTCGTGGCACACAGGGTGAAAGGACGCCCTTTGTGTGTGTGTGTGTGTGTGTGTGTGTGTGTGTGTGTGTGTGTGTGTGAACCCACTTCCCCTGCTAGTAATGTATGTATGCTATATTTATATGAACCCAGTTTCAAAACAGTTGGGACACTGTGGAAAGTGTATTAAAAAAAAAGAATGGAATGATTTGCAAATCTCATGAATTCATTCATGATATGGTACTTTGAATTTGTTGATGCATATCAGAAGTTAGGACAGGGTGACATTTACCACTGTGTAGTATCTTCTTGTAAAAAAAAAAAACGATGTACCTGATGGAGTTTATAGAGAGGAATGTTGTCCCATCCTGGTCTGATATGTGACTGGAGCTGCTCAACAGTCCTGGCTCTTTGTCATATTTTTCACTACAGAATGTGCCAGATGTTTGAACTGATGGGATGTATGAGGACTCCTCTACTATGAAGCCATGCTGATGTAGTGAATGCAGAATGTAATTTTGCATGATCCTGTTGAAAGATGCAAGCCCTTCCCTGAAAAAGATGTCAGGATGGAAGCACGAGTTGCTCTAAAACCTAGATACACCTTTCTCATTGATGTTTCTTATCCAGATGTTCCAGCTGCCCATAACATAGGCACTAATGGACCTCCAAACTATTCCCACTTTCTAAGTGCCTAAAAGGGGTAGTGATAATCTAGTGGTTACAGAGGTGGGTTTGGGCATGGAGGACCCAGGTCCAATTCCCCGGGTTGGTAACAGAGGTGAGCAAGGCCCTTTACCCTCCAACTGCTCCCTGGGTGCTGTCGCAGCCCACTGTAACTAGTGATGGGTTAAAAGCAGATTTTTGTGAGAGCTATACTGACAAATAAAGAATAAAAAAAAGATAAAATCTTATTAGCTGCAGATGTTCCTGCAGTCCCCTTTAGGACAACATCATTTCCAGTCTTTTGCTGTTCATGTCCCGAGTAGTTTGAGACATGTTGCTGCTATAAAATTCAAAATGAGCTAATATTGTTCATGAAATGGTAAAAAAAAGAGTCTTACTTTCAACATTTGACATGTCTTTTGTGTTCTGTTATTAATAAAATATGAGTTATTAGAATGGGAATCATTGCATTCTGCTTTTATTAACATTTGACAGTGTCCTGAATTTTTTTTTGAAACTGTGCCTGTGTGCATGCACAAGTGTGTGCAGACCTGAGTGTGTGTTTTGAGAGGAAACTCAATATCATCTTTCACATCTGTTTAACACTTCTTTGTCTGTGATCTTCAGAGTCCTCGTGTACGTCCAGCAAAGCTGCCCTCTGTGTGAATAAATGCCAGGTTCACTGCATTTGCCCTTTAACAAGCGCCTGTTGGGGCGGCAGCATTGAGGGCCATGACACGTAAGAGCTATTCTTTAACACACATCACTTTTGTGTTTGTGGATTCTGGAAAGAAATCAAACTGTATTTTCATACTTCTGCAAAAAGAGAACCAGAGTTTGGGTGAGGAGAGGAAAGAACTACCTAAATAATCCTGAAGAGAAAAGTATTGCAGGATTTCTTAACACTGAAGCTGAAAGCCCAACAAAAGCTGTGGCTAGGAAATTTGGATTTTTATTTTAAAAATGCCACAAACATTATCGCATATTAAAAATGAGTAAAACTATTGTGAAAAAAAAATCAGTTAATTTCAGTTTAGTAGGGATTACAAATTGTCTCAGGACACTGAACACAAAAACTAAACAATTAAAAAAGCCTAAATTATAATTTAGTTTTTTGTTATTCTCTAATACAATTCATTTGAATTTAATACAATTCAACTTCTGGTAATGAAAATTCCTGCAGTCTGGCAAAGCAACACAAGAGATTGAATTGAATGTTTAGTTCAATTCAAACCCAGCATCTCGAGCGTATTCCAGGCGGCAGCGGAGAGGAGGAACTCCAGGAAGACCTCCAGCAGAACCTGACTCAAACACCAAGACATCAGTCCAGAAGGCTGCAAACCCCGATGTAAACCCTGAACTTGAAGATTTCTCGGCTTAACTTTCAGTTCCACTTTACCAGTGATGAATTTGTTTTAACTGGATGCAATACAATGCTCTGTAAAAGAACACAGCAGAAAAAAAATCAAAATCATGAGATTTACCTCAGAATTATTAGCCTATACAGAGTTAAGTGTGTTTTATTCAGTCATTCACTTTGAAGGCAGTGGGAAGAAGACGGAGGCCTGTAAACAAGGTGGGGAACCAGCAGCATCCTCTTCACTCTGGTGGAGGACCTGGCTCATCATCAACAGAGGATGGATGGCATTCCTGAGATGTGAGCATGAACTGAGAAACTCAAAACCTGAACAAAACCTATAACATACCAGGTTGAGTTCTGAGGGTACATTTCCATGGTGATTTGGCTTTTTTGAACTGAAAACATGGGTTTACTGCATACCCTGAGTTTACTTCCCCAGGTATGTGATAAACCCAGCTTTCTGGAATACCTGCTTCAAGATGAAAAAAGGTCACCTAGTAGGTGAGTGTTTCTTCCTACATGTGTGTTGCTGTTCCAGTGTATGTTCAGGCTGAGTTTGGAAGAATCTGTTGCTTCGCAGCATCATCTGTTTAAGTCACACTCCATGAACTAATCAACTCGTTTAAAACCATGTGGTCATTAGCTGACAACTCTGGTCACATTCTGGCAGCAGCGTGAAACCAAAGAATGGCTTCCTTCTTTTAAAAACATACTAGATAACAGCAATAAGAAAAAAAAGCATACTACCTAAACACTGATCCTTGTTTTTTTATGCCTTACAGCATCCAGTCATTTGTTGGTTGTAGCTCCCTAATGCAGACTTTTTCAACCCATATTGTTTGTTTGGTTTTTTTAAATTCTGGGTCATTTGTCTTGTTACAGACTGGAGTTACCACTGACAACTAGTGATAGCTCCGCCTCTTCCTGGTAACCAATGACACCCGTCATACACAACCACACATAAACACACACACACTCACACACGCATGAAATGAGTGCACGTAGATAACACACAAACTGAGGGGTAGAATTGCAGATGAATCCTTCTGTAAAAGAATTGATTGTATTTTTTGTTATTATTATTATTTGTTACAGTGCATCTTCCTCCACAAATTATTTCATTTTCATCTCAAAAAACTTAAACATCAACATTTTTATATGTATAACTAACACAATATTAATTACTGTGTTAATATAACAAATTACTGAATTTTAAAAAGTGCTTCTTGAAATGGTCATCTCCCCTACCTTTACAAAAACATCAAAATTTAGAAAATTTAATGCTAAGTAGCAACGAACGAAATCAGGAACTGGGGATGTCCAAATTAGGTTTCTTTATAGATGGTTTAAAAATTGGTATCATATAAACCCAGTTGTAATGAATTTGATTAAAGATAAATTCCAACAAATTTGATTTATGTTGAATATAACTGAGTTTGACTTAACTGGACTGGACTTAACTGGACTGGACTTAACTGGACTGGACTTAACTAGACTGGACTGACTTTGTTGATGTTCTTATTAAAGTGTCTTGAGATGACTTTTGTTTTCAACTGATGCTGCACAAATAAACAGAAGTTAACTGAATCAAACTTAAATTGCTCTAAAAGCACATGTATATATCCTCTGCAGGTGCATGCATCAGTTCAGTTTGACAGCTGGTCCCTAATCAGTATACTCCAAACACATTTAACAATGAAGTTTATTTAAGTATAGAAGATTTTTTAAAAATCAAACTAATTTCAACCTAAAATTGGAAATACTTTTTGAAACTATGATAAATTATGACAAATTAGCATAAATATATACATAAATGTTTCTTTTTTCATATACATGTCACATTACAGTACAACACACTCACTCTTTCTCATTTGTATTCTTGTATTCTGGGGAATAAAGAAGAAAATATCACAAAAGGAACTTTCACTCCACAGCTCTTTACATGATTGGTTTAACATTCATCCCAGCACTTTTTCTTCTCCATTTGTGACCTTGATCAGGTTTCTGTTTGACTCTCTGGTAATCTGTATGCCACCACTCTGAGCCTGCTGCCGCTGAGGACCACCAGAATAGTATTTGTGCACTGAAGTGCAGCTTCACACCCTGGTGATACTTAAAGAAATGCATGCATGTGCACAGACGTATGTGGATGCATAACTCAGAAAAGTCCTCTCCGTGTGCTGCCGTTTGTCTCAGTTTTCTAGTGTCTCAGTGTCCTTCAGACAGCAGTGTAACCTGCTCCCCTCCCCTGGGTCTGCTCTGAGGCTGTGAGGCAAAGACCGACACAGGGCACCATGAAATGCCAGTAACCATCCCTGTTGCTGAGCCACAGACACACACAGCCCCACTTTAAATGTAATGTTTTCAGAAAGGTGAGAATTTCCTTCCAGAAAGGCTTTGTCCCCATCCTTGAACACAGGACTGGATGGACAGAAGCATATTGGATTTTTACCAGGTCTCTAGCTATGAATAACAAGAAAATTATAAAACTGAAGTTTTATGGGGACACCAGCAGGTGTTAGAGAGACAAACACGTAGATGGAGACAGGCATGGAAGAAGAAATGGATGAGTGGGATGGAAGATGGAAAAAAGAGGAAGGCACTAATTCGGTGGACAGAAAGGCAGGCAGGCAGGCGTGGAAGAAAGGATTTGGACTGAGCTCTGGTCCAGATCTCTGCCTGTTAGACTGACACAGCAACAACCCTGCCACCACCCTAATCCGCCAAATCACCCCTCCACCACGGAAGCCGAGACAAGTGAGGATTGGAGGGAATCAAATGGATGAGTGAGAAAGGAGAGAAGAGGGGAAAAGAAAGAAAGAATGCAGGGATAGATGGAGGGACATGGAATAAAAGAGGGGAAAGAAATGGGCTGTATATGAAATCATATGGAGAAATGATGAAGGAGAAGCAAACAAGGAAAGAAAAAAGAGAGGGGAAGGGAAAAACAACAGAGGGCCAAATTGGCTGAGAGGAATGGAGTGAAAATGGGGAGCGTGTGGACTCAGAAGGGGGGACCAAAGGGTGCTTTGAGCTGGTGTTTCAGCTCCGTCCAACAGTAGGTCTGCCTGGCACTAATAAGTGTGTGTACAGAAATACAGAGAGTTTGTGTTGATGCTGGGAGGTGGGGAGGTGCTGGAGGGCGAGAGAAGCAGGATGTTTGGCCAGCACTGCCAAACTCCCCCCACCACCCTCTTTTTCTGCCTTACTGCCACCTCTTTCATCCATCTCCTCTTCTCTCCCTCCCTTGCTCATTAGTATGATTGAATGCCCCCCTCCTTCTTTCGCCTGCTATCTGCCAGGGTCAGTGAGCATGCAGAGCATTTCCAAACCCACTGCAGCATTCAGCCCTTACAACAAGCTGGAGGCTGGTCTCACTCCCAACATCCGAGGAGCTAAAGGTTGAAGCCTTGAGTAACCCACCTCGCGGTTCTTTTTATTTTATTTTACTCTAAACCACTTTCTGAGGAAGGAATTACAGGCTCATTTTTGATGTTTTCCAACTACACTCCTATTCTTCCTTCCTCCCAGAGGCTCTCCTCCTGAAACCAGGTCCACCATTGATTGTGAAGGGTGTGAAAGGGCAATCAATGAGGCTGTGCTGGTGAGAACGGAGACCATGGCGTTTAGATGAAGAAGCAGGCAGATCTAAATCAGGAAGGAGACGCTGTATGTACTGACATGGTAGAAGAAGAAAATAGAAATGTAATGTTGTAGAATAGAGTTCAGTATGACTCGACAAAGAGTCACAGTGAGACACGCTGCCCTTTCCAACCCCTGACGAGAGCCCTCTTTAAAAATGTATTCAGTCAATAATGACCCTTCGCCCCCAGTCTTTCCCAGGAGCTTGCATAGCTGCTTCCTCCCACACTCTTTACTTTCTCCTTCCCTCTTTCAATCCTTCTGTCTTCCTGATACATGACATGCACACCCTCTTGAACACTCTCGGAGGCCCAAGCACACACACTCCTACATGCCCTCTCGGCCTTAAAGTCAGTGCTGTTGCAGCACCATTATCACATAAAGATGAGTGGCTACGCCATCCCTGCATGCTGCAGTTACATGTCTCATGCTAATTAATGCACCATTCTTTACTCTGACATATCTTGTGGTTTTCTCCAAATCGGAAGAAGTAAATTGTCCCCTCATGACTTTGCCAGTGGCTCAACAAATTAGTGGTGCTATCTGGTGGCGAGGCTAGCAGAGATAAGTGTCAGGGAGCACAATCAGCCACGCTGTCTGCTCTCCTTGGAGATGGTTCCCATTTATCTGATTACCCTACCACTGCATCATGTATCTAGAACCAGGAAATAAAAAAACAAGAAATTATACATTTAAGAAAAGTTGAAGACATCCCAAGACCCAGTTGAGAAGCAGTAAATTGGATATAGCTGAAGTCTGGGCTAGAAGCCAAGCTTCATAGCATCATGTCAGAGAATTACTTAGTGTTTGTCATATATGAACTTAGTTTGGTGTTTATGTAGATGAGGAGTGCTAGTCCTGCTTTTTCACTCAAATCTGAGGATGAAAACAAGTTTTAATAAGCTCAAAAAAAGAAAGGTCTTCTTGGAAACTTTACTCTTGCTCTAACATATGAATATATTTATCTATCTATCTAAATACAACACTGATGTCAAGGCAATAAAAATCCATAAAATTCATGAAGGACTTCACCCCACCACCAGGAGACACTGCACAAAGCAGAAAGAGGGCAGTTACAGATTAGTGAGTTTCAAACTGCTGTCCAGGATGAAACAGCAAAGATTCAGAGATACATCCAAAGAATGATCCCTTATTGAACTGCCAAGTGAATACCTCAGGCAGCATAAATCCAGTGATGAAGAAGAAATAGAGGAGGAAACATCACTGAAAGAAAAGCCAATGCAGGTACCATCAACAGATTGAAGAAATTGTTTAAACTAAAAAATCCTGTATAAAGGTGGTCTGAAGGACAGAATTGAGGCATTAATCATAGCAACACAAGAACAGGCATTAAGCATAAAAGCAATAGAGGCCAGGGTCTACACACCAGACAAGAATCCAGCTACAACAGAGACCATGTCTATCACAGCAGTCAAGAACCAAGGTAGAACAGAGACCAGGATCTACCACACCAGACACTAACCCAGGTACAGCAGGAGCCAGGCTTACCACACCAAACAAGAGAAGTTTTGTGTTTTTGATGTCTGACTTGGGTATATTATGGGATCTGTTACAGATGTGTGTATGGAGGATATCCAAAAATAACAGTTTGATGCCCTGTGAAACACATAGATCCACTACTTTTGTTAAAGAACTATTAAAAATTTTCTGCTGACGAGTGTTTGCGAGCTGGGAAACCTTGCAATACCACTTTGTCCCTCTAGAGGTGATATAAATCACCGTTGTATTCAGTCTACATGCATTTGTATTAAAAAAAGAGGACATTATACTGGCTGAGGGTGTATTCTGCTTGTTCAAGCATGTTGAGAACATCATCCATGTAGGGCAATCTTATAGGCTAGATGGGAAATAAAACTGGTGAGTCATAGGTGGTCATGCTCAGCTCTTTTCCGTTATAAGTGAACAACTCAAACATGTTAACCAGTGTGTCACTGAGCCAGCTTTGTCTACCAATGGATCCTTTAGTTGGCAAGATACTTGGAACTGTTGGGAGAAACTACAGACTAGTTTCAACTAAAGAGCAAAGAGCTGAGAATACCATGAAGAAGGGAATTCCATAGAACCCGGAGGAGACACTGGAAACTTTTGATCGGCTTCCAGTGAGTGCTAATCCACTCCTTTACCCACATTTATTCCTCTTTCTTTTTTATTCATGTTCTGAATTAACCATAGCTGAAATGGCTGGTCTGCGGTTTGTTGGTTGGCCCATTTTTATATAAACATCTCATGTTTTGTTCATAGCTACATGTACAAGAACAAAACAAGAAGTGATTTAAAAAAAGAAGCAAGGCAAGAGTGAACAGGGATTCTACTTTCCACAGATGAACAAATAAAGGAACATGTTATGAACCCCAACTGACAATGACTCTTATACAATTGATAACTGGGCTAATTGCTGCTAATTTATATTAATATTTACTCTAAAGTTAGAATGCTAGTTATTACACAACAGCATCACTTTTCTGTATTAGTGGAATTAACATTGTAATGATATGCCACCGTCATTTGGTTTGGCTGTTTCATAGTCTAACTTTAAAGTCAAAATTCAAAACATTTCCAAACATGTATTGAATTCCATTGTTTCTTAAAAAGTAATAAAATATTACAAATCACTTATTCTTTAATGGCCATTGTAAAACAAGAAATGGCTATGTTTTTCATTAGTGAGACATATGTACTCAAGCACAACATCAGCATGGAGACAGTACACATGTGGGAATGGTGACCTAAAAAAAGTGGGATTGCCTTTGATTCCACCTGTGTCTGCTCCCATTACGGCCCATTATCGCCCATTATCACCATTCATGGTTAAAAGAAGAGGTCCCTGGCCTGTTCCCAGTGTTCTCTGGGGCAACCCGATTCTCTAACACTCCCTCCCTTCATTCATCCATCATAACCAGGCTGCTTAATGGAGCATAGCACCTCACCCCTGACCCCTCTCGATGAGCTACGGGGTCTTACAGAGAGGCAACGCTTCTCTGTTTCTGGGGGGAGAGAAAATTTTGATGAACCCCATGCACATCAGTGATGTCTTACAGCCTTCAGGGTGTATTCACCTTCTGTAAATAACCTTCATCTACTCTGTCTTCACCAGGATCTTCTTTAACTCTGCATCCTCTTACTCCATTATGAGGAATATTTGGCATGCAAGACAACAATGACGCCATTCTACAATACTGTGTCCAAGTAAAAAAAGTTAGAAGTGCAGCACAGCCAAAACATTAAACTAGTGTAAAATAACTCAAAGTGCCAGACATCCTGGGAAACATCAAGATAAGAGATGGTTCTCACTGAAATTATATAAAGCCTGAGGAGTGAAAAAGGGTAGATGATCTTCAATATCTCATCAAATGTGTAAGAAGAATTATTGAAATGTTCAGTAATAATGTTCCTCAGAGAAGTGATCTGGATACCATCTAGAATGGCAGTATCACTCAGTGGAAATATGTACTTTGAGATGACAAATATATATGTTTCTGGAACAAGTGAACATCATGAGGTCCAGACCAAAGATGAAAAGGAGCATCCAGACCGTTGTCAGCAAGAAGTCCAAAAGCCAGGTCCTGTCGTGGTCTGGGGTTGCATCAATGAACTTGCCAAATCTCATTTCCATCTTTTGTGATGGCAGTGTTAATGTAGAGAAGCACACTGAGGTTTGAGAGCAACATATACTGCCTTCTGGTAGGCTTCTTTTGCAAAGACATCCATGCATTTTCCAACAAGATACTCCAAAGCTGCATTCTGCACACATTACAAGGGATGTCTGAGAAAAAAAGAGGATATGAGTACTGCACTGGCCTCCCTGCAGTTCTGACCTGTCCCCAAAACAGGATGGTGGAGAATTTTAAAACTGAGTGAAAGAACAATGTGCATGTACTGCTGCACACCTTAAGATATGTTTCCAAGAGGAATGGCACAAAATAACAATGTGTCATCACTTGGTATCATCAATGCCATAATGCCATTTAAGTGTTGTAAGAAGGCAATATCACAGAGTTGTAGAAGCTTCAGTGTCTCAAACATTTTTTTTTTTTTTAGTTATTGGACTGAATCTGGTTTACACTCCCAAGCGGGATCTGGTCTTAATTGGTTTAATTTTAATGTTTTCTATGAATTTCTTGCTTTATTTTCTGTTATTCATACCTGCCTCCCTCTTGGTCTCGGAGGACAGTAAAACCTCAATCCTTCAGCCTTTATGAGTCATTTTTCCATCTCTACCTTAAAAACTTTCCTCAAACCATCTACCGCCTGTCCATCCCATCAACATGTCCTACTATCACACTATTCTTCCTGTCACCCATCCATCCATCCCCTTGCCTTCCCCCATCCACCAGTGCATTAATTCTTCCCTGCATGCCTTTAGCACTTCTGCACACCCCTGTCCATTATTTCTTCCCTCCCTTCCCATTTCCCTCAGACCATTCAACCTCTACATCCATCTATGCCATCCTCCTTCAGTTCCTCATTTTACCCATCCATCTGTATCCTGTCACATTGTTCCTGCCTTTCTTTTTGTCCAGCAGCTGTTTGACAGTCAGAACCCTCTGAGTCAGAGCCAGCCAGCAGAAGAGTGGGCAGACAGTGAACCTCATCTGGGACACTTCCAAATTAGGCTTGATTGACTGTTATTGTCCCCGATCAGCCCTTGCTGATCAGCACAGTTCAAATAACTGTTCAATAAGAACAAGCTGTTTTAAAATGTAACATTTGAAGTAAAACATCAAAAACACGAACTGAGAAAATTAACATGTAGCTCCAGAACAGCAAAAACAAAACCAACATTTAAAGCAAAGCTGTGGAAGAATAGTGGTGGGTCTAAACTTTGGTAAGGTGATAATGGTGTAATTGACCCAGGGTTTATTGACACATTAATGTTGGCTTTGCTTTTATCATTTTAGAACATAATTTAGTCAAGAGATTATATTCAGTTGTTTTGTATTGTAGAGATTATTTATGTTCTCACTCTTGACAAGTTTAGCACAAACAAAAGACTCAAAAGTCATATTGGATTTGCCTCAGAACTACTAACAGACTACCCTTGTACCCTCTTCTTCCTCATACGTGTTTTAGAAAATGTGTGCAGAACATAGTTTTAATGGCATAAGCTGCTGCAAAATCTCACAATCATTTTGTGCGTAAATGCCAAAACAGTCGTGGGAATGAGCTATGTCAACGATGCTGAAACAACCACAGACTTTCACAGAGCCTGGCTTCCGGATTACTGCTGATAGGACTCTCTCCATAGCACCCAATTCTTTAAAAGAAACATAGTCATAAAGATCTGGAGCATATCTTACCAGAATATGTTTCCACAGTTGGATGATCCATCCCAGATGCCTCTGAGCCCAGAGATGCTGACACCACCTCTGAACAAGGTTAATGAGGTCTCTGTGTTGCACAGTAAAGTTTAGGTGTCATTGGTGGATGCATCTTGGTATTGTAGAGCTGACAAAGGTTTCCACAGTAATCCTTGCCCATGTGGTTAGTTCAGCTGTCAGCGACTGACGGTTCTTAATTCAGTGTTGTCTAGGGACCAGAGATCACACATCCAGCTGAGACATTCTCCCTCTTCCTTTATACATTAAAATTTCTCCAAACTCCTGGAATCGTTTAATGACATTCTATACTGTAGATGGAAAAATATGCAAATAGCGTCTACTGTGTCATTGATGACCATTGTTTTTAAAGATTTCTATGATTTTCTCACACACTTGATGGTCAAGTGAATGTCTTCTGTCCATTTTTGGTCCTCAAATCCTCAGACTGACACAAATAATGGTTTTGGACCAAATCTTTATTATGATCACCTTTTGACTTCTGTTTGAAATATTTTTTAACCATTTTATTTCCTCCTTGGCACAAAATTGCCCCACACCAATGTTTTTTGTTTTTTTGTTTTTTTTGAATGTATTACAGGCCTGAAATGATTAAAAGGTGCATATTAATAAATGGGAGAAGGCTGGAAGGAAAAAAAACATAATTCATCATTTAGAAAGAGAATTGAAGACCTCTGAGTTAAAATATTCAATGTTGACAGACCTCAAGATCAGAAACGTTTCAAGTTTCAAATCAAGGTATAGAGTTAGTCCTGTCAAGTTTGATTGTGCTGACTGAGCGTTGCCATGACTATAATTAATTAGGAGTATGTTCCCATGATTCTTTATGGAAATGTCAAGTGGGCAGAAGACATCCTCCTACTTTTCTTTGTTTAGGGGCTTTTACTGCAGTTAAATAACTTGAACACACTTGTCTGTGTAAAAATAAGGGGATTGCAGCAGCTGTAACGTAATCTTGTTGAACGTAATCTTGCAACACCAAGAAACTCTTACTAGAATTTCTTGGTGTTGGAGCTTCACTGTGAGTTCCAACAACAAGAGGACCCAAGAATGATGAAGAGACATAAATCATAAAGATAAAATGAAGTGTTCAATAAGGAATTTTTGATGAAAGCTGAGGCATTTATACTAAATTTAGGAACTTTTAATCAAGACTTGACGTTTTCATCAATGGAAAAACATATTCAATACAAATTATTGATTAAAGGAACTATATTTACATATCCATAAATATGTTTGGATGCAATCTTTAAGTTCCAGCTGCAGATGTTCAGAAGATTTAACAAAAAAAAATGCTGAAAGAAAGGCCGGTGAATTCATTTTTAATCACAAAGAAATAGTTTCAGCCTATAACTCACTGTATAATAAAAAGCAGGACATTTTTACAGTTTTGTTGTTCCATTAAGTTCCATTAATGCACTTTTACATTTACACTTGAGGTATTTTCTTTTGTAATTTTGCATGATACTCAGCTGTAGCTTACTAGACAGTCATCCTAAAAGCACACAAACACATATGTCTAGTCCTGTGCCGGTCCCATCATGAACGCGCTATGTGGTCCTGGAGCTGGATTCAGTGTTCGTGATTCGCTCTCAAGAATAATCAGTCCCAACCAAACTAAATTACTTCACAAGTACACAATCAAGCCATCTGAGACGCAACACCTGGATTCTTCTCCAAATCCCTCAACGCACTGGAGAGTGCAAAAGCACAACAAAGAGTCTGCATCATCACCCTGCAATTGAGTCCTCCATTGTGATTCCCTAAGTTTTAATCAAGGCTTATAATTAGTGCCTGTAATGTAGCATTAATACTCATACCCTAAATTATGATTGCTCAGGGAAAACTGTGATTATTTGTGGGGATCTAACCCTTTCTTTGCCTGGACAGTGGCCATGTGGTTGTCAGCTGCAGCAGGACATCGCCCTTTGTGTCAGACCATTTTGTACCTTGATCTGCAGGTTTCCACCACACTTTTTAACAAATGTACCTCAGTAGTACCTCACAGAGTGAGAAAATAGCACCAGATGAATGTAGCAATCAGTGCTTGGTGGGTATGAAAGAGTCATAGAAGCTGATTGCACAGTGGGAGCTGCCGAGCTGTGGCTCCTCAGACTCTCTCCATGCTCGGAATAACAAGCTCCATCGCCCACAGTGTGAAACAACAGACTGCTAATTGGAATCAGCACGTCGCTCTCTCAGCTTATTCTAATATCTGCTGGCTTCTGCATTTGTGTTATAGGTAAGATCTGGGGGTGTCACGCTGCAGCTGTCGTCCACGTCGGATATACATGTCCTCAGAGGTGAATTTATGAATATGTTGAGCTGGAATGCCCTCAATCAAAACATCAAGCTATTGCTCAACACAATAAATGTGACCTCAGTGTAGCTCAGTTCTGAATTCCCTGTTTAACAAAAACCACAGAAATGTGCCGGGATTCAGGGATGCTTTTACGCCGACGGACTTCACCTCAAATAAACTCCAGTGCAGTCTTGTTTGTTGGTTTGTTTTGTCTGGTGTGAACACTGTAATCACGTTCTGGTGTGGCAAAAACTAAGATTCAAACCCTCTGAGACGAGTGGATCTCACCCCAAATAAAATGTTGAACTCTGGTGTGATAAAAATCACCAAATAAAAAGTAAGACTAAAAACCTATATTCTCTTTACTGGACAGCATATATCCAGTCAGCCCACCCATTCATAGCCATTTTTACCCGCACAAAATGTACTGAGCGAGTTGCTTTATACGATAAATTCCTGCAAGAGCAGCAATTTAAAACAGCCAATATGGAGACAGAATTATCAGTGATTACTTGTATCAATGAGATTTTACTGTGAAACCAACATCAGTCATTCACCAGCGTTCCTGCTCCTGTGGACATTTTGGATGTCTTTTGTTGATAAGGATGGCTGTCACTGCCTGCATCCAGAGGCATCGGTTGGTACCGCCCCCTGGAAATCAAAGTCAAATCCAGATTAACTAGACTATCTCTTTGTACGGAAGAGGATGGATGGGCCAGCTGTACAATCATATGATTTTAGGCATTGCATTAAATATGTACGTCCATGTCTCTGGGATAAACACTGCACTAAGTCATGTACTTTAAACGTCTTTACAATTAATACAAGCAAAAGCAGTATACTGTTTCAGCAGCTGCACTTCGCTTTCAAACCAAAGCATTTAGTGAGTGTGAAACATGAGCAGCATGAAGAATCGCACATATGACAACTAATCCATGCAGGTACGATGCAGATTTGTTTTTCTCTCGCCGTATCCACAGGGAGGAGCTGGGTGAGGACCTTTACTCAGTAATCATCAACTCTTTATGTGCTGATCTCTTGGTGGGAATTTATGCTAGTTAATGAGCAGCTGGAGCACGCTGGCAGTTTGTGATTGATTGACATTCACAAACATTACTGTGATGTCATCAGAGGTCATTCCAGGATCCCTGCTGATGCTTCAAAAACAACTACCAACACACAGACAGAGAGAGATCCTGACAATACTGGCAGGTACAGCTGTTTGAGCCTCTGATAACAGCTGGGCTGGAAAACTGGACACCAAAGAAAAGAACCAGTGTGAATCCAGACGGAGGCTCAAGAGACCACTCACTCGAGAGTAAACATGACATAAGTTTTCCTGTGGATTTTTTCCTTACTGGGAGATTTAAATGGCTTGTACCCATAATGCTCCACTCTCCCCACACTAACACGCATTCTCACCATCAAACCTGAGTTTCATGCTCCATTTGTGAATCCAGATTAGGTTTTCTCCAAGGATATTATTAATGTCCAAATCTGCTGAGATTGACGAAGATTTTAGAAGCTCATCCTGTTTGTTGTTGTGACTTAGATAAAGATTAAATCACATTTGAGCACAAATCAATGCAGAAAACTCGATAACACCAAGGGGTTCACATACCTACCTGTCACTGTTATGTATGTTATGCATAGATATTTTTTTTTCTTTATATTTTATCTTCATTATATGCTCATATTTGCCTTTCTTGGGTTTGAAGATCAGACAATTCTAAATATTTGTCTCATCAGTTGATTAATATCAACCAATATTTTATGTCTATATTGAGCAGCGAGGTTCTTCTCAACCTTCACATGGGTCTCCACCAGTGCTGATGCAGATTAACAGAACAAAATTAAACTGAGAAACAAAGAAACCAGACGGCATAGCTGCCTCCAACAAACGGCATCATATCACAGAAGATTTCACGGAGCGACCAGTGGGGACGGAGCACGTCCTGCTGAGACCACTGCGATGCTGCCACATGCAGCAGATGAGGGCGATAAAGTAGCTGATGTGACAATAGCGGGTTGAGCCTCTATCATCCATATCTCAACAGCTTAACAAGGGTTATCATATGCTGTCGTGGCGGCAGTGATGGTGGGGGTGGGCGCGTTGTCTGCAGCATTTCTGATGTATCTGTGTGGAGCTGTGTTTCATATGTGTGAGATTTTGTGTATTTTGTGCGCTGAGCTGCAGAAGATCAGAGCAGGGATACCTATTACAGGGTTATTGATTCCTCATTAAAGCTTTCAGTTAAAAATAGGACTTGATGCTGCTGTTGAGGGGGACAGAAGGTGTCATCCACCTACACACCGGCGAACACTTACACACCGACAAATATTTTGTCAAAACACACACACTTGAACTGTGCATAGATGCCTGTAGGTGTTGGCTGCATACATGACATACGTTCACCTTCTATACATGCTTTGAGTTTCTGAGCGCATGCATCCTTTCTTTTTTCCCCCAACCTCTCATCCCTCCACCACACCCCCTTTTAATTAAAGCATGCAGTAAGTGTGAAATTAACTCTCTCCTACTACAGGCCTGACAGCTCTGAGTGGGAGGAGGGAGAATCAGGCGCCTTTGTCTCCACACATAATTAGAGAGATGGAGAAGAAGAGATGGGAAAACATAGGACAGAAGAGGAGTCAGTCCACCACAATGAGAAACAAGCAGGGAGACAGAAGAGATGAAAGACAAAAAAGACTGAAGAGAGAGAGAGAGAGATGAGACGAGGGGTGGAGGAAAGATGATGGAGAGGTGGATCAAGGCAAGAAGAGATTCCTGGGATTAGAAGAGCTGGGTTTAGAGATGGGAATAACAAAGAAAGAGAGAAAACATGTTGGGGAATGTGGTGTGTGGCTTCAGTCATTACCACCTGTAAAAAAAAGCTCATGCCCAAGGATAATTTGGCATTCTGCAGTCGCACTGCCTCACTCTGCAGTGAGAACCATGAGAGAGAAAAAAAACACAGAAAGAAGTGAGAAGCAGCAGAGTAGCGGCAGCCTTGATAGATGGTACAATTTGGAAGAGGAGAGAGGCAGGGAGTCTTATGAGTTTAAGAATTGATGAAGACAAAATGGGTCCGGGTAGCAGCAGTAATAACTTGCGGGGCTTCATGCTGCTCCTTATGGGCCGTGTCCTCGGCTCAGCCCGCCTCTGATAGACGGTTTCCCTTCCTTCCTCCATCCAGCTGCGCCTCCCCTCTGCTGCCAATATGAGAGAAGGGAGGGGCGTCCTGGTAGATTCAAGGAAGCAACGGTTGGTGTTGAATGTTTGGGGACTGTAATCAGCTGCTGAGAGAGCATCCAACATCTTTGAGACATCATGTTTCCAGCTGGAAGCTGGATTTTGTTCTATCTGAGTTGATGCCCAAGTGTTGATGACAACAGGGGAATTTGAAAGAGGCCCACTGCCTTGCAAAAGTTAACACCACCCTCTTCTAATCCTTTGCATTTTTTTATTAAAATGTGTGCGTGTGTCTGTGTGTGTGTGTGTGAAAATCATCTGATTGCACTGTATTTTATTATGAGGCAAAGACAACCTTAAACGAACAACATATCAATTTTTTTCACTGTGCCATTGTTTATCAAAAATGAAGCCAAAGATCAAGACTCAATCAACTGATGTTTTGGAAGTTTGTCATTAAAGTGTCAAGGTGGAAAGATATAAGCTATAATTTTTAGAGAACCAAAACATAAAGGGTTACATGCTTCATGCTTGTTCTTAGGCCATGTTTTAAATGTTTTCATGAGGTATACTGAGAAACATTAGAAAACATTTAATAAGTTTAGAAGAATTTTATTGGCAAATCTATCAGATTTATCAAAAATGAACATCTACAAATCTTTGCAGGAGTCTTGTAGTGTACAGAAATTACAATATCTCTGAAGCAGAGATATTTTCTCAGATAAAACTTCTGCCCAGGTGTTTGGGAAATCTGGAAAAATAATTTTAAAAAAAAAATCAGTTTCAACAGAACAGAAGAAAATGTGACCACTGCCATGAGTCCTGTATCATAGCAACAGTGAAACACCCACCATACAGTTTTAGGATTTTATCTCATTTAAAAGAGTCAGTTTACTTACAGTGATACCCAACAACACTGCAGTGAAGAAAGAATTATATCAAAATGTCCTCAAAGAGTATCTTTTCCCAATAATTAAGGAGCAACTTCATGATGACCTGTGCATTTTCCAGCATGATGCAACACAAAAAAAAAGTAGCTCAGAGATCATGGCACTGGGATTTGGATCAATGACCAAGAAATTCTTGCTCCTTTGTCCCATAAAGGTCCTGTGATCAGTCTTAAAAAGCAGCTGTACAAATAGAAGATTCAAATTTGTGATGAACTTAGAGCCGCCAGTCTCAGGAATGGGTTGTGTTACACTACACAGACATGTCCAACTTTTCAACCGTGCCTCTCATTTCTTTCTGTAGAGCGCGGTGACCCACCACGACACCAAAGTTCTGCATTCAGAGTTCATTGTGAAGGAACAGATGCTCTGAGTCACAACCAGTCAAATTCAGCAGCTGTAGTTGGTCAAGGTCGACCTACGGGATACTCCTCCTATTGTATGATGCATCACATGCAAAAGCTCACCAGTCCCATTTGTACTTCAGTCAAATGACTGCGCTGAGGACATCATACGGTTGTCTGATGTCCAGAGCCCACTGGACACCTGCAGGTCATGCAGCTTCAGACTCGTTATGATTTAGGCAGAATAGCAGCACATTTAGCCGACATATTCAAGAGCTCACAAGTATGCTGCCAATCCCTCTTCAGGGAGATTCCAGGCTGGGAGTGTGAGGGATAAAAGCTAGAGGACTGGATGTCATGTAGTGACAGGGAGGGAAACAGAGAGAAAGGGGAGATGTCAAAAGTAATCCCAAGTGGATATCTCACCCCTGAGGGCATCTTCCCCTGCGGCAAGAGAGACAGCAATGGAGACCTTCACACAGCTGCGCCAACTGAGTATTACTATCAACATGCAGTTCAACAATTCAACACAATATCTGCTGCTTAGAGCCCGGAATAGAGCAGATAGGAGAATTACAGACACCTGTAAACATCAGACCTTCCGTAGAACACCTTACTTTAAGGTGAATTAATCATGATCATTCTGTCTTATGATGTTTTTATGTCTTATAAGTCAGAATTAGTGGTAACTCCATTTGCCAAGTTTGTGCAATCAAACAAGGAATTTGATTCATCAGACATTGTCTCTCAAGTCAATTAAAGATCAAATAAAACTAAATTTTAAAAAAAGAAGCCATACCGATCCAAAAGTGTGTACACTATAGGCGCTATAGATTTGGCACAGCAACCTTCTTGCCACCAGGTTGCCTCATTCAAATACAAAACTTGATCATGAGGAAAAAAAGGACAACTTTTACTGGGATTTGCTTTCATGGAAGTCACGCTCACAAGTGGACAGTTTAATGGAACAATAAATGTTTGGTGTTTATTAATAAACATTTTGGGCTTTAATTCAGTGTTTTAGGCTAATGGCAGCACTGATAAACAGCCATTATGTCTGTTATGACAGAAATTGAATAAACAAAAGCCTCTAATGGTTCAAAATGATGAAAAAGAAAAATTGAGTAATTTACCACACAATGACTTTTGGCCAATTTTTCGATCCTTTCTAAATCAGCCACTTACACTGTCTAAAGTGTGAATGGAGGCTTGTCAGAGTATTGCGAGGACAAATCAACTGGCTGCACTCTCCATCATTGATCCCAGACTCTGTCTGTCCAAGCCCACAACACTCTCGCTGTCATGTTTACAACATCCCAGCTCTGGGCGTCAACATCCTCCTGGCCCTGCCAGTAGCATCCTGTTCAAACCGTCCATCAAAATGCCAGCTTGGCCCCGCCCCATTTCACTTCCATTAGCTGCACAGAAAGCCCCAGCGGCTCCGTGGGACCAGACAGCCCGCCTCTGCCTCTGGCTCCGACTATCGACTGGTTCTTATCGTAATGGGTCTCTGTCTCCCTATTGTCTAATTGGCTAAGTGATGGGATTGATCCTCAGATTGTTGGCTAAGTTCATTTAATGTGGGACCAGCAAGAAGACCGGCCTGCACACTCAGAGCTGCACAGAGCTGGGGAAGACGTCCACTGTAATGGATCTGGAATTGATCAGCTGGCACTGGTGGGTGGAGGCTGGTGGGTGGGTGAGTGGGTAGGGCTGGATGCATTAGAGTCAGAGGATGTCAGGAGAATGTTGATTAAGGCTTAGTATGACGTATTATGCTATTAATTAATTAACTGAGGTACATGTTTGATGTTTGGCTTGATTTGTGTCTTTTTGGGTCAAACTTTGTATTTCAAGTCAGCAGAACGCCTGATTTCTGGTCAATTTCTCATTAATCTGTCAGGTTGAAAAAATATATTATCAAAAAAAAAAGATTTCACAAGAACTAGTTTGTATTCACAGGGTATAAAATGTTAGCTACATGCAGTCGTATGACAAAGAAAATGTATCCTCTTTCAGTTCTAAAGTTTTACTTTTAAGGACATAAAGAAAATAGAAATATAAGTTTATTACAAGGTAGCATTGCTTAACAGTAAGGACTAGTTGATCATCAGCAGTCTTGAAGACTGCTGTGTCAGCAGGTTTAGCAATTCACTGGGCTGGAGCCTTTACGTATAAGGTAACACAATGCCAAAAGGGAAAGCCCTAAGTACAGGTCCTAAAAAATGTGGAAAGGGTCATGAAGCAATGTCCAAGTAATGTGCAGACCACAACTCAATAATGACAATATTCACAACATGGAAGCATTCAAGACAGCTGCCAATCTTTCCAGGAGTGGATGTCCAAGCAAATTCAACCCAAGGTGAGATAGTGCAATCCTCTGAGATGTTGTAAAAGCACCAGCAGCCACATTTTGGACCCCACAGACCTCACTTAATTAAGTGAATGTTAAAGTTTATAACACTACAACAACAAAACGACTAAACAAACATGGCTTGTGTAAAAGGGTTGCCCAGAAAAGGTCTCTTCTGGAAAAATGAGACCAGTAGAGTTGTTTATCCATGATAGGCGATGCCATATTTAGTTAAAAACAAATACAACATCAGCACAAGGGTATAACAACAATTATCAGTTATTGTGTTGGAGGGGTGATGGTCTAGGATTGTTTTACAGCTACACATGAATAATCTCCTAACAAACATGAGGTTGTTGGTCCGACAGATAAAGTTCGCCTCAGTGCTCCAACAGATGTGATTTAGATTTTCTACAGGTTTTGCCCCCTGGGCCGCTCCCAAATACTATAAATTTGTAATAATAATAATAATAATAATAATAATAATAATAATAATAATAATAATAATAATAATAATGAAGGATCTATGTAACTCCCCTGATTGTCTGTTGCCCAGCAATATTTTTTAGCTTTAGCAAGGGTAATCTAAATGTGTAAACAAGTAAGTCTTTTCACTTCTTCAAGCAGCACTACAGAGTTTTTTTTCTTTCTTTTTTTTTTTACTTTTTCTTTTCTCTTTACGCAAATATAGACACAATTTTTTTCTTTCTTTTTTTTTACTTTTTCTTTTCTCTTTACACAAATATTTAAGCAATAAAGCATCATTCAAATCCTTTTTTATCTGGAGCCAAAAAAGTGAGCTGCCGGCAGCCTCCAAGTTCCTCCTGGTAGTAATGAAACACACTTAATTCCATATCTGAGTCTCACCTTACCCACTCCCACACTCCTCTCATTGCTCATCTCTCTGCTCGGAGTGGGCAGGGGGAGAGCGAGCTGCAGACGGAGTCAGAGATGGAGACAAACACACCCGCGTGCAGGAATCTGCACCGCTTACAGCAGCTGCACAACACCACACACAGTCATTGATTAACACCTCTGTGCACACACACGCTCAGAGAACCAACACTTCTCGTCACACATACACACGCCTGCAGCTCGTACTGCCCTCCACGCGTTATCTTCCTACAGGCCTTCCTTGGTCTCTGTAATAGACTGTCTCACTCGGTACCACCCTGAAGGAACGTTGGAGGAGAGGGCAGCATGTGTGTGTGTGTTTGTGTATGTGTGTGTGTGTGTGGGTGTGTGTCATAGATGGCTTTTTTAATGACATGTCACTCTCCCATAACGCCTCGTTTCCACTCACCTCTGTACACTCCAGTGATATGTGCAGAAGTCCATTCATTCCTATGAGAACCTCAGAGCTGAAATGCCTCCAGCTGCTGGTTTGTGGAGAGATTTGTCTTTTTTTTTTTCTTTTTTTTTTTTGCCTCATGTGTATTGAACAATTTCAACTCGTACTCTGGATTTTGGAAAGAACTTATATGCTGTGCAAGCATCTAGCTTTAACCAGCACAGCACGGTTAACTAGGTGGCTTTTGAGACACAAATTTCTGTCAGTTGTTTCACTCATTTGACTGTGCAGTGAGCTTGGTGGGCTACAAGTGTAGGATGTTAAAACATCATTGTATCTACTTAACAAATGTCAATAGTCCACCTATACAACAAGCGTTTCTCCCCTAAGACATGACCATGCCATTAGTAATGTTAGCATCGAGACAACCCATCTGTAAAAGACTGTTATTCTTTCAGCTAAATAACAATAAATCATGTTCCATATTTTAGACCTATTGTTGAAGGATAATAATATTTATTTTTGTCAGTATATATCTCACGAAACACACCAAAATATGTCTCCTGCTTTTAACCATCACTAACTATACTAGGAGCCGTGAGCTGCTGCAGCACACAGGGAGCAGTTGGGGGTTAAGGGCCTTACTGAGGGGCCCACAGTAGCTCACCTCTGTTACCAACCCAGGGGACTGAACCTGGGTTTGCCACACCCAACCCCACCTCTGAAACTACTAGACTTTATAACCACTAAGTGTAAATGAGTCCTAGCAGAATCTAATCCTGAATCTTACTATGCCTGCACACAACCTAGCGACTGGCAGCAACCAATGTTGCCAACTTAGCCACTTTGTCACTATGTTGAGCGAATTTTCAGACTGCTAGCAACTGGCAACTTTTTCAGGTCTTATTTGAGACCCTTGGTGACTCTAAGTGTAAACACACACACATGTACACACACACACACACACACACACACACACACACAGCGAGATGCTGGTACGTCTGTGGTTCACTCTCCCATATCAAAACACTCTGAGAGCAACCTGGTTCTCGTGAGGCAGTAGCTCCCTGGTCCAGTCAGAGCCAATCACCCAACCACGTCCTGAAAATGAATTGTGCATGTGCAATTCATTTATACACTTTTATTTCCACATACAGGTTAGTGTCTTGGGGGTCGGGGTTTCCTGTCACTTGTTTTACACTGTGAAAAATATGATTGATAAAAAACTTTAAAAAATAGTATAAAAGTATGCAAAGTTGCTCAATATCAAGAGTTACACAGACATCATCAGTATCAGGAAGAGATTATGAATCTATCATAATGTAATTATTAATGTAATTATTTTAATAATTATTCAATAACTCTCCACTGGCCTACAGGATAAATGAAGACTGTAGGAATTTTGACATTAAAAAAAGAAAAAACAAAAAGAAAGTTCATTTTTCGCTATAAATATATGCTGCTTTTTTATTTTCGTTTTACGTTTTCTGCCACTTCATTCCATTCTCCTACAGCATCCATAAAAATGAGGTAGAAATGGTTAATTATGGAAATTAGGCAATAATGTCATTTAGAGAATTCTAGCGACTTTTAGGATGGCCAATAGCGAAATTCTTTCCTGTGTGGTTGACAAAACTGTGGCAGACACCGCATCCAGTCCACCTCACTGGACCAAAATTACATCTGGACCTGCAGCAATAGTAAAATGACACCCTGAGATCAGTATTTAGTTCAGCTCGTCCATACTAGGAAGGAGACAGTATGGTGGCTTACCTTCTTGCCTCACAGCTTAAAGAGTCCTGGTTCTGGCATGAGTCTTCCTGTGTTGAGTTTGCATGCTCCCTATATGCTTGTGAGTGTCTGTGGGGTTGCAGCAAGAGAGGAATTGGGTGTAAAACTAGCCCAAATCAATGTGTGGACTGTGATCCACTGTGGGACCTCCAAGAGGGATTAAGCTCAAATAGCTGATGATGATTTATTCTGAATAAGCAAAGTCTACATTTTACTGTAATAAAAAGATATTGAGGGCTTTGCTTATTATTTAAAAAATGACCCTATATTAACTATGTTAGTTAAAAGCGTTTTGATCAGACAGTTAACAACAAATATAACTGGAGCTTTTGTTGAAGCCTAAAGGTTTTACACTGGCAGAGATGCTTCAAGCTTAATGAAAGATTAAAGTTTGTTAGTGCATGATGCAGCAATACTATATTCATCTCATCGTTCTGCTCTTGATCTGAGCTTCTTGTTTCATAAACCTTCATGTCAACCTCAGTGTTGATCAATTTCTCTGTTTCTCTGCTACAAATTTCAGATTGTTACACTATATGTAGTGTAACAAACTAAAGTCTAAAAATAATATCACACTACATACAGCATGTCATAGTTACACTGGGAAAGAGGCCTTAAAATGTGACCAAAAAAAGTTTTTTTTTTATAGAAGATTCCTGCCTGCACATCTCCAAATTACTGACATAAGAATTCACACAGGATGAAAATGATCTCATGTCCTTGGTGTTTACTGAAATAGAGTAGGTAATTTGAGCTGTAATTTTTACTTTACAATTGAGAGATGTCAGAATTTACACTGGCCTAAAATCAGATGTCCTCCGTAACTATTACAAATTACCGCAGGTCTCAGGACAATTTTAATCCGGTATGTAGAAGACATTAGATGTGATGTGAGACTCACTTTGAATGAGCTTCATTCATGTCTGGATGTACAACCAGAAACACACTGGAGCAGATTTCTCAACGTGCACAGTAGATTCAGGAGGTTGCAATAATGGAGTTGTACTTGTCCAATAAGATACATCCAAATTAAATAAAAAGACATAAATTACTACTTGCTGTCAGGTGTCTTTGTTTAAATGGAATTTTTTTTTTTTTTACACATTTGTAATTTTTTTCTGCAACTTCACACTCAGTAAAAAAAAACACAATTCTTTTCTGACAATTTCATGTAAAAAGCTTTTTTTTTTTTCAACTGGGTCTTTTCAGATACCCCAAATTCCTTTCACATGTATGTCTTTTTTTTATATACAAGTGTAAACATTAACATACATGTTCAGGGTTTTGGTGTATGTTCTCATATCATATTCCACAAACTCCCACATCAATTGTAAATGGTTGTGCATTTAAAACATATTTACTTCCTAGATCTGAGCCAGCTTTGCTCTCACCTAAAATGTTTGGCCTGGAGGGTGAGGATTTCTGTGGGAGCGAAGAGTGGCAAAGAAGAGGAAGAGGTGTAACAGGAGATGAGATAAGCAGTACAGAGACTGGGACAAGATGTGATTGTGGAAGGAGAATGGAGGGAAAGCCAAATAGGAGCCACAGTGGTACAGACTGATGTGTTGTCATGGAGGAAAAAAGGTTAATCCATTTAAGGTAGTGCATATGAGCGTATAGGCTGTGCAGCGAGGATAATATCTCTAAAATGCAGCTTAATACCCTGCAGGCAGCATTGTTCTGACAGTATGCAATTACCCTCTAGAATTCATTGTCAAACTCACAGGGGGGCTGTAACAGTCTGCTAATAATGACTCACATTTTGACAATATTTAAGTCTTTCTTGAGGTCAGCACAAACAGGAGATCATGAGATTGGAACATTAAGATAATTAGATTTAAAACCCCTTTGATGGCTTTTTTTGGGGTAAAATGAGCCTCGTGGATGGTTATGGACACACAAATAGCTGAAGCACTGATTAAAAGAAAGTATGTTTGATTTCCCAAGACAAGGCCATGTGTTGGGTGTTAATAGTGACCCACAGTGAGTAGTGATGCAGGACAGCACTCCAATTACTGACAGCAACAGAAGCAGCAGTGGTATCTATAGGTCATTACTGTGAAACAGATATGCTGGCTGGCTCCTATGTACTTAATGGACATGAGGGTGTTTGGACCATTAGGTTCTTTGCAGCCCCTGAAAAAAGCACCTGCACCATCCAAACATCACATATCATTATGGTTGGACAGAGCATGAGCATGTGCAGGTGTGTGTAGCACACAAACCAACCTGGGTTTAGTTCCCATTCGATGATAGAATCTGCAAATGGATGCCACTTTTTTCAGCTGCAACAAGTCATTTCAGCAGTCTAAAGGAGTTTAACAGCTCCGCTATACGGTGTGCAAGGAGATAGGAAGAACTGTGTGCTGTAGCGGATTCTGATATTTCTATTTATTCGCTTACAGTTGGAGATTAAACTTATTTCCAGTTGAGGTTTGCACAGACAGAGACTACCAGTAATGCTTTATCATAGACTGTATGAACAGAACCGGACAAACTCACTGTGATAACACCAACAGGTTTCTGAAGAGGAGAACTAAAGCAAGCTTTTTAGACAGGAACTGACTCTGCCCAACGCTGTTAATCCAGAAATGGGGAAAATGGATGGGGCGACAAACCTAGCAGTCAGATGGTACACACCCACTTGGACTAGCTTACCACAAGCTTCCTATTTTAGCTCAGCTTGGTCCAAGCTCCTTCAGCTTATTCTGTGTATCTGTCTTTGTTTAGGATATCACTACTGTGACCATTCCTGGAGCCAAAATTAGGACTGTCAGTGGTCCAACCAGCCGCTGTTAGCACTACCGCAGCTATCTGTCATGAGCCTTACCTCAGCACGACTAGGTGGCTCAAGGATAGCAGCCTACCGCAGCAGCAGTGGGATTTCACCCCCAGGCCAGGCCTTAAACCTGGCTGCCATGCTCGCCCCCTGGCGGCCAGTCGCACACCCGTTCTAGATTCTCCCCGAAACTTTCAGGCCAGTCCAGGCCGATTGTATAGTCTGTTAGGAAAATGTACAGCACAACCAGTATTGTATCAAAACTAAGAGCTTTTAATTCACAGCTAAAATGTCAGGTTCACTGAAAATCCAATAACTGGCTAAGATGATGACATTTCAGCATTAATCTGTCGTTGATGATTGTCACAAAATGTGCATTGCCATTTGGTTAGAATGCAGTTGTCACTTATAAGATGCCCTTAATTACACATACATTTATAGCTTTAAATAACTTTAACTGATGAGGTTCATAAATATACAACTATTATATATTTATCATCAATGTGAACTCTAAATATGTAGACCAAAACATTTTTTAAAATATATATCTAAATATTTTTGTTGCAAAGTAATTATGAACACTTACTCTGGTGTTTATTCAAGGAACTGCAGGTTAGAAGTCTGGATGTAGCTCCTGGGGCTTCAGATGTTATGTTCAGGTGGAGAACACACTCGTTGGCCAAAGATAAATGTAAGTGTCATTTACAGCGTGTCCAGTACAAGAATATGAGTGCCTTTTTCTCAGATAATTAATTTATGACCACCTTTTTCTTCTCAGGCCTGCTTTTAATTGGTGAGGCTGGGGGTCATAAATTACAAAGATTCCCCAAATCATTAAGCATCAGCCACTTTGTGTGTCTTAAAGGCTTTATTCATTGGCCTTGTGAATTGTTAAGTAGAGTTTTGGGCAAAGCAGCTGATCAATAGCTTTTCTATAAACAAGTTGTGCAATAAATCCCTTTCCATTACTTTCCATCAGGCTACACCTCCACCTGATGGTGTGGATGATGAAAGTCACAAGAAACAGTGTGGATGTCAGAATAAAAGTTCTTCCTCACAGCCAAATAACATCAACAGAACAATAAATTGATTTTTGATGGCAATAAAATATTTCTTGCCAGTTTGGAAATGTGCAAGTGTAGAACATTTGCCAAAAGAAAACATGTAAGGGGAACTGTGGTTGACTGTAGTATTAATTTTGAAAACATGCCTTCGTCTTTGTTGAAATGACCCAAGTCATTAATTCAACATTTCCTGGGCAGCAGTGTTTAGATACTGAGTGGGATTTTTCTGTCCCTGCATGGTTTCTCCAGCTTCCTCTTATACTCCAGAAAGACGTGCATGTTGGGTGACTAGTGACTCTGCATTGACCATGGAAGTGGCCAGGAGCGTGCATGGATGTTCATCTATGATGCGAGTCGACGTGTTCAGGCATCTCTTCCCTTTAATCAGACAACTGGCAGAGGCTTCAGTATTGTGTAGGACTGACTTGAAGCAGGTTTAGATGATGGATGAAAACTCGCTAATTGAAAAGGTTTTGGACTCAATTCCAAGGAACCATTCTTCTGCACTTTCAAAAATGAAAGTTTTATTGACTTTGATTCTTGGTTTACTTGGTTCTTGGTTTGTTCCCCTGTTTTAAGTTTTAGGTTTACAGGTACTCACTATTCTTTTAAAGGGTCTTTAGTGTGGAGCTTCGTTTCCTGTTAAATTTTTTTAAATGTTTTTTTTTCCCTGTGTCAAGTTTTATTTATACATCTGTCCTAATAATCAACATCTGCTTCTTCTCACCCCATTATGTTTTATTGTCAGTACATTTATGCACAGTTGCACAAAAGACACAAGATCAAACAATCAGGAGAGATGTGAACAAAGAAAGAAGAACATGATTTTCAAAATAAAATAAGAAGTTAGCCAAGCACAAAAATCTAAAATCAGATAGCACTGGCACACCAACACCAAAACTTTATAGGAGAAACAAAGAACCAAATGAAATCAAAATCAAAAGATATGACACTTGAGAGTTGAAGCTCTGGGTGGGAACTGTGAAGAATGTGTAGAGTGTGTAGTTTTAGCAAGTTTCTGTCCAGCTGAAGGTTTTACAAGCAGAATTAACCTTGTTTCAAATACATTGTCGGTGTCTGTTAGTCCAACTATGAAAAACTTGAGTTGGTTCAATTTCCATCAGATTATGGTATTTACATCCATTTTTAAACTGCTATTTCAGTCAGACTAACACACTGATCATTATATTATTTCTGACACCATATAAAAATGTTTAGTGCACACACGCACA
>JAOWBL010000015.1:13702472-13719501 GCA_028564865.1 Zenarchopterus dispar
AGCCGGGGGGTGGAGGGTGTCTGGTTTGGTGACCTCAGAATCAGGTCTCTGCTTTTTGCAGATGATGTGGTTCTGTTGGTTTCATTGAGCCAGAACCTTCAGCACTCACTGGACCGGTTCACAGCCAAATGTGAAGTGGCTGGGATGAGAATCAGGTCTCTGAGAGCATAGACACTTTTATTGTAGACTCTATCTCTCTGTACATGAGAGAGAATTTCATTTATATTTAGGCAACAAATGTGGAATATTTTTGTGCTGTGTATCAGTATGATTGTTAGTATGTATGTTGGTAAGAATACTTTCTATGAATAAATATAGAATTCCATTCAAATTACTAATGTCATATGCCAAGCACACCAGATTTTAGGTTAAATCCAAAACTGGCTTTTAACAAAACATTTTTAGATTAATTACATGTTTTTGGGATCCTATTTAACATCCCATAAACTAAATTACAATTACTTTGGTTTATCTACAGCTTCGTACCATCAGCCAGTGGTTCATCAGTTGCTCTCATGAGTTGATAGAAGAGCATGTCACTTCAGCTGAAGAAATAGAACAAATTACTAAAAAACCAAAACATTTATAATAACAGTTATCACAAACATATCTTGAACTTTTCAGAAGATGTTTGGTTGCAGCAACACCAGAAATGATTGACAATATCTTTGATTCAAGTAAGGATTCATTCTGGTTCCTCACTGTACCAGCCTGAAAACAAGATATCACAGTCTTGACAATAATCAATATGCTTCTGCTACAATTTCTTTCCTTGTCCAGATAGGTGAAAGTCTCATTGCTGATAACATGTAATGAGTGGTTGACTTGACTAGTTACTGCAGCCCCCATTCAACATATTTCTGCTTCAGTGCAAGTGAAGAGAAGTAAAAGAGCCCTCATCTTCACAATTTCATCCACCACCCATCCATATCAACACCGAATATAAATATAGACTTATATGTGTTAAAAAGACACATTAATAATAATAAAATGAAAGAGAGGGAAAAAATGATAATCACAATCAGAATTTATATATAAATCCTTAAATAATTGACAGCTTTATCTGCAGTTCTAATGATCTTCCTCCGTAACAGACATGGAGCTCAGCTGCAACCACAGCAGAAAAATTATAAAAATGAGAAAAAAATTTTAAAACAATATCTTCTAGCTCAGTAAGTTACAGAGTCAGTATCACCTGCCTTGTAACGGGAGGATGGGGACGAAGATGGAGGTTGTGTATCTGCTGAACATCAAAAGAAGAAAAAAATTCAGTGTTATAGTTTCCAGCCAAGAATGACAGATTTCTATAATAATGAAACAATCTATTCAGCTGTGTGATAACTACTAACACAGAAATGATTAAACATGAATTTAAAAAACAAAAAACTAACACTGTGCCATTGATCCTTTGTTGATTTACTGCTAAAATTATTTTAGAAATATTATGTTAAGATTTTCAAATTCTGTTGTGTTTCTTTAACGTTTGTACATGACTGTAACAGGAAGCTGTTTGTCATTTTTTAAAGAAAAACAACAAAAAGTGATGAGATGGTCAAAGTTGGAGAAGAAAGGGAAGAGCGATGCTGTAAACACCATGAGGAGGAGCAAGGATGAAGTCATTTTGGAGTTCAAACCCATAAACACGCCTGAAGAGCTGGAGGGAGGTGAGGATACTGCTGCTGCTCTCCTCAGCTTCTCCTCCCCACCAAGCCTCTCCTCTCGTCTCCCCTGCTGAGAATTCAGCTTTCATGTTCTTTTCAAAGTCTCAGGTAGTATTACCCAGGGCAACCTTGACAGAGCCTGGGGCAAAGGCGGCTCCGGAGCTGCATAACGCACACACACAAGAGCACGCAATAGCTTACTGCAATGCATGCGCGCAGATATTCAGCAATGTTCCCTCTTTCTACCCACCCACGCGTTGCCTTCACACACACACTATGATTGTCTCAACGCCGTGGCTGTCATTAAGACTCATTAAGGAGGATGGTTTTATTGAAGGCGGTCGTGTTGAGGCATCTACTGAATTATTCATACACTCTTTTCACCACACACTTTACTCTCTCTCTCTCACACACACATACACACACATCTTTGAGATGCAGGAAGCTGGAGCAGACTAGAGACAGAGAAGCAGCCTATATAGGTCACTTCCTCCTCCACCCGCATCACTCAAAGTGGAACTAGAAGGCTGGAGGGAGGGAGAGAGTCAGAGAATGAGGCTTATTATAGCAGACACACACACACACACACACACACATACACACACACAGGCCACAGCAGATAAAGCAGCACACCTCTGAGAATAGATTGTCACAGCAATGAATGAAGCTCAGAGTCTTGAATGTAATACTAATTCAGTGTTGATGGAGTTTATGGGTTGACTCCATGTTTTGGTGCATGTGTGTGTGTGTGTGTGTGTGTGAGGGCACACATCTAAAGGAATTGATCAGATGGCCACCATTTCATCACATGAGCCCCCTCTGAGTATGAAGTGCTGGATACACATCTACATTTAGTTTGATCATATATTCCATCAAATATTCATAACAGACAGTCAGGGTTAAATTCAGACAATCACGTGGCCGCAACCAAGCGGAGAAAGAGGAGCTAAGGGTTGTAGATAAATGCACACTGGAGGCTAAAATAATTACACT
Organism: Zenarchopterus dispar; assembly: GCA_028564865.1. Taxonomy (NCBI): domain Eukaryota; kingdom Metazoa; phylum Chordata; class Actinopteri; order Beloniformes; family Zenarchopteridae; genus Zenarchopterus; species Zenarchopterus dispar. The sequence goes on from JAOWBL010000015.1 coordinate 13,705,127, forward strand.
GTTATGTTGATTAAGGTTAATTAGAGTTTGAGTCTCCTCTTTGTTGTTCCAGTCATTATTTTATCAGCTTTGGCAAGATTTAATGTTTAAATTTGTGGATGCAGTAATAAAGCAAAGCCAACTCCAAAAAAAGTTAGAACAATGACTTTCAAATCTCACAATTCTTGTTTTATTTACAGTAGAACATATAAATCATGTGAAATCTTGGTACCCTTCCTTTAAGAATAGTCTACATACGTCTGGGAGCTGAGGATACCAGTTGACTGAGTTTTTGTAGAGTATTAATGTTTCATTCTTGTCTGATGTAGGACTGTAGCCACTCAGCAGTCCTGGATCTTTTCTGTTGTAGTTTTTCATGTCATGATGGCCAAATGTGTTCAACAGGTTCAGCCCTGGGACTTTACCGCTATAAAGTCAAGCTTTTTTAATTGAAACAGTTTGCCATTGTCTTGCTGAATGTTGCAAGTCCTTTCCTTGAAAAGCTTTTGTCCAGGTGGGAAGACAAATTGCTCAAAAACTTGTATATACCTTTCAACATTGAGGTTATCCTGCCAAATGTTCCAGGTGGAGGCTTTTGAGTTAGAAGTCTATTGCAATCAGGAAGGTTCCTCTCTTTCTATGTCTGGAGGATGCAGCTTCCAGGGCTCCCAAAAAGATTACCCAGTGTCGACCTGTACCCAACGCTAGAGATACATTTGGTGTTGTTTACCACCTGAAGCCCTTTATAGCCAGCAAAGAAAGAAAATTAAAGCAAGAGTAGAAATATTCTTATAAACTGAAGTGGGGCCCTAGTCAAATGCAAAAGCCATCCATCAATTTTCTATACCCACTGGTTCCTGTACAGGGTCACAGGGGTCTGCTGTCTTCATCTGTGTGCCCGAGTGATCTTACAGTTTTGTCTTGTTTGCCCGTCCCAAGGTGCACAAACAGCCAGGAGGCTCTTCTTAACATTGGTAGTACTGCAATCTGCAAATGAAAGCCAACACACGCTAAGTAGCTACACAACCTGGGATTTCTCCAGAGACCCTCTTTGTCACCGACGCCTACCATTACAGTTCGACTGAAGAGGAAGTGCTGCAGATGAGGAGGCAAAAGCGGGGAAACGCAGAGATATCTGGGCAAGGCTAGCGGCTAATTCTCATAAGCTGGTTTTGCCGTCCATCATACTCGCCAATGTTCACGCCTTGAACAACAAACTGGACTATATACACCTCCTGAGATCTACCCAGCAGACAGTGAGAGAATGCTGTGTTTTTGTGTTCATGGAAACATGGCTCAACAACAACATACTGGACTCCACCATCCAGCTAGACTGACTAACATGCTACCAAGCCGACCAAGCCCCCATTGACAGAGGTAAGACCGGTGGTGGAGGGGTCTGTGTTTACATCAGAGATGCTTGGTGTCAGGACACTGTGGTGGTTTTCAAACACTGTTCGCCCCTAGTGGAGTTTATGATCCTCCAGTGCCGGCCTTTCTATCTGCCATGGGAGTTTTCCACCATCTTCCTGGTTGCAGTCTCCATCCCTTCCAGCTGCAACAAAAGTAATAGAGACTAGGCACTGAGTGAACTGTACAGCATCATCAGTGATCAACAGACAGCCCATCCAGAGGGACTTCTCATTGTGGCTGGTGATTCCAACCATGTAAACCTTAAAACAGTGTTTCCTCAGTTCCATTAATACATTGACTTTCCAACACGGGGAAACAACACACTAGACTTGATCTTTACAACACTGAAAGGAGCATGGCCTCACCCCTCCCCCATCTTGGTGCTTCAGACCACATCACTGTCATCCTAACGCCAGCATACAGGCCAAAGATCAGAGTCACCGGACTGGTTCAGAAGCAGGTACGGGTATGGCCAGAGGGTTCCTCCTCAGCTCTTCAGGACCACTTTAACACCACTGACTGGGACATGTTTAAGCAGGCAGCCACGTACAACAACAAGATCAACATCCAGGAATATTCAGTCATGGTTACTTGCTACGTCAATAAATGCATTTATGATGTCACAGACAAAAGAACCATCATGATATGGACAAACTAGAAACCATGGCTGCTGGATGAAGTCCACAGGTTACTGAGAGCCCAGAATGCTGCTTTTAGAGCAGGAGATGAGGTTGGTCTGAGAAATGAGGATGCTGAACTCTCTCCCAGGGCCCCACCCCTCTCTGAACTCTGCCTGCATAAATCCAGGACAATGACCCACCTGCACCATACCTTACTTTAAAAAAAAAAGGGAAAATCTTTCTAAAACTTTTTTTTAAGTCTAATTTATTTTTTAAAAAATCTTACGGCTGACTGCACTGTTTACACTTTCACCCTGGTACAATCCCTATTGCCAGATTACATTGTACATACACTATCAGACTAGTTGTATTTCTTATTTCATCGATATCTTTTAACATGTATATATTGTATATTTAATTTTTTTATTCTTTTTTTTTTACATATATTTTATGTTTGTTGCTTTTTTTCTTGCACCAGGGATATAAGAGAAACACAATCTCAACTCTGTGTATGTCCTGTACATATGGCAGTTTTGACAATAAAGATATTGACTTACTTCTTAAAATAGCAAAAACTGAACAAAAACCAAAGAAATAGATAGAAAAGTGATAGTTTTCTAGTTGTCAGCTATCACAAACCATTACTATGGATCCAACTTTTAGTTTGGATTAAGGAGGCTGACACCACCTCCACCTTTAAAACCAAACTTCAACCATTTGTGTTTAGTAAAACCAAACTTAAAACGTCTGTGATTAGTAAAGCTGATAGTGTAAACTTTAGTGTGTTAGGGCCAGTAGTCATAGCAACAGCTGCAGGACAAGATTAGAGCTGACTCATCTTAAACATAGCTTCATCCTGGATATGCTGCTGTAGACCTATGCTGCAGGAGGACACCAACATGATCCACTGAGCGGTGCTCCTCACCCTTCTTCCCTCCTCTTTTTCTTCTCTTTCTTTTCTTCAGATCAATCCACAGTTATTGATCAGAAGTATCTCATCAGCATAATTGTGCTCCATTGTTCTTGTAGTTTGTTGTGTTGGTCTGCTCCTCTTTTTATCTTCTATAGATGTTTGCAGGTCAGAGCTTCCAGAGCTTCTAGAGCTTCCAGAGCTTCATGCTGACCTGCAGTCCCACCCTGCGACCACCTCAGCATCTGCTGTCTCCACCTGTTTATACAGTCGTCTCTGTAGTACATCAACTAACCATGTATCAGTCATCTGTACACAAAACTCTTAGTTCTGCAGTTAACAGATAATTACTACTAATGTATTTTGTTTTTTGTATCATTGACAATATATCTGTGTCTCTCCTCTCTCTGTTCTTCATCCTCTATTCCCTAGCTCTCTTTTCCTCCTCTACCCAGCTGGTTTTCGGCAGGTCCCCCCTTATCATCCAGGTCCTGATCAAGGTTTCTTCCCTCCTAAAGTGGAGCTTTTTGTTTGTTTGTTTGTTTGTTTGTTTTTTACACTATTTGGCTTAAAGTTTTTCTCCTGCTAGAGCAGTTTTTACCTGCCATTGTTTATGTAATAATTGACCAGGGGTCATGATCTAGGTCTCTGGAAAGCACCTAGAGACAGCCTGTATTTTAATATATGGCATATGAATAAAACTAAATGGAACTGCATTAAATTAACATGTTTTTATTGTTCTTGTCCTAATTTTCATGTTGCTGCTATGATATTCAAAATAACCTAATATTTTTCATGAAAGGACAAACTCTTTCATTTTTAACATTTAATATCTTTTATATGTTTTTCAACAGAAAAATGTGGTTTTATGTAATTTGTAAATCATTACATTCTGGTTTTTCTTTACACCTCATGCAGCATCCCATCTTTATCCCAAATTGGAGTTGCAAATTTTGCCTTACTTATTTATTTTTAAATATCATGCTCGCATGGTTACAGTTCAAAAATCCACGCTCAGACACAGAAAACAAATGAACCGGTAAAATCATCTTCTGTAAATATCTCACACCATTATAAAGCACCTTTTCAGCTCACCTTCAACCTGCTTTACATGCAACATTGTGTACACTGTTTTCCAGTACAATGAATAGCAGTGAAATGGAGCAAACTAATGGAGATGGAGCATAAACTCATTTCTGAGAAAAGGAATTTACTGTATAACTGTTTACAAAAAATGTGCAGAGAGGTCGTTTGGTCAGCAAAGCTGGATATAGTCATGTTACAGTCTTTGATGTTTGGGGCTCCATGAGGATCATGTTCTTCGATTGAGAACATACGTTCACAAACATTCACATCAATGTGTATCACAACACAGTAATTCAGCAACAGAGGGTCTTCAGTCAGAGGTTCCTTCAGATCAGCTGCAACACAGACCACTACAGGAGATCCTTCAAACCTCCACAGGACATCCTTCAGAGCACTGCAGGATATCCCTCAGACCTCTACATGAAACCTGTCCTGCCCACATCAATAAACCTTCACAATGAGCCTTTGAAGAGAATGAAATCATGACTACAACAACAAATAATTTCCCTTTGAGTATTAATAAAGTATTTCTGAATTTGAACTGAACTGAATTTCTTCAATGCATTTAACCCCATCCAGCCTGCATTAATATGTAAGAAAGCCCAGAAGACACAGGTGGATGCCTCCACAATCACTTGAATTACTGACTACCTGACAAACAGTCCACAGTTTAAGAGACTAAATGGTTGTATGTCTGACCAGCTCTTGTGCTGCTGGCCAGCAGCACAGGAGCACCACAGAGGACTGTACTCTCACCATTCCTCTTCGTGGTGTACACCTCAGACTTCCAACACAAATTGGAGTCCTGTCAGCTGCAGAAATACTCAGATTACTCTGCAATTATGGGGTGTATCAGTGATGGACAAGAGACTGAGTATGGAGAGCTGATGGACAATTTTGTGGCATGATCTGGGAACAATCATCTCATCTTGCTTGTGAACAAGACAAAGGTGGCAATTGTGGATTTTAAGAAAGCCAGAATTAAATCTGATAGTTTTCCCATCATGAGGAAAGAAGTGGTGGAGGAGCATAAATACCTCAATCTTCACCTGGACAACAGACTGGTCTGGAGATACAACACTGATGCTGTTTATAAGAAAGGACAAAACAAACTAAATTTCTGGAGAAATTTTAGGTCCTTCACTTTGCAGCATGTTGTCGTATATCTTTTATAAATTTGTTATGAAGAGTGATTAGAGGTCACTCCACTGTGTTCATAACCTTTGAGTGTACCTGACATGTTAACTGGTTGTAATACTAAAAGTTCCATAGCCTTGTTTTTGTTGTTGCTTTTTTTTTTTTTTAATCCCTGTCCATCCTTCTTTCAGCCTCAGTATTGGCATGAATATTGCCTCAATGTTACAAAGAACCTGGGTTTCATGTTTGATCACCAATTATCTTTCTCTGACCATGTTCCCTCAGAGTCCTGGTCACTTTGCTTTAAACAACATTCAAAAAGTAAAGTAATTAAAAGAATAATGATGTAATTCAATACTTGAGCCAATACTCAGCTCCTGGTGCAGGCTATGGTAATATCCCACCTCGATTACGGTGATGCCCTCCAAGCCAACCCTCCAGCTTGTATGATCAAACTGCTACAATGAATTTAGCAGTGTGTCTGATCTTTAATCAACCCAGGCAGGAACACATCATACCTCTCTTCATTGAGCGTCACTGTGGATGCTCCAAAAACACAGAAATCTGTCACTTATGTGCAACATGATCACCTAGTTAAATTAACTTAATTGTAAAGGTTTACACTCTTTCACACGAGCCCTGCACTCTTCACAAGAACACCAACTGGCCTTGTCCTCTCCTCACACAATAAGGTTTCAATCTATACTGTTCTAACACATTGTTCCTCAGTGGTAGAAGACATTACCTGTGGAGATGAGAACAGAACCATCTCTCTACGCTCAAGGTGTTAAAAACCTTTTTCTTCCAAGATCACCTTATGATATGATCTGCGCTCCCTCTTTAACTTCCCAAGCACTTGAATGCCCTCTTAGTGGCACTTAGCTCCAATTATTTAAATCCTGTCTTATCTGCACCTACATTGTGATCCCCTATGTTATTGTGGTTTGACTCTGTTCCTGTGTTGCAAGTTTCTTTGGATAAAAAAGTCTGCTACATGTAATGCAAACTGTTTAACTTGGCTCTAACATCTTGGGTTGTACTCCTTCATACAGCATCGGACTGGAATTTTTCATCCATGCCTCCTGACAGAGCTGATAGATCTGAGTCCAGTTTGTAAGTCTTCTAGTTTGCACATGCTTTTTTATTGCCTCCACAAATTTTCAACAGGACTGAGGTTAGTGCTTTGTGATGACCACTCCATAACCTTCACCTTGTCCTGAAGCCACTTTGCAACTAATATGGAGGTATGCTTGGGGGCACTGCCCATTTGGAAGACTCGTAACATAAAAGAAGTCGAAATGGGCTTTTCCAAGGGCACTGACAGAACCTCAAACCATTGCAGAGCTTGGCTTTTGGACTTGTTGCTGATAACAGTCTGAACAATCTTGTTTGTCTTTGCAGCATGAGGGTGAAGGAATTAAGGAAGATGAGGGTGGTGAACTAGTTGATGATACTGTCTCTTACTGTGCTATCTTAGTGCTATGGAAACTTGAATCTCATGTCACAAAGCACCCATGTTTTACAAAAGAAAGATCAGGAATAGGTCTTCTTTTGACCACATTACATGTTTCTACTGTCTGATGGTCCACCCCAGAGTCCTCTGAGCCCAGAGATGTTGATGTAACCTCAACAACTTTGAGCTTAGTAAAGTTTTATGTGGATTTCTGAATGTGTCGCAATATTGACAAAGGTTTTCCACAATAATCCTTGTCCACGTGGATCTGTTGACAAATGATGGTTCTTGATTCAGTTTTGATTTTATTGGAATGTCTTGCAGGCCTGAAATACAAAAGTTGATGTATGTTGACAAAGGAAATTAAGCTGAATAGAAATAACCTGAAATATTTTTAACTTCCACATATCAGAAGTCAGGTCACCAATGGCAGCAGCCAAAGCAGAGAGCTACAGAGCAGTTCTTCTGAAGGGAATACTGAAGGGTTTCCAAGCCATCCAAAAAATGTAATCTCTCCAGACTGTCCTGGGTCTGCTCTGGGGCCTTACCCTGGTTGGCCATGACCAAAGCATCCTGACCAGAGTTTGTTGAACTCCCACTCCATTCTCTCCTCACTTGTGAACAAGCACCCAGGATATTTACAGCTCTCCATTTCAGGGAGCACCACCCTCCTAAATGTAGAGGACATTGCGGTGGCAGGGTGGGGATGGTTCAGGTTCTGGGGTGGGGAAGGCTGTGCAGAAGCATTTCAGATGATGGCAGCATGAGCTCTGAAAAGAAGTCTTAATAAACTGTCTTGATAAACTCCTTGGCTGCCTCATCCCACTGGATATTTTGTCTCGGTGGTTGAATCCTACGACAGAGATTCCACCTCTTTCAGTCTGAAACTCACAGCCACAGATTTGGAGGTGCTGGTCCTCATCCCCCATTCTCATGGCTGAAAACCACATGCGATGATGTGTTCCTCTTGAAACCAACAGAGCTACAACATCTGCAAGAAGTAGAGATGTAATCCATCCAATGGAACCTCCTACACTGCTTGGCTGCATCTCCAAATTCTGTACTTAAAAGTTACAAACAGAAATGATGATAAAGAGCTGCCCTGATGGGGTCCAATTCCTACCTGGAACAAATCAGAGTTATTATGAGTAATGTGAAGCAAACTTAGGTTTGGTGATCAGTTTGCTGTAATTTGAGAAACAAATGTCTGATTCCTATTTGGACAGCCAGAATACAGTTTTTCTGATGTTGAACAATTATATGACTTGCAGTCCTGGAGTAGTAAATAATCATTGCTGCTCAAAGAAAAATATGAATATCAGGGTTGGAGGGAAAAAAAACCTTTCATCAATCTGTTCACTCCCTCACTCACCCACAGCAGCAATAGAATTATTTTATAAAGACTAGAAAAGAAGATCAGAGTGGACAGAATCTATTAGCAATGATCCCTCACTGAGAGCCCTTTTCAACACATAATAATGAATGACACACCAGGTCCTGGAAATAATACCAGGCAATCAATTCAACCCACCAAAGTTTTGAAAATCATTCATTAATTCACCATGGGTTGAGTGTTCATGGAGTGCTGGGCTTTGCATATCTGGCTAAATTGGTTTTAATGGGTTGCATGGGGTGCCATTTGTGGGCAGTTAATTGACAAAGATTGACATGTTCACCAGTTAGTCGCTGGCTACTCTGCTGACTTGATGCTGAACTCGAAGTTTATTAGAGCTTTTTCCTCAGATGGTTGGAAACAAGGCTGAGAGGAGCGAGGAGACCAAAGCAAGTATCAAAGCTGTGCTTTGTGTTACTGAACATTTTAATAAAGGATGAAGAAATTCTCTTACAACAGATTTTAACCACAGATGATGCTTTCTGAGGGTGAGTGACCCCCTTCAAGATTGAACAGTACCTACAAAAGTCTTGTGTTCAATCAGTTACTCAATATTTTACTATGGCCAGGGGCAAAATACAGAAAAGGTCAAAATCATTGGAACATTTCCCCAAAATGCTGACCAATGATTGCATTATTTATCAGACTTTATATAGTAAATCATTTCCCCACATTAAGACCCCTGTTTGGTTAATTTTTTATGTGAAAAAATATATTTAAATTGTCATTATACAAACGTAGTGAAGATCAAAGTTTCCAAAGTTATTAGCCCAGAAATTATTGTTTTCCTTTAAACGTCACCTGAGTATTTAGGCAGCATTTAAACCTTACGTAAAGGACTCCATGAACCAGATCTGTGTCACTACAATACTTGATCAAGAGAGACTCGTCTTTAATTCTTGTTAAGTAATATCATGTTTGGGAAAATGGATGCTGCTTTTGTTTGGCAATGTAAGACTAGGCACCCAAATGGGAATGTTATATGGGCCAGATATATGAGGACCCAGATTGGAACTTAATCAACTTAGAGGACTTAATGGGCTAAGAGGGATGGAAAATGTTTGGATCCCACATAAGGACCCACACACGTAAAACCATGATGGAGCCCACCTAACAGCTCAACCCCACTCACAGCTACCAGGCAGGGCCACCATGGAGCCCATAAACTCACTATAGATATATTAGCCTTTCCATTGAGCCCATATAGGGCCTTGAGTTGGGTGGTCTTCCAGCAAGGCAATCACATAAACATCTAAATTCAGCCAAAATTAAAGGACACCAAAATCCCAGCCCTGTAGAGTCCAGATCTTAGTGCTATCAATAACCTGTGGAGGGACGTGGGACACTTACATGTGGAAGAAAAGGTTAAGATCCCTCAACAGACATGAGTCAACTAAGTCAGGACCAACCAGAAGACATAGTTGTTGCCAGAAAGACTACACTGTTAATTGTGGGCAATACTAAGTGCCCTTCTACTGCCTCTATAGGATTTAAGAGGGTAAAACCAAACACTCATCAGAAAACTTCATACCAACTGACAGGCGCTGTAGCTGTTTAATATTTTGATCTCATCATATAAACTCCTCTGTGAAGTTTCGCTGATGGTGGCAGCGTACTGCAGTAGCTCCTGATCTTTAGTCTTGCCTTTTTCAACAAAGTCTCTTCATTAATATTATTGGTTTTTAAATTATTTTTCATCCTGGTTTGGATGCTGTGCTCCTTGTGGGATCTCCTTTGTTACTTTTTCATTTTTGAATACATTTATGATGAGTAACCACAGTAATGAACAACTTGTTTAAAAGCAGCTGACCAAAATATGAAGAAGCCAGATTGAGACCTCAAATCCCCCATGAGTTGAAGAGGAGATGTCATGGATGTAGAGCAGGAGCAAAGCATTTGAATGACATGAATTTGATTTTGGACTGAAGTGGATTGGATTGACTGCATTGGAGGTTGATTGCATTCATTTCCACTGAAGGGGGTATAAATTAACTACAATGAACTGGATTTAAACTGCAAATGGCAGCTTTAGTTTTGATTTGAATTTTTTTTACCCCAGTTTTTCACCTTTTCAATATAATGTAATTAGGAAACTGAGGCCTATGAGAAACACAATGCTGAGCAGGAGTTTTTTTTTAAAAAAAAAAAAAAAAGAAAAGAAAAAAGCATCTCCAAAGATCTGGATGGCCAATTTCAGAATAGGAATCCCAGACTGGCCTGACTGACTTTCAGATCTGAGAAACGAGATGCTCTTTTCTTGCTCTCTTGACAGGCAAACATGGCGTGGAGACAAGTGTGGATGTGCCGTCAGCTCCTGGACTCACAGGGCCAATATCACGGCAAAGGTTCAGTGCTTCTCCTTGTCACCTGGGTTCCTCTGTCCTCACCTGATGTCTTGTCACTGACCCAAATGTCAAGTGCATCTGTGCTGGTGTGTGAGTGAGTGTGTGGTCAAGTGGGCAGAGGAGAAGACAGATTTGGGTCAGGCAGTTCCCACGAGTGTGTCCGAAGCCTGTGCAGAGGATGACATGTGTGATGTGAGCGAACGAGCAGGACGGAGGAGAGGGAAGAGGAATGGAGGGGGGAGGAGTGTGCAGCTTGACAGAGGAACAGCCAGGGGTCAGGGGAGGACAGAGGCATTGCATGGTTGCACAGACACACACACACATTCAATAACTCAAGTAGGTGTGTGTATGAAAACATTGTATAAACTGGGAAAGTGTGGGCAAAGTGTGGTGGTAAATTCAAACTACAATGAAAAATCATTCATAGATCCTTTCCCAGTTGTGGTGATTGATCTGATGTATTAGTGGACAACCCCAGACTGTATAAGGACAAGTCTCTGGATGTGGACATACAGGCTCAGATTTCTTTGTCTGTTGTCTCTTCTGCTTTGCTCTCACACAGAAAGGCTAGAAAAATATCTGTGTCCAGAATGACTGAGCTGGATTCTCATAAGGCCTCTCTTCTCTCTGTTTTTGGGTCAGTCACTCCACATTCTGGTGATGTTTGATCCGGCAGTACTGAGGTCAATAAAGGTCTGCTGCATGTACAAAAGTCAGTAGTCCTGATTTAATCTTGAGCTCATCCAATCATAATGGGTCTGGACATTAGACAAATACAACCTCAGACAAACAACAATGTAACTTTTTTCTCATTTCACCTTTATTTGTCTCACAGAAAATAGAATAAAAAGAAAGAACATATATGGGCACTACAAAGTATACCAGATAGTTTCTAGATTTGCCTTCAGCAGCAATAACTTAAAGTTGGTGTTTCCTGTGTAACTTTATCAGTCTCTCACATGGTTGTGAAGGGATGTTGTCTCATTCGTCTTCACTTCATGTTGCTTCACTTCATTAAGTTTATTTCATAGTTGCATATGCGCAGTTCTCTCAAGGTCAAACTACAGAATTTTTAATAAAAGAAAATTTCCATGTTCTGTTTTGACAGAAAAGCATTTCAAGCTGTTTTCAAACAAACCATTTATGTTCAGCACAAGAGACCCAGTGATGATTGGAGAATTAAGCTAGTAGTTTGTTAGTACTTAGAATTCTTACACTCTTGTTGATCAGTGAAGTACACACCACAGACACAGAGACTGCAGTGAGATGAAGTGCCAACTATCTTACTTCTGGGTGGAAGCTCATGCTAGCCAGTGCTAACTTTGACTGAGATCAACAACTGTTTTAATATTTTCTACTTGTGAGTTATTTTTCGTCTTGTAGAACACTGATCTCCAAATTGTTTGGAAACTATTTTAAAAAACCTTTTCCAGACTGAGGTGCAACAATTTTTTCTTATCGTCTATGTCTTTCCCTTTTGGCATTGTGTTAACACACACCTGAATGCTTCAGACCAGCCAACAGACAAAACATCTGCTTTAATAAAGATCTGAACATCTGGTGATGAGCTGGTAGACCTTGCCCCCCTGCACCCGATAGCATGCCCCACCTCCCCCTGCTGTAGGTTCTCAAAAACAAAACAAAACAAAACAAAAAAAGAATTTGAGAAAGATCCTTCAAAAAGTGGTAGTTGTTAAATACAGCTAAAAAAAAATAAAAGCATGGTATGAAGCTGCTCTCGTTTACTGAGTCTGATTTCTTGGTTATGGATTCTGCTTCTTTGAGGTTTTGGTTGTCAGATTTTAGGTTTGGATTTTCGACATATATGGCATTGATGCTATAACATTTCTCCAAGTGCTGACATTAATTGCCACTTTGCTGCAAACAGATATTCCTTTCTAGATCAATACTGCTCAATACAGAAACAACAGAACAGAAATATTTTATGAGACAAGAAAAACAAAACAGAAAGACAGTTGAAAGAATGCATTTTAATCCTAGCATCTGGACAGAACGATCCCTCACTGAGAGCTTCATTCACCACATGGCATGAACCAGATTCTGGAAACAAAACTCAGAACTCACTCTAAGCAGCAAAGTTTTGAAAATCCGTCATTAATTCACCATGACTGAAGCATTCATGGAGCTCTGACCTGTGGAGTTCTGGCTAAATTGGTTTTAATGGATTTCATGTGGTGCCATTTGCGGGCTGTTGATTCATACACAAGTTTGAGAGCCGCCACAGCCCCCGCTCTCGCTCCGTCTGTGAGCTACGCACCACCGATCAAACACAGAAAAACACCCTCTATACTGCCGGGATGCTGGGAAGGAGCTCAGCAGTCACTTCAGTCATTGGTCAATCAGACTCTCATCCAGAAGCAGGAGGCACAAATGAAGCAGGACAATCATGTTGCACATGTTTCCACTCAATTTAAGATAAAGATTAAAAAAAAAAAAAAAAAATCCCATAATCAGCATCACTAGAAATGCAACCACAGAGTGACCCGAAGGTCAAATTTTTAAAAAAGGCCACATTCATCTTTGCTGTAGCAAGCAGCTCTGAATTCTTCTGTCCAAAACTCAGCTCCACACCACAATCCAACACACAACCTATGACCTGATGTCTTTCAGTAGCAACTGGCTCTCAATCTCCACAGAGACATCCCGAGGGCATGGGGGTGGGTGTCTGTGCCAGACGTGAGAAATGAGCACAATTACAGCTTCTGAGAGGTAATTATATGTCCAATGTGGTAGCAGGAGCTCATAAATAACGCTTATCCACTCTTTGTACTTGCTTGGTAATTGAGGAACAACAAGGAGGGAGGAAGGAGCCGGATATATCGGTGGTACCTCGTTCACCAGCATCCCCCTTCGCCCTGGAAGAAAGAAAGGTCAGTGAGCCAGACCAAGGTGAATGACATCAAGTAGGTGTGCAGCACTGACATTGAGTGTTTCTGAAAGCATGGAGAGAAAACTAGGAAGCAATAGAAAGCACTGCAGTTATAGAGATTCAACATGATAAGAAGCAAATATCACAGAGAGAACATATGACACTCAATTACGGGGGAGGGGAGGGACATCAGAGCAGTTATTATAGTTAACGAAAACTAAGGCTAAAACTGAAACTAACTGTGAAAACATAACCCAGTTAACTGCAATAAAAATCAAAACTAAAGATTTTTATAAAACTTAAACTAAAATTTACAATGCAAAACTAACTGAAACAAAATAAAACTGCAGGTAAAATTCACCTTTTTTTGTTTCATGCCTTGTTTTTTGATGTTTGCAGCTTCATCTTTCTAATTACTAATCCTTTTTCCTAATCCTAATTTCTTTAAACTGGAATCAGAATCGCTTTATTGCCATTGCCAGTAAACAGGTTTACAGACTAGGAAATTGCTTTGATGTAACAGTGCAGATATAAACATAGAACAATGTAAAGTAAAAATAGAATAAAAATAAATACACGTGAATAATCAAAATAAATTTAAAAAAAAAAAAACTCTGAGTAGGTTTAGGAGAAGGAGAAAAAATCTACAATATATACATGTCTGAAAAGTAGCAGGTGCATAGTGTGGCTGTTTTATGAGCCATTTAACTATTGTTCATGAGTCTGATGGCTGAGGGGAAGAAGATGTTCTTGTGCCGGGAAGTTCTGGTCCGGATGGACCGTAGTCTCCTGCCTGAGGGGAGGGTGTTGAGCAGGTTGTGTCCAGGGTGAGAAAGGTCAGCCGCAATCCAACCTGCATGGCCTAAAGTCCTGGAGGTGTACAGGTCCTGTAAAGGTCGGAGGTTGCAGCCGATCACCTTCTTGACAGTGCGCACATTGTACAATAGACACAGTGTTCCATACGGTGATGAAGGTGGTGCAGATGGACTCGATGATGGCTGTGTAGAACTGCACCATCATCTCAGTCTGTAGTTTGAGTTTGCTCAGCTGTTGCAGGAAGAACATCCTCTGTTGGGCCTTCTTGATGAGGGAACTGATGGTCTGCTCCCACTTGAGGTCCTGGGTGATGGTGGTACCCAGGAAACGGAA
>JAOWBL010000015.1:13731801-13749301 GCA_028564865.1 Zenarchopterus dispar
TGAAAAATGTGAAGGGGCTTTATCTAACTAGAACATCTTAAAATAATCCCCAGTCAGTAGAGGTGCCATCATATTTTCTGCGCTCTCCTGCATTGTCCTGATTCTGAGGCTTGAAGCAAACAAAAGCTGTTTAATGATGTGTAATGACATATTGATGTATATACAAGTGGAGACTGTGCTCAAGCTCAGCGAGAGTGGAGTAAAATGAGGAATCTGGAGGGTTATGTGCCTGGGTATGACTCAGTATGTGTGCAGACACCTTCAGACACACCTGCTGTGACACTTTTCCCTCCCACTCATCCTGTTTTCTTTTTTTATATGTTTTTAAAGATAGTGGCTCTAATGGCCTTTATTGAAAGTTGCTTGACAGGAAATTTGAGGCAGAGACAGGAGGAAGAAACAGTTAAGTGAGTTGTAGGCCGGGAATCGAACCTACAGTGTCAGCACGGGGACAGCGGCCTCTGAACCGCTGCCCCTGGTCAATCAAGTGAACCATCCAGTACCCCAGCTCTTCCTGTTTTTTAAAAGCCATTCGCTTATCTTAAAAAGCTGCAGTAAAACAAGAGGTGCATGACCATCCAAAACAACACCAAAGCTCTGGAGAAACAGCTGATGTAAATTTAAGCATGCAACAAAGGTTGTGAGGTTATTGACAGCTTCCATGTACTTAGTTATAAGCACCAGGTGAATCAATCTTCTTGGCTGGTAAAAAGGCTACTTCCTACCACTCCAGAAAGCCAATGCAACCTGGAACCGATCCACTAATAACCAGACTCATAAGTGTGTAGAAGTAATTTCATTCAGTTACATCCAGTACAATCTTCCTAAATATTCTAAATTAGTTCCTAAATTACAGGCTGCTTCAGGTTTGCTCTGCCTCATCTCCACTCATATTTCATTTTAGTATTTTGAACTCACCTGGCTAATCTAAACTCATATTTCACAAGAATATTATTTTCTCTTTGGTCATTCTTTCCATCAACCACATTCTCATGTTTGTTTCCAGCTTCTAGTGTTCAGTATTGTCTAGATTTGTTTTGATAACTAGTGTCTTTACGTGCAAGTAGTTCCTTCATCTGTTTATTTTTCACAGTTTGGTGCCTAACTTTTAAAAATCACTACCTCGCTTTCAAACAGAAACTTTCTCCTGAAATGCTCACTGACTGCTCATCAAGAATCATCGAGCGTTATACATTATGCGAAGGCACTCAATAAGAATGCAAGAATTTGATGCCAAAAACTTTTCAGTGGTCATACTTTATCTACCCAAAACCACAAAGTACCAGAGATGCTCTAAGGTCTTCCTGACCTGGTGTTCTCCTGACCTGAGGCTTTTTCTGCACAGCAACAAAGTTTTTCTAGCACACAAGTTCAACAAACAAACTCAAGTTTTATTCATAAGCAGTTAATAGAAACACTACCTTACTGAGCCCTTTTCATTAGATGAAAATCTATTTGGTGAGATCCCTTGATTGAATGCAGTTCAGGACCCACAGTGCAGTAAAACGGTGAGGGTCTCAAGGTTTGATCAGACAATTAATGGTGGTTTCCTCCATAAGAAAGACACTTACAGCACCTTGGAGAGCAGTTAATACGGTTACACTGGACAATAACTCCTTGCGGCACTTCCACTCCCCTTGCCTGAACTATTTTACAGGCTGAACATGAGGATGAGAGAAGATGGAGTAAAGGAGGAGGAGAGCACTGGAGCGGCAGCATCCTTCAGCCTCCTCAAAGTCAGCTCGGCAGCTATTAACCTTGGGTTCGACTGCATCGAGCAAAAAATTATTACGCAAAGTTATAATTTTATGGTGGTGGGGGTGCCACACAAATAAATTCAGGCTGGTGGGACAGGGTAATTGGAGGGCTTGATAATAGGGTCCCCCCCCAAATGAACCAAGGTGTAAGAGGAGAGAAGTTGTAGCCCTCCACCCTCAGGTGATTTATCCCTTATTCTTCCAAGCCTGGGGAGTGACTCATAGCCTTCAGCCACTTGGGTAGGATCCCAGTACTTTTAATTATGTGCGGAATTAAGTCAGGGAGGACGAGAGGAGGGAGACTGCTAAGAAGAGGGGGTGCAGGAGGGATATAGCTGAACTGGCTCGTGGCCCTCACTTCATGGTCTTCACTGCTAAAGCTCTTTAGCTGCACAGATGACAGTAAGCGGGACGGAGGAATAGCAAGAGGGTGAGAGGTGCCAAGCTCGGGCGTTTTATCTCGTTAGCAGCCTTAAATGCCATGCCGAGGCGCCGTCCGATCTGTCATTCCGACTATTGGTCTCTGAGGGATTTGAGAGGTGCTCAGCGAGTTAAGAGAGACATTTCCACCCCGCATTACGCTTAATGGGAGGTGGAGAGGCCAGCAGGCTTATGGATACAGCAGAAGCTATCAGAGCTGAAATGCCAATCCAAAAAACATTTTTCATAGCAGTTCAAACTCAGCTCAGGGAGCCAACTGATTATAGTCAGAAATCTTGTGCAGCATGGGAAAGAGAAAGAGTGTTATGAATAAAACAAACTGTAGAGACTGAGCCCAAGATTACGCTGTAGACCCACCTCAAAGATCATGACCCGGACGATGAATTAGGACTCCAGTTAGGATTTAAAGCCCCGAATGTTCTTTGATGTTAGTGGCAAGTGTCAAAACAAGTTATTAAAACACACACTGACCAGCCACTTTTAAAGACCAAGCCCACTTTGGACTTTAAAAGTCTCTTAATTCTTCATGGCTAAATAAACAAGGTTCTGGAAATATTCCCCAGAGATCCTGGCCCATATTGACGAGACAGGATCACACAGTTTTGTCAGTGACATCTCCTGTACCACCATGTCTTTACAGTGGTCTCATGTTCATGTTTCAGACACCAGTTTGAAGTGATCTGAGCTTTGTGACAGCTGGAACCAGCCATCAGAATATGAGTACAACTGTCATCATAAGCTAGCTGACATGATCAGCAACAACAAGATTTAGCATTTAAATGATGATCTGGGGCCTAAAGTTCAGCTCTAGTGTCAGCTGAGTCAGGGTAATATTATTACTCACATCATTACACCACTAGCAACCTGAAACGCTGGCCATTTTGTCTATGACCTCTGGCATCAGCAGGGCATCTTCATCCAGAGAACTACCAACCACTGGAAAGCCATCGAAATCCCTAAAATCACATTTCTTCCCCCTTCTGGATGTTCAGTATGAACTTTAACATGTCATGTTCATTCCTATGTGGCTAAATGTAATAAGGTCTTGATTGGATATTTGTGATGATGAGCAGCTGAATGAGTGAGCTTATATTAAAAACATGGCATTTGTGTAAAACAAAGACAAGTGGTAAAAATGAGAACAAATATTTGAATTCAATTCACAATGTACTCATCACAGAATAAGAGAGATCTCCAGAGTTAAGTCCATGACTCCTTCAGATTGCTGTCATTAAATCTTGGTGCTAATCAGTGGTACTGTGTATGACTTTAATTTTAAGGGTTGTTATTGTGCGTCTTAACCCCACTACAAGTGAAATAATCACATTTTGGCCATTGCAAAAGTTACTAATCTGCACACAGACTTGTTTTTACACCAGATACCCTTCCTCCCGAAACCTTGTAAGCATGGGGGGAAGCTGACACAGTGGGGATCGAACCAATGACCTCCTGACTGAGAGGCAGCTCCAGCAACCTCAACCAAACCAGGAAATTTAGATGCCAAAAACAAACCAAACAGAGAGTGAATGTGAGAGAGGAGGGACTGAAGGTTAATGCTTAAAATGCAAAGCAAGTGTGAAACACCACCACCAAGGTGTGGGACAATCTTCAGATCTTTGTATCCATGTCAGTTTCACAAACTGCTGTGAGATGGTATCAATCCTTCTGTACAAAGAATGATTTTCCACCTTCCCAACTTGATGCCCAGTATTACAACCTAGGTCACACATTATAAGCAGAGGACAATGTTTAATTTTAGGGAAGAAAAACTTTGGTTCATCACATGACCATTAAGGGTTTACTCCAAAAACAAGTGACCTCCAAGTAAAGTCCAACTTTACAGCAGAAATAAACATATTCATAGTCTGGTCAAAAAAACTGCTTTAGTGTTCATAGTTAGATTTCACATCTATTACTAATGTAGTGGGAGGTGAAATTACTGCATAACTGGATTTTTTTTTTTTTTTTTTTTTAGAATGACTGATTAACAGCCAACTGTAAATAAAGACATAACAATACATAAACAACATTAAAGATAAGTCTTAAAGACAGTATGCTTCATTGTTAATTATGCTAAAACCGCTGCAGTGAACTCTGGGAGTGCCTGCGAGGATCAGAGGATGAAACTGAGCCAAGTAGCTGACACTTTTGCCCACTTCCACCTGCTGCTTGGACCAGCCGGTGGATGTCCTCTAGCTCGTTGGCCGCCTCCCCTAACAGCAGCTAGAACAATCAACTCCTCCAGCCAAGCCACCCTCCAGATTTCCCTGCAGCCTTTCAGACTGACCAACTTTGCCCAGAACTCCACCGGGACCAAGCTCCGACAACACCCTGGAGACCTCAAGTTTGCAGCCATCTAGCCAACCATCAGATCATCAAGGGTCCCATCGGATGCTCGATCAGGGCTGGCCTCATTTCAGATCTGGCAGTACTTTTCTAATATTTTGGTGGCCACAACAGAAACGAGGATGGATGAACGGATTTGATCAAAATGAATGTAAGATAATACTAATTAGCATCATAGCTGAGCATGAGAACCGACATTAATGGAGCCAAGGACTACAAGGCTCTGGTAGTTAGATGACCATCAGCTATTTGAGGGTTGTTCAAACTGGGCTAAGGTGCACATGTTTTGGAGTTGCTTGTTTCACCCAACAGGACATTTTTTGATTAATTAGGGTTGGCGGAGTCATCTCAAAAGAAAATAAAATAAAGATACTCTTGAGGAAACCTATGGGTGACTTTAAATAAAAAAGATGATTAGAGCTGTTTTGAGAAGTTAATTAAATCCCCAGAAATGTGTTGTTTGGGTCCAAAGCTCTGCACAGATCATTTGTAGTTATATTCATAGAGTGAGTCTTAGCGGCAGAATCTAGTATGAAAACCACCACAATTCAGCATTCAAGGTCCAAAGACACATTAAATTACTTTACATCAGACATTGCACAAACTCCTATACCAAGAGCAGTAAAATCACACTGTTGGTTGCAGTGATATGTGGCAGAGTGAATTCCAGCCAACAGCAACGTATCCAGCAGTAACTGCTGTTGTAAAGTGGTTTGTATGAATAAACACCAGCTGGCAAATCAGTCAAAAGCAGCTGGATTGGCATATGAAAAAGAACTAAAAGTAGCATACCATCAGCCACTTTTCAGCGATGGACTGCTGACTGACTGTACAAATGGGCAAAATGAATCTGTGATCAAGCAGCTCCTCTGAGTATTAGTCAAGTCAAAGTTTATTTCTGTAGCATATTTAAAACAAGTGCTGATCAAAGTCCTGTATAAATTGGACAGATAAACAAAGTAATACCAACACAGCTAAGGATGATAAAACCTAATACAATTTTTTAAAAAAAGACTGAAAAATGAAAAATAAAATCACATATCCTCAGTTGGTACTAAAAGCTAAAGAAAAAAAAATTCAGAACAGTTTTAAAATGATCAAATGTGTTGCTCTTTAGATCTGCCCTGGTCCTTGAAGGTCACTATCCTGCATGTTTTAGATGTTTCCCTACTGGAGACCTTGATGACAAGCTGATGATGACCATTAATTTGAACCAGGTCTGTTGAAGCTGGAAAACATCATGGAAATAAGACTACATATGAAAGGACACCGGACTTCGAGGACCAGGACTGCCCACCCCCGTGTTAGCAGCTGGGATATTAAAAAGTAAACCGTTTCACAGTTTGGGGGCCACCACCGAAAATGCTCTGTCACCTGTTTTTTAGTCAGTCCTGAATGCTGACTAAAACTCTGGGAACCTCCAGAAGTAACTGGGAACTGATTTGTAAACCTTAGTGTTCTAGCTGGAGTGTGAGACTTCAGGAGCTGACACAATTAAGATGGTGCTGTGCTCTTGAGGCACTTAAAAACAAACAATAAAATTTTAAAATGGATTTTGAAATGGACAGGAACATAGTGTAAACAGGCCAGTGCAGGACTGATGTCTCCTTTGCCTTTTTTTTTTGCCTCATAAAGCAGGCTGCTGCATTTTGAGCAGCCTATAGACGGCAAAGTGATAACTGATCACAAACATTGCAGTTGCAGTAATCTAAACGAGATGTAATAAAATCATGAATAACTTCCTCAAAATCCTGTGAAAGGAGGGAGGAAGGCATTCACCTCACTGAAGAGCCTTAAATCAAAAAAGCTGGTCTCAAACACCTAACTGATCTACTTACTAAATTTGAATGCACCATCAAACATTACACTGAGGTTTCTTGAAGCCGAGTGGCAGTAAGAAGCCAACCAGCCAATAACACTAGCCCAGCCATCTACAAGGTTTGGCGATTTTTTTGTTTTGTTTTGTTTTTTTGTTTTAATAAAATTGTTTCTGTTTTACTTCAACTGAGGTTCAGGAAGTTGGACTCCATCTATGAATGCATCTCTCTAAGACAGTTTAGTAGATCCTGAATGTTGGAAGATCATCTGCTTTTATTGGCAAATGGATATTAATATCATCTGCAAAACAATGAAAACATATTCCGTGCTTTTAAAAAATAGGTCCCAAAAGAATATAGCAAAGAGAAGAGAAGAAGGCCCTGTATGGAGCCTTGAGGAATGCCATTACTAGCATAGGCCCTGCAGAAGAGTATTGTCCTAAATTACCAGAACTCCTATCAGGCAGATAAGACCAGAACCACTTAATGAACGAATTTCAACTTCACTTTGATTTACTACAGAGAAGTGAATAACATAATTGCTTATCTAAAGATTTGGTACGATATTCTCTTCATTGATTTGAAAATCTCATGAATTCATACTTTATTCACAAAAAAACATAGAAAACATAAATAAAATGTTGAAAGTGAAACAATTTACCATTTCACAAAAACACATACAGCAACATGTCTCAAAAAACTGGGATGTTAGCAATAAAAGACAAGAAAAACAAGTGTTCAGAAAAGAATTAAACCTGGAGGAACATTTACAACTAATAAGGGTAACTGCATAACTGAATAAAACGAGCATCTTGGATGAAAATATGAGCAGAATAAAAAAATGCATCAATATTTCATTATAAGTTTGCAAATACTTCATTATCTACAGTTCAATATATAATCAAAACACTCAGTGGATCAGCAGGAATCTCTGTCTGTTGGGGACAAGGTAAAAAAACAAACAAAAAAAATAAATCAAGATTAGTTCTCTGTAATCTTGAGGCCCTAAAGCTTTGCAAAACCGATGTGATTCTAGTGTGGAAACCACTGCATAGACTTAGGAACAGTTCCAGAAGTCACTGTCTAAGAACTAAGTCCACCACACACAAACGCAGGCAAAGAAGAAACCACATGTGAGCATAATTTAGGAATACAGCTGTCTCCTCTGGACCAACAGCTCATATAAAATGGACTGAGACAAAGTGAAATGTTGCAGTCATACAAGCAGAATTTTAATCCTTTAAATTGCTCCTGTTTAAAAAGGAAAAAATTAATTGGGCATATTTTTACTCTAGTTCAAAAGCTTGTATCTCTGATGGTATGAAGGTGGATGCACCTAAGAGGAAATATCCTAGGAGGAAACATACAGACTTTAAGGCAACATTTACTCCAATCAAGACAACATCTTTTTCAGGAAAGGCCTTGCATCTTTCAGCAAGATAATGCTAATTCATGTTCTACATACATTATAAAAACATGCTCCAGCTTCTGAAGTGGTCTGTCTACAGCCCAGAGTATCATCAAAATCCTGTTGAGCCATTCCAATCCTATACCAGACAAGAATGAGACAACATTCTTCTGGCAAAGGTCCATCAACTGGTCCCCTCCAGTCCCAGATGTATGTAGACTTGTTAAAAGAAGAGAGGATGCTATACAATGGTAAACGTTACCCTATCCCTTCATGTTACTATCATCAAAATGAGGGCACGTTCATATATACCAAAAAAAAAAATGTAAACTGTTAAATGTAAAATGTTTCAACATACAACACATCAAAAGTATGACATTTTGGATTGTATTAAAAAAATAAAATGTAAAATGAAAGTGTGTGAACTCTGGCATTCAGTAAGCCGACCAGGCCTAGACATGTTGTAGAGTTGGATCACTTGGACATGTAGCAAATCTCACAAGTCACTTTACAAGTCAGTCTTGTCTTCTTAACTCTCAGGTAGCCAATTTGTTTTCAGGATTGTTTATTCAGCCTCATGTGAGACATCAAAACGAAGCTTGCATCTCATAATTCTTGAGCTGAGCTGATGTAGCTTCATGTTTCTCACAGAGATAAGACAAGTCAGTAAAAATTGAATACAAATAATGACAGAAGCATAGCAGTAATAGAGTTAACGAGTTCCTTTCACCCCACGCAGAAAAACTTCTCTATACATTCAACTTTAAAACAAATAATAGTCTGTCAGTTAAGAATTTTTGTCTGTTTGTTTCTTACCTGGTTGTCAAATTTCAGAGACTGTGTTCCCACGAGAAAACGAATAGCATCAGTCTCAGCTGTCTGAGCTGTGAGTGCACGCGCCTGCAAAATACATCCAAGGACGTGATCAATAGAACAGAATGGAATAGAATAGAAATATATTAGCAACATGGTATCAGTATGAATGAATGAATATGTGAGAGCGGGACAATGATGCTACGCACCTGAAATTCGAGTCCATAAATGACGGGAGCGTCGTCTTCCATTCTTCACTTCGTTTCCAACGTCTTTCTCTTTTTCTCTTTAAAAATGTTGTTAGACAGAAAGACTTTCCCAAAACCAAAACAAAGTCACAGGAACATCCGCGATTCACAAAGTGAGGAAAGAACGACGCGTCCGAGAAACAGACGTAACTGGAGTTGTGAAACGCTGCTTTGCTCTTTCAGAAACGCGTAAATGCCATGAAGAATACCAGAAACATGCGTTACAGAAAGTTTGTCATCTCCGGGGCGCCGTACGTGGAGCTTCGTTCCGGATCGCATGCGCACTACGTGTCCATCTGTCAGTCAGGTAAGTAGAAAAATAAACTCGAAAGTACTTCTGTTTTTATGTGTTTAAATGGAGCCGGCTGTGGTGTGACGGTGTGTGCAGTGTCTTCTGTTAATTTAAAAGCGTTGACAGCTATTAAAAAAGGCTGAAAGTCCTAACTGAATGATGAATTAGCTCGCATTAGCCGAGTGGCTAATGTGTTATAATGAAAAAAGCTCCAAACTGAATAAAGCATCTCGTTTTCCGTGTCATGAATATTTTCATTAGTAGTGCCGTAATCAAAGTGTATTTAAAGATATTAAATGTAGTTATAATACAGTGCGATTGTTGTGAACTTGCAGCATTTAGTGACCGGAAGTGACACGGACAGGTGCTTCGCTGTGATGTAACTCTCCGATGTTGACATGAAATGTTGAAGTGTTGGTGTTTTTGAACTCTTAAGATCAGGAGGATGGATGCTGAAGAGGCTCGTGCCCAGCGGCCCGTCAGTTTAGACATCACAGTGGAAGATATGAGCGGGAATGCTCCAGCCCCTCATGATAGCCCCCCCAGCCCTGCCCCTCCCCAGGACAACACAGCCCTGGTCGATGAGGAGTTTGCAACTCCCCAGGAGGCCAGTAGCGCTACACCCTCAGAGAGTCTTATGGACAGACTGAATGACCAGATGATGGAGAGCGTCATGATTTCTGACTCACCCAATAACAGTGAGGAAGATGATGTGGCTCAGATTGACTCATTCCTGGATGGAGGAGAGGAAGAAAGCACAGCCCCCGGAAGCAAAGACAAGGAGAGAGAAACTGGACAGAATGTGACTGAATTAAAGGTTCCTGTGGACCATGAAGGGAAAGGATTCTCAGAAGAGGAGGGAGAGGAGCAGATGGAGACTGGAGAGACAGTTACTGAGGGCTTTCCACCTCAAGGTAGCGCACAAACCAGTCCACCTGATAATAAAAGTGAGGAAACTGAACCTCAGACGACTAAGGGGACAACCCCAAAAAATGAGCCTGTGCCAGTGTGCACCATATTCAGCCAGGGAACCCAGCCAAAGTCGCTGGCACCTGATGGTTTCCAGCCCACGCTGATCAAATCCCCCAGTTTTACCATGGGGAGTGGGGTGGGAAGCGATGATGCTGTGACCCCCAGCAAGTTGTCAGTCCCACTAGTATGCCAGCCGAGTCCTAGCCTCAGCAAGTTCTTCACCGACAATGGACAAACCAATCCAGCCTCCGACTTCTTTGATTCTTTTACTTCACCATCTTCCTTCATCTCAGTTTCTAACCCCAATGCAGAGGTTCCTCCTGGAGCCGATCCTGCACCCATAGCTCTTACCCCTGAGCACCAGCTGTCTTCCACCCCGTCCTCCATCTCCCCCCCAGGAGGACCCTTGGATTTTGGTTCTCCCAGTCTGAGCTCAGCATTTGCCGCTCCTATTGAACACACCTCCAAACCCCAACCTGCTCCCCAGACTGCCTCTGCTCCCGCTCAACCCACAGCCTCAACCCCAGCTTCACAAGCACAGCCCTTTAACCAGCTCCAGGCTGCGTTCTCGGGCAGCGACGACCCATTCGCAACAGCGCTGAGCTTGAGTGAGGTGGACCGGCGGCACGACGCTTGGCTGCCGTGTGAGGACACGAGGAAGGTGTTGATCTCTGTTGCCACGCAGCAGTACAACCCAGCCCTCGTTGAGGCCAGCAGACTCACCATGCCCGGACTCAAGTTTGACAACCTGCAGGTAGGAAGAGCAGCGAGGCACTAAGATGTGTTCTTCAGAAGTCCTAAAAACTTTCCCTGTTGCAATCTAACTGTTCTTTTGTTTAAAATATACTCTTTATGTTCCACTTTCTATAAAGCACTGCTCTGACAAACTGAATAGTAAAAAAATCCTCACATTTATTGTTAACTACATAACAAATTGATGAAATTCACCAAAGACTTTCTCATCACCGTGCTGTAAGAGCATGTTTGCAGAAAACTTGGTTAACTTTAAAGCTGCATTAAACGCAGCATTTTCTTTAGCCATGGTGGATTCAGAAACGCATGATCTTTATTCCCATATTTAGAGCAGCAGCTAACTCATTTCATCAGTAATTATTTTCTTTTTTTAACTCATTACGCGGTCCAATTAAAGAGTAGTAAATGATGAAGATCACTCGTCAATGTTCCAGAAACTTAAAGTAGAGAATTCAAGGTTTTGTTATATAATTTTTCTTTGGCTGATTCTGATTTTTAGAAATACACATACAACACCGTATTTATGTTGCTATTTGTCTGTTTGTGTGACTCGTGTGTTGGACTGACTTTCTTTGGGGGTTTTTTTTCCAGAAGATGAAATATGACAGGTTCACTCAAGTAAAGTCTGGCCTCATTTATTACTTATAGAAAAACATTTATAAGAAATTATAATTTATTAAATAAATCAAGGATCAGTGTGACGTGTTTAACAACACGGAACTGGCCGTTGATGCACTCGCGTGTTAATCAGATATTCTCAGCTGTTGTTGGATTACATTTATTACGATATTCTCTATTTTTGCTTAACTAGACCGCCTCATTGATTATTGAATATGTTGAATTATTTTCTAGTAGTTAGTTTTGAGACGGAGAAATGGTTTTAATGATTTAGCTCTCATAAGAAAAGCCAGTGCTTCTCTCTGTGCAGCTTTTCTTTATTTATACGCGTAGTATAATTGTGCATTAGATATGTTTGATTATTAGAGCTTGTATCCTTTAGAGGTAGACGGCAGATCATTGTGTTTTTTTTAAATAATCTTCATCTGCCTGTGAATACATAACTGCTTAACATCCATGTTTGTACACATATAACGCTGCACCCTATCGTATTTGATAAATTCAATTTTAAAATCTGTTTTTTGAATCCTTAAGATATTTGAATTTGTGTTTCATTTCTTATTTTTAAAATCATATTTTAGTGTATGGAAACAGAAAGAGGAAAATTGGTGCAATATGTCAGAAAAATATATCATTAGAATATATCAGAAATCCTGAATCCTAAAAAAAAAACCCATATAGATCATCTTCTTATGTTAGTTAATTTAAAAACTGTGAGCTCCATCTTAGTAAAACAGATTTGAGATTTTTCTTTCTCCTTTTCCACAGTGAAATCAGTTTTCTCCCTCTTTTTTTCCATACGTCTTTCTTCCTCACTCCTGGGTCAACTAGAGTTGTTTTTTTTCTCCTTTAAACATCCACTAAGCTCTTTCAGCTGTAATGTTTAACTGTAGTGACAACCCTGATGAAACATCAGTTTACTGATTTATTCAGTGGAATCTCATCCTCCAATGTCCTGACTCAGACTGTACTCATTATCTCCTCATATTGTGTTTGAATAAATAAATAAAATATAAAGATTTTTCTGACACCCTCTTTTAAGAGCCAGTCTTCAGCAAACAAGTTAGATCAACTTCAAAAGCTGCCTCAAGAAAAGTGTTTTCTGCAGTCTGCACTTGTTTGTTGTCTTCTTCTTATTCATCACCTGTCTCAGGACATTTTTGTAACCTTGGTCAACTTTATAAAACTGACGTAAAATCATTTCTCCCTAATTCAGCCGTATCTGTTTTAGAAATCTGCAGCTACCGCTCGTGCAGGTTTGGCTCCTCAACCTTTTGTTCTGCTGTTGTCCTATTGTGTTGTGAAATGGTGCTGATGGATGTGTTGTGATGCAGGGGGATGCTGTGAAAGACTTGATGCTTCGTTTCCTGGGCGAGCAGGCAGCCACGAAGCGTCAGGTCCTCACCGCCAGCTCTGTGGAGCCTTCCTTCACCGGTGTCAAGCAGCTCATCGTAAGGCATTTTTGTTTATCACAAATGTGTAAAGGTTCACTCCAGAGACTCAGAACACCAAGAAGTTATGACATATTTATTTATTTTTGACAGAACTATCATCAGTGTTTTATCCACATTTTTGGCATTTGTCAGGGGATCATTTGCACGTATTTAAAAGAGCTCCAAGTCTGGAAGTTTGTGACCAAGCAGACTGAAAACAGTCCGCTTAGACTGGTGTTTATCTGCAGGTGAGGTTTTCTTTGGAGTTATAGTTAGTTTGTATTTTATTCTAAACATAAAGACTTGCATATTGGTCAGCGATCATGGTCAGAACATTGTTTAGAGGTGCATTGGTAAACTCAGTTACTGATATTACGTCACTGATTGGCAGAGATGTGGACCAGGCACATGGAGAATAAGCAAATTCAGTCAGAGAGGTGATGACTGTGTGACCATGAAGACAGCACTAAACCTCTGTGGCTGTGTGGAAATCCACAGTAGCCAGTCGGTATAGTGGAAGAGACGTTAGTGAGGTGGTTGCTGTCTGATGTAGTAACCTGAATCAGGTCCTATAAGGTTCTGAAGAGGAACCTGTTCTGAACTGACTTGAGCACCAGAACCTGGTTCAGAGGGCAGAAGTGGTGGGTTTTTTCAACAGATTTCAGTATTTTTTAAAGTAAAACTTATTCTTCAAAAATAAAAATTACATCAAAATTTGATGGAGTTTTTCAAAAAATGCAAATATGCAACACTAAACAGTTGAAGTGACTTTAATCTCATTTTTTCCATTGATATGACTTTTTTTTTGTCAATTAAAAACTGAATGTGAAGGAAAACTGAAATACTCATCAGCATTGTTTCACTTCTGTATGTGGTTGTAGATCTGACGTATATGACCGATATGTATCCGTTCATCCCGTGTAAGCAGACATCATGGCTTTCTGCTTACACTCATTCATAAAGTGCTTTTAGACAAAACCATCTCTACACCTGCAGCTCGGCAAAAATCAGTTAGAAACAAAGGAGGAAGTAACAGTTTTCAGTAGCTAAATATCAGTCGTACAAGCAGTAGTCACTTCCATTCTGCTTTTACAAAAACAACATGTCCTGTTGTATCTGATGCACATGCCTGCCGTTTCCAGGGCGTCACATTCATGACAATCTGATGCAGGATTCTTATGGGTATAAAACTGAACCATTGAATCAGGTCTTTATTGACTCAGCATTTTACCAGAGCTGGACATTTTGGCTGGCAGTGTGATCGTATCTATAGAGACTGTTAAAGAAAACCTGTATGTTATTCTTTTTTTTTTAAGGAAATGAGCTCTCAATAGGTTCATGAGCCCAAAAATAAGGCTTATCTAAAACATCAGTGAATTAAAGGTTGACTAATATGGGTTTATTTATGGCTTATTATTATTATTATTTTTAGAAATGTAAGAAGCCAGTTTATGGTGTTGATTTTTCTCTCTCTCTCTTTTGGATGATATATTGGGATATTTTTCTCTTTTCCTCTTTATACAATATAAAATAGCAGTTTAAACATAAAAAATGGTTCATAAATTTGCCAACTTCAACATTTGTTTAATAAAGTACACAGTGTCTGTACTCAGCATTTTCTAGTGCACACAGATGTGCACACGTTATTCTGCTGGATGTTCTCCGGCTTTGGCCAATGCTGATTTTTTTTTAAATTTAAAAAAAAAATAAAATTATTAGTGCCAATGGTTGGCCCAATTGAAGGCTGAATAGGCGTCCTTATTCTGTAGCACTTTTTACTTTATTACCATAAACATTTTATGTAAATAAGTGAACAATGAAATTATTTCCTGTCAAAAAATAAAAATAAAAAATGTGGAAATGACAGAACTCTAAAAACACCATCCGGTCAATGTTTGACTGACGTAGTCACTGGACCATTGCATCCATCTATCCATCCATCCATCCACCCATTTTCTATACCTGTTGGTTCATGTAGAGGGTCACAGGGGTCTGCTGGAGCCTATCCCAGCTCATTAAAGGGGCACACCCTGGACAGGCCCTGGACCATTGCAGTAAATGTCAAACTCTATTTTTCTTCAATGAACATTTGACAATACACTTAACTAAAGAGATGATACAATAGATGATACTAGGTTCACGAGAACCAGGTGATATTTTTCCATTACTTTTAAGAAAATTTCATAGTTGAAAGAAATATGTGACCAAAAAAAAACAATTTTATTTGTCTGTCACAATAGTGCTAGTTTATTTTGAAATGTTTTATAACTGCAGATATATTGATGACCTTGCATATTCTAGCATGGACTTTTGAGAATGTACCTCTTTTACACAACATGAAAATATGTTTGTGGGATTTTTCTGTCTGCCTTGGGCCAGTGTATCTTTTCTTTAATTTTCAGTGCAGGTGCTTTAAAATTGGTAGAATTGAAAAAAAAAAAAAAAAAAAATCAAGATAAGACGATATGAAAATTTATTTATTTATTTATTTATTTATTTATTTTTGTCATATCACCCAGCCCTACTTTCATGTTAGACTCTAAAAAAGTCTTCAATCATAACTGAAAAAAAGTCACTAGAAAACAGTCTAAAAACTCTGTAAACATATTCAGTTGCTAAGTTAAAAACTGACTGGCTGTTGTTTTCTTCTTCTTTTGGTTTTCTAGAAATGATAAGGATGTATTGCTCCTCCCATAGGCTGGTTGTAATACAGCTTTTCATATGACAAGATATATTTCTTTTTAATATTTTGATATCTCATCAAACCCCTTTTGAACAGGTATCACACATTTGTGTGATTTGGAGGCTCAAGGAAGGGGGCTGTACTTTTTAACTATTTGTTTTTCAAAATCTTGTTGACTCACTGGTTTTTCTGGCATCTTAGTTTTGTCGGGGACTCCAAAACTTAATATCCTGAATCGCATGTTAAAATGTCTGACTTGATAGCAGAAGTAAACATACTGGTAGTCTGGCACTTTTTCTTTTTTTCTTTTTCTTTTCAATGTTAGTTGCAGTTCAGTCTGTGGTCCTCTGTGGTCTTAAACGTATGGCTTTTGAAAGGGCTTAGACCTGATTTGTAAGGCCTGTGTAACACTATGCAGCAAATCTAAGAATAAAAGCTAGAAAGCCTAAGTAAAGTGCAGTTGCTGTCTAAAAGCTGCACCTCGCTGTCTAGAGGTAAATGACAAACACATGGTTAGCTTACCACCACTCAGCTGTCTGTGGTGTCTACAAATCGTCTGACCTTTTGACAGTCAGTCTGTAAAGTCAGTGATCCAAATGAAACTGCAAGCTGCTCTGGTTTGACTGAAAACACTGAATCATTTGTCTCCTTTCCTCTTCACTATACCTGCCGCTGTCTTTCTCCCTAGCCTTCATGCAGTCCCTCCATCACAGTTTGTGACCCATAAACGACCCTGAGATGCAGTAGTTATTTAGGAAGTATGCACAACAGCAGGCGGTGTTATGAAGAGAGGGCAAAGCAGAGAAAAGGATGGGAGGGGTGGAGTGAGGAGATGGAGAGGCGGAGATCCACTCAGCTCACAAGTTCGCTTCTCCTGCTGTGCCATGTATTATGCATGGGACTGCTGTATGTGTTTCAAGGGCTTTCTGGATTTGGTGTATATATAAACACACAAGCTGCCTCTTTGAGCTTTCAGTCAACTGCACTATATGGTGGAGGTGAGGGAGTGCATGTGGGTATGTGAGAGAATCATATATTGTCTGTTGATGTGTGCTGATGGTGTGGGTGGCTCCCCGGAGCACGAGGCAAACGAAAGGGGAGAGCTGGGGAGGCAGAAAGGTAACGCAAGCCTGCACCAGAGATGTCAAAGACTGGTAGAGAGACGGAGCAGAGCCTTGCATGGCCCCAAGCATAAACAAAGCCAGACTTTTACCTAAGAATGTGGAAGGCTGCTGCACATGGAATCCTTTGGATAAATCCTGATTAATTTATTAGATAGAAAGAATGACTGTTTTTGTTAGATTATTGAGAAATTTAGTCAGACCCATCAAAAATGATGGTTAATGATACTTGAACAACTACCAAGAGATCCTCTGTTATTGGACCTTCTTCTCAGCATAACACCTTTCTATGTCATTTGCTTGTTAAATCTGTTGGACTTTGTGACAAAGCTCTAGGAAGCACTTTTTAGCATTTAATTGAATTGAACAATTTCTGCACTTGTTAAAGTTATTACATCTATCAAGGAGGATATGTGTTTATTTGTCCCTTCTCAAGGTCACAGCCAAGGTTGTTGTTGTTTGCATGATTACACAACATTTTGCCAGGAACCTCAGCATAGAGCTACTTTAACATACATCTACAGGTTCAGAGTAGTCTAGTAGTTACAGAGGTGGGCTTGAGTTTGGAGGACCCAGGTTCAATCCCCCAAATAACAGGTGAGCCACCCGTGACCTCAAAGCAAAGCCCTGGGTGCTGCAGCAGCCCACTGCTCCTAGTGTAATTAGTGATGGGTTATTATACATATTTCATGATATATACATTCACCGGCCACTTTATTAGGTACGCCTGTCCAACTGCTCATTAACGCAAATTTCAAATCAGCCAATCACATGGCAGCAACTCAATGCATTTAGGCA
>JAOWBL010000015.1:13749401-13759995 GCA_028564865.1 Zenarchopterus dispar
GTGTGTGTGTGTGTGTGTGTGTGTGTGTGTGTGTGTGTGTGTGTGTGTGTGTGTGTGTGTGTGAAAGAGAGAGAGAGTGAGTGAGTGAGTGACTGCAGCTGCTTTTGGCCATCCAGGCTGCCTCCTCGTTTTCAGCTTCATTTCCCCCCCTAATGAAGATTCAGAGGCAGCGCAGCTACTGGCCCGGGGCAGGAGAGAGGAGTGAAGGAGGGTGGGATGAGGAAACAGCGATATATGAGGAAACAATGGCAGCAGGAAGAGAAGGGAGGGAGACATTAGCATCAAAAGGAGAGAAACAAAAGAGGACCTGAATAGATGAGGAAAAGCAAAGTTTGGGAGACGGCAGAAAGCCGAAGAAAAGGTGAATAAAGGCTGAATAAGGAGAAGTAGTCAGCTACAACTGGGAGTGACAGAGCACGCTGATGAGTTTTGCGATAAATACGAGTTGAAACAAAGTTACTCTCTTGCTCCCTCACTCTGCAAATTAGCTTCCCAGCTGTGATGAATGGCACAGAGCTCAGGACCCAATCGGAGAGCCGACCTTGTCGTGTGTTGATGGGGTGAGGTGACTGCATCCAGCCTCCATCCCCTCGTCTCCCCTCCTACCTATTGAACCCCCTCCTGTGGAAGCAGATGCTGCAAATATTTGCTCCAGTGTGTGGTGACTTTGTCCTCCTGACACCACTGCTGGTTTATTGCTCTGCATATAGACACCTGTACACACTGAATTTTATTTTGCTTCTTTAGATGGATGTTCGATACCAAATAGTGCTACAACGATGAGTCAAGATAATCAGTTATGTTGATTAAGAAAACTTGTAGTAGTGCTACATTATAGAAAACCTCGCAAATAAACGTTATAACAACGAGGCCTTTCCATAATCTTTATAAAGAGAATTGGACTAACTCTTCTGTGACATCACCCATATGTTTTCTAGTAAGTCACTTTGAAGGTCAGTTGTGGAAGTTCAGGTCATTCATTGTCCAAAAACCCAGAAGAAGGCAAATGGCTGTTGTAATACCAGTTGATAAGAACATGGCCACTTTCCCTGAGATCTCTCAGTTTATCCCAGACTAACCTGTGTTGATGACTAAAACAAGCTTTGCATTCATTCTGATGTTATCTCTATACATCCATTCTCTCTTAGGTGACCTTTTGGTGGAGACGGTTGAAATAAGGAGTCTCAGACCAGAAGAAAAATGTTAAAACATCGGTTAATGTCGTATGTTATTATGAGCTTTGTTCTATTCCAGGTCTGCCCAGAGCCAGATGTTTGTTCAATTAATAACACAACAATCCATTTAATGCATAGAATAAGAAAAACCATGTGCTCTTAGGTATTCACCGATGAGAAGTCAGATTTACTTATGGTGCCAAGCAACTGACATGATGACGGTTATCTGTGTGACATCATAGACTTGAATAAACCTGTTACACAAGAAACACACCCTTCATTCATGGTTTTATACAATTTTACATTATGCAATACAAAAAAGTTAGGTGCAGGCCATGCTGGAGATGGATTTTTGTAAGGATGCTGCCGGATTTTGGTGTATTTGGTGATGTAAATGCCATAAAAACCAGGAACACCCTGGTTGTTCTGTAAAGCAGAATTGGAACATTATCAGCTCTACCAGCTCTGACTGAGGAATGGCAATGAGAAATCTATTTTTTGTGGTCATTCACCACATCATGGTAGAGCAAACATGCAGTCATATAAATGCTCTGTCAAGTATATTTGATGCTAAAGTGTTTTTTTTTTTTTCACAGTGCTGAGATTTGTACAGCTTGTAAGGTCATAGAAGAACAATAAAATGAATCAAAAATTAAAACAGCTTTACAAAGCTGAGCAGCCTGTTAAGAAACCAACAAAGACTAAAACTGAGACTGGTAGAGCACACGATCTTCAGACCCTGCTGACCTTCACCGGTGTCACAGATGAACACAATTAAAGCATGTTAACAAAATATGTATTTCTGCTTTAGATGATTAGTCATTTTCTATCATCCACAAAAGACCGTTTAAAAATATGATACATCACCTGAAGCCAAACTACACAATACCAAGCAAGAGGTTCTTCTCAAACAGTGTCTTACCAGAATGTTTAGACCTTGCTTCATCCCAAACACAACCTGATGAAAGCCAGTCACAATGCAGCAATCAGTAGGGCACTCTGCTCAAAATTTATAACCTCACGCTCCTGTTTTCATCTCAAAAAGAAGGATGTAGACACTTTAGGTTCAAGTTTTGTCTTTAAAAGTACACACACACACACACACATACATACCTTATATCATATATATATATATATATATGTATGTATGTGTGTGTGTGTGTGTGTGTGTGTGTATGTTTTAAGGATAAGCCAGGAACCAACAGAAAAAGTTTTACTTTTCTGACAGGTTTGGTATGTTGTCTCTGTCAGAGGGAAAGAGAGAGGTCATGTTACCTGCTGCAGTTTTAAAGAAAATATAAAAAACTTTATGGGGCAGGAGTCAGCAAATATACTGCAGTCAGTGCAAATGACTGAACTTGGACCCGGTTTCAGTCAACAACACTTCAAACTTGTGAAAACATGAGAGACAGGCAGAAGTGTCCCTCATTTAAAAGATTAAGTAGGTCAAGAAGCATTTGACTGATGATTAAGTGTTTATCATTGCTCGATCAGTCAGCGTGGCTCATCTCAGACATGTTGTGTCGCTTCTCCCCTGTAGAGCAGTAAAAACTGGCGCGCTGCAGTAGATCTGACGGGCCGGCTGTTGACAGCTCATGGTCAGGGATACGGCAAGGCCGGCCAGCCAACCTCCCACACCAGCAACTCACTGCAGGTAGGTTCTCTGTCTCTGTCCAAAGCCCCTGCTTCCTGCCAGTCAATCTTTGTGTTTCTGTGGGCTGTAGAGATGATTGAAGCCAGGATACATCTTGTTCTACACAGTAATGTAAAAAGTTCCCAGCAGCAAACCGAATCCATCTAGTATTTATAAGAGAACAGACCCAATGATGAGCTTAAACAATGAACTGTCCTCACTAATTATTTAATGCATCATTATTTAGTTATGTGAAAGACTTAACATAGCAAACATTTTCGGTCAGACTTTTAACCCACTCTGATGACAAAATGATTTTGAGTCTTTTTGACATGTTGAATTTCAGAAGTACAGATCCGGCATTTGTTCTCTGTAGTACCTGTGCAAATGTCAGAATGAGTATAGCATCAAGTCAGACTCCTGGAATATTGATCTGATCAGTTAAGCATCAGAGGAGGTTGTTAATTAGTTTCAGCTGCGTTGGTGTTAATGAAATTAACAACAGGTGCACCAGAGGGGCAGCAATGACACGGCCCCCAAAACAGTAACAGTTTCACAGGTGGAGGCCACCCTCATCATCTTTCTGACTGTTTTTCATTTGGCTTTGGTCAGTGTCCCTACTGGTACCATGAGGAGATTCCTGGACCCTACACAGGTAGACCAGGCAGTCCAACTTCTCCACGATGGAACATCAATACGTGCCATTGCCAGAAAGTGCTGTGTCTCCAAGCACAGTGTCAAAAGCATGCAGGAGATTCCAAGATTCAGTTACTTTAGAAGAGCTGGATAGAGCCATAGAAGATCCTTAACCCATCAGTAGAACCAGCATCTGCTCCTTGTGTAAGGAGGAACAGGGTGAGCACTGCCAGAGCCCTACAAAATGACCCCCAGGAGACCACTGCTGTGAATATTTCAGATTAAACAATGAACTTCATGAGGGTGGGCTGAGGGCCTGACGTCCTCTAGTGGGTGCTATGCTCACTGCCCTTTACCATGGAGCTCAATTGGCATTTACCATAGAACACCAGAACTGGCAGGTCCAACTCTGGATCCTTGTGCTTTTCACCAGTGAGAGCAGGTTCACCCTGAGCACACATGACAGGTATGAAAGGGTCTGGAGAAGTCTTGGAGAACATTATGCTGTAACATCACTCAACATGAGCAGAATGGTAGTGGGCCATTGATGGTTTGTGGAGGCCCATCTATGGAGGAGCACACCACCTTCACAGGCTAGACATCAACATCCTGACTGCTAAGTGAAATCATGGGACCCACTGTCAGATTCTACACTGGTGCAGTGGATCCTGGGTTCCTCCTGATGCACTACAGTGCCTGCCCTCATGTGGTTAGAGTATGCAAGCAGTTCCTGGAGGATGAAGGAATGGATATCAATGAATGTCTCCTATGCTCACCTAATGTAAATCCAACAGAACATCTTTAAGACGTAATGTGTTGCTCCATCTGATGCAACCAGATTGCACTCCAGACTGTCCTGAAGCTCAGGGATAACATGATCCAGATCTGGAAGATACCTCAGGATACCATCCATCGTCTCCTTAGAAGCACCAGCAATGTCAGGCATGAATAAAAGCATATTTGGTCACACACACATTTTGTTGTTGTTGTTGTTTTTGGTCCAGACCTATCATCTACTGAGAATTGTTGGTTTATTGCGTAAAGACAAACATCACAGAAGAAGGCCCAAGCTGTTGAAATCCTTTATTTATATCTTGTCTATATTTATGATAAAAGTAAGTGGGGTGGTGGGGTGTGGTTTGGGCTCAGCTGTAGGTTCAGGAGATGGCAGCAAAGTGGGCTAGTTACATGACTCTTTAAAACAGTGGCAACTGGAGATTGGGAGGGTGAAAAGACTCTGAAAAGAGTTTTTTTTTCTTAATAATTTACACAGGAAACCTACCTGAATGTTGTGTTTTGTTGTAACATTTCTCAATTATAACAATTTGCCTGTACTCACTGTACATTTTTTACTTTAAAAAAAGGTGGACATGGTACATAACTTATTGCAATTTGTTTTTATATACATTTTCTACAGTTGTATTTCACTTTACTTGCTTGCTCATATTTGTATAACTCTAGTCTACATGGAATGATAAGAGAACAGTTAAACTATTGAGATATAAAGTAAGTAAATATTTGTCATCCTATTAAAGTGATATAACTGATCTGCTGGTAAACCTGCACCATTATATTTACATGGATATTATTTTATCATTTACCACCTACCAAAACATCTTTTTGGAGACCAGTCACCATTTTTCTGACATACAATAAAACAATGAGTCTAGTACCACCCACAACACAGCCAGCCATCCACATTAAAAAGAATCTGCATAAAATAAGGATTGCATTGTACTAGGAGTGATAAACTGAGTCGTTCACGCTGTGATCCAACCACCTGAAAATAAAACAGAATAACAGAGAAGCGCTGCAGAAGACACCAAGGGTCCTGTCAGTAGGTGACAATTAGTTAGAGGAACAGCTGTGAGCAGATGATGCATCACTTTTGCTGATTTTTGTTGATGTTTTATACATTGTAGAAACAGAAGTGTATGTTTCTGTGTGTTCCAGCTCTGGTTTGTGCGGCTCGCTCTGCTCACCAAGTTAAACCTTTTCCAAAATGCTGAGCTGGAGTTTGAACCCTTTGGCAACCTGGATCAACCAGATCTTTACTACGAGTTCTACCCCAGTGTTTACCCCGGGAGGAGAGGTATGTGAACACCAACACACAAGCATATTCCTCACACTGTCATGTAGCTTTCCGTTACTGGTTTTAATGTAGGAGGAGCATCGTTCAGACTGATCACGGATCAAAGGCTCTTCAGCGTTCATTATCGTTCATAAGGGTGGTAAAAATGAAGCAACGTCTCCCAGTAAAACAGTATAAAAACATCAAACTACAGATAACAGCTTCATTTTTCCTGAAGCTCGTCAGTAGCCCAGCACCAACCCAGCAGATACAAGAACCAAAGATAACTGGTAGTCTGCACTACCCAAGCCACATACAGTATCTTTCATAAATGCGCCAATTATTTTTTGCTAAAATAGCGAAGCTGACAAATTTAGGAGACGAGAAACAATACATTTCATCCTTGAAAATGTTAACAGAAATAATGAATTGAATAAATGTTTTGTGACTTTAATGTTCCTTTTGAAGAAGGATTCATCATTGTGGTCAAAACCAAGAATAAATCTGAACCCATCCCCCTGACTGCAAAAGCCAAGCGGCTGGGGACAGTTAAAGAAGGTAAAGCTGACGGTCGTTGCTTCATCATCTCAGATTCTCTGCATCTTTTTCAAAGAAAAAAAAATGGAGGATTCATTTTTGGTTAAGGAATGGATATCATTCTTTGGTGAAGTTTTGCATAATTATGAAGTTGAACACCATAAAGCTCATGAAGTCATGAACATGTACCACATTTCTGCATTTGTGGACAGTTTTCAGTTTGAAACACAGAAATTATTTGTGACATCTGTGGTCAACGGCTATGGTTTAGAGTATTTGATGTTGACTGGTTAGCACACCCTAAAATGGGATTGTTTGCATCTTGGATTTTGCATTTTAGCAAAAGCAGTTCTAACTAATAGTTTAAAGTGTGGTTGGTGTAAAGCCCTGGAATTAAAGTCTTTCTGGCAATGACTCTTTTTAATGTTTTCAATTTATATAAATATATTTCAGTGTATGCAAATGTATTTAAATATATAATTTTTTAAATGTATTATTACCATACTGCCAAAAGGATTTAGTTTTTTAATTTATTTTATTTTTGGGGGGTAGGAGTGTACACAAGGATGCATCCACTATCCTATTAAATATTCAAAGAAAAGTTTCTGCCAGGAGCTTGATATCAGACTGCATCGTTGGGAAGCTCCAACAACTCTTCTCGTCTCCAGCAGTTCTTTGGTTTTATTTTTTTCTCTTTTTGCACTGCATGAATTGCTCTCTAATGTATTCCCATTACTTTGGATCCGCTTCGCCCCTCGGGCTACCACAGTGAAGGCAGCAGCAGAGACACAGCTGCACACGCAGTCATACATTAAAAACAGAACAACACTGGAAGCTACACCGCGTAGCCTTCTGACAGCAGCACCGATTGACTTTCCATTGCTCAATATTAAACGCTTTATGCCCTTGTAGATGCTCAGAGACAAACTGGTGTAAGCTGTGTAGCCTGGCATCAGAAGTCGAACATTTTTTTGGTCCAGCGCTTGTATAGACTATCTATTACCCACAATCACACTCTATGTATGCCTTCAGAGACGGCTGCCCTGTGTATTCCTCTCCAAAGAATTGGGATTTACTGAGCTGGTAAAAAAGAATCAATGTTTGTCTTTTCATATGTTTGTTAAATGAAACTTTGAGTCTAACTCTGAAACATTAGTGCAATTACTTCACACATGCAACTAAAGCCTTGAGGTTATTTAATTCTCTAATTGAATATTGACATCTTAGATAATTTTACGTCTAATTGTAAAAGTACGCTGTTGTAAAGATGGTATCAACAAATGCATTACTGCTTAGATTTGTTTCTCACTAAAATCCATTTTGTGTTTTCTATGTAGCAAATGTTTAAAAGACGTTTTTCCTTACTGCACATACTTGTAGTCTTAGTTTGTCTCTGAATCCTTCTGACCACTAACCAGACAGAAATGTTGCCTAAATCCATCTGAGGAGCTGCAAGGAAAAATGTTTGACGTTGCATTTTCAGTCCAACTCAGCTCGGTTGGAACCAAGTAGCTACAAAAAAAGAAGGCACTAACCTATCACCTACTGTAAAACATAGAGTCGAACAGCACTGAGACGAACAAGCACTAGTGGAAATGACCTACATGCCACGGGTTAGGTACTTCACCGTGGTCCAAAAAGCTTCTCTGTTGGGTGGTGGTGTTCATCATTCATCAAAGTGGATGCTAACAGAAATACAACCACCATCTCAGCTCCTTCCTATTGATCTCTTGTTTTCTTTCGCCTTTATTTTTTTGTCTTCCTTTTCATCATCTTTTATTTTATTTCACTTTATTGGCCGTTGACAGTCAGTGAAAGTGGTGAATTACAGCCACCAAACTGCATGAAGTGTTGGTTTTTTAGATCAGTGGAAACTACCCAGGACCCAATGCCGTCATGGAGATACAACAGCTAAAACCACCAAGGTGAAGGTGTGACTTGTTGTAGTTCTTGCTTCTTAGGATTTCATTTTGGCACCACAGATGACAACCTGCCTTGTGATTACCTCTTTAGGAGCCATCATTTCTGAGTACCCAGGTAGTAGTAGTAGTCAGTAGTCAGTAGTCAGTAGTCAGTAGTCCCTTAATACATCACTTGAAAGACAGGACTGCAACAGAGATATTTGTTCTCATTTTGCCCGTGAAGAACTCTGATGAGGTTCCACCTCTGTTCCACCACAGAGAGGCCGATCTGTCATGTTTCTAGCATTGAAAGCCGGTTTGCAGTTCCTGTGACTCCTATTACCAGTGCTTGTTGCCATAGTTACTGAATACTTTCTATCTCGAAGTACTGAGAAGTTGGTGGAAATGGTCAAAACTTATGGATGAGGAAAGAAAGGGAGAGGAAAAAGGGATCTTTTGGGACAAAATGAAAGGCAATGCCAAAGACCGAGATGCACAACATCAGCTGTATTCTGACAACAAAAACCTTTTCCAGGATTTGGGGTCTTAGGGAGGTGGGAGGTGGAGGGGGATGCCAACATTCCGTCCCAGACTTTCAAATGTGCTTTAATCATCTCGGAGGAAGCAGTGGAAGTGTGAACAGTTTGAAAATGAATAGGGACATGGAACGCCGATCGTAACAAAAAAAGCAATAAATGAGAAATATCTACCATTAGCAGTGTTTACTCTGTGTTGCTGTCGTGACCAGTGTTGACACCCCAACACTCATTTCAGACAGATGTTTCTGGTGTTGATGTGCATCATCTGTGGTAAAGAAGGAAAAAAATAAGTGTTTTGGGGTTTAGTGAATAAAGCTCATGAGATGCATAAAATCGGCTAATTAACAAACCAAAGTCTGATCCTCTGCAGAATCCAAAGTTCTTTTTAATGTCTCATTTATTATTAAATTAAACAATTCATTGAGCTAAATGTTCACTTTGTTGAATAATAAGCTGCTGGTTTTATCAAACTTACTCTTAAAATTTTCTGTAATCTTGAAATTCTTCATTTTTTTAAACCTGCTGTGGATGGATAAGATTATTATTTAGTTGAATAGAAATGAGCTAGGATATTAAATTTACAGATGGTTTCACTGACTGCATGCCTCTATCTTTTTGTATTCTTATTTACTTACTGCAGCAGAAAAATGTTAGCTGAGTAAGAGTTAATTAATAGTTACACATTTAAGACTGAGACTCTGGTCAGGAATACAAATGAACGTATCAAGGAGCAGAGCAGCTAGTGCCAACCATCCTCTAAACAAACTTCCCAAAAAACTTTAGAAACTCTGCTGCAGACAAACTTAAAGATACAAATATTTCAAGGTCCCAGACAAATTCATAGAGGTGTCGGAAAATCATGAAGAGTCTCACCTGAGTTTCTGGGAAACCTCTTGAGGTGTGTGATGGAAAAGTTGTTTTAATGCCTTTTATGACAAAATCAGATATATTTAATATTATTAATTCATTCTTTAGTCTTGTCTCATTCAAGTTGTGTCACTCTTTGACTTAATTTGTCACTAAACATTATGAGCTTTGTTGGTCGTGAAATAATGTCTCCAGGAGATCTGAGCCTTTGCAAAATCTTAACTACAGCCTAAAACTCTCGCATATAGTCCTTATATGTAAGAGGGTGTGATACGTCAATCTAAGATAACATGTGACAAACTAGTTCATTTGTGACAAAGAGGGAAGATCTGGTTTTCAAAGCTGAAGCCGATGTCAAGGTAAGAAAAATAGCATTTCATCGAATGGCCACGAGAGCTGAGTCAAAAATCGAATCAGTTTTCAGGAGTTGTAGCTTAGATGGTGGTTCAGTAGCCACATCTGGAACAAGGGTGGATGAACAGATTTAATCAGAATAAATATGAGGTAATGTGGTGTTGTCAGAGGTCAGGTAGGATAAAATAATTACCTTTTACACACACTTGTGTGTTTCACCTATTCGCCTATTTCTGGATTAACCAAAGTAACTTATGGTCACGTCTCAGAGGGTTAATGCAGTACAGTTTGCATGATGTAAGACTAAAGATGTACAACAATACATTTTATTTTCTCATGATGCCAAGATGTAGAAAAACTGGTTCAGTGTGCTACCTTACATTTAAAGCAACACGAGGGAAGTTACGTTTGCTTTTATGGCACTGATTTACTCTTGTTTGGTCTCCTGCTTAGTCAGTCTCTTTTATTTGTCTCTTTCTTGAGTTGGCAGCTTCTGCCATCATGTCCCCACAGTAGCACTCTGAGCTACTTTCATCATCATTTTATCGTAGTGCCATGAAGCGATACCCAGTTATTGCTCGAGATGACCCAGACTGGAGTCCAAAGTTAGACGTGGGCCCCACCAGTTCTGGTTTGTCCTCATCTCGATCTCAGGTCCCACCAGGAGCACTGCCTGCTCAGCTGAATTTGTAAGATTACGAGTTTAGCCCAAAGTCTTGAAATTCCTGAAAACCCCATCTGTTTGTTTAGACA
This sequence comes from Zenarchopterus dispar, assembly GCA_028564865.1. Classification (NCBI taxonomy): domain Eukaryota; kingdom Metazoa; phylum Chordata; class Actinopteri; order Beloniformes; family Zenarchopteridae; genus Zenarchopterus; species Zenarchopterus dispar. Next base: position 13,759,868 of record JAOWBL010000015.1, read on the forward strand.
TGTTTCTCATCGTTGAATTTTGTCTAATAAGATGTGCTTTTTAACATTCAAAACGAACCTTTTCTCACACATGGTTCAAATCTCTTCTAAAACCCTCTGAATTGATTACCCACAGCCTCCGCGGGTTG
>JAOWBL010000015.1:13760095-13776570 GCA_028564865.1 Zenarchopterus dispar
CATCATTTTATCGTAGTGCCATGAAGCGATACCCAGTTATTGCTCGAGATGACCCAGACTGGAGTCCAAAGTTAGACATGGGTCCCACCAGTTCTGGTTTGTCCTCATCCCGATCTCAGGTCCCACCAGGAGCACTGCCTGCTCAGCTGGATTTGTAAGGTTACGAGTTTAGCCCAAAGTCTTGAAATTCCTGAAAACCCCATCTGTTTGTTTAGACATATTTCTCATCGTTGAATTTCGTCTAATAAGATGTGCTTTTTAACATTCAGAACGAACCTTTTCTCACACATGGTTCAAATCTCTTCTAAAACCCTCTGAATTGATTACCCACAGCCTCCGCGGGTTGACGTAAAGTCAATGTACGAGGTGGACCCTGCCCGTGGTGGTATGTTTTGAAAACTGATCACATTTTTATGCCAGCTTTTGTCTGATTTCTAGCCAGATCAATCCACTCCGTGCTAATTGATGCAGCTTAACCCCAACTAAAATAGACACAATGGCAACTCTAAGGGCTTTACAAAGACATCGACATGGCAGGATGATGAAAAAAGAACATTAGATTGCAAATAAAATACATAATAAAATCAAAAAAGATACATTTGGAAAGAAACAAGAATTAAAGCAGAGCTTAAATAGATCAGTGACAACAGTGCATTAAAGTAAGTCTGAACAAAGTCATGGGAAAACAGCATTTTTCAGTTTAAGTTTAAAAATGTCTAGTGTTGGTCACATTTAATATCAATATGAAGTTTATTCCATCTGTGTGCAGCATTTTCACCTCGTGTGATTCTACTAGCGGACTCCATCTCAGATCTCAGAGCCGTACTTAGTTTATATTCTACAAGAAGATCAGAAATGTACTCTTGCCCCGTGATGTTTATTGATTTGTAAACTAACAATAACACATGAAAGTCTACTTTGTAGGTCAGTAATGTATTCAATTCTCCTGGTTCTTGTTAGAACTCTGGCAGCAGCACTCAGGATGAGTTGAAGTTATTTAATTGTTTTTGTGGGGGAAGACCTGACAGAAGAGTGGTGCAGTAGTCAAATCTGAACGAGACGAATGCATGGATGAGTCTCTCTAAATCTGCTCTGGACATCAGAGCTCTGACTCTTCACATCAGTTTGAAATGATAAAAAGCTGTTTTAGTTCCAGTCTTGATGTGGCTGCTGAAGCTCAGGTCTGAATCCATTAAAACGTTAACTTTACAAACCTGGCTTTTTATCCTGAACCCTCTGGACTCAAGCTGGTCAGCAGTTTTTATTCTTTGTCTTTGGTCCTGATTTGATGGAAGGAAGCTTGGATTGCATCAATCTATTAACATGCTGCAATCACTGACCATGTGAGTCTAATGGACCAGAGACATTTGGTGAAAAAGCCAAGTGAATCTGGGTGTCATCTGCATAGCTGTGGTGAGCAACATTGTCATCGGATATGATCTGACCCAGGGAAATGTAGAGGTTGAATAACAGTGCTCCTCTAATCGACCCCTGAGGGACGCCGCAGGTCATGGAAACAAGTTCAGATTTAGTCACCCATGAAAACAACAAAGCTCCTGCCTTCAAGATATGATCTTAACAAACTGAGAACCTCACCCAGTTTTCCAGTCTGTCAAGAAGGATCTTATTAGACCATAAGTATCAAAGGCTGGACTAAGATCCAGCAGCACAAGAACATGGGTTTTACCTGAACCAGTGTTCAGATAAATGTCATTTAAGAGCTTGACTAGTGCTGTATCTTTGAGCAGAGTGAACCCTGGTGGATGAGGTGCTTCTAAACTGTGCTGCTTCACTTCTGGTGGTATCGTTCTCATCTGGAACGTCTGTGATTCTGAGCAGAAGTTTCTCTGCACTTCCAAGCCTGGAGGGACCCAGCCAAACATTGGCTGGGTTTAGCTGATAGCGGAGACAAAAGACTGCCCAACCCTAAACAATGCTTTCTGAAAGAAAGCAAATATGCCTTCAAATGAAATGTAAAATTTATATTTTAACATGAAAAAAATATGTGGGGCCTTAAAGAATAAGATTGCAAGAGCAATCCCGACTCAACAAGACTCTACGATTTCCTTCAAACTCTGGAAATTTTTCTGTGGCCTTAAAATAAATTGTGAAACAGTCAAGTGTAAGGTTAGCATAAACTTAACTTGAATCTTGAGGCTTTAACTTTGCATTTGCAATCAAATCCCCTGACTAACGCCCATCCTACATATTTTTTATGGTGCCTCTAATAGTGGAAAAAAAGAAAAAAAAACAGACTGCAATGTGCCTTTTATTGGAGTTTTGTTTTTCCCCTGAATTCTTTTGATTTTTGAGATTGTTTTTCTTCTCGGTTACAAAGCTGCTCTAACACTTCATACTAGCAAACAGGTATTCTAATGGAAGGATGAAATTCAAAGTGGATATGTAAATTTTAATCTGATTAGAATTACTGACACCCCAAAGAGACAGCATAATGAATCTCACCAAATCAGGGCAGTCCATTCAGCATGGAGATAAAAACCATGTTAGATAGGACGCTGATGCAGACGGTGTGATGTATGGTGGGAAAGGGGAGTGTGTCGTGTCGTGTCCTGTAGATGGGTTAGATAGAGAAAACAGAAATCAAGCAGAAGCCAAAGATGGACGAGCTCACTGAGGTTTGGATCGGATGACGATATCAAAGAGACCCTGATCAAAGGCTGGGGACTCACCTGAGCATAGGCTTTTTCTCAGGTGTGTGTGTGCGTGTGTTTGTGTGTGTTTGTACGTGCGAATGGTGTCAAGGCAGAAGGATGACAAAGAGATGAGTGATGGAGCTGTGCGGCACAAAGAGGGAGAGATGAGAGGGTTTAATAAGCAGCCATACGTAGCTCAATGCCATCTGTAGGTTCCTGCCTCCAGGGCTGTGTACAGTCTGTGTGTGGGTGGATGGCTTTATATTCTCATCTATGTGCTCTCCGGCTTTCTGTCTCTCCCTTCCTTCCCTCGCTTATTTTCCTTCTATTTTCTCATCCCACCATGTTTCCTCCTCATCTCCCCTCCTCCCTCCATGCACCCATCTTTCCCTTTTGTCCAGGCTCGATGGTGCCGTTCTCCATGCGGCTGCTGCATGCCGAGCTCCCCCAGTACCTGGCCAAGCCCCAGGAGGCTCTGGACCGCCTGCACAACCTCAAAACCGTCTGCCTTGCTGTTAGTAGGCTCACATACACACACACACACATGAATAATGAGTACATTTCAAACATTAGCTCCCAGAAATCCTTCAAGAAACCTTATAGAAATTCTGGAGATGTTGATAATTCAGATTCTAAAAGTGGGCTGGCAGAGAAGCAGCTTTGTCCACTCAACTTTAAATCGCCTTCTTGTCTGGACAGATTCTGGAGAACTTGGAAAAGGGTTTGGCTGAAGATGGAAGCATGGTCACCCTAACACAGGAAAACAGGGAAGGTAAGCATGCACACACACACACACACACATACAGGCACACATTCACACAATCACATAGACACAGACATTAGTCGACAGACCTGGCCTCAGTCCCAGACTGCATCACAGCGTGGGAGGAGAGTAAGGTCACGGGCCAAATGGTTAATACGCAAACGCACACACACAGAGAGAGAGGCAAATACACACCTGGTGCAGGACTGCAGTATTTCTCAGCTCCATACACACACACACACTCTCTCTCTCAAGCACACACCATTGCGGTGCTCTAAAAGTGTTTAGCACCTCACTGCTCCTGTACTCAGGCTGAATATCAAATGGTCTTTCCAGCTCTTCACGCCAGCCAGATCAATACAGATCAATTCTACCAATCCACTCACATCTGCACGAGTGTGTGAGGGAAGTGGCCAGGCGCCTTTTTCTCAAATTTGGGTCGGCACACCTTCACGCAGTCTGACACAAGAACACTCCATCTGCTCGTTGACTCTTCTCCTGTCACGACTTTAGTCGTCAAAGTTTCTAACATTCATTTGTCAGTTTAAAAGCTCACAAAGCTCGTTCTTTCCCTTAAGCTTTTTTTAAAAAAAAAAAAAAAAGCTCAAATGTAAAAATATGTTAATAAAAATTCAACGGTTCACTTTTTCAGCGGTTTCAATCTGTTTCTGATATTGATTCCAACAACAGAAGTCTTTTTTTCTGATATTATTAATAGAAGTAGGATGGTTAATCAGTTAGTTTATTAATCAGCTGATTATTGAGCATTTTTTAATAATTATCATCTGCCAGTCCTGGAACTATCCAGCCAGTTAACAGACCCACACATCTGTGGGCAGCCCTGCAGTGTTAAACATCAGACACCGGCCACTGTTTTATTTATTAACGTTAACTTTTACATGTATTTAATAAATGATTATTTAATTCAAGGGAGTTTGTGTTTCATGTCTTATTTTGAAACTGTTATATCTTATTAGGGGGAGATTTTAACTTCAGTTCATCTTTATTTATGTAAAACCAATTTACAAGAAAAGTCTTCTCCAGACAGTTGACACAGAAAACAAGTGACACTAAGCATGCACAAGGTGACGGTGGAGACGAAAAAAATAATTAACAGGATTTATAAAACCACCAGGATGGGACATAATTATGACATAAAATTCTGATCTCAAGGTTGAAAGGATGTCTGTGAACACGAACTGGGAGCTGGTAACTGGGAGCTGGTTCCTGATGGCTGAGAGCCGGTTCCCCCCAAAAAAGAAAATCACCACAGCGTATTGAACAAAAACTCCACACCTGAACAAAACCCCACAGCTGAATGAACTCCCGCACCTGAACAACCCAATTACCTGAACAAAACCCCACAGCTAACGAACCCCAACACCTGAACGAATCCCAACATCTGAACAAATCCTACACTTGAACAAAAAAATGGGTTATTATTTAATATTAAAATACAGTGTCATGGAAAAGTATGTGAACCCCTGGGAGGAACTTTTTTTAAAATTAATTTGATCTTCATCTAAGTCACAATAGCACACAAACATGATGTGCTTAAGCTGATAAAACGCTATTATAGTCTTTTCATGTATTTATTAAAGAGTCAGCATTCACAGTGAAGTGAAGAGTTTGGTCTCATTGATCACCCCTGTTGTCTGATCCAGCTGTTGATCAGGCGGATGTTTGCTGTCTGTACCTGGTCAGTGTTCATCTACTTTAAATAAGGTAAAAACAATATTTTATCTCAACAGGATAAATCATGCAGAGCTAATTCAACCAGACCAACAGAAAGGTTTTTGAAGTGAATAATATCTTTGGATTGGTACCGTCATCCCAGTATCTGACCAAATAACTGGTATCAGTGGACGGATATTGGATTGGATCTGTGTTTGAATGTGAGCCTCACTTCTTCCTCTCAGAGGCAGCGTAGCAGCTGTGTCCTCCGTCTCTCCTCGCTCTGCCCACACAGAAGCTCCACAGTCGAGTCAATAATGCAGGGCCTTGCCTTCACACATCAGAACCCTGCAGAGTGATTAGCTCTTCTCCCAGCTCGCTCACAGACACACACACACACACACACACACACACACACACACACAGACACACACAATGAATGATAGCAGACATCCACTCAGGCTCTTCCACAGCAGAGGAAGTGTGTGTTGCATTCTCTTCCTCACTTCCTTGCCTTAAAACAAACCAGGTGTACTGCAGGCAGTAATGAAAGGGATGAGAGTGTGGAGGGAACTGAGGATACCCAAAAACACCAACTATGAAAATGGGACGTCACTGAGCCCTGTCTTCTTCTTCTCTTCCTGTTTGCAGCCTCTCTGAAGCTGTGGAGGTCTCGTCTCATTCGGGTCATGTACTCCATGGCCAACTGCCTGCTGCTTATGAAGGTGGGTGGGTATGTTTGTCAGCCCATGTTTGTGTGTCACAGTGGGTTGGAGTGAATCTGCTCCTCCGTGTGCAAGTCCGACTGCGAGTGTGTGCGTGCGTCTGTGTGTGTGCGTGTGTGTGTGTGTCTCAAAGATCTCTGATGCCAGCCTGGTGGAGGATTCACAGTGAAATCCCCACAGACTGACCACTAATTGGATTCTTGGTCAGTGAGAGAGAGCGAGTGGATGTGGGAGTGGGGGGAGGAGGGGCTGGGCTCAGATTAGCCCGTAGAGAGAAACACAGTGCCATCTACAGGTAAATATTAAGATTACACCAGTGGACTGTCAGTTCTTAAGGCACTAACATCACTAGTTCAAAAACACACATTCACTGCTGATTTTCTAAATGTATTTTTTCTTACAACAATTTAAATTTCCCCACAAATAAATTAACGAGAACGAAAATAGCCCATGAAGAACACACATGTCACATGAGGTTATCTTAAATGAAGAGCAAAGTTAGAGGAAAATACAAGAATCAGAGTCTACCTCCTCCCATCACCAGGAAATCACTCCCCTCAACCATCCTTGAGGATTTTCCAGAACCTTGAATTCACATTGAGGAGATGAGGGGCACTGAGGCTGCTGCAAGAGCTCAGATCAGAAAAATATATGCTCAAGTCTTATTTATCACTGCCAAACTGTTCACACGTCACACTTAATTTGATATGATTTTAGAGTATTTCAAAAGGTGTTTTTTGTGGTTCCTTGTGTATCTGCCTTACCTTCTCACCACTGAAAAGATGTGCAGAAGAGACATGAGTTGTGTTTGTCCGACACCTGCTCCTCACTTACACCGCAAAGAGGTGAAAGTGGAAACAGTGAAACTAGAATGAGGGAAAGATGGTCTGTTTTTTAGATTTGAAGATATAGTCTCGCTGTTTCAAATATATCAAAGACTCTGCAAGTAAGAAACCAATAAGTCTCCTTTTGTCATCGTTTGTTGGTATGATTTACACAGCTTGTTTATTAGGTCAACATGAGCTGATGCTGCTGCATCACATGACATGCTGTACTAAAAACATATCCAGTTCTGTATTTCAGACATGCAACACATCCCAAAAAGAGCTGAGACAGTGAAGCTTTTACACTTAAAAAGGCCTCGTGGCGTACCAAGTGATGTAGAGTTCCAGGACTTATTTTGTCCCATCCTTCCTCCGAATCCAACTAAAAGTCTCCAGCAGTACAGAACGTGGTGGAGCATGGTGGTCCTCACGTGCTGGGTTTGAACATTCTTCCTCAGTCTCCGCTGGGTTCATGCCAGTTCAGCACCCATGCCCTCTTCTTCCTCAGCCTTGTCTATGTAGTGTCTTCATAATGTCCTTTTTGCATTGTTTTGTTAAAAAGAAAATCGACCTCCCTGAAACAGAGGTGGTCTTACAGGCAGTTTGTTTCTCTTAAGTCTCAGAGTACGTTTCTGCATTAATGCTGCCATCACAGAGGTAGAAATGAGCTTCACTCAGGACACTGGTGCAACCCCAGACCATGACAGAGCCTGGATTCTGGACTTGTCTCTGATAACCATCTGATCCTTTTCATGCACACCTCATCTATTTCCTCTAAAACACATCCGGAGTACTGACTTGTCATACCAAACAAAGTTTTTCCACCGGGTGATGGTGTCGTCCCAGATAACTCTGAGCCCAGAGATGCCGACGTCACCTCTGGACACAGTTAAGAAGGCTCTTTGATCCGTATTGTAACGCTTGAAAAGGCTTTTCATGGTAACATGGATCCAGTGTGGTTCTCTCAGCCGCTGATGAATGACTTTACCTGATTCATCTGAGGGATCAGAGATCACAGATGTCCAGCTTCGGTTTGCTTCCTGTCCTTTAACTACATTCAACACTATGGAACAAAAAATATTCATATCCCCTTCACTCTTTCTTTGGTGATTATTCTTAAATTGTCAAATAGTTCCCTCAAATGTTTGTAACAAAATAGAGATCGCTGTCCATCCTGTAAGTCTCACACTGTCATGGATGCAGCGTTTTTAACAAATCATAATTTGTTAAAAACGCTGCATCCATCACCTCATAGCAACTTCTACTGGAATGTATTGCTGGTTTGAAAATGTAAAAATGTATTTATCTTAGGAATTGTCATGACATTCATGAGGGAAAAATATATTTACATGTCTTAGGTTCATGTTGTCTGCAAGGAAAACAAGTTAAAGTAGGTGGAAGAATACATAAGTGAGAATACATCATCGTATTTACATCTAACCCGAATAACAGACGGGGATTTGGTTTAGTGTTATTTTAACTGTTCTGTTCTTCATGTGAATTATTAGTCAGCAGTTTGGACATGCTTACACATTCACGGGTTTGTCCAAACCTTAGGACGCTCTAGTAGTCGGGTTTAATCAAAAGTCTGTGGACATGGACACGTTCAGGACACACTCTCTGTGTGTCGTCCTCTCAGCTCACTCACTCACTCACACACACACACACCTGACCTCGGTGGTGCTCCGCTCAGCATTCAGTCACCGTGTGAACAATGTGCAGCAGCAGTGTGGAGGTGGGAGGAGGGTCACGTGGCTTTGCTAACACTCCATATGTTTGATTAATACTCTCTCTCTCTCCACGCTTAAACCACTCATTTCTACCTGACTCTGCCCCTCTCTTATTCACCTCTTTTCTGTTAAATGTGTTTGTTCCTCTGTGTTTATCTGCAGGACTACATTCTGGCTGTGGAGACCTATCACTACATCATCCAGTATGAACCCCAACAGAGAGTGCAGCTGCTCAGTGGTATCGGACGGATCTTCTTGCAGGTTTGCACATCAACAGATGAATAGATTCTAAATCACTAAATCCCAGGACACAGACAGAATTGATTATCCTGGCTTTGCAGAACTCAGGGCTGCCACATGTTTGGCAAATGAATTTAAAAAAGAAAAAGAAAGGAAGGAGATACCCCAGGCAGGAAGAAAAGGAAAATTTAGTATCATAATATTAAATCATCATATGAAGGAGCACTTTTCCAAATGCCTTAACAACAAAAAACATTTTCTTATTTCCTACAAATATCCTCAGTTTTTTTTTCTTTTTCATTATTAAGACATTAGCAGAATTTCATTGTAGTTTAGTCACAACTAAAATGTGACTGATGAAATCAAACAGTCCAGTTTGTCATACTGTTGCAGTAGTGGCAAAACGTGCAGCTCCTCGGATGACCACTAGAGGTCGACACCAACAGGGCTCGGTCTACAGCGGCCCACCTGTTAAAAGTCCAATCCTGTCCTGCAGGTAGCCACACATTCTCCTGAGAACTCTGGTGGAGCTCTACAGGAGGTCTTCAGGCTCTCATTTCACCTCTAGAAGTTCTTATTTCAGAGTCACCACTGAGACAACATTTGAGAAATGACAAACCAATTGAGGAGAAAGATTCAAAGCAGCTTCTTCCATCTCTAAAATGCTGTTCTTCCCCCTAAATAAAAATGTTTTGGATGCAGATGATTCCGAGTGAGTTGCAATGAATGTTAGTACAGTGGACAACAGAGCTAAGTCAAAATAAAGCATTATTTAAAACCTCTGACAAGAATGAAATATGTCATGATAGTGACCATGAACACCCACGGGTGATCTGTTCAGACTTATGACAAGGAGCGTCAGCTGTACAGAGATACCTGTGCAATCTGTTCTTTTTCTACACATTTTGTCCCCAGACAAAGGTTTAAGGTTAAAATGACCTCAGTTTCTCTGTGGGAACCCATCCACACTAACACTTAGGTGGAATAACCTTCTTGACTTTTGTCAGTAGCAAGTTAGCTATTTTAATTTAGCTCCATTGCCCTCTGTTCTTACATTAACAGCTATTTTGCTATAAATACGTATCTTGTTCTTATTCAAAACTGTTTTGATTCACATAGCTTAGTTCCCTAATGAAGGTTTATACTCCTTATCATCAAACAATGGACCTACTGTTAATAACAGACCTTTTTTGTATTTGTATCAGTTATATCATTTTCTAGTAATCTTTTCTGGATAAGTAATTAGTGAAATAGAATTACATATATATTGTTATTTAATATGTTTAAGTTTACTCTGTGCAAACATAATCATTTAACCCTCTGATGCATAGTGGTCACTGCAGTGGACAGCTACTAAAAAGTAATTTTCTCTTAAATGCATTGGTTTCTAATATTTACAGTAGAACACAAGTTAATTCATTTTTACAGTAAGTTCAGCATGTTTTATGTTGAGAGCTCATATAGTCCACTGGATTGGACAGTTCTGTGACTTTATGAAAAAATTATATTTTTGGGGGAAAAAAATGAAAAATGAAATTTTTTTCATGTCCTGAGAAGAATAAAAACACTTCAGAAATAAACATTGACCAAGGCTTTCCTAATTCATGCATCAGAGGGTTAAACTACTGAGGTCTGTGGTTGATGTGCTGCTGCTGTTTGGTTTTTGTCAGATCGGAGACGTGAAAACGGCGCAAAGATACTTCCAGGATGTGGAGAAAGCCTGCCAGATGAAGGGAAGCCTCACTCACACCACCTGTGTGCTAATGAACAGGTGTGTGTGTGTGTGTGTCGCATTCAGCACCTCTGTACGATGTGTGAAGTTGATGCTTTTCAGGATCAGTTTTGTTCTGCAGACACGTCCTCCTCCTCAGGGCTTTTCACGGGGGTGTATATTTGTGGTTGTATTTGAGTTGGAGCGGTGGTCCGGCAGATGAAAATAGAGAGACTTCATCTCTGCCGCTGGAGGAGGTCCCCTGAGACAGAGCTGGTCAGATGAGCCGACAGGAGGTCGCCATGGTCTCATTTGTTCTGGGTTTGCGTTGAAACTACAAGTCTTGATGGTGCTGAAGGTTTTGGCCTAAACCAAGGAAGGAAACCCATCCCAAATCTGCAGTCTGAACTGGTTTCAGACAAAACTCCTGCCTCGTTGCCAGTTTTTAATACAGCTGAAAGATATCGTTTATCGCTTTAATTTGCTTCTTTAACCCTCAAGCGACCACGCTATTTTGGCGACTAATATGACCGAGTGGGCTCATTTGTGACCCCATTGACTTTATATAGGAATATTTCTATAGAAATGATTTTTTTTTAGGTTTCTTCGTCTTTATTCCATTCTCTAATATGTTTGTCCGCCATTTTATGTAATAAGGTATGAAATGTGATTTTTTTTGAGGGATTTTTTTTTTTTTTTTTTTTTTTGGTAACAAAAAAAGCCAAAAGTAACACATACTGATAGAACAATATCCTCCTGAGAACCAAGGAAAAAAACGTGTCTTTCCGTATCACTTTTTTGTGATTTCCTGGCTGTTTGGAGCTAAAACAACAACTCACAATTTAGTCATTTACAAAAATAATTGTATTTTAGATTTTACAGTAGTTGACAACAGAACTATTCCTCTGTAATAAATGGTGAGACCTCGAAATCAAAATAGACTGACACCAGATTATAATTCCTGACATGTTCCTAAACAAAAAAACATATGATTGCCATAGGTAAACAAACAACATCACAACAGTATTTGACTTACCTTTTCTCTTTTTCTGGCATGTGCGTTTTGCTGCAGTTTCACATTTTGTATCATGATGAAAACAAAGTTCCTCTTATCCCACCCAAACACATCAGATATCATCTGAAAGGCCAAGATGTCCTCTACAAAGCACATCAGGGCTTGGTAAGGTAGCTCAGATGAGTCAAAATATATAAACCAAAAACCAGTGTCCACTACAGAGGACGTACATATATAGGCTGGGTCTCAGGAGGACATTACATTTATTAAGACAACCCTTGTCTGTTACATCTCTGCATCAAAAATGAAAATAATAAATCATAAAAAGTAAAGTTTCTTTGTGTAAAACAGTAACATATAATGATTATAGTTGGCAAATTACAATATCATCTGAAACTATAATGTAAAAAATCTCATAGATCTTCCCGGGGTCATAAGTGACCCCGCACAAGTTTGGATTATATTTGCCACATGGATCAGCTGATCCTTCCGAAATGCTATGAACAAATGTGGGACAAATAGATTAACAAATTCCTGGTAGGAAACTTTTTCTGAGAAAAATGGTGCACAAACATATATGCCCGGGGTCATATATGACCCCACTCTGTTGCTTGAAGGTTAAACCAGTTTCAGACTATCGTGTGAGATCACTAGACTGTTACTGTTTTGTAATCAGAACGTTTGAACTCATTTCAAATGACATCATTAATCTCTGATCGATGATCAGACGCTACACGATCTGAGACATCAGGGTCACCTGGCGGATGTCTTCAACCTCAGTTTGTCAACAAAACACCTTTGATATGCGCCAAAAGTCAAACTTGTAGTTATGCTAATATCACACAGCTATAATTGTATGTTAATGACGTAAATGAAGATCGGGTTACACTTGCAGAAAACTTTACATCTTTTTTCTTGCCACTGCATGTGCTGCTGATTTTCAAATCCAGAGTTAAAGTCAGTAGATCGGCCTCATGAATCTGCCTCGTCATCAATACCCGATCCAGCTGTTCTCAGGTCTGAGGTTTGATATGTAGTATCTCAGGTTTGATATGTCGTGTCGGTGCTGTACAGGATATAGGCAGAGGATCCCGGGTTCCTGTGGGGTTGACAGGCTGGGATTTGTCTGGAGGTGTGCTCATTTACCAGAAACCAAACTGGGAGGAAGAAGACAAACAGAACCACAAACTTTTGCTGAGTATTAGAGAAGAGCTGATTGATTCTAGCCTTTTGTCTAAATGTCAGATGATAGACTTCGGCTTCAGAAGCTTTTACTAGTTTTAGTTATGAGTTCTGTTTCCAGCTTTCTGGGCCACTCTGACACTAATCTGTGTTTCTGTTTGCGTTTTAGAGCCTTCGTCTACCTCAGTCAGAACAGCTACGCTGAAGCACATGCATCTTTCCTTGAAGTGTTAAAAATTGACCCAAAGAACCCCGTTGTAAGTACCGCCTCACCTGTACACCCCCATACGTGTTGTTCAACACGTGTTCAACAGAACATGAAGTATCTGTCCAAGAAGTCCTGAGATAATCTGAGATGTCTGTAGGAGATCAGAACATCACGTTTACCGTGTAGCATGACACAGCCTCTTTAGTGAGGTAGTTTTCACGCAGCTGCTCACCAGCAAGCACATTTATATTTTAATTCTACAAACAAGAGATGACAAGTTCGTTTGTGAGCACTGACAGTGCTCGTAGGTGAGCTTAATTCTTCCTCAACATTTAATCCGCTGCTTCAGTTCCAGATCAATTGTAAACATCATAAACTCACTTTATTCACAAGTAAACATAAACATTGAGACATTTTACCATTGTGTGAAAAGTATTAGCTCATGGCTCCAAAAAGTTGAGACAAGACAAAGTAAGTGGAGGAATTCCAGGAGGAACGTCTCCAACTGACGAGGTTCAGCTTTGGCAGCTCAGGGACATGACTGACTGTTTCCAGTCATCTCATAGACGCCAAGTCCCTCAGAAGTCTGTGACTTTGAATAACTCATCATCTACAGAACAAAATATCAGAAGATTCAATAATCTGAAGAAATCCCTGTGCGCTGGAGACAAGGCTGGAAATCCCTGTTGGCTGTCTGTGATATTCAGACCCTCAAGCAGCACATTATCAAAGACAGATAGGATTCTTGAATGAATGAAGATCCCTGCAGAGATTCAAGAACACTGAGTCCACAACACAATCATGACTTCAGAGCAGAAGAGTCCAGGTTCTGAACTGTTTATCCCGAAAATGACAAAAATACAGCAAAAACTAGAGAGCAGCTCCAGTCCTGTACCTGACCAGAACCTCTCCCTAAACTCCACGAGCTGCTCTCCTCCTCTAACCCTAACCCAACCTGTTTTTAGAAGAGTTCCTTCCACCAAATTCAAAATTACCTGTGAAATGTTTGTTTGTGGATTAAACATGGGTTTATGATATTTCTACATCATGTCTCAACTGTTTGTAGTCGGGCGTTGTAAAATCCGAGTGAAACTTTGTTTTGTCAAACTCTCTCCAGGCCAACAACAACGCAGCCGTGTGCCTGCTCTACTTGGGCCGACTGAAGGAGTCCCTGGGCCAGCTGGAGGGCCTGGTGCAGCAGGACCCCACCTTGTACCTCCACGAGAGCGTCCTCTTTAACCTGACTACTATGTACGAGCTGGAGTCGTCTCGCAGCACACAGAAGAAGCAGGCGCTGCTGGAGGCCGTGGCCTGCCGCGAGGGAGACAGCTTTAACACGCAGTGTCTCAAACTGGTCTGAGAGACACGAGGACGCGCACGCCTCGCCGGTGTACCGTGGATAAAGACCACATCTGTAAGATGGAGCGAGCTGTACTTGTGTGAACCAGAGAAGTGAACCAGGATGTTTGAGAGCTGCTTTCATTGCACTGAGTGGACGTGGGAATCCGACCTCACGCTGATCTGGAAAGCTGATCATCCAAAACGGCTCACACACACATCCTCTATGTAACAGACTTCATGTCATTTTATTGGGCAAATTAAAAAAAAATAGATTGGACAGAATTGGCTTATTTGTTATCATGCCTATGTGAAGTAAGAAACTAAACTTAAATACTGAAAGCAAACAGGGCTACTGCGTCCAGAACTTCCCCAAACCAACCAGCAGCTCCAAAGCTCACCACTTCACACAAGACTTTAGTTTTTTCACAGACTAAGCGAATAAAGTGGCTGTTTTCCAGGGGTTATGAACCCCTGACCACTGACTGTTGCTAGGCAACAGCCCGAGTGAGCGAGGGTCACGTGATCAACTTAGGCTGCTGCTGGTCAACTCGTCACCAGCAGCTGCAGGTTTGACTGCGTGTCATGGCCTTTTCTTTTGCAACTTATTTTTTTCCACATTTCAATATTTTCTCCTCTACTTGCAGCATTTCTACCAGGAGAAGTCACCCAGTGGAAGAAATAATCACAAGGTAGAATTACGGTCAGCCGTAAGTTGCTTTTTGGGGGGATGGATACCCCGATAAAGACCCGAACGTCTTACATTTATCACAAAAATAACAGTGAGGCGATATTGTTCCACTATTAAATAAAAGGGAGCCGATGTGGCCGGTGACTGAGCTCCAAAGCTGGCTTGGAACTGTCTTTGGTTTCACGTAGTTGAGTGACGTTTGCAGGATTACTCGGCTAAACTAAAGATTACTCCGTTAAGAGCTCAGGATTTTGTTGCTCAGCCTCCAGCATCATTAAAACAACGAACCTCTTGCAGATTAGTCATGTGAACGTTTTCCTGGAGAACAAGTCCAACTAATCCTTGCTTTCAGTGTTTACGTTCTTAAGGAGCACAGTCTCAGTAAACTAAGATTTTAGAAACACGTTTTCCAGAAGCTCGTTTAACCTTGAGAAGTTTTACCAGAGAAACTTGAGAAGCAGATGACAAAGCTCCCGTCTTACGACGTTCCCCGCCAGGCGTTCCCAGCTCTTGGTGCGAGACTGGACATGGGCATTACCGTGACCTTCAGCGTGTTGACCCACTAAACGCAGCTTCTCCTGCGGTGACGCCGCGTCCTCGCTCTGGTTCAGTGAAAACGGGCCGTTCCTGCAGAGCTGCATCACTTTCTGTCCACTAAATGAACCTGTTGATTATCAGTCCAAAGCTGTAAATATCACAGTTTGATTTTGTCTTTGATGGATTTATGTTCCTCCTCCTGTTGTTGTTTACACATTGTTCAGCTCATATTAATGTACATTTAAAGACTCGTTTTATCCTAAATAAAAGTGTTGTGTTAAATCAGACGGTCTAACTGGATTAAATGTGTAAAAAAAAAAAAAGGAGACAAAAACTTGCAGCAGCTGCTTTATTCCAGACAAAACAATCCACACTATTTCCTTATCGAGATCCAGAGTGATTGTTAATTATAAGTCCTGCTCATTAATGTACTTTATGCAGTAAACATAACATACTTTTATGTTGTTTCTAAGGCACTCAACTGTCCTGAAAGATGCATCAACACTAAAGTAACTTTCTATCAAAAGTCTTGACTACAGGTGTTCAGGATGCAAAGTGGTGTATTAGACATTAAAAACAGATTATTTGACAATGATAATGCATCATTTTGATGCATTAACGTGTAGGAGGTATTAAAATCTGACCCGTAAAAACTAAATGGTCCTCTCTAACATAATGGCTTCTAAACTTGCCTTTGCTTTTTGTCTTTCTCTCAGCAGGTCCGTTCATAGCTACAACAGTGATTTCTGTGTATAAACCCAAGCAGTCTGCTCATGAACCTGTGCTCTCCTCAGCGGAGGAGGGTCCAGTTTGGGTTCGGACACTGGCTCATCTCAGGACCCCTGCAGGGACGCCACGTACTTCTGACGGATGTCGAAGTCGTCGGCCGGCCGGTTGTAAGCCTTCCACACTGGCTCCCCGACAAACAGCCGCATGGCTTTAGTGTAGTTCTGTCAGGGAGGAAGAAAGCAGCCCTCAGATCAACCGAAACGCAGACATATCTCCTCACAGAAACGATGAAATATCCTCCAGCTGATCCAAAACGCAGCAGCGTGAACACTGACAGGGATCAGCAGCAGAGATCACGTCTCTCCTGTGTTAGTCTTCCTCTAATGGCTCCCCCTAAAATGTCCAATCCAACTCCCTGTTCTGTTACTTGTGTAGAAAGTCCTGAACAGCCAAA
>JAOWBL010000015.1:13776670-13793674 GCA_028564865.1 Zenarchopterus dispar
GATGGATGGATGGATGGATGGATGGATGGATGGATGGATGGATGGATGGATGGATGGATGGATGGATGGATGGATGCGCACCACCTATGGTGAAGAATGCTTACATACTTGCCACTGTAGGGTGCTGTTCCTGCAGGGCCCAGCAGGAGGCAGGCTGGAGCAGCCAGATACACAAAGCTGTCAGTGCAGAGAAAGTCTCCTTCCTCTGGTTTTTGTGGGGTAAGATGCATCATCTTGCCATCCCGATCCATACTTGGTTGATCCACATGTGTTTTAGTACTGTATGCATGCTGATGAACATTTTCTTGTTTTGCATCGTGGGTGGAAATCTCCGTCAGTGCCATGGCTTCACCCTTTGAAGCAGGTCTTGCAGAAACAGCGAGATAAACAAAACTATCTGATTGGACAAAGGGATCCACGTCACCACAGTCAAGTCCTGAGCTTCTGATAGGCTTATGAATAGGATCTAGAATGTGTTTGATTGGTTGTGTAGACGGAGATAGAGGAAGAGGAGAATCTAGTCCCATGAGGGTCACTTTTTTCCTGGGTACTAATTCTTCACTTTGTTGGAGGTTTATAGAGCTTTTAATGACTTTATGCTCATGTGACATTGAACTAACTGAAACCATACCTATCTTACCATCTTTCCTGCCATTTAGATCCCTCCGTCTGTCTTCATCTGACCCTATCCTCTCATGTCCTGACTCTTCTCTTTCACCATCATCTTCCATCTCTTCATTCGGCGGAGCACTGAGCAGGGATGGATAGCACCACTGCAGCTCAGCACTCTCCTCCCTTCCCCATTCCTTTAACACACTCTCGTCCCCATCCTTCTCCAGCGATGTGTTGCTGCTGCCTAGTTCGGATCCGCTGATTGGCTGATCACTGTCAGAACCCGCATCCTCCTGGCTCTGGTTGGATAAGGACAGGAAGACACCACTGGAGTCGGACTCCAGCGTCAAGTTGGAGTCAGGAGAGCTGTCCTCTTTAGTGGAGCTGGGAAAAAAAGACAAGCTATTGAAAGGTCTGCTTCAGCCCCACAAGTCTGCTGATCATGTGACTCTGCAATGACTTCCCAAAGATCCCATGAAATCTGCAGTATTGTACTTTGTCAGATCAAGGGCATTAATTAGCCTCAAGACATCACGCTTGCACCAATGTCCCGGGTGATGGACATCCCATTAACAACACATTAGCTGTGTAATTTGGCTGAGCCCTGCATTCATTAGCCAGTGACAACACTCATATAATGACAATTTGATTGCCACTCTGAGCAGGTGAGGACAAAGTCCATTAAGGACATTTTAACATGCTGCTTTCTCTGCTTTCCCTAATTTGATGTAAATAAAATCGGTTCCCCCTGACATGTGCTCTGGACTGTCTGATCTGCCTCTTCTTCTGTGAAACTCTTCATATGAATCATTTTATGATGATGTTATAATGATTTTATTAATGCTCTAATAATGAAATGAAAAGATATTCAGTTTCTTACATGTTTATATACTTCAGACCTTTGATGCGCTTGCTCTGCTTAAAAGTTTTTAAAAAATCTAGATAAATAGATGTGGATGCTCATCAGGTTGAACAGTTCGTGAAACCTTTAAAGAAAGTTCATGAACGCTTCAGCCTGATGCACCGACTCACAATCAGACCAGCTGTTGCCCTCCCCAGCATGGGTCAACCAACCAGGATCTCTCCAAAGAGCAGGGGTGTGACAGCCAGGGAGGTAACAATAAGATCCTGAGGTGATTCCTCAGAGACTCAAAGCCTTTCTCGTGCTGGATGGTTTTAATCCCCCCAAAGAACAACACTTAACAACAGAGAATGCTGACGAATAAAAATGCCCCCATCCACAAAAGATCCATCAGTTTGCTAGCATCATGAGGCCGAGTCAGAAGGCTGCTTAAGAAAAGATTTATCGACATTCAGATCACTCCTGTGAGAAATCTTGACACAACACGACGCATCCTGATGTAAAAATTGGATTGTATACTGCAGTAATTTCATTTCATTACTCTGTAATAACATCACATACTAAATTTTCTAAGAAAGCTCAGAAAATGTCAAACTATCCCTAAAAATATATCCTACACAAGTATTCATTAACTAATCTCCAAGAGCCAGTGAATGAGGGTCTGATAAGGTCTTGACTGAACTGAGTGGTGCAGTGCATGAACATCCTCCTGTATAACTAATCAGATATGCAGCTCGACTTCATTAAGTTCTGGATTTTGTTTTTGCACAGAGCTGTGACACATTTATTATGCATGGACTAACTGATGGAGAACAGTTGATGACAGAGTCAGTGTTGGCAGCGATCACGGTCCAGGAGTTACCTTGTGCCGGCAGAGGACGTGCCTGCAGATTTATTTGACCAGTCTGCTGGCGATCTGTCAGCATCAGTGGCTGGTGAGGCCTTTGAGCTGAGCTCCAGACTGACCTGGGATCTGCTGTTCACTCCTGAAATGCAGAGCACATATTCGACACTATTAAACCAGAAAAGAGAACAGTTTAATCCACTAACACAGCAATCAGTCCAAGCTCTTCTAGGTGATGTCTTTATGTGCTGAAAAAAATCCAACTTTTATAATCTTAAATTGGGATCTTTGTCCTGTCATATGACCCAGCCTCAGTCAAGCTTTAGCTGTCATTTGTCTCCAGAACACTCTGGTCTACAGAGAAATTCATTGTCCACTCAGTGACTGAAGGTGTCCAGATCCAGGAACGTCAAAGACATTGTTCCTGATGACTTGTCATTTTGTTTAGACCTTTGGACCTACGCTGCACTTCTATGTTCCTCTTAGAGAGAAGAGGTTTTCTCCTGGAAGCACTTCCAAACAAACCTTATTCCTTCAGTCTTCTTCTAATTCTGCTGCAGTTAACATTGACAATTAATACGCTCAGCGAGGCCTGTAAAGTCTGAGATGTAGCTTTGGGGTTGTTATAATTTGTTTATATCTATTGGACAGTCAGAGGTTGGGGTGAACTTGCTGGAGTGTTGAGTCTTGGGAAGATTGACGACTGTCTTGAATGTTTCCACTTGTGAATAATCTTCCTCACTGTAGAATGTTGAATTCTAAATTATTTGGAAACTGTTTTCGAACTGTTTCCAGATTGATGTGCAGCCACAATTGCTTCTTTAAGACCACTGCTGATATCTTCCCCTTTTGACATAGTATTAGCACAACTAAAACCTCCAGGCCAGACTTAATAAACTTCTGTTTTTATAGAGGTCTGCACACCTGATGATGATCAATGAACCAAGAATATTTGA
Organism: Zenarchopterus dispar; assembly: GCA_028564865.1. Lineage (NCBI taxonomy): Eukaryota > Metazoa > Chordata > Actinopteri > Beloniformes > Zenarchopteridae > Zenarchopterus > Zenarchopterus dispar. The sequence continues at coordinate 13,779,945 of JAOWBL010000015.1, forward strand.
TTATCAGCATCTGGCATCAGTTTCCTATCTTAAATCCAATGGAAGCACTGAGAGGATATTTAGCTTAGTGAAAACTAATATGCAATATTTACACTTAAATTTACAAAATATCTCATACTAATCATACCATAATGTGTTTCCATTTAAGATCTTGTTTTATTGTGATGTGTATAGTAATACTGGGCAGTGGTGTATAAAATATGACTCATATTTAGTAAGAAGGAGTTTCTAAGGAAGCAAGGACAGATGACAAAAGAGAAACTGAAATGCTCTGATGCTGAGAAAAAAAATATTCAGAGATCTGACATGTTTTTCATCTAAAGACCCCCCCCCTATGGTGCTCTTTGAACTTCTGCTTTTTAAACTAATGTAACAGTGGTGGGATAATGGATTTATGAGGTCTTCAGCTTTTACATCTCTGTAATTCTCCTGGAGGTTTTCCTTTACCACGCTTCCTCTTTATTCTGTACATTTTATAGCAGCAAACACAAGAAAAATATGTTCAAGGCTGGAAACTCATTAGTACATTAGTTTAAACACTGAACAGTTTTTTGGCACTAATTGGGTCCATGTAAAAGTGAAATACTGTAATTCACAGCCTCTATCGCAGCGAGAATAACAGTCACAGACAGAAAAAGAGCATCTCCCAGCCGTGCCTGAAACTGTCCACTCTAAACATGTTTGTTCAGTTAAGAGGCATGATTGGACTGAGCTTAGAAAAGAATGCTAAAAAATGGAAATTTTCAAGTAAAGATAAAGAACATTCTGTGTTATAAGCACCCTCGGCAGTCTAGCAGCAGGGAAAGAACATTTTTGATCAGCTTTGGACATTTTCTGTCTTGATACATGCAGAATAGATCTGCTGAAGTAGACAAAGAAAATCCACACACGACAGCACTGAATGTGCATTTATGATGAGCTGTTTTATGTCTCATTTTGTGAACAGTCTATTCTCCAGAAGAACAGGTTGTCATGGTGCATCGTCAGTAAAAACCACAGTTACATACGAGGTCTACATTTCTCATGGTGATCTTTTGCTTTCTCTTTTCTTGGGGTATGACTAGCTTCGGATCACATATAACCTCCTGTTGTCAGCCAATAGACCAATCCCTGTTAGTGAAGCAGGAACAAGGGCAGACTCTAAAACACCCAGTTTTCTGTCTGCTCGTGTTTTACCCCAGATATTAGGGTTTCCCCAGATTTTTTAAAACCTGTTCTCTTTTATTCATATCTTTCTTGTTATTGATCACATATATCCCCTAAATCTATTTGCTTGCATCTGGAAAATTCAATAATTAGTTAACTTTGGTAATAGAGAAAAAAAACATGGTTTGGGATTAAAAACAGCTCTTCCAGATCATAAACTGTCACTATATGGCTGCATTAACACTAAGACTAAGCAGTGGATCCCAACTAACACAAGACGGTTAACTGATGTCAGCCTCTGATTCTCCAAAGGTTACATTCACAAAAAGCATAAACTAATGCTTAGAGAACATAAGTTATGCATCCTGAAGGTATCTTTAAGATGGGTACCACCTCGTAAGCTATAGGCCAGGACTACCGGGAAAAGAAGTAGCATGTCTGGACTATCTGAGGGACACCTCACATGGGGACAGGTTCGGTACTTTGTCCATGGTCGCAGTGTAATTTAGTATAATATTTCCTCAACACTTGGGGAATTAAAAAGTTTGTATTTTGGAATTCCTAACTATACAACCATGAGAGAAGGATGCATTGGAAAGCAACAGCTGATCTGTTCTGTTGTGTCTTTCACAGCTTCAGTAATGATGAGCAGAGCTCAGAGGTTCCCTCGTAGTCACGAACTTCCACTGAAACAACTGACAACATTGTCCTGTAAATGAGGACATTTTCCCCACTGCCCACTCACTTTCTAGGTTAGCAGTCAAGCCCAACTACCTTGTAGGTGGTTTCCCCAGCTGGTAACCAATGTAAGACATGAGACATGGACAACTTTTAAAAGATGCTGTGAGCAACTTGTAAAAGTACAAATTTAATATCTGCAATAAATCAGACCTGACTATCGGGACCTGGATAGAAAATACAGAATAAATGAAACAAAATTCCAAATTTTATTTCCCAGTCATAAGAAATGGGCAATAAAAAGCAGACATATGTCAGCTCCACCAGAGCATCTTCTTATCATACTGGATAAATGATTCTTCTGGTAGATGATTTTGAATAATACTGCTGATAACAGTTCTGCTGGTGTCGCCTGTGTGTTTCAAGGCTCCTATGTGAACTTAAGCTCCGAAGCAGGTGGAAGTGGTGGCAGTGCCATAACATAATTAAGGAGATTATAATGAAAACTGATGTTTATTTTCTCATTCCCCTTTCTTTTAATTTATTTATTTATTTTTGAATTAATTTGAATTAACTGATAACATTGACTGATCACCCAGCCCCTCCTGTAAACAGTTTAAAAAAAAAAAAAAGAAGTATGGATTCAAGTACTTGCAGCCCACCTTCAGGCCACAGTCACAGGTGAAAATCAATCTAATACGAGTCAAAAACATGTTTTTGTCTCCGCCATCTAAAAGAACCCATTTAGTTATTGCAACTGAGATCTTCTTGAAAATGTGGTGGTGAATAATGCAGCTGGACAACTATCCCTCCAATATTTTTCCACTTTAAAATCTAATCCTGATCTCAAAAATCCTTCATAAAATAATGACTTGGATCATATGTTCCTTTTCTTAATTCTTTTTTCTCTCTTTACCTAACTTTTCTTGGACCAGTATCTAAATACATACAGATATCTTTAGATAGATATGTTTCAGCAGCATGTAACCACTATGAATGCTAATATATGTTATCAATCACTTTTAAAAGATTATATAAGCAACTGGTTAAATAAACTGAACAGACAGGTCTCTGTGTATGCAGCCTGTGTTTTGGTAGTGACTTCCAAAGACATAATATTGGGATATAATTCCCTGAAGACTCAATTCAGTTCACATTTATAGAACGTGAATTGAATTTTAACCAACATTATTGCCTATTATTGTCCCTCTAAATAGTCAGAGTCAGTTATTGAAAAACCTATATGAGCTGACCTCCATCAAAAACTGTTTAAGAACTGTAATTTGGGTCACTTGCCAAATTATACTTGAAAAAATGAGGAAATCTAACTTCTACTCTGAAATCTGGGGCAGACCTATTGCTCCACAGCTGATGCCTTACTTCAATAAAGAAAGAAGCTGTACGTGATGAGTGCGTCGTACTTGTCTGCTTCTCTCCAGTTGTTTGGTAAAAGCCCACAGATGACATTTTAAATGCAATAAAGCTCACCTAAACCAATGATGTATCGCTGTGACAGTTAAACTGAAATTTACATGGGTGTAAACCCTCCATATTACACTATTCCTGACTTTTAAAGATTCAAAATTGGCTTAAACTTCAGTTTTCACACCATTTGTTTGTCATTTTAGGAGATGCACAATTGATGAAGCAAAAAATCAAAGTTTTGAGAAAGCAGTCACACCAGGAGCTTCCAGAGCTTTTTCTTCTGCTTACACAAGCATTACTTCCATCTGCTGCTTGGTCTTTGACGTGAGACATTTTCCCCCATTTCATAAAAAACTGTAGCTAATTTGGAATTTGATGGTCTAACCACGTCCCAGCAAAGTTGAGGTGTGGGCAACAAAAAGCTGTAAAATAAACGATACTGACAATAGAAACACTTGAGGAACATCTGCAACTAATTATTATTTATTAGTTTATTGTCAACAGTTTGGTGACGTGACTGGGCATAAAAAGAGCAAGAGAGAGTCTCTCAGAAGTAAAGGTCAACAGTAAAGTTCCTCAACCTGAGAAAAACTGTCTACAAACTGCCAAACAAATTCAAAATAATATTCCTCAGTGTAAAATTGGGAAGACTTTGAATATGTCACCATCTCCACATATTATCAAAATATTCCAAGCTGCTGGAGAAATCTTTGTGTGCATGAGACAAGACCAAAACTCAGCGCTGGAAAGCTGTGATCCTCTGGACCTCAGACACGATTCTGCGATGGAAATCCCTGCGTGCATGTGCTCAGGAACGCTTCCACAAATCTGTCTAGCAACAAAGTCGGTCGTGTCAGCAAATACAGGTTCAACTCTACCACACAAAGATGAAGGCGGACGTGAACAAATACAGAAACGTCACCGTGTTCCCTGCCCCAAAGCTTCTTTAGAAACAGACTGAGGTCAACTATATAACTGTCCTGGGGTCAGACACATACAATTTGATCTTTCACCAACTGAAAACATTTACTACATCAATAATCACCAAAACGTTGCTCATCACAGGACTTTTGAGCAGCTCCAATCCTACAACAGACAAAACAGAGACAATGCTCCTCTCCCAGAGCTCCATCATCAGATTTCCTCGGTTCCAAGATGCATATGGACTCTTGTTATTTTTAGATGCATTGATGCCATCAAATTCAAAGTTACACTTGTTTTTTGTCAAAATGTTCCTCACTTTTAACATTTAAAACATGGTTCTTTGCAATTAAAAAATGGGGGTTTGCCTTCATTTCATTTATTTTTCTTTGAGGTTTTAAACTTTTTGTAAGTGAGAACTTTTTGCTTTTTGCATGAATGAGAAGGTAGATCAGAATAAAAACATTGGCTTCACCTGTGAGAAGGGTGGTTTTGTCCCTCTGTGGACCAGGATGTGTCTGGTACATGTCGGCTCGCTCCCTCTGCGGCTCCAGCAGAGTCTGGTATAACTCCTGGGTGTCCCTCTGTGGCTGAGACAGATCCAGGTGCTCCAGGTCGGAGTCCAGCTCCCTGGCCCTCCTCTCCAACTCTGTCAGGCTGAGCTCCGAGGCTGCGGAGGAGGGGGGGTGGGAGCCCCCAAACCCAACCGGAGGCCGGAGGAGAGGCCAGCGCTGCAGGGAGCCTGAGAAGGAATCTGAATCCCCTCCTCCTCCTCGGGCTCCATGTTTTTCCCAGTTGTCGTCCCACAGCGTGTTGACCATGTTGAGGACAGCGTCCCAAGTCTCCAGCCCACCTTCTCCCCCAGGTGTCCCTCCTTCTCCTCCTTCCGGCTCACCTCCTTCCTGGTGAAATTTAGTCACTACCTCCTCCAAGTCTTGTCCTTGTTGCTCCTGCGTTCTATCTTTAATATCCTTCTCTTTATTTATTTTGATATGGCTTGCTTTTTTCTCATCCTTCTTTGTCTTTGCAATATCTAGAACATTTTGATCAACGCCCTTGTCTACCTCTTCCTGTTCGTTTTTCTCTAAGAGCTCCACTTTGTCTTCATTTCTCTCTTTCTCTGTCTTCTCCACCTTCCCTTTATTCTCCTCTCTCTCAGTCTTAATCTGATCTCCTTGTTTCTCCCTGCTTCTGGATCTCCTGGGTTCTTCCTGCTCTTTGTAGACCCTCCAGGTCTCCAGGTTCTGCTCCTTCAGGGAGGCCCTGCCCACCAAACTGATCCCCTGTTCCGGTTCTGGGTGAGACGGCTCCTTCAGAGAGCATCGACCCACCATGCTTGCAGCATTTGTTATGTTTGATAATGGCTTCTCTGAGTCTGGACGTGGACGCCTCTTCTCCAAGGCGGAAAGGACTGAAGGGAGAGGTGGAAGGATAGGGAGGTTGTGGAGCGCCCCACCCTGACGGACAGTCCTCTTTCTAACAGTGATCCTGCGAGGCCAGGTGGACTCGATGCCTTCAGGTGCTCCTGTTGATTCCAAGTCTCCAAGCCCTTTGCTTTGTCGGGGGCTGAGCACGCCTGGCCGCAGCCCTGTAGCTGTACCAGGCCGAGACCTGGAGCAAGACTTAGATGATTTTGATTTGGATCTTGAACTCTTCTCAGAATGAATAGATTCACTTTTATCGTCATCTAGTGGCTTTTTCTCCACTTGCTTTTTCTCCACTTCTGAAGGAGCAGCTTCAGTTTTGTCTCCAGTTACAGCACATGTCTGAGCTTGATTGTCCTTGGCTTCGCTGGTAACCCCACTCTCACTGATGTTCTCCTTCACTGCCTCATGACCAATCCCAGCTTCTGGTACTGCATCATGCTTTGACACAAAAGAAATGTCAGTGACTAACTCGGCTTTATCTTCTATTCTGGACTCAGTTGCGGATCGAACCTCATTACTGACTTTAGTTTTAACTTCAGGCTCTGTTCCAGTCTTCTCTAAGTGACGAGAATTTTCTTGGGCCACAAACCGGGTCTCATGTTCTGGCTTCAAACCAGGTTCAGATATTGTTTCAACCTGAACTTTAGCTGTGGATGCAACCCTCTTCTCAACTTCCTTCATGTTCAAGGGTTCAGGTTCATGGGCAGGTTCTTGTTTAAATGTAGGCCTTCCAGTTTTCTCCCCACCCTTAGTTTCTCCTCTGTGTCCCTCCTTGCTCTCTCCTCCAGACTGCACTCTTCCTTCCAAATCTCGACCTCCTGGCCTTGTTTTCACCTGAGAACCCACTCTTTTCTCAGACACATGTTTGACACTGGCCCTAGATCCATTGTCGTATTTGCTCCAGCTTTCAGCTCGGTGGTGTTCTTGTATCCCAGCCCTGATCTCAGCGTCTGACATGTTTCCAGTAAAAATTTCACTTACTAACCTCGGCCCACATCCAGATTTACTGTCAACTAACACCAAATTAACACTCCCGTTGTCATATTTAGATGCCATTCCTCCACCTCCACTCTCAAGGCCAACCTTAGAGCCAGCTCTGTTCCTACCCACTGCTCCAGTGCCCATTCTGGGGGCAACACTGGGGGAGGGCGAAGGTGAGGGCTGGGGGAGTAGAAGGGGCGTCGTGTCCAGACTCTGGTCAGACTCTAAAAACACAGAGTCTGAGCGCAAAGGAACTGGTTGGACGTAGCCGAAGGTTCCAAAAGTTGATGTTTCCCTCCTCTCCCTCTCTCTTGCTCTTTCCCTCTCAAGCCTCCCCCTCTCCCTCTCCTTCTCCCACTCTCTCTGAGCCCACCCCCGCTCCATCTCCCTCTCTCTCTCCCTCTCCCAGTCCCTGTCGCGGTCACCTCGGCCCCAGCCTCCACCTCGCTCCCTCAGGTCCTGCTCAAGGTCGTGGGCGGACAGCTGGACTAGCGGGGCTCGGTAGGGGGACCGTCTGAGCTCATGGGGAGGTGACAGCCTCAAGCTCTGGGTTTGGGAGTAATGCCTCGGCTGGGTCACATGTGGAGGGGAACAACGCAAACTCTGACTCTGACTAGGCCGTGGTTTAGCTGGAGAGAAAAAGACCGGTGTATGGTAACCTGATGAGAGAGGGGAGCCAGAGAAGGGTGAAATGAGGGGGGAGGTCAGAGAGGAGCACTGTCCCCCTGGAGGGTAGTGGCCTGGGTTTAGATACCCTCCTCCTCCTCCTCCTCCTCCTCCTCTATCCATCATCTCCGCTGTGGTGAGCTCCAGACACTCCAGGTGTTTTGGAGGCGTCAAGACTTTCCAGGAATGGCGACTATCTCTGCTTTTAGTGCTGTCTCCATGGTGATGGTGGTGGTGATGGTGGTGTTTCTTCGAAGAGGAAGAGGATACTCCTGGTGCAGAGAATGAGGACACAGCGGGAGAAACTGATCGGTTGAAACGTCCCGGTGAGTGGCAGCTGTCTCCTTCCTGGCCTCCAAGCTTCAGTGAATCGTAGATGGTTCTTTCATCCAGACGCCTCACGAAGGATGGGTTTGGTGTTAAAGAGCGGGGCTGAGGATCAAACATGTCCACCGGAGATCTGGTGACTCTGAGGGAGCCACTGGCAGAGCAGCTGAAGCTTCCCTCTCCTCCCCCGTCTCGCCTCACAGAGCCTCCATGTTGGTGGTGGTGATGGCTGTCAATCTGCTGATTGATGCACATGGTGTCATAGATGGATCTCTGGGGAATGTAGCCATCTCCGTATCCCCCTTCCAGACACCCATCTCGTCCTCCCAATCCCCCATCCCCAGTTCCATGTTTCTCCAGGCAACAAGAGCTCTTCCGGAAGCACCCAGGACGGCTTAATGGTTTGCCCATGACTGGTTGGATGTCCCAAGGTGGTGGGGGCTGGTGGGAGGAACGTGTGAAGTTTGAAGAATGAATTGTGAAGTCTTTGTTTTTACCAAATATAGAAGAAATTGCTTGAAAAAAGGCTTTCAGAATGAACGTGATGCATGGCAGTAAATTCAAGAAAGACCATGGCTAACGAAGGCCAACATTCAAAAATGTCACTTTCTTTTCTTGTGAATTACTGAAGCTGATTTCTTCTGTTTAATGAGAAGTCAGGAGAGTCTTGTGATCAAAGCACTGCAGTCCTGCAAAAAATAAAAAATCCTTCTGTGAAATGCTCCATGCCATAAAAACAGTGCAACTGGCACTACATCCAAATAGAAAGCTTCCTTGGAAATTATGCAATCAGACTTTCCAAAATCCCATGAAAATATAAGACAGAATATGTCCAGTTTCTGATATCCACCAGGTTACAGTTTTTGTTCCTCTTCTCTCCCACTCTCCTCCCACCGTGACTGCGTTTGTATGTATTCTGCTTGTTTATTGTGCTGATGTCTGTTCAGAGCCAATTAAATCTCTGTCCAGCAGAGCGTTAGTCCGTCAGACAGCGACAGATAGGCAGGACACTACTTGGAGGACTGAATCCAGTCATAGCGTCTCCCCTCATTCTGGCTGGGTTGTTGATTCTTTTCTCCCGGCTGTAGAAAACAAAAGCAAATATGAATTTTCATGGAAGAAAGCGTAAAATTTCTCTCTTTGTATATCAAAACACAAAGAAATTCACTGTGAGGACTTTACTTAAAAACAGATATTCATTATAATTATAATAATAATTATAATATAACATAATATAATCATTCCTTTGCTGGTAGATGTCTTTGCTGTTTTTCTCGTCAGTCTACAGTAAAAGTTTACTTTACCAGTCAGCTCTAATGGCAGCAAACTAAGACTAAGTGAAACCAATTTTAGGTTGTTGTCTTCCTGTTGACCGTCCTGATGAAGGACCAAGTGGAAGAGGCCAACAAATTGTTCGTTGCTCTGACTGGTCATAGTTCCAACCAACTGTCCAAAAGCAGTTTGATTAGCAACCGTTGGTGGCGCCCCTTGGATGTGGAGAAATGATGTATTGTTTTCAGACCTACATCTTTCTAGATGTGAGTCTAATCTATTAGACTAATCTTTTGGTCAAAAACCAGAGATGCTATTAAAAGTGCCCTTTTTCAACCATTTAACCCCCATTTACCCAGTTCAAGCTTTCTTTGTACTCACACAGCCCACTTTTAATCCATATGGACCCATAAGCTCTCTCTCTCTGTCAGTTTGAGTTACATAAGATGCCCCTCCATGCGTGGAGGTTCAGATGCTTTTATAACACTGTCTAAACTCTTCTCCTGTTTCGTCTCCTGTTCAGTCCGTATTGTTGTTGTTTTTTTCTTTCCATCATTGCAGCCTTTCATCTCTGAGATTACATTTACACTGCAGCTCTTGGTAACCAATTCCAACCTCTGCCTATTTTTGTCTTGCCTTGCTTATCTTTTAAGAACAACCTAAATCTGATATGTGCATTTACACTAACTGTAGTACACTCCAGCTGGGAAACCAGCCTCAAAGGCAGATGAGCTTGTAAGGTTGGTTTACAAACCTAACTTTAACCTAACTGGTTAATTTTAGGCAGCAAGAATTTAAAAAAAAAACAAAAAAACAGGAACTGTTTTCATAAAGAAGATGCAGAGTCTGGACCTATTTGCATTAGCGCACTGACACACCACTCAGAGTTCCACAAATATGTGCACATTTGTGCTGCTGTGTTGTCAGTTGTTTCAGTAAAAGTTAATCGCTGTAACGGACACCCAGAGCCTCCACCCTTATTCTTGAAGTTATGAAAAGACACAACAGAACATGTTATCCAAGCCCGTGTTTTGTGGAGCATTCTGGGAGGTCAGCAAAGGATTAGGCATATTTTAAAGTGGAGAAGAGAGAGGAGAGTTAATTTACCTGCATTAACGTCTGTCGCCATCATCATGTTTTCAAGGACATCCTACTGCCTTGAACTGGCAAAATCGGTCTGATGAGACAGCAGACGCAAACTCTCACATCTGATTTATAGCTAATTTATTTCCAAACCTGAATGATGTCTGAAACTATTCTGAAAATATCCCGATCTGCGTGTGGTTTTCCTGCTTACGTGGCCACTGGTTACGTCTGATCTGTGTCACAGAGGAGGTAAAGAAACCAGAACTGGGTCATTTAGGCTCTGCAGTGTAAATGTGACTTTAGTTGCTTTTGCCATGAAGTCAGCTAGCTGCATTGTTTTTATGTGTGACATAGAGCTGTGCCATTCAGCTGATTTTAATCATCATTTCTGTTTTGGCCCCCAACAATGACTAAAACAAGGCAGTTGAGAAAAAGAAAACTGTCTTGCCACGTATCCTGTCTGGCTGTAAACTCCACCTGAGGAGAGGTGAGAGCTGTGGACAGGCTTCCACATGTAGACAAATGCTAGTAGATTATCCCTTGAAACAATTGTGATTCCAATTTTGATCAAAATAACTGTGATCGTAATTTTTCAGCCCTGGTATGACTATTTGTCACTGTTGCAAGAAGTAACTGGGACTGTAGTCCAATATTAGTTAACATGGTAGCAGAGATGGGAGCTCAAGAAAGCTAGGTAATGCCTCCAAAACAATCCAATATTAGCTCTAATGAAATTAAAATTGATATATTGAAATACATCCATCCATTTTCTTCCGGTTGTCCGTGGTCGGGTCAATGCGGCAGTAGCCTAAGCAAGGTAGCCCAGACTTCCCTCTTCTCAGCTACTTCGTCCAGTTCATCTGGGGGGATCCCAAGGCGTTCCCAGGACAGCCAAGAGACATAGTCCCTCCAGCTTGTCCTGGGTCTTCCCCGGGGTCTCCTCCCAGTGGGACATGGTTGGAAGACCTCACCAGGGAGGCATCCAGGAGGCATCCTCACCAGATATCTGAGCAACCTCATCTGGCTCCTCTCAATGCAGAGGAGCAGCAGCTCTAATTTAAGCTCCACCCGGATGACCAAACTTCTCCTCCTATCTCTGAGGGAAAGTCCGGACACCCTACGGACAAAACTACTGACATTTAAAAGTTAAAAAAATCCTTCATAATTTTTATGATTCAGTGCTTAATTGCAATGCTAATCTAATCTTAATCACTTACTTGTAATGCCAAAACATGTCCAGGAATGCAAAAATGAAGCATACAAAAAAAAGACTGGTTTATATTAATTTAAGCTTCAACAGATCTAAACCTTGTCACTTTGCTTGGGGCTGCTTGGTTCTGCAAAATATGCCGTTCAGTGACTGGTCAGACTTAGAGCACTCTGTGATGTCACAGAGCCAAATCAGAGTAGAATGAGTCAGTCATCAATGTTAAAACTTCACATTACACTGCACTCGCTGTTCCTCAGAAGATGGCAGTGCAAATCTGTAACGCAGATCTTAAAAGGGACCCATGCCCCGATAGGAAAGGTAGAAGCGGAGGGAAATATCTGACTCCGCCCCCTTAAATTCGCCTGCTATTAACAGAACTTTATGGCTGAAAAAGGAGCTGTTGTACTCTATCTCTGGGGTATTTTGACCAAAAAAAAACACCCAAACAGATTTTATTAAGACCTCTAGAAAATTATGAAAAATTGTCTTGAAAAATTTGACTTCTAATGCCTGACCATAACCAAGTACGTAACTAAGCAGTAGTCTACACTAAATGAGTGAAGGCTGTCCAAATAAGGAACAGAAGTCAAAATAAAGTCAGAAATAGAAGAAGGTGAATATCAGAGGTCTTTAAGTTAATATAATAACACTACAGAATGATATTATCCTTCACTCTTCACTGCTAGCCGAAGGATGACTGGCAATCTGGAAGTGAAGAATAGTTCCCTTGTTCGCTGGAGTTTTACCCTGAACATCAAAAAAAATGATGGAAATGGTTCCTGACCAAGTGTGAGAATAGATGCCTCCAGAAAACACCTCAAAAATCCACCTGTCCTTTTCATCCTGTTCAAATCTCCAAACAGGTTTTTCTGTCTCCCCAGCTCCACTCTAAATATAGATGTCCTTGTATTTCCTTTGGGCAGTTAAGCGGGGGGAGGGTGGGGGTTCTTAGAAGAACAAATAGCACAACCTAAATCAAAACCTTAAAGGCAAAATACTTGTCATAGCTTACAAGAGCTATTGGAACATTTGCGAGAAGTCTCTATTTGCCTCCCAGTAACATGCTCAGGTGAATTTTCGATCTCAGAAGAAACAGTGAAACAGTCGTCACAGCGGTAACTACAAAAGGCAGAACCGCAAAAGAACTCTGGGCATTCTGAAGCTTGAAAATGTGACCACCTGCACCAAGCAGCCCTGAAGCGCTCAGCAAATGTGGAGCCAAAAATAAAGTCAAGATGACGTCAATTTTCTTTCAAAGTTGTTCCCTCTGTTCAAATGAAAATGAAAAGCAGCTACTTTTTCATTGGTTTTGCTATGAAAGTGTGTCACAGCAGTAGCTAAAGCCAGCTGTGTGGGAGGTAACAGCATACTTACAGTAGCAGCATCCTGAGCTCTAATTGTGACCTCACAGGAAGACAATTACAATTTTCCCCAATGAGGAGTCGAGCACGCTACAAATGTTCAGGGACTAACTTCAGCATTTCAACTTGAACCTCGGGGATAAAAGTTTAATTTGTGTAAAAACTCAATTTATGCCATGAGCAGGCAGCTTTCTCTTGCAAGAGGAAAAGAATAGATTCACAGCTTTAGAAAACTAGTCCTGAAGTATCCACATGAACATCCATCTCAAATGCAGTGATAAAGATGTCTCATCTACATGTAAATGAGTCGATCTCTGTCAAAGGAGGCTATTGATGACTGAGCATCACTCCTGGTCTCTATCTGTTTCTCTGTATTTTCAGTGTGTCGTCCTTCTTCAGCACTCTCTCTCTCTCGCTCTCCTTCATTGCTCCTGCCGTCACCTGCTCTAATATCCCCCCGATCAATAAAAAAAGCCAGAACCTTATCAACATGGTCAGAGTCAGTAAAGGCCATCAGTCAGTCCGGTGCGGCGTTCTCAGTCCCATCCTGGTGATGTGCTTTCATTCTGCTTCAAATCAGCATCCTCATTTGTTTTTGTCTCAGGCATCTCTGCCCCTGTCGTTCGTTTCTTCGTCCCTCTTTCTTTCTTTACCTCTGCCGGTTTTCTCTCTTTCTGTCGCTTGTCTCCCTCTCTGCCTCTCTCTCTCTCTCTCTCTCCACTGTGAATCATGCCTTCTGTCAGAGGCTGTTTTTTTTTTTTTTGACAAGCGCGCTCTCTCTCCCGCTCTGCCAGCCAACACACCAACGCAAACCCTCCTCCTCCTCCTCTCCCTCTCCCTTCGAGTTTTTCTTTCTTCAATCCACCCTCCCCACACCTCTCCTTTTCTTTCTCGGTCTCTCCATCCATCTATCTGCCTCCTATTTGCACTCCACACAGCTTCGAGGCTTTGAGAGCTTTGGAGCAGCAAACTTCTCTCCATCTGCCTCTCTTTTCTCTCCATCACATCTCTTTATTTCATCCATCACTTTTTATGGCTTTCCTTCTATCTTTCTCTCCTCTCAATTCCCTGCTAGATTCCTTTTGACCTGAGAAATATTCCCCTGGGAAATCATCACTGTCTTTAAGAAATTAGGTAATAAATGAAAGGTAGGATCTATCTATCTATCTATCTATCTATCTATCTATCTATCTATCTATCTATCTATCTATCTATCTATCTATCTACTTG
>JAOWBL010000015.1:13803606-13833890 GCA_028564865.1 Zenarchopterus dispar
CAAGAGGACTGGTTCCAGAGCCCAAGCCATGTGTCGAGGTGAGTCCAACTATATCTAGCCAGAACCTCTCAACCTCACACACCAGCTCAGGCTCCTTCCCCACCAAAGAGGTGACATTCCATGTCCCTAGAGCCAGCTTCTGCAGCCGAGGATCAGACCGCCAAGGTCCCTGTCTTTGGCCACCGCCCAGCATACAATGCACCTGACCTCCATGATCCCTCCCACAGGTGGTGAGCCCATCGGAAGTCATTCTCTTACTAAGTAAAATGTCTCAGTTTGCTTGCCAAATGGAGTTTTTTTTTTTTTTTTTTTTAAATCCTGTGGCAGAAACAGCAGGGCATAAATACACCCACAGCTTTGCTGCTTTTGGCTTAAAAGCCAGTTTTGATCTATTTGAACCTGCTGCATTTGCTATCAATGTGTCCACTGTAAATCTCTTGGTCACGTTAACTTTGAACTTCTTACCTCTTGTTAATCTCCAGACAGCTTTTCAACACGCTTGACTTTTACATAAATCCACACTTTTATCAATGCTTGCTTTCAGTCTGACATAAACAGCATTTTGACATCTGGAATTTACATTATGCTGCTTGCATCCATCGAGGGTGCAATACTTGTTTCGCCACCAAATCAAATAACATTCATTTATGCAAACTGATTTAAGCACATGTGGGATTTTCTAGTTATAAACTAAAAAGAGCTGTTGGAATAAATATCAGTTCCTGTGCTCACTGCTCCAGAAGAGAATGGACTGAGAACGGTTTTTGCTTTGAGGAATATGACCAGTTTATACTATAATCTCTCCAGAGTAGTATCAGCTGTGCAACAACTCGTAAATCTGCAGGTATGATTGATGTTACGAGCTTTTCATTATGCTCAAGTGTCTCCTCACCTTCATTGCTTGTGTTGCTACGTCATATCCCAGAGATTTATATGAGGAAGAGCCATATGTGTTTACTATTAATCAGACTTGTTTGAGTACTTCTTCATTTCCTCCATAACAGGGAGTGCAATATTACCGGGACCGACATAACACATTCATAATTGGGAAATACAGAACATCAACTTCTTTAGATTACATTTATATCCATATATATATATTTTTTTTTAAAATTAAAATAATTACAATAGTTCCTGATATTCCACTGAAGGTAACAAGTGATGTAAGCATATCTCTATTTTAAATCCATAGTGAGATGTCAAAGCTTGTAAAATGAAGTTATTTTAGCAACAAAAAACTTTGTTTATTCTTCTTTTCATGTAATAGTTAACAGAGTGAAACTCTGGCCAAAACCTGAGCGCTTCTGAGTAAGAGGATAAAAGAGAAAGACGGTTAAATCCGCTATGATGCAACAGCCAGAAGCGAGTGGTTTCCTGTCTGTTAAATGGTAGATGTCAAGTCCTGTCAGGTGCCTACGCCAGATGAGAGGGCTTCCCTTTGCCTCCTTAGGCCTGTTGAAGCACATCATCTCTAATCACAGCCAAATCCTGTGACAGGCCACTACAGCCATCACACCAGAGAGACTGACAGCTAACGGCCGCAGTTCATATTAATCTAGATGGTTCTATCTAGATGGTTTCATATTCCACTCTGCGCTGCTGCTGCTGAAAAAGCTTAACTTCTACTGGCTCACTAAAAACCTCTGATGGGACACTGAATGACAGCAGAAAGGGCCAGACATTAAGGGGACTGTTTATCTACAATCTAGTGACCCTACTGAGCAGCAGTGATGCCTGGCTCTTTGTGCTGTCATTGTCTGCCAACTTGTATGCTTTCTGGTCATGTTACTCTTCTCCCCTGAGAGGCCGTCCAACCATATGTCTATCGAAGCACTAGTACTATCCCAGGTGCTGCAAATACTCAGGCCTGCACAGCTGCCCCAGCAGCAGAGAAGACACAAGTACAATAAAGCTATTACAGCAGTCCGGTAAATTATTAATAACTTTAACTGTACAGAGAATTTCCTTTATTTTTGTTTCAACAGCCCAATATGGCCACAAGTCTTAACAGTAAATTAATTATTTATTTAACAGGTGCTGAGAGAACACAATCAAAATATGGCAGCTAATGTAAATCAAACTCACTAATAAAAACAATAACTCAACAGATATTGAGAATGCTTTAACTTTTACAGAGGATAAGTATAATTAATCTTGCATGCAGGCCTTCTAATGGCAGCAGCATATTTTATCTGAGCTCAGTATTTAAGTTTTATGGGGGTTTTTTTAAAGCCAGGCAGAACAATTCATGTCCAAAAACATCTATCTTAAAGCTTTTTGTTTGTTTGTTTTTTTTCCCTTCTTGAAAGTTTATAATAGGCACTTACACCCTCTTTTAATAGTAATCTAACAACTTGACATGAGCCGGAATAAGCTTGTCAACTATAATAACAAACAATTGTGATGTCACAAACAAAACAGGCTGATTTCACGTGTTCAAACTCAACACTTTCATGAATCCCTGAACTTAATTCTTAACATATGAGTCTAAAACCAAAAACCAGCTACTTTAATTCTTTGACAAAAATATAAAAAAAGAAAGATCATTAACAGCATGCACACAACGTTAAGGACTGATTTCTAATAACTTATTTAATGCATAATAATAATAATAATAATACTGACAACAACAACAACACTGCAGAGTGATGCAGTGAGGCACAAAACAAAAAAAGTTAGGATGTTTCAATCAACTCAACTCAAACACCAGAAAAAGAAACTAAATAAAACCAACATTCTTGGTTTACTTGTCCAGATATTTCTGAACATATTTTGGGCACTTTTGAACTTGTTTGAAAGAGTTGCCATGTCTCTTATTTTTATTTACTTATTTAGTTGGGACAATGCATGTTAATGAACAGACATGATACAACATGACTGTAAACACACCAGATTGTAGCCAAAGGCTAATTTCCATTCGTTGTCCCAAGGGTTGGTATAACAATGGGGTCAAGATAAAAATTGTACACTACACTCATTGCATAGTTCTCACAGTTGCACATTCCACCCTCTCATTGCATATATATATATATATATATATATATATATATATATATATAACTGTGCAATGAGTCATTACAAGAATGTTGGTTATTGCACCATACAAAATATTGCACACACACAGTCCCCATTGTTTCCATCAGTTTGGCCACCCATTCAAGACTATTACATTTTATTCCCACCCCCTTCATATTTTACCCATACATGCAAATATGTCTCTATAAAAAAGTTAAAATCACATTGCCACTATAGATGAGTGCATGTTTGAGTGCACCAGTTTTTCATTTGAGCTTTAAAGGAACTGTATGTGGAACATTCTCTCAGGGTTACTGGGAGGCTATTCCACAGATCTTGGTCCACCTTGGACCGATAATACATTCTAACCAAAACTGGTCCGTCTGTGGGGGATCATTAGGTTACTTCTGATGGTGGCTCATGTGGTCCTTACTAGATTGTCTTTATATTTAATGTACTCTTTAACGGTGGTGGCCCAAGGGAGTGTAGGACCTTATAAATAAGGCAAGCACTTTTAAGGCTGACCATGTCGTTAAAGTCCAATAGTCTGTGCTTTTTCAGGAAGTGACAATGGTGGTGGGAAATGGGTTTTTTATCAAGTATTTTTAGGCCTCTTTCATGAAGGTTTTCAATGATTTTAAGTGTTGTGGGGCAGGCAAGCGACCAAGTAGTCTGTACAATAGTCTATGTGGGACATGATCATAGAGTAGAAATAGATTTTAGCAGCACTAATGTTTAAGTTATTCCGGATGTGGTGAAAATTCTGATTATTGAACTGAATTGCCTGGGACACTTTTTTTTACTTGACTTTTGAAAGACAATGTTGGGTCTAGGATAACTCCAAGGTATTTAAATTCTGGGACCAGATCAAGTTCTACTTCATTAAGAAAGACATTTGATTGCTTTAGTTCAGAATGATGTTTTGAGAAGTACATACAGACTGTTTTCGTGGTGTTTAACAAGAGGCACGAGTCTTTAAGCCAGCTATGCACAGATGATAAGGCAGCTGTAAGGTCGTTAGCAGCTTGCTGAAAGTTATTGGCTTGAGTGTAAATGATTGTATCATCCGCATACATCTGTGAGAATACATTTGGACAAGCATTTGGTAAGTTATTAATGAAGAGGGAGAATAGAACTGGCCCAAGGATTGAACCCTGCGGGACACCAACATCACAGTCCAAACACGAAGATTTTACACCATTAACTACCACATACTGTTTCCTGTGGGACAGATACAATGTAAACCATTGAAGAGCTTGACTGGAGAAGTTAAACTGAGTCAATCTGGACAGCAAAATCTGATGGTTTACGGAGTCAAAGGCTTTCTTCAAGTCTAAGAGGATAGCCCCAGCACAGGGACTCCTATGAAGCAGGCTCTTTATGTTTTCTGTTAACACACACAGGGCAGTGTCTGTAGAGTGATGGGTACGAAAACCAAACTGAAGTGGGTGTAATGAGGGTTTGGTGTTTTCTAAATGAGCAGTGAAAAGTTTGACCACCCATTTCTCAGCTATTTTCAGTATAACAGAAAGTATGCTTATATGCCAATAATTAATCATATCTGTTTCAGCACCTGATTTAAAAACTGGTGTTACCACAGCTACTTTCCAATCAGCTGGGACAATTGAACATTGGAAGGACATATTCAGGAGATGGGTGATTGATCTCTAAAATGAACATGGCTGCACCCACTCACGCACAAAACTTCTAAAAAGGACAGAAAATATTTAAGTGTTTGGATTGATGCTCTGTGAAAACTAAACATGGAACAGCACCTCAAGCTGTCAGCGATGGTGGATGATGGGTGACGATTTGGTTTACAGCCACGTGATCTCTGATCACTGCCTCAACTATAAATGCGTCAATATAGAAACTATTCTTGAGTCCAATCTGAAGCTACTTATGCAACACCTAAATCTTGGCCAAAACTGGGTCAACAGGACAGGGATCCCAAGCATACGTCCAAATCTACAACAGAATGGATGAAAAAGACTCAACGATCTTCAATGTCCCAGTCAAAGTTCAGAGCTCCACTCAATTACAAGGCTGTGGTGAGATCTTAATGCAACCGATCACACTTGGATGCCTGCAAAACTCAATGAAATTAGGCAAAAGCTGTAAGGGAGTGTGGTCCAAGCTTCCTCTACAAAATCTATTTGCATCTATAAAAATCTGACAAACCTCAAGTTACGGTTTGCCTTTGTGAATCAAAAAGATCACAGTCTGCTCTTTTACTGGACTAGATTTATAATTCTTCCCTCTTGCCCAAAGGATGCGACTCACTCGGAATACTGAACAATTCCATCCATCTCTCATGGCAGCTGGGACAGTTAATGGGCTTGTGATCTCCATTTAGAAGCATCACTCTGTCAAATAAACTGAGATGAGAACTGCTTTCTGGCCTCTAGTTGCATACAAACCTCTACTCTGATGTTGCATACAGACCCATCAATAAAAACAGGGTTTCCTTTACATTCAAGACGTATCTTTGATTCAGCTTCTAAAAACATGCTCATGCCAAAGCCAACGAGGATCTTGACCACATGGACTCCCTGGAGGATGGTCACAGTGCTTTTAACATACAGCACGACACAGATGTAACAGACAACAGTTGTCTGCCTCATTTCCTTCCACTTAGTTTTACATTGGAGATCCACGCATCAATGCTGCAGACAAAATCTCCCACTTTCAAAACATGACCATTTTCAGCAATCTTGTTTTACGTATATTTACAAAATCTTTAAAACGAGAATTTGAGCATAAACCGAGATTTGACTGTTTTAACACACTGCAATTTTTGGAGTGGCAACAGAAGAAAAAGTATGAAGAAAAAGCAAAACATCAACAGAGCTGGAATGCCTGAAGGCTGCTGATTAAACCAGTGACCTCTGGCTGTCAAGGATTATTTTTCTGCTCATCAGCAAAGTTAAAAAACAACGAAAACTGAGCTCGTAGGGCATTTTCCTTCTGATCTGACTGCTGAGGAGCTGAAGTGTGTTTGTGCAGAAACACAGGATGAGACTTAGCATTTTCTTTCATCCCTGAGTGACTGCTCTGTGAAGGGAGAGACATGAGACAGATGTGGCTCATTTAAAAGACCATAATTGACTCAGCAGAGCTGCAGTCAGAGCACAGATCTTTCAAAGCCCGGCCTGAAGTGCTGAAAGTAACAATTTACTGCAGTGATGGCTGTTAGTAAAGAGGAAGGACAGCAGAAAGTGTTTTAGAGCAAACAGCTTCTTGTCTGGGTAGCAATGCTGGTTTTCTTAAAGGACCTAACACCTGTATAATAGCTACTAAAATGGGCTACAAAATGAAATAGGGCTTTAAAAATGGATCAATTTCTTTGCAGGGCAGAAGGTCCTGCTAAAATCTGGACTTTCACACATTTCAAACAGCTCTTTCCTCAGACATATGCAGGCAGTAAAAATGACATAGTGCTCTTGTAAAAATGAGGGAGCTGTGTTCTCTGGGGTAGTTAAGGTCGGAGCAAATGGCATTGATTGAACTAAGTGCTCTGCTCAAAACAGTGCCTCAGTCTATGCTGCATCATATGGTTCAGGCCCAAGCTCCCCAAAGACCTTATGAATGTGAAAGTCAACCAGAGAGTCACACTCCTTCTGCCAGCTCATTGCTGGCTGCTCTCAAGCTCGCCACCTCTACAGAGAGTGAGAAGTTAATGAAAATGCCATCGCTCAGACAGGCCATCCAAGAGGCAGAGCGCTTAAATATGCTGAGTATTGCTGCAAGAGCTTACCTTGAAATGCAGTCGTAGCCATTTTATCTTTAAATAGAAATTTTCTCTTCTACTACACTGATAATGAAGGCCTTAATGTTAGTGAGAAATATAAAACTACTAAATACTAATGTTTACTTAAGCAGCAAAAAAAAGCAGTTAAAGCAAAAAAAAGCTATTTAATTTTTAACATAAAGCAACAACCTCTGACTGAAGGAATAATAACTGTGCAGGTGCTCCTTTTAAAAGCTTCAATTTTTCCGTTTGGCTTTCGCTACTTTGGGTTTTTTGGAGACATAAATAATCATATTCAGACAGCAGGGTGAAGCTGGGGAGAAAGCCTGGCCAGGTCAGCTGAAAAATACCGATATCTTTTCAAATGTTTTCTCAAATGGATTTCGCAGGTATAAAACTGTTTTTAATCAAAAGCACAGTAATTGGATTTGAAGTCCTGATTTTCACACAGAAATGCTATAGCTTTCCCTCTTTTCTTTCTTTTTTCTTTCCTTACTCTAAAAAGATCAAAGCTTGAGCAAAAATAAGCTCCACGCCACCTCAGATTTCTGTGTGTGTGTTCAGATATATTGCTACTTGTGTGAATGTCTTGTGCTCCAGTTGAAGCCCGTCCTGTCACACTTAGGTTTTACCTGTGAAACTTCTGCTCTTCAGTCTTGGATTCTGGTGAAACCAACAATCAAACTGCTTTTTCTTGGGTTCCCATCTTGCTATCCTCTCTCACCTCTGGATGAGTACTTGTTAACTCAGTTCAACAAAGGAAATGTGTGGCTCTGCATACCGACCAGTTCTTAAATTGATATTGTAGCGGCCAGTCTCACTCAAAAATCCAGGACTCCCAGTTTAGCTGCTGGTGCATTACTTACAGTCAGTAGGAACTTTGTACAGGTCCATACAATCTTGCATAATCCACACGATAACACCCACCTTCATCAAGATTATATTGTACATACTGTGTCAGAGAATGATAAATATAACCATATAGTTTAATACTCTGTTGTAAAAAGTGTATCTGTTCCACCCCCTCCCCCACCCTCAGCTATATAACTGAGAAACAAAGGATGCACTCTAACAAAACCCACATTTCGCTTTTTAGCCACAGCACTGAAAAGAAGTCTTACAATTTTTTCATGGTTTAGAAAGTAGCCAGACTGCTCTTGGTAGCGACACTTGACAATTCCTGTCCTGTATTTTTTATAGTCGCCTCAGTAAAAAATGTAAAACCATCCAGTCCTTGCAACAGAAACACCATTTAAAAGCTGAAGTAACATTTTAAAAAAATAAATAAATAAATCAAGAAGTGAGGACACAATTGCCATCCCAGTGCTGGTAAAAGCACCATAAAAACAAAACGTTTTTGTTTCAGCATTTGTATTTCTATCCTCAAAACTAAAAGGATCAACCAGTTAGTGTGAGACCATCTCTGTTTTCTTTTGGCTTTGTTTCTTCATTCATCTTTTTTCTCTTGAGAACATCCAAAATTACGCGCTCATTCGGTTCCTCCAGGGCTCTGCTCTCCACTAATGATGTAAAAACAAAGAAAACCCAATGCACGCTTACTGGAGGGTATGGATGAAAGGCTCAGGCTAATCACAAGCTACCCTGTCCACTTAATACTTCGAAGATTGAGTTTGGGGTGGTGATGGTGGTGGTGGTGATGGGAGGTGTTAATGATACCCCTTTGGCCCCTCCCCCATCTGCTACAATTAGCTGATGCTTGAATGCAACCAGGACCAGCTCAAATTGACAAAAAACCTCCATGTTCACCCAGTTTCAAACACATCAAAGGAAGATGGAGATACATAATCATGTGACAGGTTTCAATACCGCATATAAATAAATACATGCTCTCATAATTCACAGAAACTCAAGAGGTACAACTGTTTTTTTTCTCCAGTGTATTCAAAATATCACTGAAACATTGCTAATAAAATTGATTAGAAAGCTTGACATGTCAGGATTTAATTTTGAATGACATAGCAGAAAAAGTTATTTTTTGGGGACTCAAACTGTCAACTCCATAGTAGAAGTCTAAACATGAAAAAATTTTAATATTATGTCACAAAGTAGAAAACTCCAGCAAGAAATAATTTGTAGAACTCTAAATGGAAATCAGACAATTACAGCCTTCGCATGTACTGCAAATTTTAAAAAACAAAACAAACAAAAATAAACAAGCCATGGTATGGCTCTGCGCTATGAACGACTCCCCTCTTATCACACAGCTCCACACTGAGGTCTGACTCAAGTCCAAATAGCCAGCAATTAAAGCCTTCAGTCATGGCCGTTTTTCATTTTTAATGCCCATTTGTAATTTGGGGCCACAAATGATGAGCCTGAAGATACATGAATAGAGAAACATGACTCAGACTAACATCATTCTCTACCAAAACCAATAAAATGATGGCAATGATAATTAACTTAAAACCTTAAGATTCAGAGCTGTGATTCATTGTAGTTGTGGCTTTTTTCACTCAGGGCTTCACCACTGTTACATATTCCCATGATGATATTAACTCTTCGCTGTTACTGGGTTGACATTTTTGTCAGTTTAATGGCTTGCTTGACCTGCGTTATCGATGTTTTTACAGGAACTTTCTCACTGAATAGTTCAATAAGAACTGCTCAGGTTGTTACCCATTATACTTACATTAATCACCACAGCTTAAGAGTGTTGCGTTGTTTTCCATATATTAGACCAAAGCATCATCCCTCTTTTGTCCCCACATCCATCAAAGCACTCTTCACCTCCCACTACATCCTCCCACTCTGAACCATAAAAACATAGGTTTCCTCATCAGGACACATGTAACTGCATGACACCGTTGCATCATCTCCATTAGTGCCTCTGCACAGCCAGATAAGGAAGGATCAGTGCACAGAGCCTCCTACTCTTATAATTAGGTAATTATAGGCAACCTATGATGGATCCCTGTTGTTATTTTATTTTTGCAACTCTAAATAAGTCACACTGACAGAATGATTACTCCTACAGATTGCTTTTTACACACAGCATTAAAGTTTAGTCTGCTTTGAATTTGGGTTGATGTCCGATTGCATGTGAGCAGAAGCCTGCAAACAAAAGTTACACAAGCTTTGTAAAGCTGTTCAACGCATATCTGGCTTTTGCAAGCATGTGTTCATCATTAGTGTCAGTGCTGTGTTTATACGATGACATTTAGCTGGCCATGTATCACAGCAGTCTGAAAGCTGAGAGAGGCTTCGTCTCCACATTCAAGGACAGAAAACAAAGAATGAACAAAAGCACTTGGATTTTTAAAACACCAAGTATTTGAAATTGACTTACTGAGAGCAAAGGTTAGAAGTTCATATGTTTGCTTCTGTAAAACTATTTTTTTTGGTTCATATACTTTATTGTAAAACAGCTGAAATTCCAAACAATTATTATCATTCCATCCCCTGGAATTGGATAGAACGATGAGGCAGGAGTGGCCCATAATACGACATCCTTCAAGAACATGGATTAACCAGTTTTTGCTTATTTTAATACAACACTGTCTAATAAAACTCAGTTGACGTAAAATGAGTGAGAATGTTAGTTCATATGTTCAGCTCAGATGGGCTGACAGAAGTACAGAAGGAAAAAGCGGGCCAGCGCTCACACCAACATGGCTGAAATGCTTCAATAGAATCTAGCCACATTTAACCAAATGTCAATATAAATCAAAAAGTCTGTAAAGTGTCTGGCCCTAATCAGTTTCATGTCAGTGTCATCTGAAACTGGCTTGAGAGAAAGTTTTTGAACATGATTAGAGATTATTTAGATCATATAGAACCAATATGATACCAATTCTTCAAACTGGTCTTTTCTATTTGTTGTTTTTATAGATTAGAGATAAATTAGGCATTAATTTGTTTAGCTTCACACCTGAAAATATAAAAGTATAACCAAGCAGAAGAAGAGCATTTGCCAAGAAAACACAGCTTAACTATATACACAGAAAGGAAAAACTTAAAATGACAAATTAATGCGAAAAATATATATATTCAAACAGATCTGAAACACATTAAAAACACTAGTTCTGCTGATGGGAAGCCAAATAGAAATAATGTGTCTAGAAACATGACATAATCACAAATGTACTTGCCATTCTCCTTCTCCTCCGTCATACAGTCGCTGATGGACTCTGAGAGGCCCAGTGTGGCTGAAGAGGGCATCGTTCCCAGGATGGAAGATAGTGTTGGGCCTTTTCGTTTTGGGATATCTTGCTCCTGCTTCTCCTCTTCTGGCCTTTTCTGCTCCAGTTTTATCAGAGCCTCCAGTGTGATTTCACCAACCTCTTTACCAAAGTGCTTGGCCACAGCCTGAAGTTCTTCATCTTCATCTGGTTCCTCATCATCTGCCACCTTATAAGAGGTGGAGTGATTGCAAACATTCTGGAGATCTGGAAAGAGGAAACACAAAACCTCTATGAGAACACTGCAATACAAATTCAAGTCAAAAATACTTTATTAATCCCCAAAGAAAAATTAAATATTAATATTTCTTTTTTGCACAACAGCAAGTCATGGACCAAGATAGAAATTACAACTTTTATGTTTCCTGCTGCAGCCAATATGGAAATGTCTGCTGAAGAATCTTAAAACCATTTCCTACGGCACCAAATTTAAAACAACTGTGAAGTCAAGAGCAAGGATTTATTTTAATAGTTATATTAAATAATAGTTGTATCAATAATTTTCCTTTCATGAACTGTCGCCTGTCTTTTAAAAAGTCATTCTAGTTAGATGATGTAAGATCCTGTAAAAAACTAAAAAGACTTCCAACTTTAGTAGGATTTATCTAGTAAGACTATAGTTTAATACATTTTTCTATTTAAAAATACATTCTACACACTAATAAAAGTGTAAATATACAATATATGTTTATCTTTGTGTTTTTAACCAAACTGACAAAATGTTTAGCGTTTGAACCCACTACATAGATCAGCATGTTATAGATATTAAAATAAAAATCTTTAACAGCCTAAAGCTCCATGAATACACCATGTATGTTTATTGCTGTAACTATTTACTGTCTTCACTGTTAGCCAGAAAATTACCCAAAAAAAGAGCACTACCGTAATTAATAAAAATTTGTCATAATGCAAAAAGAACTCACAAGTTATAGTGTATTCTCAATATAGCTAAGGTTGACCCCACAACATTCCTAGAGGTTTAATATGGCTGAATACTTGACCGATCATGATGGTTATAGCCCTGATTACAAAAAATTCATTGAAAGAAGAAGAAGAAAAGATTTCTCAATAGTTCAAATGAAAAAAAAAAACCTACAGTCACATGAAAAGTCATGAAAAGTCTTTACATTTTCACTGGTCCTAATATTAGTTACGGACAAGGTCAAATAAACAGCACAACTTTTTCTGAAGTTTTAACTGCAAACAAAGCTGAAACGCATAAACACAGTATGTTACAGACATTTCAGTCCTTGTGAGCTGTTGAAATGCCAACCAGTGACCGTATTCGGTTGGTCAAACCAAACTGTTTAGATGGATTTGGCTTGTCTTATGATCACTGCAGGATTGCAAGGATGTGGTCTCCTTCTTGGTTCTTGGAGTACACACAGGTGATGAGGGACTATTTTAAATAGAAAATAGTTCATGTTCCTAAAGAGGCTACCTACATTTTTGCTGTGATTTTTTTAAATAAACATTAGTAAAACATTTTTTAAAAATGTCTAAATGTCAATTTAGACAAGAGCACCAATCAGTAAACACTGATTGGTGTTCTTCATGGGCTTGATGCTCCTTCGATCTGGAGTGTGACTGCGATGAGAAGATAGCGGCTGCACAAGCTACTAAATCATGTGATGTGCCTGATTTTTCACACTTTTGTTTGATAAATAACAAGGTGTAATATATTGCATTTATCCCACTTTAAAATTTGGTAAAGAATATATTAACCTTTTTCGGATGTCTTGATGCATAAAACCTTAAAATATAAAGAACTTTATTTTTCCACATGATTTCGTTTAGTAATATTCTCTAATTTCTTGAAGCATTGGTAACAGAAATTATGATAAACATTAACATTCAGACAAAGTAATTGGATTCACTGTTGCAGCCATCTTGATATATAATTGAAATGTGTCCTTTAACCAGCCATAATTAAAATGTCCCCTCAGATGCTGGCCCAAGTTAGAACGTCAACCAAGTCTGGTTTGAAATTAATTGCTAAGAGACCCGACGGTGATGCAACAGCTGAGGATCTACATGCCTGAAATCAGTGACAGCCCCCCACTGTGTGAAAATCAGGGCACACCAGTGGTACATGAGAGAAAAAAAAAAAAGTAAGACTGCGACTGAGATAAAGAATTAAAGGTAGAAGGAGATAAAGAAGTGCAGTCTGGGCTGGGTTACTTTTCTTGGATGGCTTTTCTGAAGAACAGAAGCACAAATGGATGCTCCCAGTTCTTATCCTATTTGAGTGACTTTCACAGTGATAATATAGGGATCACTACACATTAACACTGCAGCAGTTTCCCTGTGACATCTGTGTGGAGGAGTCCCAGTAAGCCAAGTCAACAGCTGGCTGTTACTGATGCTGTGGTCATTTTTTACAGCTGCGACACAATATGACCACCACACCGACAGCTTAGTGCAAAAACATGTAAAAACTCCAAAACAGTAATCTGCAAGGTCCTGTGCTTAGACCAGTGTTTTTCATTTTATATATGCTTCTATAAGCTTATGAATGGCAACACAGTACAAATTTCCACGGCTAAGGAGATGATAATCCGATTTACTTATGCAGGAAAACTAATGAAACCAAATAGTTAAACTACAATCACGTCTTAATGCCGTTATGGTATGCTTAAATTAATTTCCTGGTACTAAACTCAAATTAGATTGGAGTTTCAAGAACCACCTTTTTTCACTTGCATAACATCTTCAACAAAAGGGAAAATTTAATTTCGGACTGTTGCAGAAAAACTTTGGAATTTGACTACTGCAATGCCTTACTAGTAGAAACTCTTAAAATTACTCTGAACAGTTTTCAAAATGCTGCAAGGTAGAGTTCTCATGAGGATGAGCAGGAGCGATCATATTTCTCCTATTTTAGTTTCTAATTATTGGCTTCCTAAGAAAGCCAGGAAAGAATTTTAAATCTTCTGCTCACATATAAATTCCTTAAGGTACATGCTCAAGTCTATACTAAAGATTTCATTGTTTCACATTATCCTAAAAGAATGCTTGGCTCTCAGGCTCCAGGCTCACTTGTGGTTCCTATACTTTTTACAAGTATAATGGGAAGTAAAGTCTTCAGTTATCAGGCCTCCAAAGCTTGTGTTCAGAACAATGCTGTTGTCATAACAATGTTTTCCAATCCCACACAATGAAGTAATGAATTTATGTAAAAATTTAATGCAATCTGTTTTTATCTTTAGCTCAACTGCTTTTAATGAAGTGAAATTATGTTAATACAATTAAGACTAAAAACTTAATTGGCAATAATTAGATTGAACTGAAATATGATTATATGATAAATGAACTGTTGAGGAATTTTTCTGAACTTGTTTACATTCCATTTAAGCTGGAGTTTTACAAATAAACATGGAAAACTGTCAGAGAATTTTTTTCAGTTTCCACCATGATTTATTTATTTTTTTTAATCACACGGAGATCAAGTGGGTCTGTCACTGGGTGGAAATGTCTTCACCTAAACTTTTATAACATCTCAGTTTTGTTTGTTGTTGCTCCAAACTTTAGATACAACTGGAAACAACCAACCAACACATGGCATCACCTCCTGGTTACATTATATTACATCATGCCAAATGTCAACGATATATTTTGTTACACTTATGAATTAGCTCCTCGACCAATTTTTATAATTTATTTGTTTCATCTTACAACTCATTTGAGGCTGTTTCCTATTCATCAGTCCCTTAATGTAAAAAAATTAAAAATTAAAAAGACTAATTTTTGGAGAAGGCATCATCAATTGTTGCAGTTTTGGAAAAAACAAAAGCAATTTATGGTTGATGTTTTGACAAACAATATTTTGTATGTGGGTGATCACAGTTCTTAAAAGCAGATTGTTTGTATAGAAGGAAAATCAGATTTGGCCAAAAAAATCAGAATTGGCAGGAATGACCTCAGAAAAAGAAAAGAAAATCAGAAGTCTCGCAAGAAAACTGTGTATTCTTATTCCTCGGGGATAGAGTTCCTTCAATGCCAAATCCCTGAAAAGAGAAGCCCAATAAAAATCCACAGCTACCATCAATAGCTCCATCTCCCACAGAAGAGGGGAGGGGGAAAAATTTGCTGTCAGCCCATGGATCAAGATGCTCCATCTTTATTATTCTCAGTCACAAACTACAAGAACAACTTGATCATGGTTATACAATTTTTTTTAAATGCTTAAGCTGTGCCAACCTCAAGTATAGGCAATGTTTATCCTGGAGGCCTTGAACCTTCAAGAAGTCTCATCCTCAACAAGGGATTTCTTTCTTTGTTCTGTGAACTTTAGTTTCTAGAACTGACTTTAAACATACTCACGTTCCTTTACATAAGCAGCGTACACTCCTCTGAGTTTGGGTCGACTGCTTTCAAGCTCCAAGTCTATTTCATCCTGGTACTCTTGTATTTCATCTGTTGAAGGCAGAGAAGATGAAAACATGTGGAAAAATTTGTTAAAACAAATAAGAATGTTTTTTTTCTTTTGCCCTCTATTTGAGCTTTGTGTCAACAAACCTCTACATACGTTCCATGTAGAAACTCACAAGAATACTGCTTTCATACCTTCAAAGTCATCCATCTTTTTCCTCAGCTCTATCTCCAACTAGAAGGAGGAAAAAAATGAAGAAAGAATGACTGAATGAATGCATTTTTCTAACCTGACACAGCTACAGTGAGATTGGAATATAGAGTAAAACTTCTCAGATAAGCAAACATTGTAACAAATGCTGGGTGGTTGTCACCAGCTGCTTTTGCTCTCAGAGATCCTTTTACTCCATCGAACTGTCAAACATGCATGAATTCAGTTTGATGCTGTTGGTCAAAGACACAGATTCAGAACACTGCTCATTATGAGCTGTAACAGCTTAAATTATAAAATACTATTAATCTCTGTATCTGATTAAAATTTTTACCACTACTTTTATTTTATTCAAAACACTAATGGCAAAACTACAAAAACTATTCAAAACAAAACTATACAAAACTATACAAAAGTTGGATTTGTCTAAAGCTCTTAAAGTTTTGGCATTATAGTTATGTAATGAAAGAAATGTAAAACATGGCTTACATGGAGGATGGTGGTTTTCTTCTCCTGTCATGGAGAAGAAGTCTTACACCACCAACAAAATCATATAATTTTCAGTTTTATCTGTGAAACTGCCGTTTTTGATCTCAAAAATTACTGTAATTAATCTCTAAAATTATTGATGAATTATCAATAATTGTAAGAATTACTCAGTGTAAACATTTTACAGTAATTCATATACAAATCTTTTTTTTATGTGCACCACATGTTGCCTAGATTTTGAATGCTGAAAGAAATGTGGACAAGAACTTCAACCCTGAAATGGATTTGAGTAAATATATGAGACATATGTGGCTGGTTTATTTTCAATATTTCTTAATCTGCTGAATATTTTCCAAATGAATTATGTACTCATGACCTCTGAATTGTGGCCTAGAAGTGGTGAGAACACCATGACACGATATAACATGTCTGTCTCAACAATGAAGTAAGACTGTGAAGTATGGGCGGGTACTATTTTATTAATGGATGTGTTTAAATTGCTATAAATGTTCTGCAGAACTTAAAGGTCACGCTATGTCAAGGCTCCACACTGAGAAACATAAGTGCCACGCAAACTTTCTCAAGGCATCTCAACAGAGGGCTGCAGAGTCTGACCACATCTTCCAATGTGAGCAGTTTTACCACAGAGCAGTCATGCATATCCTGAGAAACAGCAACAGCAGCTTCCTTTTGTTTCTCTTAGCTTTTACCAGAGAGTAAAAGGCCATTTATAAAACTCAAAAACTGTGAAAGGCTGTACACTGGCTATCGTGGATGAAGAGCTGAATAACAAAAGTACAATGAGCACATGATTTTCTTTTCAAAACATGCCCGTTAGACATCTGAAACATTTGCAGAGTTCAAATTCTTGGTACAGATGTGTTTAAAATACTGTCAAAAGATCTGCAGAGAACCGACATCTGTAGTAGAAGTAGATACAAACTTAAACAAGTCTGATACTGCACAAAGGCACATCAGATTATTGATTTAAAAACACTTCAGAGCCATGGATCAGCTTAGGACACAAAGGACACAAAACTGGTGAGGGTTTCTCAAAAAATTGTAGCTTTTTAAAGAGACAATAGTCTTCATGCCTGAAATGAACAGAAGACATCCACAACGGGAGAAGTGAGCGGTTGAAAGAGAAATTTGCCAGTAGATTGGATGAGCTTGATCTGTCCACAGAAATTATGAGTTTAACCAAAGAAGCGTTCACTAATACCAGCAAGGGAAAGTTCACTCTCAGACTGAATATGTAATGGTACATTAACATGGTAAAGGAGCTTCACACTTACAAGCCTGCAAAGGTTTGGACAAATCTTCTCCTTACACGAAGGACGTAATTATTAACATACTCGGTATGTTTGAATCAAGATATACATCTTATTTATCTTTTCACACATGAATATTGAATTCAGTGTAATGCTACTAAATAACTGTTTGGACATGCGTGATTTAAAAGCAGCTTTTGTTGCTCCTTGACCAGCAGTTCCCTTCACAAATGCCTTCAGACGGTACAACTACCTTAAGCCCAAAGTCATTACTCCTAACAAAACAAACAAACAAACAAAAAAAAGTGGAATGTGTAGTAAAGTCATATGTGATATGTTGGGCATTTAAAAAAAAAAAATCCCATGTTCTGATATGCCTGAGTCAAATCTGACCAAAATATCTGAGCTATATTCATGTTATTAGAGAAACATAAAAAGATTTCATGCAGTATTTGGTTTTTGTAGACTTGTTTAAATAGTTGTGTCAGAAGGAATTTAGCCCAACTCAGTTTGTAACAGAACAGCCCTGATGAAATGAGCAAAGAAAAGCCACTGAACATATCTTTAAATATTCACCAAAAAGCCGAAAGGAAAAACAACTGCTAATTCTTACAACTGAAAAGATGGAAGTGTGAAATGGACTGAATTTTTAAAGAAGGTATAACACAGCCAAGAGATCTCCGACAAGGATCTCTGACAGTTATAGTTTAAGAGATTAATAAACCATGAATTATTGGAGAAACCCTCAGGGCTGTGAGAACTTACATCCCTTTAGGGGAAAACAATTGATTTCATAAGCAATGAAATGTATAAAAACTGGTGTAAATGTTTTGTTGGGGATGAGTCATATGGGAAGAAACATGACAGATTAATTTCTTAAACCTGAGGGAACTTTAATGGCATCTTAATAGCTTGCATTTCCTGAAAAAGTAAGTCCTAAAATCCATACCTGTTCAGCTTTTTTCTTCCTCAGCCCAGCTGTGAAGCAAGGCGGGTCACACTCCTGGTCTAGGTCTCTTTTCATGAACTCCTCAATAGTCAGCTGGCTCGTAGGTGTGTCCCCAAACTCCAACAATCTGATTGAGGTGTTGCATGCCATGAGAGAGAAATATAAAGTAAAAGAAAAAAAAAAAGGATGCTTTAAGAATTAACACAAGACTGAATCAATGTCAAAAAAAGAAAACATTTCCATAGCGTGTGAAAACCCTTAAAACTGATGACCAAAAAGCTTTGGGAACCCACCTTTTTTTCAATGTGGTATCACACACTTTTACAACACTAACAATTTCTTTGACGGTGCGCCGAAACTCATGTAGCCGAGCAGCAACAAGAAGAGCTTGAAACAGAAAACAAAACACTATGTTAACTTCTGATCAGTAAAATTCTTACAATATGCTGTGTACATCCAGGTACCACAAAAATCTGGAAAGAACTTTATAACCATTATAGCAAAAAAGTTAAGTCAGTATGAGGAATATAAATAAAAACAGATTGTAATGTTTGCAAACACATTTTTTATCAACAAACACAGAAAACATATATATTAAAATGATAATATTTACCGTTTCATGAAAAATATCAGTTCATTTTGAAACTGGTGGAAGCAACATGTTTCACAAACTGAGGGACACAGTAAATGGTCTCCTCATTTTGCAGACATAGAAGATAGTATGCAGTGGTTAGAAAACCTTCGATGTTGGATTTGAGCTGCTCAACTGTCCTCAATCTTCTTTGTCATATTTTTCACATCATGATGAACCTTATGTTTTACCTGCAGGCAGGCCATATCAGCATACTCTTCTACCGTAAAGTCATGCCTTTTTAATGGATGCAGTGCCTAGTTTAGCATTGTCTTGCTGAAGGATGCAAGGCCTTCCCTAAAAAAATATAAATTTTGTATGGGAGCATATGCTTCTCTCAAAACCAGTATATTCCTTTCAGCATTAATAGTACCTGTCCAGATGTGTAATTTGCCTGGCCTTGGCCAAGTGAGGTCATTGGCATTTCCAGATCATGTCATAGATGGTACGATGAACTGTGCATGTGAGATGGGAGCCCTTTTATTTTGGCATATACCCCGTGTTTAATCTAGCTTGTCACTTGTCCTTTATTCATGGCCTGACACAAGGTCGCATGTTGAGCTGGCCCCAACAAAAGCCCCTCCAAGGCTACATTTAATAGTGGGTCAAGCCTAATGTAAAATAAATTAGTTGGAGTGGCGGGTCCTGGGTGGGATTGATTGATGTCATAACCTGAACGATTTTTTTTGAAAAAGTAGAGTAACAGCAGTAGGAAATTATAGATGTATTTGCAAGATGAGCAACTGGGGAGACAAGGACTCAGAGCCAAAGATGGAAGACAATACTCAGAGGAGTTGAATCCAGTTTGAGACACAAAGGAAGCAGACAGACGGGAGTGGCATGAACAGATGTTGGCCAATATGTCCTGTTACATGCAACCTGCACAGCCGCCAAAAATAGCTCATCTTGGTGTTCCTCTATCCTTGTTTTGAAAATTACACCAGTCAGATTTAATCCTGCTGCTGTGGGGATAACATGTCTTTTACACGCCCATGTGTGTTACATTCTGTTACATGGACAATGTCTACGGATTTGTCTTCTGACCCCTTCAGGCGTAGGGGAGACAATAACACACCTTGCACTTACAGTGCCCTGAAAACATGCATTCTTCATCCAGGGAAAAATAACATGGTCTAATCTAAAAATGCTAAATAATTAACAAATGTGTTCATGAGCCCTTGCAGTGATTCTACATTTTAGAGAAATGGGCATTTTATAGCAGTACTAAAGAGGACCTGAAGATCATAGCTATCCCAAATTGATTTTTGCCTTTAGTGCTGCACCAAGATTCCTCCAGGTTCTCTGACTCATTCCATGATATCCTGTATTGTAGATTATAAGATATTCAGTCTTCACTAATGAATATTATTCCAAAATTGCTCACAAGTTATAGATGCTTGTGGATGCAGTTTTATATACTGCTAAAAATCTGCCCATCTTTACATTCTGAGACTCTGCCTCTCTAAGGAACTATTATTACAGAAATCCAAATCACAAACTTGTAGACAATTAACCTATTTAGTTGTAGATATTCCTCCTGGTATTTATTTTTAACACATTTACTTTTCCATCTCTTTATTGCCCATGTCACAGCTTCTTTAAGTTGCAATGCTGCCCATCAAATTCAAATATGTGCTCATTTTTTTGCTGATATGGCAGACTATCTCAATTTAAACGTAATATATTTTGTATGATCAGTTATCAATTAAATATGGGTTTATGAGAGCTCAAATCAATACATTCATTTTTCATTTACAACATATAACAATGTCCTAATTCTTTTTAGAATTAAGAGTGTAATTCCATGTATGTTTTAACACCAGATTTCTAACAATACTTGCAATAATGAAACTGATACAATAGCATGGGCACAGAGATGACCCGCCTGTCTTATATTCACTTCTTTTTTCTGTTTGTACACCCTAAAGACAGAATCAAGAACACAGTTTTACAAAATAAATAACAATGCTAATATTATGCAATGAATTGTTACAGCAGCCTTAGAAGGGAACAGTTATGTAACTGTCAGACTTGACTCGCTCAAGAGGCTGTTAAAACATTGATGCATGCGTCTACTTTTACATGCACACTTCTAACAGTGTGCATGTAAGCTGTGGAGTTACTGCTTGTAACTCAACTGAGAACTTTCTCAAACATTTCATGGCCACAACCTTGAAACCACGTGACTTTCAAAAAGATGCAGGATTTCCTTAACAAATGTATAGTTAACTTTGTCATTTGTCTCTTTACTTTTGTAACCTCCTCATCCTTGAAATCAGCAAAAGTAGCTTGTGATGTACCCTGAAAGAATCTTGTATCCCCCCCCAATCAATATTCATTTTGCATCATATTTAGAAGTAAACTTTTGCTTCTTCTGCTTAACTGTATGCCACTCAATGATTTATGATGAGCTATTAATTATTTAGATAATGCAGCAGAGGAACAGAAAAGGCTTCAAACTAAAAGTCAGCTTAAACAAGCAGAGAGCTGAGGAAGGTGGGCTCTTTGGTCGCAATATGTCAAAGCTGAGCACATTCAGTTACCAATTGTCACCAATTGCAATAGTTTGATACACTGTAAGAGAGAAGCAATTGTGCCTGTTGGTGAACAACTCGTGCTTTCATCAGAATTATGAGTATGTGCAACATTGCTGAGAAATGTTATATTGCATATATAGCTCACAATAGAAAATACCCCAGTATATTTTCTAATAAAGGGCTTTCAAATGAAGACTGGTAAACAGAGTGCTTGCAGAGTACAATTTATTTAAATGGCATAAACTGAAAATGAGCATTATCAATTACCAGTAAAAAACAGGTCTGGATAAGCTGAAATGAGGAGGTAACAAATTTCAATACCTAAAACTAACTGAATGCATGATTGTGAAAATCACACAGCAGCCATTTGGACTGTGTTTATTTGCACTACAATAACTTTTGTTGTTCTTTGCTGCAATACAAATATCTCAAGACGTCAGAAAACATGATTTCAGATAGATAGGATTTCACCATTTTATCAGTTTCAGTAGCCTGGAGAAGTTATAACACGAGAGATAGTTAAAGTTAAGACACTCCACGCCACGTAAGGGTGAATTTACATGCATGTCAGGTCACCAACATTTGTCAGCTCTGGTTAATTAACCCAGGACTCAGGATTGTAATAACTCAATAACCCAGACTGAGCAAAGCTGAATCTTGCAGGAACAGATACCATGATTAAGCTTTGAAGAATCAAAGGGCACTTCAGCTTAAGTACACAGGTGTGTCCTACTTCTTGGATATGAATTTATATTGCAAGCATGAACTTCTCAAGAACTGTTTGCAACAGAAATACACCCACCACAAACTAAGGTTTGTCATGTTTGAGGGAAAAACTTTGCAGACAAAAGCAGTCTTTACAATATATATTCATGCAGATGCCCATCCACCCTGTAGCATTACAGAGATAAAAAAGGGAACCTGCAATATTTCTGTTTAAATGTGCAATTCCTTGTACTCATTACTATCACTTGAACAAAACTGAAAACTACTAGTGAATCATGACAGTAATTTAAATGAATTCCTGTCACAAGATTATGTGCCTATTCTGACATAATCTCGTGTACAGAAGCAGTGTCCGTATCTGAGGTTAAAGTATCCTGATAAAGGGAACAGTGGTCTCAGATGCCAGGAGAACAAGGGCCAATAATTATCAGATTTTTTTTTTTTTCTTTGTCGTACTGCTGTGAGCTTTCAGTTACCAACAGTCACTGCTCACCTGAAATAAATAACAAAATAAATGGCAACTGTACTAGAAGGAGATATCCAACACTTGCTCATTTCATGGTTACCTGCTCCACAGAGCCCTGAAGGCCTTCTTCCTGTGTGCATCCAATCCCTCTTCATCCTCTGCACCAGTCGCAGCGCTGTCATGGACACTTCATGGTTCTTCTCACCAAATTCTAACATTTGGGCAAAACGGGGAATGTAGAGACACGGGTCTGGAGATAGGCAAGAGTTTTCATTTAGTAAACAATTGTGTAGACTTGGTAGGATTTTGACATTTCCTCAAAGACTGAGATTTTAGTTGACAAGGGAATTCAAAAGGACATTTCCAGTCAGAGATCAATTAATTTATTATTTAGATCATTCTAAT
Source organism: Zenarchopterus dispar (assembly GCA_028564865.1). Lineage (NCBI taxonomy): Eukaryota > Metazoa > Chordata > Actinopteri > Beloniformes > Zenarchopteridae > Zenarchopterus > Zenarchopterus dispar. The sequence continues at coordinate 13,826,628 of JAOWBL010000015.1, forward strand.
TATTTTTTAATCCCAACTTTTTGTTTCAGGCTTTGTGTGGATTTAAAAAAAAAAGTTAAAAAATAAAAAAGTTACAGTTACAATTCAAACTGGGTTTTTTTTCATGGTCTTTTTAGTCAATTTTGTCATTTGGGTGGTAAACCTGACAAAAAGTTTAACTTCATCTTTATTTGCAAAAAGTATATTTTGTGTTTTTCTCATTTAAAAAAATATTAATTTTATTAACTGAATATTCTACTCATATTAATTAAGTTTCCAATCTGTATCAGATAATTCATTTAGAAGTTCAGGTTAAACTTGTCGATAGATCAGTAGAAAGTATATAACATATATTCTGCCTTCACATCTCCCAAAGTAACATGCCTAAAAGTCTCCACTCTGTTTAAAAGAAGCAGCAAACCTTGTTTGGTGTATGACATCCAGCTCACTGGGTTTGGATGTTGGATGTATTCCCACAGCTGACAATTTACACAACAAGATGCTAATTCAACATCAATTTCCAATCAAAAGGTTTATTTTACTGGTTCCTTGTATGACCAACAACTGTTTTTAATAAATTCAGTTCTGCTGTTTGTTTTTACTTATTTTACTTGGATCGAATTCAATAAATACCTCCATAACTGGGGAAAATAACTTTTAATTTTCAGCCAAGCTCTTCGGGAAATCATGCAATCATCTCAAAGGCAGCAAATCAGCTGACCACTTAAATAGTAAACTCAAGTTGTCAAGAATAAAACCTGGGCACACAAGACATAAAATCATTTAAATCTTCTGTATCTTATGATGCATTTGCGCTACCATCTGCACTGTCCCCATTCCAGTACAAATCTGAGTTGGTAAAGATCTATTTTGATGGCTCATTTGCACAATTAAAAGAGTTGCATCAGACTTTTATATCAATGCAACGTGACGACCAGATACCATTGGGCATTGTTGCCGATTGATGTTTGCCATAAAGTTGATGCAGGTCAATGATGATAGCAATCAGTGCATGTGTAACTGTATAGAAAGAGCTGTGTGAATGTTAGGAGTTTATCTAGGCCAACATACTTAAGGGACACTATTCTGATTTGAAAAAAAAAAACAACAACTGAAGATTGGATTTTTGTATACTTAACCTAAGGAAGAAAGGTTAAAAAAAAGACATGAGTCGAATAAACAGAGAGAAAAAAAATCAGCTATAAAGTAGGTCACTTCACTCATCTCAGCCACATCCGACTGAGGCCTGAAAGTGAAATAATCACTTTGTCTCACTGATGCAATTTAAGGGAGAAATTGTAAGGACAAGAAAGGCATCCCACTAAAAATCCACCATTTGTTTTGTTTCAACATTTATATGTTATTTTTGTAACAATGATTTGAGAAATATAATTGATGGCCCAAAAGATGGTAAAACACAGAGCCGATCATACCCGAGCCCATAAAAGTCAAATATCAGAAAATCTACAAACTTTTACACTATTATTTAAGTTCACAGTTTTAAGAGCTAGGGCACATATAGAAGTGCAACTTGACTGATAAACATTTTTTCAGCCTGTAAAGAAAACATGAGAATAATTTCTGAAAATTGATAGAGCCGCAAAGACACATACAACACTGCCCACAAAGTACTTGTTTAAATGAAAAGAAACACAAAAACACTGGATCCAATGAACAATTTAACAACAGGTTCCCAAACTCCAAATCGAGAAGCTCTGAGAATTTAAGGACTTTTTAGAAGCACATGAAGGTTAATGTGCGAAAAGTGCTCAGTGACCAAATCCACAGTGCTCTTAACCTGGAAACAGTAAGGAAATGTGACTGTTCCCGCTGAGTCTTCGAAAGACGAGCAGGACAGAGATCATCTTCCCTCAGTAGAACAAAATCATTCAGGTATTTTCATGAACATAATTTTTGTGTGTGCACATGGTGTGTTTTGTTTCTGCACTGTGATTTACCTGAATAGGGAGCCCAAAATAATTCATGGGTACCTATGGTCTTTTATTTAGAGGCAGCACCCTGCATAGGTTTAAATAATGGTAAATATTAATAAAATGAGTGTGTTTCATTAAAGAAGTTGTTTAGACCGCTGTAAAAACTTGTATGTATGAGGTTTAAGCTAAGATGCAAAAAAAAAAAGATATTTATTGGTGGATATGAAATTTTTTTGAGCACAATTTTTTGAGTTTCGACTAAAACTCATTTGGTTTGTCCAAAAGACATTAATGAGAGTGCCACTGTGTTTAAGACATCATGTAACTATTTGTCGTCACACAGGAGTTTGATGGGGTTGAACCTTAGCAGATGACTGTGACCCATGATGTCAGTGCTTTTTTTAAACAAAAAAAAAAAAAAAAAGAAGACACATCTTAAACTTTGCTAAGCAGCTCAACCCTGAACCACCCACATTCAAATCTAACATTATGATCAAAATATTCTCTGAATACATTTAGTTTTAAACTTACAACAACTTTCCAGTAAAACCAGTCTTCTTGAGCTGGCAGCCAATTAACTCCACTACAGCACTCCAGAATTTACTGGAGCCCGTCAGAGAAATCCACTTCTTATTCACCATCCCCAACCAGAGTTTTTCAGATGCTGAAATTTAAATTGGTTCCTTCCAATCACAAGCTCAAATCTGTTAAATTTCTCATATGTAAAGTACTTTATATTCAATTCATGGCAAAATACAATCTGATATTGTATCCCAACTGCCTGCTTACATCATAAAAAAGCGAGACTGGTGGGCAAGTTTCCCTTTAGTCTCCAATTTATTATCTTATACTGAAACATACTTTTAAAATTCATCAGTGAAGCCAAATTTTCAGTTTGTTTGAACCACAGCCACATGATTCTGCAGCAAATGAGAATTCAAATTGACAGATATCAACTGTGGAAAAGGCAAGGAAAGAAAAGAAAATGCAACAACAAAGAAGTAGATTTCTTTGACCTAAACCATCACACAAATATACTATTATTCTAATACAGCTCATTTCTTAATTGTGTAAATTACAAGTGGTAATAAGAATTTGCAGTTAATGGCAAAGTCAAGAAAAAAAAGATCTTTCTACATAATTAGGAATTCTAGATACAGTTAAAGATCTGGATTTTCTGGATAACTTTGAGCTGTTGATGTGAATACTAGTGCTCTGAATGAGATATTTTCACAGGATGACTGAGACAAAATGATAGAGCTGTGATACATCGAAGTTTCTGAGTTGATGAATGATTCAGAGACCTAAATTTATGCTCTCAAAAGAGGAAATTTTTCTCTTCCTTATTACTGCAAGTGCATCTTTGACAGTGGAAAGCAGAGAGAGCCAGATAATAAGATTGAAGTCGATTCCTCCCCCTCTGCACCATATGATATGTCTGCAGAGCTGGCCATCACTGCTCTAAGTTTTATTGGAGTATTTAATTTCATAACCAGACTGAATGAAAAAAAAGAAATGTGAGCCTGCAGTTACCCTTTAGAGGCACACATTTCTTTAAACCCATCTCACATTTGTGAGCTAATAAGAAGCCATTAGTGAAATATCAAGAATTCATATATTTTTTATATACAATCATGATAACAACATATAATTGATTTAAAAAATAAAGAAATAATTCACGGGATGGACAGGTTGTTCTGTGGTTTGCACTTGACTTGAATTCCTCAACAGCTTCAAAACCTTAAACTCCCCACTCAGTCCGCTTACATGTTCTTAAACCAAAAACAACTACAACTGAGTAATTGCTTTGGTGCAAATGAAATTTTAGTTTTAAAATAAATGTTAACATCTTAGTCTGACTGTAATCAAACTATACCAAGCATCCCAGAGCTGGATTAACACACCCAGATAAAAAGACTGAATTCCCTGCACATGTAAACCATTCACCAGGGCTGGAACTGGCCTTCGAACTCTGCATCCTCATTAGTTCCCGCCTTAGACATTGACCCGGAAGTACAGAAAGAGTCAATACAGAGCAATACAGAGAACAAAAAAACTAAACTATGTGGGACATATGAAAAGTACAGAACTGTAAACCTGTCCAATTCACTATTTGCCATTTTCTCAATTTGCTGCCACCAAAGATTTCTCCGTTGTTTTGGTTTAACTGCAAAAGCCCAAGGCTAAAAATCCAAAATTCCACACCATCATCACCACCTTTTGTGGTGGAGGTGGACATACTGGGATAGTTAAGCCAGTTCCCTTCTCATGCATGTACTGCATATCAAAACAAAAAAAGGCAACCAATAGAACTGCCCAGTCAAGCTATGGCCTGATGTTGACTAAACCATGAACATGATGAATAAACATGAGAGGTAAAGTGTTACCAAAACCAAAAAACACCATTTTATTTGCATAATATGCAACTGATTTAGGGTTAAATATATAAATTGGGGGTCAAAAGATTTTAAAAATAACAATACTTATTCAATTTATGGTTTTAGCGTTTGGAAAGTTTGTTATATATATTTTCACTGCAAACATATAGTAATAGAATTTCAAAACAGGTGAGGGGGAAATTATATATATATATACACATTTCTTTTCTCAGGTAAACTTTCTCCAATCTATGTCCTGTTATCCACAGGGAAACTTTTGGTGCATAGTGTATGTATAGAAAATTCATTTTTCTCCCCCCTAAAAAATACTACTGGTTTTTCACTGCACATGTATACAAGTGTTTTGTCAACACTAAAATGTTCTATAGTTTCAATGATATGGCACAATATATAGTGGTTGGACAACCAAACTTTAAAAGCATAAATAGAGCCAGATAAATATCTAGTTTTTTGTTTGTTTTTTTTTTAAAGATCTCTCTCTCTCTCTTTATATCTGTATCTGTCTGGATCTATATTTGGAGAGAGAAACACATCAGTAAGAATGAAATGCAATCCAACACAGAAATACAGGAACTAAAAAGGGAAAGTGACATAGTCAAAGCACAAAGTCCTTCAAAATGACGTCGAAGAGAATTTAAAAAAAAAAAAAAAAATTTCAGCCCCATTTCAGTTGGGGGGTACTCGAACAGTAGTGCCCCTGGGCAAATTACATTTCCCTCCATCCCTGCTTGTTAATACACATAGACATATGTTAATAGAGGCAAAGGGGGGAGGGTTCAGCCCCGTGACGCACTCTGCAGAGCTCAAGGAGGAGGACCTTCTGTCCTGCTGACGTTATCACGATGCCTGAATTTGATTGGTCTTGAGGGAATTCTGGGCGTCCAAAGAGAGCAAGACGGAAAAAAAAAAAAAAACAGTAAAAATAGAGCAGACCCCAAAAACTCGCGACAAACGAGTATTTATTTCGGATCTATGTCGTTAGGCTGTAGCAACATAGCTGGCTCGGTCCCGGACGGAAAACGGTACGGAAAAGGACGAAGAAATATCTGAGGATTAACGCTGAAGTGGGGTGTGGGGAGGGAAAAAACGGACTTCACTACCAGCTGAGACTATCCGGATTACCGACTCGCTGAAAAAGGGAAAACAGACGACGTAAAGAAGACATTAGGCCGTCTGGTGAGAATGAGCTGACCAAGACGGACTTAAGTGTTTGTGGTCGAAGTTGGAAGTGGATGAAAAACGGTTTTTACCGGGCCTGCACGGATATTTCCATGCTGGGGCGTAAACTTTGCTATCGTTGCCGTTTAAAAGCGGTTTTGTAGATTATCAGCACAGAAAACCCCCAATTCGGCTCGTTTATTTCACCCCCTTGAAGAGAATCGGTGCACCGCCAGTGTCGTGAACACGAAAACAGATCCGTTACTTGTGCCGATGCCAACGGCAGACTGTCGGTTGCTGCATCATGGCCGGATCATGAGGTGTTTGACTTATCTGCTACTGCTTCCAGAAACACTGAAAAAATCCAAAAAGGTCGGCAGGCTTCCGGGCAGGCTGCCGGTATGTTATGAGATCCTGACCCTGTCTAACACCAAGAAGAAGCTGCAGAAGCAAAAGGAGAAGATGTCTGCGGAGTTGTACCCCGCCAACACCACCAACTTGGCCAATGGTACTACGGTAACTGATACCGAGAAAACCAAGGAGCTGCAGGTGTGTGTGGCCAGCAGCAGCAGTAGCGCGCCCACCACGCCGACCACCCAGCAGAACATCAACAATAACAACATCGACCCACCCAGCTGGCAGTGTAGCCACCCCACACTCCGAGAGAGGTAAGGACCAAAGCACCTCCCAAACCGAGGCACGTGTTATAAACATGCTACATGTCCTTGTGACAGTTATTAAAGTCAAGTCAGAACATAACTGCCACTTTACCACGTTGTTTTAAACAGGAAACCACCAGAAATGTGCAATAAAGTCACTACCGTCTTTAATGGCCATCACTGGCACGAGTTCATTCAACCCTGCTCACCATAATTGGCACCCCTTCATGTTTTGCGTAACTGAGTGAATATCCTCAGAAATAAATGGAAGTCCAAAGTAATTTAACAAAGACAATTGTTAATTCAACATAGATATTGTAATTCCAAAAGAAAAAAAACAGAAAACCAGCATGTGCACTAATATTGGCACCCCTCCTTAATATTTGGTTGCACACCCTCTGGCAGCAATGACAGCCTCCAGACGTTTCCTCTATCCATCTACAAGCTTCTTGCACTTCTTGGGTGGTATTTTCTCCCACACTTCCTTTGCAATATGCTCAAGCTCTTGAACATTTGCAGGGTTCCTTTCTCCAATGGCAGATTTCAGCTCTCCCCAAAGATTTTCAATTGGATTGAGATCAGGACTTATTGCTGGTCATTTCAAAACAGTCCTTTTTTTCCTTTTCAACCATTTCTACATGCTTTTGGAGGTGTGCTTTGGGTTTTTATCTTGCTGGAGGACCCATGATCTTCACCTTAAACCAAGTTTCCTTACACTGGTCAAGACATTTCACTCTAGAATTGCTTGATAATCTTCCGATTTCATGATGCCTGTGATACGGTCAAGGCCTCCAGTACCAGATGCAGCCCCACAGCATTATGGATCCTCCACCATGCTTGACTTTTGGTATGGTGGTCTTTTCCTTAAAGGCTTCATTGCGCCATCTGTAAACATACTGTTTTGTGTGCATTATCAAAAAAGCTTTTATGTTTCATCTGTCCATAAAACTGTCCCAGAAGGCTTGAGGTTTGTCCAGGTTCTCTTTTGTGAAGATCAGTCGTTCCTTTTTATGTCTTTTCTTCAGCAATGGGTTTTTCTTTGGCTTCCACCCATAAAGCCCCGCTTTGTTTAATGTGCGACGTATGGTACTTGTTGAAACAATTGCACCAGACTGCTCCAGGTTGGTCTTCAGG
>JAOWBL010000015.1:13843133-13863427 GCA_028564865.1 Zenarchopterus dispar
AGCAAATATCTCATTTGGTCTGACTTTTCTTCGATGCCTTTCACAGAAAAGGTGATTGAAGATAATGCAGAAGATGCTGGGGAGGACATTTCTGTTCACAGGGTCCCACCAGAAGAGGAGACCGGTCCCCGGTTCATAATGTATTGCAGACTACAAAAAACGTACTTTGTAAATGTAGACCACGGAAGCTACTGTTGCTTGGTTCAAATAAAAGGTTTTTCACAAGTCCTCACGAACCACGTTTAACATTTTCTCTTGTAGTCCTCGGAGAGCATATTCAGAATAGGTGGTGTCAGAAAGATTAGGATTACGGGTATGTGAAGGTGTGTATGAGCTCTATGTACAATGTTACATTTTACTGATTTCTTTTCAGATCTCTGTGACTTTTAGAAAGGCTGGTCCCCACAAGTGATGGGACGAAAAAAGGTCCCCAGAGAATGTAAAATCCCGTTTGTGTGTGTGTGTGTGTGTGTGTGTGTTTTGTCCTCATGTCCTCCAAGGGGAAAAAAATCTGTTCGTAATTATTAGCTGTCACTTATGTAATTTCCTATCCTTCAGCCATGGAGTCACATCTTGTGACTGCATGATTTATTAACCACCTTGTTGGTCTGTGCAGATAATGTGGTCACATGGTGCATTAGATATGAAAATTAATAGTTGTCAATAGAAAACTGGAAGTAAGGGACATGATAATCACACACCTAACATACACACAAAATAAGTAAAACACCTTTAACACAGGTCTCATGGCTACTTTTTATGAAATTGGTAAATAATATATTTAGAGAATAACATGAACTTATTTCTTGTATCTTATAGAACATGAATGAAAGTGTAAGGCTTTTGTGTTTATGTTTCAGATATTCTCCTCCCTGAGCCGCCACCTTATCGTGGTGGAGGGGTTTGAGTGTTCCAATGATTCTAGGAGCTCAATTTTGAGTGAGGCTTTATGCCCCTGGTAGACATACAGGTCCTAGGTGAGGAGCCAGACAAAGCACGGCTCAAACAGCCCATTGTGTCCCACCTCCCACCCCACTCCCCTCCCAGAGCCAGGCCTGGGGATGGGACACAATGAGCTGGGGGCCAGCTGGGGACAGCCCAAAGATGAAACATGGGTTCCCATTCCCATGGGGTCACCACCTGTGGGAGGGGCCAGAGGGGTCAGGTGCTATTTGAGCTGGGTGGTGGCAGAAGGCAAGGACCCTGGCGGTCCGATCCAAAACTTCAGAAGCTGGCTGTAGGGACATGGAACGTCACCTCTCTGGTTGGGAAGGACCCTGAGCTGGTGTGTGAGGTCAAAAGGTTTTGACTAGATATAGTTGGATTTACCTCGACACATGGCTTGGGCTCCAGAATCAGTCCTCTTGAGAGGGGTTGGACTCTGTTCCACTTCAGAGTTTCCCAAGGTGAAAGGCAGCATGGGCACACTTATTGCCCCCTGACTCGGTGCTGTAATGGAAAATTCCTGTGATCACACAATGAGGGGGTTGAGTGTGAGAATACACAGGTCTTGAATAACTTAGGGTTGGGGGGAACAGAACTGTAACCTGTGAACTTTTAACCTGTAAACATCTGCTGTCCTTAGATAAGCAGACAGACTATTTTATGACAAAACTATTTACGACGTCTTTGTCTGATCTATTTACCCCTCCCTCCATCCAAGTATTATTTTCATCAGATTTTCTCCCACTGCCCTTTCCCGTTTTGTTTGGTTATAAAAGCTCATGAGTTTTGCATGTCTCTCAGATTCAACAGACTGGTCTGCATGCTAATGTTGACTCTCGTTGCAACTTGAAGCTAGTTATGATTGTGTCTTTGATAAAGAACCTTTCTGGGCAATTGTTAAAATTGCCAGCACGGTGCCTGTACATTGGTGTTCACACTGGTGAACAAAAGGGTAGTCTGTCTCCGCCTTTGGGGGTGGAGGTGGGGGTCCTGACTGCTGTTTGTGCTGATGCACCAAACAGCAATTCAGAATACCCACCCTTTGAGTCCTTGGGTGGGATGCTGGAGAGTGCCCCTTTTCAGGACTCCCTCGTTCTGCTGGGGGACTTCAATGCTCACAAGGACAAGGACAATGAGACCTGGAGGGTGTGAATGGGAGGAACAGCCCCTCTGATCTGAATCTGTGTGGTGTTTTGTTTTTGGACTTCTAAGCTTGTCACGGATTGTCCATTATAAACACCATCTTCAAGCTTAAGGGTGTCCACATGTGCACTTGGCCCCATGACACCCTAGGTCGCAGATTGATGATCGACTTTATTGTTGTGTCATCAGATTTGTGGCCGCATGTCTTAGACAATTGTTCGGGTTGGACTCTATTCCACTCTGGAGGAGTAGAACAGAGTCCAACCCCTCTCAAGAGGACTGGTTCCGGATCACCACCTGGTGATGAGTTGGCTCTGATGGTGGGGGAGGATGCCGGTCAGACCTGACAGACCCAAATGTATAGTGAGGGTCTGCTGGAAACAACTGGTGGAGTCTTCTGTCAGAGAGAGCTTCAACTCCCATCTCTGACAGAGCTTCAGCCATGTGGGAAACATTGAGTCTGATTGGACCATGTTCCATGCCTCTGTCATTGAGGCAGCTGACTGGAGCTGTGGCTGTAAAGTGGTCGGTGCCTGTCGTGGCGGTAATCCACGAACACGCTGGTTGACACCAGTGGTTAGGGATGCTGTCAAGCTGAAGAAGGCGTCCTATAGAGCATTTGTGGTTTGTGGGTATCCAGAGGCAGCAGATGGGTACCAGCAGGCCAAGTGAAACACGGCTTCGGTTGTGGTTGAGGCAAAAACCCGGGTGTCGGAAGTGTTGTGCAACAAAAGGGAGTGCTAGTTTAGCTATTAAAGAGTTATTAATAATTGTCTGATGACAGTTATTAATAACGTAAATAAATGATCAAAATGAGTAAATCAAAACGGTGCACCACCTGAATACCAGGAATTAATTAAAAAATGGCACAATCAGGCTCAAAATGGTTGTTATTCTATGTGCTTCAGCCTGTGACCCATGTGTTCCACTGTAACTATAACCTCCTGGGAACTGAGGGGAAAAAAGTGTCTTTCAATATCAGTTTTTTTTTTTTTTTTGTAATTTCCTGGCTGTTTGGAGCTAAAACAACAACTCACAATTTAGAAATTTACAAAAATAATTTTGTTTTAGATTTTACACTAATTGACAACAGAACAATTCCTCTGTAATAAACGGTGAGACTTTGAAATCAAAATAGACTGACACCAAATTATAATTCCTGACATGTTCTTAAACAAGAAAATATATGATTACCATTGGTAAACAAACAATATTATAACAGTATTTGGCATACCTTTTCTCTTTTTCTGGCATTTGTGTTAGCTGCAGTCTCCATTTTTGTCTCATGATGAAAACAAAATTCCTCTCATCTCACCCAAACGCATGAGATATCATTTGAAAGCCTACGATGTCCTCTTCAAAGCACATCAGGGCTTAGTAGGGTAGCTCAGATGAATCAAAATATATATATAAACCAAAACAAGAAGTCTTTGTGTGTGCATGTGTGGCAAGATGGCTGTGATGGCACGTGATGTAAACAGACAAGATGGCAGACAAAAATCATGTTGACGAAGTCTCGTCATTCAAAATGGTGGACAAAGTCACATAGTGACATAGTCTGACGTGGTTCAAAATGGTGGGCGAGATTTTGTTGCGTCAAGTAAGAACAAAGGAAATCTTAGGCCTTATGGGTGAGATAAGAGTGGACGTGTGTGGGGGTAGTAGGAAATGAGAGAAAGACGAGAAGACAATAAAACCAGAAAACACCAGAATAACTTCTCACCACCAGAGACTTTCAATGTGAAGCTGACTTCACATATGTGGTCTCGTCATTCAGCTGGGAAACGTTCATGGGTTGCTCGTTACAGCGCTGCACCAGACTGACTGCAGTTGCTGTTTCTTAGCAACTGGATAACTTCTTCAGATACAGTGATGGAGAAAGTAGGGTTTTGGGGTCTATGCCCAATAAGGATGGCAATTCCTTATCACCAAGGTGTCATAAAAGCAAAGCCTGGTGGGGATTTGAGTCATTTAGATTTCTTTGTTTGAAACCATGCGGTCAGGCCTTGCTGCTGATGTTAGGCCTTCTAGGTTTCAACACATGACTGTGGCCCAACAGAGGAGTTTGGAGAGGCCATGGAAAACGACTTCCGGACGGCTTCAAAGAGGTTCTGGTCCATCATCTGGCAGCTGAGAAATGGGGAAGCGGTGCACCACCAACACTGTGTGTGGTGGGGATGGGGCTGATCTTGACTTGGGACGTTATGAGTTGGTGGGGGGAATACTTTGAAGACCTCCCCAATCCAACCGACATGCTATGAGGAAGGAGAGCCTTTGAGCTTGGAGGTGGGCTCATTTATCTCTGAGGCTGAGGTCACTGAGGCAGTTGAGAAACTTCTGGGTGGCAGGGCACCGGGGGTGGATGAGAGCCGCCCTGATTTCCTTAGGGCTCTGGATGTTGTGGGGCTGTCATGGCTGACATGCTTGTGCAACATTGTATGGACATCGGGGACAGTGCCCCTAGATTGGTAGATGTTGGTGGTGGTCCCCAACTTCAAAAATGGGGATAGTAGGGTGTTCCCCAATTATAGAGGGATCAAACTCCTCAGGATCCCTGGTGTTTTGACTGTGGTGGTTGGAGTCACCCCGGGCTGACCTTTGTCACTGATTCTGTTCATTTTATGGACAGAATTTCCAGGTGCAGCCAAGGGGAAGGAGGTTTTGGTGACCTCAGAATTGGGTCTCTGCTTTTTGGAGATGATGTGGTTCTGTTGGCTCCATTAAGCCAGGACCTTTAATACCCACCAGAGTGTTTTACAGCCAAATATGAAGCAGTTGGTATGAGAATCAGCACCTCTAAATCTGACCAAATTCCGTTTTTGTTGTGGTCCTGCCTTCGATTATTAAAAGATATTACAATATTTTATAAACTGAGCCCATGTCTAAATATTTTTTATTATTTATGCTTCTTGCATATTAATTGCACAAGAAGTCCAGTAAAACTGGAAGCAGTGCATATTTTCTTTCTACTTTTTTTTTTAAATAAATGGAACAATTAATGTTATAAGTAAGTGTTGTATTTTTTTCTTTTGACAAGTTCATTTAAAAAAAGTATCTCCCATGCTCCATAGTCTTACTCATCTGTTGCTATTTTCCATCTCCCTGCTGCAGAAATTAGTTGCTGTGTCTCATGGCGTTATTAAGATTGCAGCATTTATTCGGACTTTTTTTTTTTCTTCTATCTTCTGCACCCTAAAATATAAAATCTGAGGACTTTTTGGGAGAAGTCTGCTGCCTTCTCCTTGTGCCAACTGCAGCTTCTATTCTAAGGTGGCCAGCTGGTTCATCGCACTATTAGGATTATGACAAAGATAAGCTCAGTCACATCCAGGAGCTTCATTGAAGTATGTTTACTGATTCAAGTTGTAAAATGATTTCATTCTGTTTTTGTAATTATGAAGCCAAATGCAGTGCTGTTGTCTTGTGTGCTTGCAGAGAATTAATAGGTAGCTCACTACAGGTGCTCTTGAAGCACTCAGTCATAATCTTCTTAAGTGTATATCTGTCTATATAATGAATGCAAAGTAAAGAAAGGGTGGAGTGCAAATGAGTATGTTTGGAGTGTGTTTAGTAGTCAAGAGGTGGGTGATCATTTAGCAAATATTCATATTGAGCATGTCAGATGTACCACAGATGTGGACAGAGGTCAGTGCAGCAATGACTCATTTCTCCTGAAAAGTGATTTAATTTCATATGCATTATAGTATAAAAAATGAGGTTTCATTTATTCTACAAAGAAACTTTAAAATATACTGGACACATAAGTTAGTAAAAAAAATGTTGCAACAATATAGTAAACTAGCTGTTTAAACTTAGTATCAAAGTGGTCTTAAATGTTTTGTGTGTCATTTAGCCCATATAAACGGAAAAAATCTGTCACCTTGTAGTTTGGTTTGATTACCACAATGAACATGGAGGGGAATGATGAGAAAGCTGTGTGAGAGCTAGAAAAAGAAGATGATAAGGAATAGTATACCTCCTCTAAAACATGGAAGAACATGGTCATATTTTGGTTCCGATCAGTAGCTGATCACTTTGTGTATCTTTAGTTTTTAAGAGAAATAAGTAAATGCAACAAATATGCCTTTTCTCTTCCACCCTGCTGCTGCTAATACCTTGTACAGAACTTTTCAGAACAGGTACTTGAGTCAGAGCTTGCTCAAAAACACTTGAAATATAGCTGAAGTGTGGAGTAGGAACACTTAGTAGTTCCATTAACCTGCATCAGCCACTCTAATTAACCAATAGACATGAAGTGAAACACCCATGGTGAAACCTTTTGTTTAAGTACTGTTTGATGCCTGCAGCCAGTATTGATTAAAAGCTAGAAGAATCACTGACTGGGGAATAAAAGGCTGTGTTCCTGTTTTTACACTAAAAAGATCTGAGAGTTCTATCTGTGAATGAAACATAGGAAATACTGTTGTTGTGATCCCATATGATCTTATAATTGTTTTACACAAACTAATTCAAAATAACTTAATATTCTGCTATAAATTGATTTTTCTTTAAGGCATGTTGAAAGCATGACACTCACCCTGCTTTCAATTCCAACAGGATCAGCAACTTTCAAAATGTTCATGTCTTTAAGGGATAAGCTATCTGTAGCTCTCTTGGGTCTGTATAATTTTTACAGGGTTTTTTTTCCACTTGTTAGAGCCTGAAATCAGCTGTGTATTTTGTGCGGTCATGCAAGGAAAATTTATTTTAAGCAGAGTTCTTTCTGCATTTTTTCAAGTGTCTGTAAGGCAACGCACTGTGGCAGTTACACTAATTAATGCATATTTTTGACAATGAACTTTTCTTTTATTGCCATTAAAATCTATAGAATGCGTGAGGACATGTCCACTATGGTGTGTGTGAAAGAGGAGGAGGATCCAGGGGAGAAACTATCCCAGGATGAGATCATTTCCCGGACCAAGCAGGTGATTCAGGGTCTGGAGGCCCTGAAGCAAGAGCACCACTCCATCCTAGAGGGCCTCTTGGGCACATTGTGCTGCCTAAAACAAGATGAGGAAGGTGTCCTGGTGGAGGAGAAGTCTCACATGATTCGCAAGTCCCTGGAGATGCTGGAACTTGGGCTGAGTGAGGCTCAGGTGTGTAGAGAGCTTCAAAGATAGTTGAATCTGTATTCTCTGAAATATGTTTTTCCATTTTTTTCTTTCCATTATTTCATTGGTCTTTTAACGATCAATTTAATGCGGAATGTTTTGATGAGAAAATATTGATAGCCAATTAATTAGCCAGTCTGTTATTGATAAGTTTGTCATGTTAAGATGTAAGTTTCTGTTCAAAGAACCAAAAAATCCATATAATTTCCTCTCTCTCAACCAGCTTAGACCGTATGGCATAAGACCTTTATTTATTTATGTATTTATTTATTTCATTGGTTCTTGTGTAGAGTGCATGGTTTTAGTGTCCTGGATTACACATACCGGTACATTTTGCTGTGAGGAAATTCTAAGCCTAATGTATTCAATTTAAATCCCTATTCTTATTCCAACTATATATCTAAAGTTATATCTTGGATGTATTAAGTGATTTCAGCTTGAAATCCTCTTTGCTCAGGTGATGATGGCACTGTCAAGCCACCTGAGCTCAGTTGAGTCAGAGAAGCAAAAGCTACGGGCTCAGGTGCGCCGACTTGGCCAGGAGAACCAGTGGCTGCGAGACGAGCTAGCTGGGACGCAGCAGAAACTCCAGAAGAGTGAGCAGAGCGTGGCGCAACTGGAAGAGGAAAAGAAGCACCTGGAGTTCATGAACCAGCTGAAGAAATATGATGAGGACCTATCCCCCTCAGTGAGTTCTAAAGTCTTTCTGTCTAAATGTGTTGTCATGCCATAAAGTTTGTACCACAGAACCGGGTGCGGTTGGTATCAATGATGCAGTGATACTGACCCATTTACCAGATTGCCTAGGTTTTTCCCTGTATGCAGAAATGCAAGGCAGTCGCCTCAGTTAAACTTCATGCTGCCTTGTCCTTCCAAGAAAATAATAGTATTTTTTCAGGCATTGAAGATGGTATTTCCAAACTTGTTGTATTTGACGTTTGAAACTGCAGATTGTGGATTGTGGCTCTCCGTCTCTCTGTGTTTCGAGGTTGTGGCATTTTTCCACACATCAGGCGAAGCCATCCAAGAAAGAATGCAAGGTTTACCCACCTGATGAATGTGTTGGTTGGTGACTTTGTGGTTCAACAAAATATATCAGGATTAATTTCTACTTTTGTTCCCACCAGGAAGCTGAAGTGGAGGTGTGAGTACACCCTAAATCTAGTAAGAGGAAATGCAGCCCATCTGTATGCAGAAGTGGTCATGCAACTGTGTTTATAGCACATTAGGGTTACAACAGTAACCTGACTCATTTGGTTTCCTCTCTTTCCTCTTTCCCCTTTATGTAGAAAATCTACATAAATACATAAGTAGCAGGAGAATAGTATGTTCTACGAGTTATTTAGCTATTGTTCATGAGTCTGATGGCTGAGGGGAAGAAGCTGTTCTTGTGGCGGAAAGTTCTGGTCTGGATGGACCGTAGTCTCCTGCCTCAGGGGAGGGTGTTAAACAGGTCGCGTCCAGGGTGAGACGGGTCAGCAGCAATCCGACCTGCTCGGCTTAAGATCCTGGAGGTGTACAGATCCTGTAAAGGTTGGAGGTTGCAGCCAATCACCTTCTCGGCAATGCGCACAATGCGCTGCAGTCTGTGTCTGTCCCTGGTGGTGGTACCAGTGTACCAAACGGTGATGGAGGAGGTGAGGATTGTCTCTGATGGCTGTGTAGAACTGCACCATCATCTCCGTCAGCAGTTTGAATTTCCTCAGCTGCCGCAAGAAGAACATCCTCTGCTGTGCCTTCTTGATGAGGGAGCTGATGGTCTGCTCCCACTTGAGGTCCTCTGTGATGGTAGTACCCAGGAAACGGAAGGAGCCCACAATGGAGATGGGGAGATCCATAAGGGCAAGAGGGGATGGTGGGGCTGAGACTTCCCTGAAGTCCGCAATCATCTCCACTGTCTTCTGGGTGTTGAGCTGCAGATTGTTGCAGGTGCACCAGGACACCAGTCAATCCACCTCCCTCCTGCAGGCAGACTCGTCTCCCTCTGAGATGAGCCCAATGAGGGTGGTGTTGTCTGCAAACTTGATCAGCTTCACAGACTGATGGCTGGAGGTGCAGCAGTTGGTGTACAGGGAGAAGAGCAGAGGTGAAAGAACACAGCCTTGAGGGGAGCCGGTGCTGATGGTCCAAGTCTTCGTGACGTTCTTCCCCAGCCGCACATACTGCCTTCGATCTGTCAGGAAGTCGGTGATCCACCTGCAGATGGAGTCGGGCACGTTGAGCTGCGAGAGCTTGTCTTGGAGCAGAGCTGGCCGGATGGTGTTGAATGCAGAACTGAAGTCCACAAACAGGATGCTGGCGTAGGTTCCCGGCGAGTCCAGATGCTGTAGGATGAAGTGAAGGACCAGGTTGACAGCATCATCTGCAGACCTTTTAGCTCTGTAGGCGAACTGCAGCGGGTCCAGGAGAGGGGTTGTGATGGACTTGAGGTGGGAGTGGACCAGACGTTCAAATGACTTCATGACTACAGACGTCAGTGCCACAGGCCTGTAGTCGTTAAGTCCAGTGATCCGTGGCTTCTTGGGGATGGGGATGACGATGGAGGATTTGAAGCAGGCTGGCACATGACCCAACTTCAGGGAGGTGTTGAAGATGTCTGTGAAGACAGGAGTTAGCTCATCAGCGCAGTGTCTCAGGGTGGATGGGGAAACACCGTCCGGCCCAGGAGCCTTGTGGGGGTTCAGCTTGCTGAAGAGATTGTGCACATCCTGCTCCTGGATAGAAAGAGGAGTAGGGGGAGAGGGGAGTGAGGAAGAGGAAAAAGAGGGGTAGGGGGAGTGAGAGTTCACGATGGGCTTTGATGGAGTAGAGTGAGTGGTGGTGTCTGAAGAGGTCTCAGGACTGGCAGATGGTCCATCAAAGCGACAATAGAAGTCGTTGAGGCGGTTGGCCAGTTGCAGGTCGTCAGCGGCATGATGTACTACTTGTAACTCCTGGGTCTCCAAAACACTAATTTCTCTGACTTTTTTTCTTCATCTGTTTTCCTTATACCATCCTTTCAGGAGGAAAAAGATTGTGACTCTAGTAAAGAGACTCTGGACGATCTCTTCCCGGATGATCAGGATGACCAACCTCCAGGCAGTAAGTTATTCCTCCTCCTTCACCTCTGAAGGATTCTTGCATGTTTTTCAGTCTAGGTCCAAATTTGAAAGTGCAGTTCTTGGCCCTGAAGGTGAAGATTTTTTAAAAGAGGCTCATATTAAGTCAGATATTTGTTTAAACCTCAAGAAAGAAACAAAAAAGTAAACAAGCTTATGCTGTCACGATATTAACACTTGGCAGTTCAACTCAGTGAGATCCAGATTTGCTTTCTGATGACAGCAGCAATTTCAAAACTGTCACTGCTGTAAAATGGACTCCTTCTTTAGTAAAAGAATGTCTCAAATAATATACTCTATATTCATTGAATTCATACATTATATCAGTACAGTATATATAAATACAATAGCGTCCTCGCACCCCCTGTATCCTGGTCATAATAATAATAATAATAATAATAATAATAATAATTAAAAGAGCGATTGCATAAGGATCCTCTCACCCTTGGTGTTCGGGCCCTAAATTCTGCCTACATTGTTCCATAAAACCAAGGTTATAAAAAAAACTCAATGACCAAAAAAGAGGTTAGGCAGAGTCAGATTTTACACAGTGAAGCACAGTGTATTTCGAATAGACAAAGGGAGACTTGAAAAGCAGAGAATGTGAAGAACCAAAAGAAAATAATCTGAAATGGAGGGATGGGGTGTGTTCATGTAGAAATGATGCATCATCAGTTGCCTCCTCCACTGGCATTAATCTTCTGAGTGTAAAACAGTTGCCTGAATGTGTGTCTGTGTGTGTGTGTGTGTGTTGGATACTGGGGTTGCATGCACTGGTGGAGTGCACATGGTGGGGTTGTGCTACAGAAGATTAGGTTTCTCTCCTTCCTAATCTTAATCAGACTGCTTGAAAAGCTTTTGGGGTTTTGGTAAATTGCTGTCATCAGGATGAAAATAATAGTGATGACAGTTCTGTCCCCATTTAAATTGGCTCAGGGCTTACAGCCATTGACTTTTTTTATGCAAACATTTGCAGCTTGCTAGTCGGCATGTATTCCTGCTGTGTTCTCATCAGCACTACAAACTTGTCCATTTTATCTGCTAATAATCTTAGGTTCTCCATGTTGATCAAAGGAAGAAATTATTTAAACCTTTTATTCCTTTTTCTTTGCTTGAGTAAAGATGAGCTTCTTGTTTATCACTTTGTGTCACTTTGTTTCTGGACTGTGGTCAGTGTTATTACTACTTTTTTCTAAAAATCTATTTATTTATTTTTGTATTTACACCGCTGGAGCAGTTGGGCTATAGGACTTTTAACGCAGTCTAAATGAGTCAAAAATACACAGTTGTTGTATAAGAGTTTAGCAGATGTAATGAAAATATAGTTATTTAAGACTTTTATCCTAATGTTTTATTGTTCCACATGTTCTGTTTTTAATATTTTGTTTTCAGTCCAACCAACTCATGGTAGCGCTGCAGCAGCAGCGGCCCAACAGGCTGGCTACGAGATTCCAGCTCGTCTGAGGACTCTCCACAACTTGGTGATCCAGTATGCCTCCCAGGGGAGGTATGAGGTGGCTGTGCCCCTCTGCAAACAGGCCCTGGAAGACCTGGAGAAGACCTCTGGACACGACCACCCAGATGTTGCCACCATGCTTAACATTCTTGCACTTGTTTACAGGTGATTAAGTACAGTTTGCCAGTGGGGAATTATTAATTTTAGTTCTCAGTGTCAGCTTTACTCCTAAGGAAGTTCACTGACATTTTAGCTTGTTTCAGGTTCCGAAGTTTCTGAAAAAATTTTCTTTGTTGAGTTTGGAGACCAAAGACTGTGACTTGCTAGGGCAGGCAGCTACTATGGGAGAATATCATATTTGGGGAGTGCAGTCGGTCTGCAAGGTGGCAAATGCCAGAATAACATTCATGTGAATGCTAGGATGCAGGGTTTCCCACCAGAATATTGTAGTGTTACAAGATGCAGTGTATGTATGGTCATAATATTATGGATGATTAGTGTGCATGTGCATATACTGTATATACTCGCTCATAAGTCGAAATTTTTTTTCCCAGAGAATCTGTCCCAAAAAGTGCATTTGACTTATGAGCAGGTCAGTCTAAGACATTAATTTTTTCCGGTGTTTAAAGTTGGCCTTCTCTAGTGGTTAATAGCAACAAACAACTTTGATAATCAATAAACTCAAAAAAAAAAATTGTTGTTTTTGTTTTCTTACCTTTATGTTTTTAAAGCAATTATCCGACAATCTACGCGCTAATTATCCGACACTATAATTATATAAGGTATTCTTTTACTATTAGTCCCAGCGAACTTGTGATAAATTACCTGGAAGTTGTGTCTCAATAACTCGGAATAGCATCAGTTACGTTTATTCTCAAAACCAGAAAAGCGCATTTGTGCACACACAGATATTTAAAACTGACCAAAATAATATTAAAAAAAAAAAAACTGAGGGCGTACCGAGACACAGTATTGATCAATTGACACACTTATGACAGCAGACGACCGGAACCATGTTTATTCGTCAACGCATTAGATATAAACCTGCTTCACATGCTACTTCCTATATGAACATACAATTGGTAGACAATGGTACAGAATGACATCTCAGACGATAATTAGCCCGATAATTGCATAGTTTCACAGCCACCATAGCAGAAAATGTAAATTTCGTTGAATCTGGTTTAATTCACTTAACGCAAGGTGATATCTCTTTATGTCCAAAAAAATCACATTCGACTTCTGAGCGGGTCAAGGCAAAAAACTTGATTTTTGAACCCCAAAAATCCCCTCTCGACTTCTGAGCGGGTCGATCTATGAGCAAGTATATACGGTATGTGTATACATATCAATATTTTCAGCTGCGATGCAAACAAAAGAAAAGCTGTTTACATGCATGGCAGCTGATTGAGCTTTCAGAGCCTGCAATAAGGTATAAAATCCAGACAAGGTGATGCAGAGAGGGTGAAGTGGTAGGACACAACTAAACAAGGGTCTATGAGGAGATTTTTCACACCATTTCTGCCCTTGATAGCCATGGGAAATATATCACTGATGCATAAAATGTGTGTGCTTGGAGTGTTTTGATGAGGACACAGTGTCAATGTTGGGAATGCAGATTTGTGTGTTTCAACTAGACTTGACTGCAGAAATGTATACTCAACTCCAACTGCATATGATCCAGACTCTATTTACAGAGGGTTGATTATGCAGAAAGACAGCAGCAACAACAGTAAAGGAGGAGAGATTACTATGCTTGTTAACTTTAAAACTTTCTGTCCATTTTGTCTACCAAGGGAGTTACTTGTGCAGTTATCAGTTGCATTGTTGCCAAGCTACAGAAACAACTTCCCAGCACATTCATGGTTATTTTAATTGCGTCCCTCTGTCTGGTACACTTCCAACTGTCATACATTTTATCAACAGACCATCTATTACTATTTATCTGTTTATTTTCCTCAATTATACTACAGTATTATAATTTACCCTCGTTAAGAAGATATAATTCAGTTTAGTTTTATTCTTTAGTCTTTATTGCTTTTGATGCCTGAAAAAAGATTTTAATTCCAATAAAGGAAATTCTCAGTTTTAGTACATTATGCACAGTAAAAGATGACAGTGATGATGCACATCTCACAGTCATGTAGCATTTTAAACCAATTTAACTGCTGAAATATGTTTTGCGTCAAGACCACTTTTGTATTACAAGCTGTCTCAGAATTTCTAAGATATAATAAATTCTTGTTTGAGGTTCCTGTTAAATATCACTGAAAGGAATCTTATTAATGTTGTAGTAACACATACCAAATTCACATTTGTTTTACAGAAGAGAAGTTGTTGATTTGAACATTGCTTTTAGTTTTGTCACCCTCACTACAATGAAGTATGTTCTTTGAAAACTTTGGCATGTATCCCTGAAGCATTGTGACTGGCCTTCAAATGAGAGCTTGGTGCCTCAATGTCAGACAACGCAAACATAGCTAGAGCAAAGATTTACAGTACAGCACCCGTACTTGGCAAAGTTAAGATTTCTTTTCCTAAGAAATGAAAACAAAAAAAGGGTATGCAAGAACTAGAGAATTGTTTTACAGGATTGTTGCCTTTTATTTAACTTACATAAATTCTAGCTTTAATAGAGAACTAAAGCTTTTGATTAGGTACACCCTGAAATCGTTTGAGTCTTGGGCAACTTGTTACCAACACTGAGGTGTTTTGACTGTGAGAACCGCTATGCTCCTAGTGGAAATTGTTTGCATAATTTATCTTTTGACTTGTTTTCTGCCTGTCTGTTATTCTGACTACCTTCATCTCTGTATTTATATTTGTCTTTTGTCTTTCTGTGTGTTAGAGATCAGAACAAATACAAGGAGGCAGCCAACCTTCTGAATGACGCTTTGGCCATCAGGGAGAAGACCCTTGGCAGGGACCATCCAGCTGTAAGTAGATCTGTCTTGTATGAAAGCAGTCTACAATATTGGAAGTGTAGTGCTATAAGTAAAAACAGCTCAGCTGTATGGTAATTTGTCCCAATGACTGAAGTGAAACAGCGATGAGTTGAATGTTCGAGTTAACGCCTGAACATGCCGATGCAAAAACCTTGTAAACTTTGGTTAAAAAGTTCTTAATCTCGGCCAAAAACATTAACGAGTAGGAGGGGAAACAAAAGCAAACAAAGAAAAAAGAAACAGCAATGGACCAGCAGTGAACCCCAGGATAAAAGTGTGTTGTTCTCTGGGTAACTCCCCAGTTTCATGACCCTCTGAGAGCCCTAAGAACTGTTTGATTCAATGTTCAAAGTCAAATATTTCCAACATGATGTAGTTCTTGAAGTCAGAGGCCTGGAAAATAAACAGAAAAGTAATTTTAGAAGAAGAAATTCACATTTTTCCAAATGGCAAATGCTGTATAACAAGCACTTGAGAAAACATGTTAAGTAGTAAATAAGAAGGATTCATATCTGAACTGTCAATAATTACAAGTAGCAGCTCTTCAATTTATTATCTAATGAGAGTAAATGAGAACAGTAAACTGGCCTAGCTCCATTGATAGCGGACAAATTCACACTACAGCCACAATTAATGCTCACTAGCACACATCTTTATTTGTTTAATTAAATAAGAATGACAAGTTGCTACCACTGTTTCTTTTCTTACATAAAAATGGTAACACAAAATTTCATAAATGAACAACCAAAAATATACAGAATTATGTAATGACCGAATGGACCTCTCTGATGACCAATTTAGACACACCTACACAGTTTTATAATTATTTTTTCTATTGGGTAGGAGAGGGGTGGGGCTGTGGTGGTGTTGGGGTCACATGAAAATTGGTGACCACCTTGACTAGTATTCCTCGATTTAGGATTCTTTACTTTCCTTTTTTTAATAAAAAGAAATATATGTACAGTTTTGTCACACTTCCAGCACCTTCTAACCTCTGCTTTACAAATATTTTTAGCTTCTCCAATTTCCCTTAAAAAAATCAATCATTTAAAAGTACTGCCCCATATTTCCTTCCGGTAGCACCTACAACTGTACAGTCACAAACCCAAAATAAGTGAAATTTATCATCATTATAGATGTAATGAATTAATATGTAAATTTGAGTAGGAGATTAAGTATGCCCATGAAGTGTATACTTGTACAGCGATTCCCACAGAATCAGATTACACTTGTGGTAGTCTGGGAGTACAGTTGCTCTGAATTGAAACAATGCAACACACTTTATAACTATATTGTTGTTTTGACAGATAATTACTGACATTACATTTTAATTTACAGAATGTCCCAATTTTCTCTCTCACTTCCATTCAAATGTGTGCCAGTTCAATACAATCATAATTCATTCATCCCAAGAGAAATATGTTTCTGTTGTAAGTCAGCTAGCCTGCATTATTGCCACTTTACTGAATAATTTTTATAGTGCTAAGTAGAGAGTGTGCAGTATTGCTCACTGTGTTTTGTATTTCAGTGCAGCAGCCTCCTTTTCACAGGCAGCTCTAGGTGTTTCGGAGTGGACTCCAGTACAAAACCAGCTTTCTTTACGAGTCACTAGCTCTGATGCTATTGCACCAACAGCAGATAAAACTCTGTCGCCACCCCAGTTTTTAAAAAGATATTCAACATCTTGCTGTATATACTGATGATCTACATCTGTAAAGTCCTTAAGTATTTAAATAAGAGAGTTGGATCTACTGTCACTTCAAGAAGTTTTCAATGATTGATCCAGGTCTGTTCTCAGATTGATTACAGTACTTTCCGGACTATAAGTCGCTCCGGAGTATAAGTCGCACCAGCTAAAAAATCCATAATGAAGAAGAAAAAAAACATATATAAGTCGCACTTTTTGGGACATCGTTGTCCGTGCTCTGATAGAGAGGCGGTTGTGTTGCATAAAGCGGTAACACCAAGAAGGTCCTCCAGCAAAGTCTTTTATATTCGTCGCCATGGCAACTACCTGGGCCTGGAGACTTAACTGCACCGCTAGCAACCCTCTCCCAGCAGTGTGTTGTTCAAGCACCTATTTGTGAACTTTTCCTCTAGCTGTGGCCACCTAGCTTTTAGCCCGCGATTAGCTTATTTTGTTTTCATCATTGCAGTTAGAGTATCCTCCGCTTTTTGCCAGTCCCTCACAAGTTTCTTGCTCACTCCAAACTTTCTTTCTGGCCTCGATTACCATTTTTTGCTGCCTATTTCACTACTTGCACCTTGTAATTTTCAGAATATGATTTTCTTTTGGGGGGCATTAGTGTTCAGTCTTTCTCAGTTGTCTTTATAAGTATTATAAGTAAGTATTTTACATTTTCAGTGGTATGGGAGTAACAAGAGTAGCAGATACTGGCACACGAGCCTAGAGCGCCCTCTCGTGGCTGTCAGTGTTAAAATAACGAACGTGAAATTATATATTTTAATTATTAAAATATATAATTACATCAAATATATAATTATATATTTTATATATAAGTCATACTCAGGTGCGAGTTATATAATAAAATTTAATATATAAGTCACACCTGAGTATAAGTCGCAGGACCATTTTATTATATATAATTATATATTTTATATATGTCATACTCAGGTGCGACTTATATATTAAAATTTAATATACAAGTTGCACCTGAGTATTAGTCGCAGGACCAGCCAAACTATGAAAAAGGTGCGACTTATAGTCCGAAAAATATGGTACTTTCTATTTTTCCATGTTAGCAAAAGTATACAACGCATCAACTAACTGTGTTAACCCCAGCAGGCCTATGTCTCCTCTGTCTGGACCCTCATCACTCTCTGCTTTCTGAAGCTGAGGTTAGCCCTCCAAACTGCTCCTCCATCTTGTCAATTTGTCCCCCAACTGCTGATCATTCCTTACCCCAATGAAGCCTTGTTTTTAGTGATTTATCTGGGAAATCAATAAATAAAATTTGGTAAATATTGTCTTACACTAATTCACATTAATTGATTTGAACCTCTTCTTAAATCTTATTTCATCTACAAGTCTCTCTTCACCAAGGTTTTAATAGTCAGTATTGCCCCTCCTTCACTCACTGTTATCATTTTCATTCATATGCCTGAATGGAAGAGTGCCCTCCTCTTCCAGTATTGTGAACATATAAAAAAGTACAGCTGTATTTTGAGGAAGATCTTAAGAGAAAAAGGGAAAAAAAAAGATTTTTGTAGTTTTTGCCTTTGCATGAAATGACATTTTGAGGTGTGTAGCAATCAATTTTGACTTTCTCTCTGTGCTCCATGATAAACAAAAACCAGGACACCCCATGGTTCTTGATAGGAAAAAAACTGGCAACCTGATCTTATTTTAAGTGGCATCCTGCTTTTGTATTTCAGTTCCAGTAGAAGATATACCAAATGACACATTTGGTCATCAAGAAATTAATCTTTTTGAGTCCTGAAGTTGCATATTCTGACTCAAAAAATCCATCCTAATGAAATTAGGTTATGTTGAGCATATCTTCTTTGTCAGTTGTTATAAATCTGGACTTGTATATCCTAAATTGCTTTTACAGACCTGGTTGGGAATTGCAGGAGGCTGAGAAAGGGTTCTTCTAAACAAAAGACATAACATGAAGATTGATCCACCTAATCTTAGCTTTTGATTTGCTATGGTTTGTTTTGGAAAAAGTAAGCACACAACCATTGTTCTTGATATTCCGGTATTTGAGGCTGTGATGTTAGTTTAATTTGTAATGTTTTTTTCTGTAATTGTAAATGAAAAGTGGGGACACAAAATGAGTAAAGATCATAGAACAGTAAGAGTTCTGAAATTGCAGGAGGAGTCTGCTCTTCCTCCTCTTCTCCCATCACTCTACTGCTGGTCTCGTCCTTCCTGAATGAGTTCTTGCAGCTCCCTGCTCACCTCACCTCTCTTCCATCTTCCCTCCCACTCTGTCTACACGAGTACCAGAACGTG
Source organism: Zenarchopterus dispar (assembly GCA_028564865.1). NCBI lineage: Eukaryota > Metazoa > Chordata > Actinopteri > Beloniformes > Zenarchopteridae > Zenarchopterus > Zenarchopterus dispar. Next base: position 13,861,811 of record JAOWBL010000015.1, read on the forward strand.
GTGTGAATCACAGATGGAGTTCGCGTATAGGAGGCCTATGTGGCCTCTTCTCCTGAATGCACCCGTTGGATAATTAACATTTTGGTGATTTGGGTTGAGTTATAGGCCACCATAATCACTGCCTTTTTTTGTACATCCTCTTCTTCCTTGTCGATTACGCATTCACCAAATCAATTACATTACATTGCTCTTGCAGAGTCTTACAGTTGTTGACACACTGCACATGGGTGAAGATTATCAAAGTTTGAAAAACATTGTGAGACAATAAACAATTGTTTTCTGTCTCTGTTAGGTTGCTGCCACCCTGAATAATCTGGCTGTCCTGTATGGAAAGAGAGGGAAGTACAAGGAAGCAGAGCCTCTGTGCAAGAGAGCGCTGGAGATCAGAGAAAAGGTGGGTCCACTATGATGGGATCAGTAGAAATGAAACAGAAACAAAGGAATTCCGCAGATGTGGCGTATATTTACAAACATTTTCTCACTGTCAAAAGCAAAAGCAATAGCAATGAAAGCATTCTGGAATTCACTGATCAAGTTATTTATCCTCTAGATCTACTTGGTTGCCAACCGAGAGTTTTTTCAGCAGAATCTGTTTCAGAAGGATGAATTCCTCTTTTCTAGTATTTCTATGAACAGACTACTCTGGATGTTGCTTTGAGCTCATTACCTGTTCATCGTTAATATGCATCATCTGTCATCTGTCACCATGCTGGTTGGCTTTTTTTAAAGTTTAAATCTAACTTCTCAGTTCTGTGCAGGTATGTTTTAAAATGCAACAATTAATCCTGCAAAGTAAGTGAATAAATGTCATATCTGTTTTATAATGAGTTTTTAATGTCCTCCGTCTCACTTCACCTACTGTTGTAGAGTAAGCAACATGATTTTGATCAACCTCTTTGTCTTTCAACAACGCTTGCAAAGTGCACATTTGTCAGAGCTCCATTTTTGTCTCTTTTCTAAGTGACTCTCTCCTTCTCTGTTTGAATCGTCAGCTTCACTTAAATTGAGGGAGTTTTTTTTTTTTTTTTTAATTGCTACTTTGACAGGGATAATGATAGAGGCTAACCCTTTATGATCGGCTGGAGCGTCGGCGCTCCCATTTGCATATCGATTTTCAAAACGCCTGTAGAATGTCAACCGACTAAAATAGAGTAATAATTCTTTTTGAGTGTTAAACAGGAAGCGTTACACTTGCATGTCTTGCATTTAGTGTGCACCAGAGTGTTTTGTTATTCCTTTAAGTCATTTGGGAAAATCAAATAAAAATCCAGTAAGATGGCGCACACGGAAATCTTCATAATTCATACCACGGGTTATTTATCGATCTGGTCTGTGTTCACAGCCTTGAAATATACGTCATGACGTTGTGAGGATGAATTATCATGTTACATCACTTCCTGCGAAAAAATAAGTGACATCATTCTCCCGGGAAAGTAGTATGTGTTTACGCTCTTGCTGTAGCTTTTTTCCCGAAGTTTTCATGAAAAATTACACAGCGAAAAGCCACACACCATACAACCACTTCTTACTTTCTATAAAAGTCCACACACACGCATATTTATGGATCCAGCAAAGTCCGTGCGCGCGAAACGGTATACAGTAACTGTGGTTGTGGAG
>JAOWBL010000015.1:13868662-13879859 GCA_028564865.1 Zenarchopterus dispar
TACTAACCTTCACTAGTGCGGTTTCTGTGCTATGATGAACTCTAAATCCAGACTGGAACTCTTCAAATAAATCATTTGTTATGTTCCAATTAAATGCAGTTCATTCAAATCTATTCATATATGCCAATAAAAAACAAGGGCACAAGTAAGAGACCCAACAGAGTGCATGAAATCTTTACTTGAATTTAATCCGCCATCCAAAGCATGCACAAGGCAACAGTGGAAAGGAAAAACTCATTTTTGACAGGAACAAATCTCCAGCAGAATCTGGTGGTGGCTATATGTCAGTGTTTCTCAATTGCAGTCCTCGTGGGCCGCTGTCTTGGATGTATTAGATGTTGCCTTGCTGCAGCACACCTGATTCTCACTAATGGTCGTTCACAGGTTGTCATCCAGGCCTGAACAAGTCTGTCAATGACGCAGCCACTTGTGTCATGGTGTGAAGAAGCAGGGAAACATCTAAAACATGCAGGACAGTGACTCTCAAGGACCAGGGTTCCCTAGCCCTCACCTAGAGCAGTGTTTCTCAATTCCAGTCCTCGTGGGCCTCTGTCCTGCAGGTTTTAGATGTTGCCCTGCTTCAGCACACCTGACTCTCATTAATGATCATTAACAGGTTGTCATCTAGGTCTGAACAAGTCTGTCAATGACACAGCCACTTTCTGACCAGAATTGAGAAACACTGACCTAGAGCAGGGGTGTCGAACTCCAGGCCTCGAGGGCCGGTGTCTTGCATGTTTTAGAAGATGTTTCCTTCCACCAACACACCTGATTCTAATTAAAAATCATTAATAGCTTCTCATCCAGGTTTGTACAAGTCTGTCAGTGACACAGCCACTTGTATCATGGTCTGAAGAAGCAGGGAAACATCTAAAACCTGCAGGACACCGGCCATCGAGGACCAACTTTTGACACCCGTGACCTAGAGGGTGAAAGGACAGGAAAGGGATGCCAACAAACATGGAGAGATTAGTACAAGATACTTACTGTGAGTCAGGAAGTTGGCTTTTTTTTTTGTTTTTGTTTTTTGTTTTTTTAGTAACTACTTAAAACAACAGATTTAAGAGTAGGGATTTATTGTCTTGTCTAACTTCATTCTTTCACTAATTGTGATCTTCTTCCTAATGTCGGGAACCCTTTTTCTTCACAGTGAATGAAAACATTGCAGACATTCCCCATTTTTGTAGCAGCATAGTATGGCTTAATTATGTTTAAGGAAATCAAGTTTTCCAGTCTGATGATAAACCAGGATTAAACCATTGTGGTGTGATGTTATCTTGTTATCATTCAGTTTGTTATTATGCTCCTATAAAGAGCAGTTTCTAATGCATTAATTGTGCCAGGAACATGTTTGGGATGCTATAAGATGCAGATATTAAAAAACCCTTTGAGGTAACATTTTTGCTCTGTAATGTTGGGCTTTACACATTAAATAAACAATGGAATAAATTAACTACTTCCTTCCACTTGTCAATGGTTGTTCCAGTGAAGTTCTGACTTAAAGGATTGCTTGGAGTGGTAATAAAATAACATTTAAAAATTAGTTGTGAAGAGAGAGTCATTATTGACCTTTTATACAATGATCTACAATGTACATTTACCAGCTAATAACTGATTTTGTAGAGGTACTTAGAAGAAGTTTAACATGAAACATTTTTCTTATGTGTTGAGGTGTTGCAGTAGCTTGATGTAGATGATTAAACAGCTGCTGTCGACTCTCGCCGCTATTGTGATCTCCCTTGTTTCAGGAAAGCAGTTGTCATTGCAGTGACTCCGTGTTTGTTTTTGTAGGTATGATTTGGCGCAGAACAACTCCATCCGTGAGATTGAGGCTGTGCGAGCTCATGTCTCCCAACTACGAGTGGGCATCCTGCGACACTGTGCAATGGGGGATCTCGGATTTAGGCCCAAAGCCGAGCTGCAGAGCTTCCTCACACAACTGGACCAGGTGGACACAGCCAAGAACCCGTGCATTAGAGAGGCCCGTCGCCGTGCCGTGGTGGAGGTCCAGGCTGTCATCACATTCCTGGACCTACGTGAAGCTTTAGCCCATCGCCAGTTGGGCCCCGATGAGCACCCATCACATCGGGCTGTGTGGCTGGTCCTGGGGAGCCTGTCTGACCTCCAGGCCCAGGTGCTGGGCTTTGACGGAAAGCGGGCTGACAAGAGCTATATGATTCTGGAGGAGCTGCTGACCAAGCAGCTGCTGGCGCTAGATGCTGTGGATTCGCAGGGTGATGAGATGACCAAGGTGGCACGAAAGCAGGCTGTGAAGTTTGCCCAGAACATTCTAAACTACCTGGACATGAAAACAGACGAGTGGGAGTATTGATTTTTTTTTGAAAGACACCTGTCAGTTAGAACATCTCTGCAGGAATCAAAGGAAATGAAATAAGTGTAAATTAAAAACTGGTATGTTATCGTTTCATGGGCTGTAAATATTGACTAAAAGTACCCAGAAGACACCGCAGCAGTGCTTTTTTTGCATCTTAGTGGTAGTAATTGTGGCCAACACAGAGCTCCTTTTCTGAATCACATTTTGACTATATTGTGTGTGTGTGTGTGCGCGTGTGTGTGTGTGTGAGACTTGTCTGTTGCCCTTGTATTTGGTGAAGCTTGCTGTCAGAGCACTACTTTTGTCTTTTCCCATTTGCACTTGATATTGATAAATCAATGAGCGTGACTGATTGTTGGGCAGTGACCTCCCCAATAAGTCTGCTGCTAATAGAGATGAGCGATGCGTGTGTCAAGTATGGTGGCCCAGTTAGGAAGAGTCGTTCACTACTACCATGAGAAAAGGGTTGCAGGTCGTGAAACCAGCTAATTTTTGAGGGCAATATTAAAAAAATCAACTTTGGAGCTTTTTTTCTTTGGTTTTGATGCAGTTTATTCAAAGGAATCAATTTGATTCAATTCCCTCTTGTAAAGGAGGTGTCATGAACATTAAATGTGTAATTGGCATCAGTTAATCTGCTGTGAAATGTTATTTTTCTAGAATGAAGTGAAATTGAGGGCATTATCGAGGTTTAAACACAAGGCATTTTGGCAGACACATGCTTGTAGTCGAGCCAACTAATCTGTGTTAAAACCAGTGTTTCTCAATTCCAGTCCTCGTGGGCCTCTGTCCTGCATGTTTTAGATCAGGGGTGCTCAATCCTGGTCCTTGAGAGCTACTGTCCTGCATGTTTTAGATGTTTCCCTGCTCCAACACACCTGATTCTAATTAATGGTCATTAACAGGGTGTCGTCAAAGTCTGAACAACTCTGTTAATGTCACAGTCATTTATGTCATGGTGTGAAGAAGCAGGGAAACATCTAAAACATGCAGAACAGTTGCTCTCGAAGACCAGGATTGAGCACCCCTGTTTTAGATGTTGCCCTGCTTCTTCACACCATGACGCAAGTGGCTGTGTCATTGACAGACTTGTTCAGACCTGTGTGACAACCTGTCAATGACCATTAATGAGAGTCAGGTGTGCTGAAGTGAGAAAATATTTAAAATCTGCAGGAGGGAGGCCCACAAGGACCAGAATTGAGAAACACTGGTTTAAACAAATGTGTTTTAGGATATCTGTGACAGTTTCATTTACTCATCTAAAGTTCACCCCTAACCCTGTTTATCCTAACAGTATTTGCTCTGGATTAGTGGTGTTTTTGAAACTCCCCAAAACAGAAGAACTAGATACAAAGGAAATTAATAGACTGACAGGGGTGTCAAACTCCAAGGCTCGAGGGCTGATGTCCTGCATGTTTTAGATGTTTCCCTTCTTCTTCACACCATGACATAAATGGCTGTGTCCTTGACAGAATTACTCAGACATTGACAACAACCTCTTAAAGACCATTAAGTAGAATCAGGTGTGTTGGTGCAAGGAAACATCTAAAACCTGCTGGACACCGGCCCTTGAGGACCGGAGTTCGACACCCCTGGACTAGAAGGATGGACAGGTAGAAAGATGTTTGAAGAAATAACACTATAAATGGATCAGGAGTTAATGCAGAGATATAGGAGAAGAATCAACTGTTGTGTCTACTGTTGCAACTTTTCTTTTCCCTACCTACTGCTTTCTACTGACTGAGGAGTGTGATTGTGAGAAGTCCTGGGGGATGGAGGGGGTGATATCCACTGGAATGACATATCAAGGGTAAATAAGCAACAGTCAGATCCTGTGTAGTAAACCACTGATGGAGATTGCAGTTGATGTAGCCTTCTAGAAATTTCTGAGCTGCTGCTGCAGCTGCTGGTAAAAGTTGGAGGAAGGGAAATCTGAATCTTTGTGCTTTCATTTTCACCTTTTGACTCAGTTTGTAAACTGCAGCCTTGTAGTGCAGTGAGAATAGAGAGCAAGCTTTTTTATGAAGCATCAATAACCAAGAATGAGAAATGTTTTTTTTGGAGAACACATTTGCACCAGTTAAATATCAAGACTTTGTTGAAAATCAGTATTTGTAACTTGGGCTGAAGACATTCTCAGATTCATACTTTCACTCCAGAGCAGTCTCGTTGATAGAGCAGCAGTTTGGTCCTGGCAGCAATTAGGTGGCCATAGCAGAAAAATGGACGTAATTGAACTATCACAGTTAAATGACCTTGCAGCTTTCTGACAACTGCGAAATTTATCTGATGAAGAGATGAGTGTCCTGAGCTGGAGGAATGTGATTTTTACCATCAGATCATATACTGTACTCAACTTTAATCCAGGCCCGCAACTTTGCTGTCTTCTTCTTTCTTCTGTTTGATTTATGTGCATGCTGATCCTAACTAAATCCAACTGATGGCATTCAGAAAAAAAATCTACATTTCAAACGAGAGCATTTCCATGTCCAATAGACAAACTGTTGCAGAATAAAGACATTTTGTTAATGAGAAGAAGACACATCCTGATCATTGGTCAAAATCACATCTGCTGGGAGGGATCTGATTGGTAGCTCTTGGAAAGTAATTAGTCTGGCTGAGCACGCTTCATCACCTGACTCAGGTTTCACTGAGTGACTGCTCGCAGTGTGAACGCACACCGAAGGCTCAGATGTCCAGATTGTTTTACCGCTACACACAAGCAAACAACACAGCTAGACCAAAGCAAATCTTTACGCCTTTGTTGCTCCTCCTTGCTGCTGAGAGTTTCATCCTGTATATCGCCATTTTTCTTTTAAAAATGTGATCTGGTAAACTCCCATAGAGCCTTTTCACCTGATTTTAGCTGCTGGCGGAAACATTTCCCGTCACAAAAATTTCAGCTCAGCCTCTGGTGTGACACCGAGTCATCCAGGAGGAAATTAGACTCAACAGTGTTCATTTAAACATTGTCACGCTTGTCTGGCTGCTGTTACAGAAGATTTTTTTCTCATAATGAACCTTACGCTCTCTTAGACCAAACCAACAAACACACCTGAAATTTACCTTTTCTGTATGCACATTCTCTCTTCAGTTTCCCGCATTTCTTTACATCACTTCCTTTTTTGAACATTACTTTAAATAATTTATTACTTGTGAGTGTCAGAGTCATACAATCAAACAAATTTCTACTCTGCAGTTCACACAGACTTAAAAGGCAACATGACAGCAAGATAAAGCACTATTTTTGTAAAACTGCTTTCAGCCCCTGGCGTGGAAGATGGAGTTCAGTCCATGTTCCTCAATATTATCAGCCCTTCCGAGATGTTGCCCTGTTTGTTTTTGGTCTCTGGTTTTGCTTAATTTAAGAGGGAAATTCAATTATACTTGTTACCAAATCAGGTTTTTCTAACGATAATGTTGCCACATTTTAACACAACCTGCTTTTTATGTGTATTAAAGTAAACCCGAGGACACAAAATAAATAAACAACCTGTTCATGTTAGTTCAAGCAGAATTTTTAGCTATCATAGCTTTGTTTGTGTGTTTGAAAAATCCTAAAAACACTTTTTTTTTTTAAAGGATAAAGCCAAGCAGCAATTTACTCAAACAAGAAGAAATCAAGAACATGCTGAGGACTGTTTATAGCAGTTTTATTGTTTTTAAAGTATTTAGAAATCTATTGAATTAACTTAAAAATCAACAATCACTCATGCTTATTATTTAGATTTTTTTTAAAATTGTTTTGACAATAAATGGAGATCAAAGATAGATGGCATGGTTCGGCCTCTGAATTTATTTGCATTCATTTTTTTTGCCTTTCTTGTGTCACATATAGAACGTTACCAAATTTATCTAGAATCAATTACTCCTGTCAAAAGGATCAAACATTATGGCTAAAATTTAAGCAGGCTATACAATTGTAGTTATTACAGAGTAGTAAATAGTTATAACCTTTTTCATGTATTAAAATTTTTGGTTAATATCAGTTCTCAGTACGAGCACAGTGCTTTTGGAAGCATAAAAGTAGTGTCAAAGTGGTTTTTTAAAAGTTTTTTAACATGAGCTTGAACTACAAGTTACGACAGAAATATAGTTTTAATTATTTTGTTCTTGCAAATGGGATTTAGATGCTTTGGAAATGTTTTTTTAAATGATCACATTCATGTCAAATTTAGGCAGATACTAACATTTTGTTTCAGTGGTGAGAATTTGTAAAAGAAAAAAAAAAAAGATCCACATCTATGCTACTGTCTCAGCTCTGAGCTGGAAAACATCTCCGTCCAGACTACAGCTCCATGAACGTTTATGTCAGGGGTGGCCAACCCTGGTTCTCAAGAGCCGCAGTCCTGCAGGTTTTAGATGTTGCCCTGCTTCTTCACACCAAGATACAAGTGGCTGTGTCATTGACAGACTTGTTCAGACCTTGATGACAACCTGTTAACAACCATTAATTAGAATCAGGTGTGTTGAAGCAGGGAGACCTCTAAAACATGCAGGACTGTGGCTCTTGAGAACCAGGGTTGGCCACTGCTGGTTTACGTGCCGTCCTGCATATTTTAGATCAGGGTGTCTTATTCCAGTCCTCGAGGGCCAGTGTCCTGCAGGTTTTAGATGTTTCCCTGTTTTACAACACCTGATTCTAATTAATGGTCATTAACAGGTTGTCATTAAGGTCTGCAAAAGTCTGTTAATGACACAGTCACTTATATCAGGGTGTGCTGGAGCAGGAAGACATCAAAAACCAGCAAGACTCTGACCCTCGAGGACCAACTTAGGACACCCCTCTTTTAGATGTTTCCTTGCTTCTTCACACCATGATACAAGTGGCTGTGTCATTGACAGACTTGTTCAGACCTTGATGACAACCTGTTAATGATCATTAATTAGAGTCAGGTGTTGTAAAACAGGGAAACATCTAAAACCTGCAGGACAGTAGCTCTTGAGGACCAGGGTTAGTGACTCCTAATGCAACACCTTGATCTAACCCTAACCTCTGTTAATGAGCCAAAAGAGTAAATCAGGAAGTCCATGTACTACATCATTTTAAAAGGCGTTTGGTTTTATGCATTTACACTAGACTGCAATCCAGCAGATTACAAACTGAAACACAGTGAAAAGGATTTTATTTTTTAAAAACTGCATTTTACGGATCAAATGTGCCAAAGCAACTTAAATCTAAGTCGTTATCGTGCTGGTATAGATTTAGTCTTAGGACCTAAGACTTAGGATGTGCTTCCTTGCCATCACTTTGGTGTATCATACTTCTAGAGAGTTTTTAGTCAAACAAACACTAACTAGTAGTGACCAATTGCATTGATATGAAAACTCTGTTAGTGGTCGAGGTTGTTGCTTCTTTTCTTTATGCTCAATTTAAAAAAAGGATGAGAACAAATCACAGACTGAACTTTACTTTGATAAACATTAACATGTACATTTCTGAACAAGGCATTTTTGCACATAAAACTAACATTGTGAACAAATTTTTACAAGACTGAAAGATCAAAACTAACTCTAACTTAAGGATGCCAACATTATGGCTTGTTTAAGCTTTTAAGAAACATTTTATTGCATGTCTTTCGCCACAGACATGCAACTTGACCACTAAAAGCAGCTTGGGGTTGTGGAGAATATTTGAACTTGGTGGCTCTGGAGTCCATTAGACCTGCATTTTAAAAGATTTTGATCCTTTGGGTATTCAGAGGTAGCCCTTTACAGGATGATGTATTACACGCAGCAGCAAACAGACTGTGACTTTTAAATGTACAAGTTTTCATTTTTCCTGCCCCATGTTGAATGTAGTCAATAAGGAATGTTTTGTCTTTGTATTTCATAGTACCAAAGTTTATTTGGACAAGAACAGATAAAGTTGAAAATTAATAGGTGCTGATAAGCTGGCAGCGTAAAGGTTTATGATGGTGATAGTTTTAATTTCCAACAAATGCCCATATTAAGGCGTGTAGCAGATCTTATATCTTAAATAAGGGAAAACAATTTTCTTTTTTATTTCCAACATTAACCATTTACATTTTATTATTGCTACAAAGCTACCACAGGGAGCTACAAACAGCCAGATAACTCTGATTAACAATATATTTCAAGTTAAAAAACAACTAAACTTGTTTCATTGTGGCCCAGACAAGAAAAGTAGTTAGAAAAACACTTTATGCATTTTTAAACGTCACACAAAGCCAGTGGTTTGAAGATTTTCTCCCCTTTCAACACATTTTTGTTGATCATTTCTGTCTAAAGTTTATTTGAACTTTGTTTATTAAATATGAGTGTCAAGTTGCTCATCCTTTTTCATCCTGGGAGGTTGGATGTCTGGTGGTGAAAGTCCCAGGATGTTTCACTGGGGTGCAGATGTTTGGGTCATGTCCAGGACCATCACGTTTCCAGCTCTGGTGTCAGTTTTAGTTTTCCTTATTTTACACCTAGTTTTGTTTCATTTTTAGTTGCACTGTTTTCAGTCAGTATTTGTAGAAAGACCTTGAACTGGATTCAGATTAACCCTTTTTTCCTTGGTCGCCTACAAAACTGCATTTTTTGATTCAAACAGGATTTGGGGCCACAACTAATGAGACATACAGGATGTCATTTTTCTTCATAGTTCAAGGTGGGATCTTGACACAAGTCAGGAAGTTTTCTTTCATAAGTGGAAACCAACAACACAGTTGTCTGAACTTTCAAAAAGTTGGTGAAATGAGTTTCTAAGATTACTTTAAAAATGTGAAGAAAAAAAGTAATATAGAAAGTCACCAAAAGGGAAATGATCTTCCTTGAGTTCATTAAAGTGCACTATTTATGTTTTTGGTTGTGCTTGTTTATTACTGCCTTGCCTTTCTTTTTGAAAATGACAGGAATATGCTCACGGGTGGAAATGATATTTAGATTTTTTTTAAAGTATGTTTTCTAAAGTTGCCTTTAGCTGCATTGATTGTGAATGACATTTTATGTTTTTCTGAGATGCGCTTGTACAAAAAGCACATGGATGCTAGATTAAATATGGTGTGTGATTGATCCTTGAATGGGTGTGTTAAGAATTGGTATTCCCACTTCAAAATAAAGAAAGTGTCTTGTTTTTTTTTTTCGTGCTGTTCATGTGTTGTTTCTTTTTTCTACAATTTTTCATGTATAGATGTGGCAGGTTCTTCAAAGGTGATCCAAAACTTTTAAAATGCCTACTCAGGGCTATTTTAAGAAAACGTATCATCAAAGGATTCTGGATAAAAGACATTATATGTATCGTAGGGTCTCCGGCTGCTGTAGATGTGCATTAAAGTTTTAGCTTTCCTGTTCTACAGAGAACATCTCTCGGTGAAGGACACTTAGATTGGACATACAGCTGCAACAAAGATCACTGTACAGTGTACAGGATCCGATGTGACAAAGATTTAGCCATTTAACTAATAAAACATTAACATAAAAATGTAAAGGAAGAGATTGTTAGGTCAGTTAAGGTTTCTATGGTCAAAAATGAACAAACAAATCCTAATCAGCAAAATAGTGGATTCAGCATCTTTACTTGAGGCCACCACACCAGATTCTGTGAGTCATGACAATAAAGTGAAATCATGTCCTGTATCTCTCCCACATTTTCTGAGGATCAAGGACTTTGTATTTTTCTAGACCAGGGGTCACCAACCCTGGTCTGCATGTTTTAGATGTTTCCCTGCTTGAGAACATCATGACACAAATGACTTTATCATTGACAGAGTATTGCAGACTGTCCTGCATGTTTTAAATCAGGGGTCTCAAACTCGGGTCCTCGAGGGTCCTGCAACCTGCAGGACTGTGGCCCTCGAGGACCCGAGTTTGATGTTTCCCTGCTTCTTCACACCATGATACAAATGACTGTCATTAACACAGTTGTCCAGACCTTGCTGACAAGCTGATGGCGAGCTTTATTTGAATCAGGTGTGTTGCTTAAAAGATACATCCAAAACGTGCAGGACTACTGTCCTCAACGACTGGAGTTCAAGACCCGTGTTTAAGATGTTTCCTTACATCAACACACCTGATTCTAAATAATGGTCATCATCAGCATGTTATTAAGGCATGCACAAGTCTGTTAATGAAAAAACCCTTCTAAATTCTTGTACAAAGTTTATGTATCAGGATCACAACATCACCGACCTACAGTGTCTTGGCTAAGTGCACATGTGGACACCCTTATGCTTGAGCATGTTTTTTTTCGTTTGCATATATTTTAATGGTTAGTACCATGATTTGGTACAACCTTTATCCAATGGATATATATATGCATTTTAATCTTGACTGTCTCCTTGTCAGGAGGCTGCAGGGCCCACCCCCACCAGGAGGGCCTGGGGAAAACCCCCGAACCCAGGCAGCTGTCACGTGCGTCCCCAGCGAGGAACACCCTACAGCAGAGCCCCAAAGACCAGGCAGGGCCCAGACCCATCCCCAGCTGCAGAGCAGACACCTCAAGTGACCCTGAAGAAGGCCACCAGGCAGAGAAGCGCGCCGGATCCCCACCAGCCAGACACCACCGCAATAGAGGGGAGCACGGCATACCTGCCCCAATGCCACCCCGAGCACAGGGCCCCCAGCCCTCGCCTGCCACTGCCGCTGTCCCAAGCATGGACAGCAGATGGAAGCGGCAGCCACTGTGGCCCCACTGGCCCGAGTCCCGCCACACCCAATTTCAATTCAATTTTAATTTTATTTACAAAGCGCCAATTCACAACGAAAGTCACCTTGAGGCGCTTCACACTGTAGGGTAATGATAAAACAGTGTTACAAGGAAAATCCCAACAATCCAATGATCCCCTATGAGCAAGAACTTGGCAACGGTGGGAAGGAAAAACTCCCTTTTAACAGGAAGAAACCTCCGGCAGAACC
>JAOWBL010000015.1:13879959-13891754 GCA_028564865.1 Zenarchopterus dispar
ATACTCCCGGAGAACCACCCACAGAAGTCCCTGGGGGACATGGTCGAAAGCCTTCTCCAAGTCCACAAAACACATGTGGACTGGTTGGGCAAACTCCCATGGTGTAGAGCTGGTCCACAGTTCCACGGCCAGGACGAAAACCACACTACTCCTCCTGAATCCAAGATTCGACTATCAGGCGGACCGTCCTCTGTTGTTGAATTGTATTGAATTGTTGCTAGCCTCTAACTGGGCCACTCGATATGTCTCCTTACCAACAAGCTGTTTGCGCCAGTGTGTCCCTGTTAAAAGACCAGTGTAAGTGTTGTGAAGCCTGCTTCACACTCTCATTCCTGTGTGGGAAACAGCGGAGCAATCAAGGCATAGCAATCAAGGTACCCCCTTCTGTTGCACAACACAAGTATGTCACAAACACTGTCTGAGCTGTTCGAGTCAAGAGTTCCTCTTTGTTATGACGATGGCGAAATCATAAGAATCATTATCTTGTCTTGGTTTACCGCCTCCTCGCACACAGCACTCTGATGATAAGCATTAAAAGTAATGTCCATTATTATAAAGTATCTTGATTCTGGACAGAGTCAAATCTTATACCTGTTTGCTGTCATTTACTCCATTTAATACAGGTTTAATCCCAATGAAGTCACTCACTTTGAGACTTTCCTTTTGCTGTTTACAGAGGCAGCAAAGTCTAAGTAGTAACTAAAATATAAAGCATCATGTTTAAATGATATGTAAGGAAAATTAGAAGTGCAATTGACTATAGTTATCTGCAGAATAATCACATTCAGAAAGTTTGTTCAGACAGCAAGCTCACTGTGGTAGAGTCAGATGATTGCAGCGTTGCCAAAGACAGAGGGAGGTAGCATAGAGAGAAAGTGAAGGTGAGAAAAAGAGAGAGATAAGGAGACCCCCATGACTCTGAGTAGGATAGTTTGGGTTTACTAAATATACTTAATATGTGTTGAGTTTTTCCACAAGATGTATAAAATGGCTGTATCACAGCCATCAAAAATAAAGCATCGCAGGAAAGTCCGAAGTAATTTTCATGTTATTCTTTTCAGGGTCACATCTCTCACTCTTCATACTTCACATAACTCTCTCTTTCATTGCAGGGTGCATTCCCGCATCCACCATGAATACTCCTGTATTCATGTGAGTTTTTGTATCAGTATTGATGGGAGAAGAACCAGAAGAAAGTAAAAGTAAACAGTCTAGAAAAGAAATCTAAAAAACAAGTCTGATGACTTGGTTAAAAAAAAAAAAAAAAAAATCCAAGCACTATATCAATAATCCAGCAGCAATTCAGGTTTTACCAGTTAGTGTTGAAGATTCAAAAATCCCAAGATATGATCAGCCTGGTCACAAATTTAATTTATACAGTTTTTAAATATCTTTCTCAAAATTACATTGAGCTATTTCTGTGAAAAAGATCTTTGAGAACTAGGCCACAATAGAAAAACTTTTTAAATTCATTTTAATTTGCTAAAGCTTATGCGTCTAGCAATCTGGTTCAAAATACAAAGTTTGCTAAATTTAACATTACTGTGTTTTTCTCCTTTAGTAGGCAAGTTTAAGTAAAGTCTAATTGAATCATCATACTTGTGTCATTGCATCCATTACAGGTTTAAATTCACAATTTACTTATTTCATACAACATTTCCAAATACTGGGATAGGGCAGCACAGTGGCTTAGTGGTTATCTAACCACTAAGCCACCATGGTTCCTGATTCGACTCCTGAGCCAGCCAGGAGTAGTTCTATGTGTAGTTTGCATGTTCTCCCTGTACTTGCATGGGTTCTCTCCGGGTACCCCAGCCTCCTCCCACAGTACAAAAACATGTATGTTAGGTTGACTGAAGATTCTAAATTGCCCACAGGTGAGAGTGTGCATGGTTGTTTGTCTATGTATGGACCTGCGATGGACTGACAACCTGTCCAGTGGGTACTCCTGCCTATCGCTTGTCATGAGCTCGGATAGGCTCCAGCAGACCCCCGTGGCCCTATAGATGGATTTAGCGGGTATAGAAAATGGATGGATGGAAATACTGAGATATATTCTGTGTACAGTGATATAGCCCAAATATATCTATACGGTAGGTGTTGACATCATCACCAGGGTATGGATAAAATATACTGCTCACCTCCATTTCAAATCTTAACATTTATACGATGTAACGCCTTTTTTCCAGATACTGGAAACAGATGTTTTCACATATATCCTTAAATGGGTTTTCTGTGTCGCTGTCAATGCACCATCATTAGCAATTACTGCATGAGACAAGATTCATCATATGATTTTGTCTTGTCTATTATCCACGAGCTGAACTTTGCATTACTTCAGTGTTCCTATCTCTGGTGCAGGTACTATAGTTAACAAAAACTAAGACTAAAGCTGAAACTAACAGGGAAGAAATAATCCTGTTAACTGAAATAAAAATAAAATCTAAACATTTTTACAAAACTAAAACTGAACTAAATTAAAATCAATGCAAAAAAAAAAAATCCAAAATAGAATTGATGGTAAAAATCACTTCACTTCATGATGTTTTTACACAAAAGTTTAACACAAGTTTTCACAAGTTTTACACAAAATAAGACAGCTCAAAACCAACAGGCCATGACCAAACAGCAGACAAAGGAAATATGAGTATCCAAACATAAAACAGAGTCAAGTTCAGCTGTCTGGTGTTGGGCCACAGTCGTGTTCAAACCAAGAAGGCCTAACACCAGCAGCAATGTCTGACTGCATAGATTCAAAAAAAGAAAAAGAAAAAAAAAAAAAAAGAGAGACATTCTAAAAGACTAAAATCTGCAGCAGGTTTTGCTCAATTTAATGACGCCTTTGGATATGAGGAATTTCCATCCTTGTTGGACATAGACCCCAAAACCCAGCAGGGGTCCCCGGTGACACGCAGCAGCTCCAACAGTCAATAAATAGCAGCAACTCCCTCTCCCTCCGCCTCTCTCAGGACCTCTCTTCTTTGGAAGCTCTCTTTCTCAAAATACCTATCTCTCAGAAGGCCTCACAGACTTGAATACAGAGCTCATCTCTCCTGATCCTGGGAGTTGTGAAGGCCACAGCTCCAACTTTTGACAAAGAAGCTATCAAAGTTGCTAGGAAACAACAATTACAGTCTGTCTGTCTGGCTGCAGTGTTGCAACAAGCGACCTGCGAATATCCCGAGCCCCAGACGAGGTGAACAAGGGACCTGTGCACACCCCGACAACATGAATGCCTTCAGACCGACCTGGAGATGAAGAAGTCAAACTGTTGTATCGACATTACATCTCCTCATCTTAACGGAGACAAGGGAAGAGAGAGCCACTTCTCGCCAGAACACCGGCGAAGCATAACCATCCAGCTGTTAACTGAACCCAGAGGAACACTGGTCTGCAAGGACAAAACCACCACTTCCATCGGTCACAAAGTGATGCATGTAAGAGGCTGTTTTTATGTCTGGGCAGAGAAACTTAGTTAACGCATTAAAGTAGTTTTATTTAGCTGTGTTGCACATGTTGTGAGCCAGACTGCACAACTGTGTTTGTTATTTGTGCTTCAGTGTATTTATTTATCAGTTAATAAATCCAGATTGCTGGATCTCGTTGATGTGTCCTTCCACAACAGAAAACAACGTTTTTCATTATTTCTTGGTTGAATAACCAGAACGCATATGTGAAGTTAGCTTCACAGTGGGTGTCTTTGCATGAAACATCAGAGCAGCTTAGTTTTCTGATGGTGAGAAGTGATTACAGTGTTCTGGAGTTTTACCATCTTTTCATCTTTCTCTTATCATTTCCTACTAACTCCCCCAGACATGTGTACTCTTATTTCAACCATATGGCCTAAGATTTCCTTTGTTCTTTCTGGTTGTGACGAAATCTCGTCCACAATTTTGAACCACGTGACAGTAAGTCACTGCGTGATTTCGTCTGCCATTTTGGATCAGGAGACTTCATCAACATGATTTGGTCCGCCACTTTGTCACATACAGTAAACCATCACAGTCATCTTGCCACACACACACATATTTCTGTTGCATGTTAGTTGTTTGCTTATGTGTAGTTTAGATATCAGAAGTTTATTTCATGTGCTGTAGAATGCAACTGTTGACACTTGTGGTAATAAATTCTGATTCATTTTAATGAGAGAAGTTGTTTGTGGTTATTTTGCACATATTTGAAACATTTCCTGGTTGCAAGGGTCTGCGTTGGACTCTTTCCTTCACTGTTACTCTATAACGCCACCTCTGGTCACAGGCTGGCACGCATAGAATAACTATTTTGAGAGTGATAGTGCTGTTTAGTTATTAATTCCTGATATTAAGGTGGTTCCCCGTTTTGATTTATTTATTTTGATAATTTATTTATGTTGTTAATAACTGTCATACAATTATTAATAACTTTAATAACTAAACTAGTGCTCCCTTTTGCTGCACAACACTGGTGTGTGCTAGTGTGAGCCTGGATGAAAGCCCAATATGTGTACCAAATAATTTACTTTAAGGATAATCGGCACAGTTTGTATCCAAATGAAGTAGTTGGATGGAACCACAGCAATAATCTTAAAAAAAGGAACATCTTATAGAACACTGGCAAAGAAAAAAAAGCCTTAAGGTTCAATACTTCAATAATAGAAACAGAACTAAACACAGATTACAGTTAATATCTTTCTTAAACTGTTGCACATACATTTGAGAGAATATTGAGTAACCCTCACCTGACTCACATACAACAGACCCCGGTTTCAGGTCCAGCATCATGGTGATGGTGGCAATGTCTGTGGTGTAGAGAATCTGGGTGCGGTGTGGAAGAGAGACGGTCCACAGCTCTGGAGTGGGATGAAGCAAGTAGGCCCACCCACCTTTTCGACAAGTTACCTTTGACCCGTAACGCTGACCAATCAGGTCTGTGGAATGGCAAATTACTCCATAGCGTGTCTGCGTCTGGGCTCCATGCTGCACCTTGACAGGTGACATGGAGTTGTGGCCCAAGTACATGATGGCAATGTCCCCATCTTGAATAAAATCTGAATATTCCACAAAACTCATGCTGAGCACAATCAATCTGCAGAGGGGATATAAAAGAGAAAAAAAAGATGTTTAATTTTACAATAAGAAAAAAATAAATAAATCAGACTGCTATCGGCTATCGATGAGAGGCAGCTGGTGATTATCTGAATCTGGTTACCTCAAAAATAGTCAAGGCATCAAATGTCCGCAAGAGACTGAAACTTGCATTTGTTGATTGGACAGTAATTGGGACTAAAAAAATACATACAACCCATTTTTGTTTCAGTTTTATTTAGTTTGTCTTGTCAAGAAGGTTTGTTAAGGTCAACACAAAGAGATAAATAACTAGATAAGTAACTGAACAGTCTGTACTAAAAGTAAACTGGGTCATCTGTATTGTCAGAATTAGTATGCACACACCATTTTTTATAAATAAAATTTTCTTCTACTCTGTGATACAATGGGTGATAGCATGCCTAGATACAATTATACAATAATCTTTATTAGCCAATCATTCAAAGGCATCGAAAAAAATCCAAATTTATTTGCAGGCATCAGATAGTGTGCAATTAACTCATGATAATTAATAATAATGTCCTTCTATTTGCAGATAGCCACAGTGGGCCAACTTTTAAATGATAGAATTAGTCGTGTTGTTAATTTCTGTATATGTGTTTAACTTAACATATTAGTTTTACATTTCAAATATTGGTCATCTTGGTTAATAAAGACTGTTATGTTCAACTAATTGTTATTACTAAAGGAGTTGAAGAGCTTGCTTAAATTATTCTGAACGGATTTAAATGAGAAGTTTTCTTTTTTTTTTTTAAACAGTGACTAAAATGTGGATCCCAGGTTTAACTAACTCATTTGAAGAAAAAAAGTACACTATGTTACTGTGAAGTTGATTGTGCATCGTTCAAAGAAACCGAAAAATATCATCTCCAGTTGACCACCTCTACTACCCTGCAATCACTGGAAGGGTGTGGTTTCTTGCTGCTGCACGCGCAGTGATCGTTACATTCAAACTAAAGACCAGCCGTTATGAGATACGATTAACGGTTAAAGTCAATCTACCGAACGAGAGACGACGGATCCTCTTAACTCTCTGTTTAGGGATAAAAAGGAAGAAAAAGCAACTGAATTATGTCGAGTAACTTAGAGAAAATGTAAGTCAGATTAATTAGTTTAACATGTTTCACGTTTCAGCCTATGTAAAGTGATACAGAGATGCGTAACTCCATTCTTTGAGAATGTTCTGGATTAGTCTAAACTTCAAAATTTGCTTCCCGATGAGGTCTTTTACTAAATCTTTTGTCTAAATAAGTTTAGGGGATACACAAAGGGAAACAAAAAGTATTTTCCTGACGCTATCATTAGCTAATTTACAACTGTTAGGACTAGCAAGGTTGTGACCGTTACTCATAATGTCATAACGCAGATTATTTAGTTATACTTATTTTAAAGTCAAAATAGCACAGGTTACAATTTTTAATATGCAAAGAGGTCGCAGTGGGAATAAAGCATGAAAGTGTGAGGCACATGGCCAATATATTTTGGGTTTAAATGTCGAACAGGGTTGTCGGCTATGTGCTAATGCTAGCACAACTAGTTTCCGTTACCGTTTAACTTGGCTTAGTAACCAAATGAACCGTTGGAAACCACATAACTTACCTTCTGCGCAAGAAGGATTCGTTACCTGCCGATATAAAACAAGAAAAACGCGACCTTTCAATGACAAATAGTGTTCTTGTTACTGACGTTATACCTCAACATTTCCTGTCAGCACACATGCTTTTGTTTTTAGAGGAAGTGAGGTCCCTAAAAACCGGATAGTGATGATGTCGCTCTTCCCTAATCCATAAAACTGAAACTTCTAACCAATAATGTAGTTGACCCTGCTTTCTTGGCCCCACGTGGGAAAAGTGTGCAAAGACCGACTGCTGGCTTTAGATATTAACATAATAATAATATAAATCCCCAACGATGAGATAATCATTAGAGATACTCCCCGACCTTTGATCAGTTTTATAAATTAATTGTATCATGTATTTTACTTCACAGGATGAACGAAATAGAAGGGGAAAGATTACAAATTTAAGTACAAAACATGTAATCTGAAAATTATTTAACACATGTCGGAGAGTCATAAACACAATGTGCTTTTGAAATCAAGAAAAAAAATAAGTAGCATCAAACTATTGTCCTGAAATGTAAAGTTTCTCAAACTTAAAACACAATATTTTCTCCTAAATCTCAAAGTACATTGTATGAAACCATTATATTTTATCTAGAAACTGTGGGTTTAGCTGACACAAATGTGAATAAGTTGCAGAGGGAGTTGACGCGTCCAATTGAAGGGTGGACTACAAATATTGGCCAATGGGAGGGGACATGGTCAGCTATAAAGTCCTCTCTCAGCGCAGGGATCGGATCGGAGAGCTGCTGGGACGTCACTGGTGGTGTGGGAGCTACTCGATCGGAAAAATAGGGATCTTCATATCGTCTCCTAGTAGTAGTAGTAGTAGTCCGCAAATCCAAAAACAGGTAGGGGGATCTTTAATTCAATTTCATTGCCAAGGCGCACATTTAAACGTTATGATTACCGTATAGGCAGATTTTGTTTTGCATTTTAACATTTGGCCGCTTCTCACAACGCTGACTTCTATAACCATTTTCGGTTGTTTAAATAAAAAAGCAACAAAAAAACAAAAAGGCCAAAACGATTTTTTTAAGGATACGTTTTCAATTTTTCATCATTAATCGCTACTTTATACAAACCTAGCTCACACACTAAACTCTGTGTGATCTACAGCCTTAATTCTGACTGTTTACTTTGTTAGTCGCTGCTTTTCACCGTTTCTTCGCTTCATCATCCGCTCAGGGCGCAGTCATGCCGTTCGGTAACACGCACAACCAGATGAAGATGAAATATGCTTCGGAGCAGGAGTACCCGGACCTTAGTAAACACAACAATCACATGGCCAAGATTCTCACTCCTGCTTTGTACGAGCGACTGAGGAGCAAACAAACACCCAGTGGATTTACTCTGGATGATGTCATTCAGACTGGGGTTGATAACCCAGGTAAAAAATGTCAAGCAGCTTTGCAGACAAACCTCCATCTGTTGTGCCTGATGAATCGCATGTCACGACCACAGCGGCGCTATGAGAGCTTTGTGCCTCTGCGGCGAAACACTAACTGCTTTTTGCACTGTGACCTGTCATCATGGGGATAAAATATGTCCAGCATTTCCAGACATGGAGAGCTGATGCTGCTGATTGTGATCCCTTAAATGGGCCTCTAATAACCTTTAGCTTGGAATTTGCGCAATATTGCTTCGACTATAAAATTGCATAATGCAGTAGTTGATAATCCTCTGCTGCTTTAAGGTTTATGTGATTTGTTGCTACAGTATAAATTCCAGAATATATGTAAACTACTGGAGAATTAGTTATAGTCAGTTAAGTATGGCAAGCAGCTCCCTTACTCTGTAGACCATGTTTCTGTTCAGCTCTGACCATATGGCCAAGCTGACTGTGAAGAGGATGTCAGCTGAGGAAGAGTTTCCAGATCTCACTCAGCACAACAACCACATGGCCAAGGTCTTGACCCTGGATATGTACAAGAAGCTGAGAGAGAGAGCCACACCCAACGGCTTCACCATAGATGGTGTCATTCAGACAGGGGTTGATAATCCTGGTACAGTAATGATCCCATACTGAGACCTGATGACACTTGGCACATTAAGGTTGTAAGCATGTGTGTTTGTATACACTATTCAATGTACTCTTGTGAGCCTGTTGACTCTGTGTGCAGGCCATCCTTTTATTATGACTGTGGGTTGTGTTGCTGGAGATGAGGAGACATACGAGATTTTTAAAGAACTGCTGGATCCAGTGATTAAAGATAGACATGGAGGATACAAACCCACTGACAAGCACAAGACTGACCTCAATGCAGGCAATCTGAAGGTACTGTAGCTCTTCTTTTAAACCAACATGATACAGTGAAATTGAACTTACCCTAATTTGTTTGTCCTCGCTCAGGGTGGTGATGACCTTGACCCCAAGTATGTTTTGAGCTCCAGAGTGCGAACTGGTCGCAGCATCCGTGGCTTCTGTCTACCACCACACTGCAGCCGAGGAGAGAGGCGGGCTGTGGAGAAGCTCTCTATTGAAGGTAGAGGCTTGTTAAATCTTGAACCAGAGAAAATTGCTCGACAAGACTAGTATGTAGTCTGTTTGAATAAAGTGCCATCATTCAGAGAAAGAAACGTGGATAATAATGAATAGTGTGAAAGAAACGTAGCAGGGATAGGTTCCAGCTACATTTTTTACATTTATAGGTTTAAACAAGTGTAGAAAATTGATGGATAGAAACAGGTCTGTCTTGAGATCAGTGAAGTTAGGTAAGGTGCGCCACTCATCTATAGAGCAGTGGATTCCCTCTAGTGGCAACAGATGGAAGAAAACAGCAATTTACAGAAGCAGAGCTCTACTACAACTGACATGTTTAATCTGGTACGAAATTAGTTCTGTAGTCAATGTTCATAAGTCATTACAGTATTAAAGGTTAATCATTCCATTAATGTAAAAATATTTGCCTAGTTTCAGGTGATGTAAGCCAGTTTTATATTTTAAACACAGTATAAAGACAAGCTTGTACTAGAGTTGAGGATGAAATGAGGGAATACTGTTTTCCTTTGCCAAAGTGCAGTTTTCCAAACAATTCATCATACAGTATGCTAATGTTGGAGCTTACCAGTGTTTTGTTGAAGTTTTTTTTTTTTTAAAGATATAAACATGTCCTTTAAACTTGACAGCTTTGGACACTCTTTCTGGAGACCTGAAGGGGAAATACTATGCACTTAAGAAAATGACAGAGGCCGAGCAGCAGCAGCTCATTGATGACCACTTCCTGTTTGACAAGCCGGTGTCTCCTCTACTCCTGGCCTCAGGAATGGCCCGTGACTGGCCTGATGCCAGAGGCATCTGGTAAGACTTAATTTTTAGTTCTTTGTCACCAGGTGTTTTTGTCTTGCCTCAGTTAAGTCTAATGTGGGAGTAAATTTGTATTTATTACAGGCACAATGATAACAAGACCTTCCTGGTGTGGGTGAATGAGGAAGACCACCTACGTGTGATCTCTATGCAGAAAGGAGGCAACATGAAAGAAGTGTTCACTCGCTTCTGTACTGGACTTACCAAGGTTCGCAAACTTTTTTTTCCCTCAATGATTAACTCAATGGCTATTCATTTGCATGAACTAGTCTAAAACCAGTTACTCTGTTCCAGATTGAGAGCCTGTTCAAGGAGAGGGGCCATGCATTCATGTGGAATGAGCATCTGGGCTATATCCTCACCTGCCCATCAAACCTGGGCACTGGCCTGCGTGCTGGTGTGCACGTAAAGCTGCCACACATGAGCAAACATGTCAAGTTTGAGGAGATTCTCCAAAGACTGAGGCTCCAGAAACGTGGAACTGGTGAGTACAGCCATTACTCTGGTTGCAGTTGTCTCCACAACATGGAAGATGCTATTGTTGCATTATTTGTTTTGAAACTGCTTCTAAGAGGTGGATAATAAAAGTCCTACAATGAGTAACTTCAAATGTAGCTTGAAAGTGGGCTCAACATCAAACATCTCCTTTTGTCAGGTGGTGTGGACACTGCTGCTGTTGGTGGAGTGTTTGACATTTCCAATGCTGACCGACTGGGCTTCTCTGAGGTGGAGCTGGTGCAGATGGTGGTTGATGGTGTCAAATTGTTGGTGGAAATGGAGAAGCAGCTGGAGAAGGGTCAGTCCATTGATAACATGATGCCTGCCCAGAAGTAAAGCATCCCAAAACCTATTTCTCTCCCCTTGTTCCCTTTTCACCATCCCTCCTGAATGAAACCCCAGGAATGCACTTAATTTGGATTTGTGCATTTAAAATGAAAACCTGAAATAAAATGTTATGGTTCAAGCAGAACTTGGTTGTGATCCTTGTGTTGGAGTCTCAGAATCACACCTGCTAAGTGTTCAACCCAACCTTCACTTCAGGTATTAAACTTTGAAAGATGGATTCCTGATACTTGAATGATTACAGCTTAAACTTCATGTCAAATGTTTGCAGTCATCTGAAATTGGCTGATTTTTAATTTCTTAAAATATCTTTATGAAGAGTCATACCCATGTGAATAAATTTAGAGGTCCACTTCTACAATTGCAATCTGTGGCACTAAAGTACAGTTGTCCCATTTAAGCCAAGTTTCCAAAGTGGAAATGATCTTTAAAGAATTCTGAAAGATGGGAACAAATGTTGGAATGTGAAATACATTTCCATGTAATTATTGCACAGTGTTCCTTTAAACTCTGTACAAATCAGACAGGATATTTAAGTCGACAGACACTTTAATCAAGACATGAGTGACCTTTTAACTGAACATTTATATGGACTCCATCTCTACTTTTAACAAAATACAAAAAGAAAATTAGTATCATGGTGAAGCCATCTTAAAAATAAGCTACATTATTTACAAAGAAAACATAACGCTACTTCTTTTTTCCAGGAAAGAGGAAAAATAAATAAGACGACTTTTCTTTTGTCCACATTCACAGCATGACAAATCATACTCTGCATGGTCAGAACAAATATTAATAGGTAAACTCAGTGATTATTGTCAAAAGCCATTATCTATACATAATATTCAATACATACTCTGTATTTATTTAGAAAAGCTCTCTCTCTCTCTCTCTCTCTCTCTCTCTCTCTCTCTCTCTCTCTCACTCTCTCTTGCTCTCC
>JAOWBL010000015.1:13946708-13972542 GCA_028564865.1 Zenarchopterus dispar
TTATTTTTTTTATATATATATATATATATATATATGTATATATATATATATATATATATATATATATATATATGTATGTATATATATAGTGTATATATATAATATATGATATATTTTATTTTTACTTTTATTTTTTCTATACTTTTTACTTTTTAACTCCAGTGTTGTCTCGGTGGGAGCTCTCTGCATTGGAGGTGCTGTTGACTCCGGTTGCCATGGCCCGAGGTCCACTTATCCCTGGGTTGTGTCAGGGTCCATACATTCACCCAAGAGCAATGGTAGTTGTACTCTACTGCACCTGGGGGTGGGCTGTGGCCCCCACCATGCAGTCTGGCTTTGGGGTTTGATAGCAGTCTCCAGATGCATACGGTTCCCTGTGACAGTGGGATAATGTTCCCTCACTGGTTCTTCTGTGCCCAATAATGTTTTACATGTTATTATTTTAACTTTTTGTGTTTCATCATTGACAGAGATCATGGTTGATCTGGGAAGGGGAGGGGGATAGGTGGAACTGGTTTTGTTTCTACTGTTAAAAGCACTTTGTGCTGCATTTTATTGTACGAAAAGTGCTATACAAATAAAGTTTGATTGATAGTATCAACCAGCAGAATTTAATCCGTTTGTGTCACTTGTCTGCAAAACTTGTTTTTTTTTCTTCTTCTTCTTCTCATTGACTGGTGACATTTACTACTCACAATGATGATGGCAGCTCTTACTCATCCATTTTAGTAGTTATTTAACTATTAATGAATGATTCTGAAAGTGCAAAAGTATTGGGAATTTGTAGAGCAGAATAAAATAATTACATAGGCACATTATTTTTATTCTGATACATAAATGTGGGAGAATTGCACTCCAGATAATTTTAATCCCGTGCAAATGGGGTATTAGACTTTCCCCTCAATGTTCTTTATGAATGTTGACACTTTTCTACTCCCCAGCAGGACGTGGAGAACTTCAGGAAGCTGAATCTCATCAGTAAAGATGAGTTTGAGACCCTCACCCCCAAATCACCTGTTGACCCAAACCAGGAAGCCCCCCCTCCTCCCATGCCAGGTAGGTTTGTGGCACTGGTATGAAGTATGTTTCCTTCTGGTGTCATGTGCACTGCCACCTGCATTTGTCCATAAATATAGCTGATTTATGTATATTTTTGTTTACAAGGTTCTGAAAAAAATCATCTTTTTGCCAGCAATAAATATGACACAAATCCAGTAAAGTTGATACGTTTGTCAAACAGCACTGAAATATCTCATCTGTGAGGAAGGACTACACAGTAGAATGGAGATTTTAGCAATATCTGGTATACTTCTTTTTACCGAAGCTGTTACACAATATAGTTTGACTTGACGTGCTCAGCATGGCATGTGTGAAGTTTGACATTATGGGAAATAAACTAAAGCAACACAAAGGAAATAAAAATGGACATGTGTGAAGACATTGTGTTTTCAGCAGACAGTGGAGCAGAACTGGCTCGCTCCCTTCCTACTACGGTCCCAGAATCGCCCGTATTCCACCAGCCTCAAACCCCCAAAACGCCTCGCACACCTGGACGCCAGGACCCCAATAAGACTCCACGCTTCTACCCCGTCATGAAGGAGAGTGGCGCCCTCGATGGACAGGTTAGCCCTATTTCTCTTTTGAGTCTCTAAATCTTTGAAAGAGTTACCTCTGAGTAAAGTTGCAAAGTAAAGTAAGGTTCCTTATTTTTAAACTGTTTAATTTTTTTGGGTCAATCTCGTATTATAAAACATGATTCAGTTATCATAAAGTCAAGAACGTTGTTGAAAATGGACAAAATCACGAAGTGTGTCATTTTCACTCCATCTCAAACTGGTTTTTGGGGATTTGAGGAGCTGCATTTCTTTGACATTGTGAAGAACTGCTGTTACTCTTTTAAAAAAATGGTTAGCTTTTATTGTTGAGACTATATTTTGTTTGTGTGAAATGTGCTTGGTTTGTGTGGAATGTGCTTGAAATGTCCTTGAACCACAGATTCAACACACATACAGTCTTGTGTGTTGAATCTGAACTGTTTTGGTGTGGTGTAGTTTGTTTTGTTGCTGCTGTATATCATGCAGGTCAAGAAACACCTTGGGATACAACGTTCCTGCTTCACTATGAGCTTAAATTACAGATAAACATTACCTCTCTGTTATCTGTTTTGCATTTGTGTTCAGGAACGATACCACTGTTTAGAAAAGTCAAGCTATATTTGCAAATACTTTAGTGCTGTGTATTTACTTGTGATGTTTATAGAGTTGAGCTCAATAGATCCAAATTGATGTATAAAAGCCTGTAGTTTTTCCTATTTTGATTATATATCAGCTCTCCCTAAACTACAGGGACCTGTAAACATACAGCTTTGACTGAAGTATTTTATGATTTCCTTAAGAATAGAAGTCTTACCGCTTGTGTTCATTCCAGATGCCAAGAAAGAAGAAAACCCGGCACAGCGCGAACCCTCCTCATGAGGCCCACATTGGCTGGGTGATGGACTCCCGTGAACACCGACCACGCTCTGCATCCATCAGGTTTGACTGGTTCTCTGGATTAATGCAACCTTTCATGTTATTTTTCATCTATGCAAGAAAAATAAAAGATGGTCACTTTCTTTATTTTCTACTTTTCCATGCATCACCCCTCTTTTGGTTCAGACTAGTTACTTAAAACTGGTTTATAGAGTGACAGCTGGAGTCGTATGGACTTGGGGCTCATTTGTTGGAGCTCTGTATCTGTCTGCATCAGTCACTCATAATTTGGAGTGAAGGATCATGAGTATTCAGCCAGCCCAGGCAGAGCTGCAGTCATTCTTCCACAAGCCTACACCATGTGGTACTTGTAGATGAAGACAGCTTTCATTATTTTAACACTTAGTTTGACTAAGTAGATGAAGCTGAACTTTGTCTACTTAAATGAAAATAAAACAGGTTTTTGTGTTTGGAAAACTGACTTGCTGATAGGATGCAGCAGTGGTGTTGGCCCTTTGGACTCTTTTAACTCCTTTATTTTTAATTATTTTATTATAATTTTATTAGGAATTATTTTTAATAAACACTTCAAATTTGATAGACAGGTCAGTGCAGTAATCCAGTCAAGTTTTTATCATCTAAGGCTAATTAAGTTAAACCTCATCTTCCTCATGATGCCTTTGATGCGGTCATTCATGCTTTTATCTTTTCTAGACTGGACTGCAACTTCCTTTTTAGTGGGATGGACTAGTTTCTCCTCCACTGTCTCCAGCTGGTCCAAAATTCAGCTGTCCTCTTATTAACAGGGACAAGACGGTGTGATCATATTACCCCAATATTACCTTCCCTTCACTGGCTGCCTGTTTCTTATAGAATTGTTTTTAAAATTTCATTCTTGGTTTTTAAATGTTTATGTGGTCTGGCACCTCCTTATATCTTTCTGAGCTCCTTTGTCATCGTCATCCTTGTGGAGCCCTGAGATCTGAAGAGCTAAAGCTCTTGGTGGTTCCCAGGACTGGACTTGTGACTAGAGGAGACATTCTTTTCAGTTGCAGCTCCTGAAGTCTGGAATGCTCTATCCCTTTCTCTGAGGTCTGTGAGAAATCTCACTGATTTTAAATCTGTTTTAAAAACTCATCTTTTTACACTTTTTTACTCCAACGGGTACGATCAGTAGGTCAGTCCTTATATTGTCTGTTGTTTATTTGTTTATTTTATTGTCATTGCTGACTGCTTTTATTTTTATTTTATGGTTTTATTTCATTGTATTTGTATTCACCTGTGCAACACTTTGGTTATCTTATGGCATGTTAAAGCGCTTTGTAAATAAAGTTCTAATTTGATTTTGATATCACCTGATTCGTGGTCAGGTGAAATCAAAATCAAATCTTTGTTCTTTTTGACTTCTGTTTTTTTTTTTTTCTGCTGTAAAGAAAATGAAAAATATGAACAACACATTTCTGAGAGTAACGCATAGACCTGCCTCTGTGAAGGCCAGAGTTGTTTCAGAACCATTTTAGTTAGTTTCTTTGCCACTCAGACTAATTTTCCTTCACTGTTCAACAGCAGCTCCAATGCCTCTCCGTCAGGAGCAGCGCCGCTGTCCGGAAACTATGGCTGTACCCCCCAGTCTCTGCCCAAGTTCTGGCATCCTTCCCACGAGCTTCTGAGGGACAACGGCTTCACTCAGCAAGGATATCACAAGTACCGCAGACGGTGCCTTAACGGTACACCAGACAAATGTCACAACTAAACATCTCACTGCTCGGTTTTTCCTTCCCATGCTGTGTAGAAAATAATTTTACAGTTTGTGTACCAGTTGTGTATTAAAAAAAACTTTTTTTTTCCTTTTTGTCTTTAAATCTCTCCAGAGAGGAAACGATTGGGGATTGGGATGTCTCAGGAGATGAATACTCTGTTCAGGTTCTGGTCCTTCTTCCTCAGGGACAACTTCAACAGGAAGATGTACGAGGAATTCAAATTGTTAGCGCTAGAAGATGCGAAAGAAAATTACAGGTGATGTTGAAGCTCTGTTTTACAAATATGTCTGTTCCATCATTTGAGCAACTCTTTATAAAGCAGTTTATGGTATAAATCTGGAGAATTTATTCTTTGTGTCATTTATCTGCAAAACTTGATGTGTGGTTTTTTTTTTTCTTCTTCTTTTTCTCACTGACTGGTGACATTTACTACTCACAATGATGATGGCAGCTCTTACTCATCCATTTTAGTAGTTTTTTTTACTATTTGTTAACTATTAATGAATGATTCTGAAAGTGCAAAAGCATTGGGAATTTGCAGAGCAGAATAAAATAATTACATAGGATCATTATTTTTATTCTGGTACATGAATGCTGGCGAATTGCACTAATATGTACTGGCTCTAAAAATCATGATCTATTGGATTAATTTAATTTCTTAAATATTTGTAAACTACTTAAAAGGTAAATTTACTTTCTTTTCTTTAGTGAAGTCATAAAGCTCAAAGTCTACTAAGCATCTTAACAAAATATAATCTTTACAGAAAGCTTGACTAGTTGGTTAATTTGTAGTTTCTCAGTGTTTTTCTTTAGGAAGCTGCAGTTTAAGAGAGTTGATACTCAACAGGGAGAAGAGTGAAGGCTGCACCTGTGAAAGATTGTTGTGTATTTGCTGGAGGCGCCTTCACACACCTGCCAAACCTAAATTCGTGTCAAAATAAGTGGCTGGCTGGTTCCGCATGTTTTAGTGAGAGGGAGTGAAGTTTTATGAAGTATCAGAGCCATCGGCTGTTCAAGCTGTGGTTCACGTGAACTGGTTATCCAGAAACTGGCACATTGGTCTGTCTGGTTTTTCTGTTATCTCCGCCAAAGTCATTAATAATCTGTGACATGAACATTTTACTGTTGTGAAATGCTGCTGACACATGAGAAAAAAGCTAAAGAGTCTTCAATGAAGCAGTTATGTCACATGACATATTGAATCTCCATTGTGTAAACTGGTCAGATTTGAATGTAACGTTTATTAACTTCAGAGTACATGTACACATTTTTTCTTTTTTGACCTCTGTAGGTATGGACTGGAGTGTCTCTTCCGATACTACAGCTACGGTTTGGAGAAGAGATTCCGGTTAGATCTCTTCAAGGACTTTCAAGAGGAGACCATCAGAGACTTTGAGAAAGGTAATGAGGGCAAGAAGGTAACCAGGAGGTTTCAGAGTTCTCCTCACAGACACAGCAAGATACAGGTGGTCATTGTCATTAGTGACTATTGATAAAGTTAATTAATTCAAGATCAGTTTTAGACTGCACAAATCACAGAAGCATGTTTGTTACTTACACTATTTATTTTTATATGTGCTTGATAGTCTTTTTAGCTGATAAAATTTGATGATGACCACTAAAGTGCATCATCTCTTCAAAAATTTAAAGTTAGAAAAAGACATTTTTTAATAAGTTTGAAAAATTAGTTTACTTCCTGAAGTTGATTTAGGAAAAACTGAGATTTCCAGCAAATTACAAAATCCAAAATAACATCAATAATACGTGGAAACACAGATTTTCACATTGTTGGGCCAAATACCAGTGTACAGGCTGTTTATAGTGCAAGGTGGGTCATAAATCATCATTTAAACTTTTACTTTAATACCATGGGGACTTTAAGTCAGCAACAAGTTTGCAAATGATCTACAACAGATTCCCATATCAGCTGTTCTCCATCATGCCCTGACTGCCCCACTAATAATGACAATAATAATCATCATCATTATCATCTGCCTCCAGTTTCAGCACTGTTGTCACATACTATATATTTGATTGTATATATTAATCAACAACTCCCATGTTCAGACTTGCTTCAAATACTTCTCTGCCTCAGTAGTTTCACATCAAATGAGCTATATCTTAAACTTTGTTGACAGTGTGACACTCCTGTAGTTTTTTAGGAGAAAATGGTTTGTTAAACAGAATTACCTGAAATGTTTAAGAATGTGATTTTTGAGAAAACAGTCTAAACTGAACCGTGCTGCTTTGTAAAAAAGAGGTGAAAATTGGATAAAAGTCGATTTCTCAACCTGTTTCAACACCCTGTGTGACTCAAGTTAAGCAGAATGAAGGATTTCCAGTAAACGCTTGAGCCGTTCAGATATTTATGTGCTAAAGCTGAGATATTTATGTGCTAAGTTGAAATATTTATGTGCTAAGTTAAATGTTTCTGATCAGCAGGGCATGTATTGATAAATTATTTTGAGAACAAATTTTGCTTTTATGTAGCCTTCATAACATTGAGAATAATTGGTCTATATTTGTGCAATTGAAAATAACTAAATTTTAGAAACTTCAAAAATGGGAATAGAGTTCATAAATTCATAAGGAAGGTACACCAGTTTTAAAAATATATATTAAAAATTATGAAATTTAAAAAAAAAACTCAACTGAGACATAGATTTTAAAATAAAATTTAAACAAACATTTAAATTAGATAAGATCCAAGTTTAAAAAAATTGTTGGACTGTATTAATATGAACTTTGAAGGCTTTCTTTATAATTTAACTCAGGAGGTTGTGTTATGCTAGTAAAGTTGTTTTAATGTGAAGTTCATGGATGAAGCAGCAGAATAGTTCTCAATTAAAAAAACAAAAATCTGCTTCAGTAAAAATTTCACAGGTAAATGTGTGAGACACATAGTAAACCATCATAGGCTACGCAGTATTAAATGAATGCTACACATACTGTATGCTGCCTGGAGCAAAACACTCGTAGAATGATGTTTAAACATGCAGCAACATAAATCATCAATATAAGGACAAATTCTGCTATTTATAATAAAAAACTGGACTTGTGCAAGTAAATTCGAATGGGTGGAGAAAAGTGTCAGGAGTAATGTGTGATAAGAGTGTCATCAAGAATGGAAAGAAAGGTGTACATAGACAGTGATGAGACGGTGGCACTGAGGAAGAGACAGGAGGCAGAGCTAGAGGTAGCAGAAATGAAAATGTTGAGGTTCTCTTTGGGAATATTCCATGTTTCCCATTATTCCATGTTTTACCTGCACCGTTACATCAGAGCAATTTGCTAGTCTGTAAACCTGTTTACTGGCAATGGCAGTAAAGCGATTCTGATTCTGATTCTGAATAACAAGAATGGCTAGGATCAGGAACAAGTACATCTGAGATATGGCACATGTTAGTTGTTTTGGACATAGTCAATGAGGCCAGACTGAGATTTTTTGGACAGGTGCAGAGGAAGGATAGTAAATTTATTGGGAAAAGGATGTTAAGGTGGGAATTGCCAAGTAGGAGGCCTAGAGGAAGACCAAATAGGAGATATATGGATGTAGTGAAGGAGGACATGAGGGTGGCTGGTGTGAGAGAAGAGGATGCAGAGGATAGGTTAGATGGAGACAGATGACTTCCTGTGCGACCCCTAATCGGAGAAGCTGAAAAGAAAAGAAGACGAAAAAGAAGAAGAAGAAAAGAAGAGCTTTGACTGAAGAGACCACATCAGGTCCATTAAGAACATTGTCAATATTTCTTTCATTCACTCTGTGATTCCTCCTATATTTATCCTCTAGACTATTTATGACTTTTGTGGTCTGCTTATTTCTAACACAGTTCACCTGTTCACATAACCATTTACATTGACATACCACTGAGCAAAGCAGTGATCAAAACATTTTCGCATACAGACACCACAGTGTGTAAAATCAACGGCAACAGTAATAAATAAAAATGAATTATATCACCTGTGGGGCTTTTTTTCAGGCTTCCTTAGTTTTTGATTGACATTTATTATGTAAGTTGATATGAGCTTTTCGTCAGGTCACAGCAGCCATCAGGATGTCACATTTGTATGGAAGTGCCTGCCCATCCCTCCATCAGCTAGTCACTATTTAATTTGTGACTAATGCATCTAAAACATTATTTTAATGACATGCCAATGGATTGATGACTTTAAATTCCCAGGGAGGAGAATTTTGTTTAAAGCAGTGCCATCTGCCCGTTATTGTGCATCACTGT
Organism: Zenarchopterus dispar; assembly: GCA_028564865.1. Classification (NCBI taxonomy): domain Eukaryota; kingdom Metazoa; phylum Chordata; class Actinopteri; order Beloniformes; family Zenarchopteridae; genus Zenarchopterus; species Zenarchopterus dispar. The sequence goes on from JAOWBL010000015.1 coordinate 13,955,175, forward strand.
GTATTAAGTTTATACTTGATGGCTTTTTTTACTTTCTTTTTTTTAAATATGGCAAAAATGGCATCAGGCTGTTGTGTTCCAGGTAATTAAAAATAAGGTGCCTGTTGACGACTGCAATTATCTGGTTGAACCAAGGAAAACAATTCTATTATTTTGTGATTTTAATATCTGGCACTACTCTTTGTGATTCTGGAACAACTCAGTGTTATTTGGGAGGGTCTCATGCAGGTGTTTCCAAGTGGTAAAGAAATGATATCACCCATAATCTACTGTTACTTTTCCACTCAATCCTGTCTTTCCCTTTGTCCAGGTCAGTTGTATGGACTGGAGAAGTTTTGGGCTTTCCTGAAGTATTCAAAGATCAAGAACCAGCCTATTGACCCAAAACTACAAGAGCACCTCTCTCAGTTCAAAAACTTGGAGGACTTCAGGGTGGTGGTGAGTGTCAGCTAATTACATGTATGAAAGCCCATCCTGTGTTTTACACAGGGTACATTATGAACTTATTGCTACTTTTGAACCATTATTATTTTTTTGATATATGAATTACTTTGACGGTATAAACGTGTTTAGCTGCTTTGAAATGAATGAGTCAACTCTGCTTTTATTTCTTTCTCTTTTTCTGGACATATCCATGTTGGGAGACGCTCTGCAATAGTTGTTGGTTGGGTTATATTGTGGCTGGTGCTCTCATTTATTATTAAAATGTAACCACTCCAGAGACTGTGGTTTGTGTCAGCGTGATAACCTATGTGTCTCCAGCCGCCAATAGGAGAGGAGGGAGGCAGGAGGAGACGCCACTCGTCCTCGGCTGGGGACGAAGGGAGGCGTCGGCGTCATCCTTCCAACACTACCTCAAAGCTTACGCAGGATGCTAAATTGCCCAACATGGCTTCTCAGCCTGCCTCCACGGATGCTGCTTCCTCCACCATGCAGATCATGCCCAGTGACAACATTCAGAAAACAGCAGCTCCAGCTTCCTACAGGAAGAAGGCCGACGTCAAAGTGGGGAAGAAGGAGAGTGACGTGTCAAATAAATAATGCTCCTTTCTTCTGGTGTGGCTTTGAATAGAAGAGATGTGGAGCAAAGCAGTGGCCGGTGCTCTCAGCTCAGCGTTCACACTGTTCAGAGATAAACTGAGACCGAGCGTGGTTGATTTCGTTTGATTGTTTTCATCAGTGCGTTTCATTTTCAAGCAAGCATAGGCAGTAAGATTGAATCTGTTCTTCTAACGGCGCCCAACGTTTACAAAACCAAAAATTTTTTAAAAATGCATTCCCTGCATTTTGCCTTTTATCTCCGATGCCAAAATCTTTAAGTACATTAATCACTGTAAACCGCTACTATCTGTAAAGAGCTGTTGAACTCTGATTCTAGTTTGCAAAGATAACGGATAGTCTTGTGTGCCTTAATCTTTCTCATCGTGACGTCAGGAGTTTGTTCAGCAATGTCTGAAATCTGCTTTTGAAGTCTTCCTGATTAATTCTTGGAGAATTTAACATGTTTAAAAATGACACCACATGCAGGTTTTTTGCTTTTTAAACATCTTCTGTTTTCATGGTGACAGTCAGTTCGAAAGCTGCAGTCTTGAGTTTGTGAAGGACTGACCCATGAGGTGTCTCCTCTCTGACTGATGTTTCTCAGTCTGACTGCCTTATATGGCAGCTAAACTTTAATGTTGATTTTTTTTTTTTTTTTTAAATTAGGAATATGCAAAGAAATATGGTTTCTTTTCTTCTGGGAAGCTTTACCATTTGTCCCATTCTGCATCCAGACAAAGTTTAATTTATTCTTTTATTTTTATCTTTCCATTTATCTGATTGATGGAATAGGCTTAGGAAATTATTGCAGTTTAAAAGGGCGTTTCTTATTGAATTTGGTTTAAAAAAAAGAAAGAAATGTTTTTGGGGAATTATGCGTGTGGCTAGCCTATAACTACAGTATATTTTAGCTTGAAGTTTACTTCATATTATGTTTCAGGCTTGGTGCTTTAGAGCACTTTAATCATCACTTTTACTTCTGTGGACTTGAGGTTTTAGAGTTGAATAAAAAGAAAAAAATGTAAATACTATAAAAATCATTTGCTATTCAATTATTCATTTGATTTTAAGAAGTGATTTGTTTTATCGATGGTGTGCTTTTGAGTCTTTTAAGATGAAGATATGCATGTTATGAATTGTAAAATGCAAAAAAAATACAAAATAGCTGATTGTATGAAGTTGTTTGTGTGATTTATTCTGCTTTGCTGTGATTTACACTTTCACCTTTCAGTGTTTGACAGTGTTGCTAAAAACCTAATGAGCAAGTTTTTGTTCCCAACAACATCTGAGTTGAAATGAATCAACAAACATCACTAAACTAGGACACAGGCTGATAAGCTCTACGTCTCATTTGTTCAAAAATCCTTCCTGAATAGCATGTATAACTGCTGAGATGGAGGATTGTTGACAAGTCTGCAGAGAAAAGGCAAACAAAAATACCAACTTTGTGTAACTAGAATCCAAAGACAGCCAGTGATACAAAAAAACATTAAAACATGGCCAAACAGTGTGATGAAGAATAAGACAATGTGCTGCATCAAAAATGGCTGTCACACAATCCCACATTATTAATAGCTTGTAAGTATTTTATTATCAACCTGCTTTCCCCCGCTCTTCATTTAACATTTCGTTTTCTACATACGGCTGAAATGGAGGAACAAAAAACACCAATAATCCACCTTCATTTTGTGTGGTTGTCATGTTTCTCTGATAGTGTTTATTAATATTTTGTTGAAAAAATATATTTAGTTGAACCATTTTAAGATTCAATTATGGCAACTAGATTAGTTTAAAAGCATTCTTCATCATACATCTTATACTTTTGTTGGAAGAGTTGTGTCCAGCTTAAAGCCTTCTCCAGCAAATTCAGAAGTAAAGTCTGGAATCTAGTGGCTGGTGCATCTGAAAATCATGTCTCATGTTCACTTTTACAGTTTGAAACAATCTCAAAATTGTCATCTTGGATTATGTCAATGCTGTCAAGGAAGACAGAGAAAAACCTGATCATTCAGTATTTTCAGATGGCTTCACTTCTTTGGACCCTGAAATGTTACTGAACAGAGATAAGGATAATCCATATTATTGTCAGTACATATCTTACAAAAGATATGTAAACTCATCCTCTGCTTTTAGCCCATCACTAATTAGGCTAGGAGCAGTTCAGGGGTTAAGGGCCTTGCTCAGGTGCACACAGTGGCCCTCTGTTAACCAGGGGGTTTGAACCTGGGTTGTCCATGCCCCAAACCACCTCGGTAACCACTAGGTTACCACTTCCCCATCTGACCAGATCTGACCTTCTAAAGCAACCTCAGATTATAGATGTATTACTGTCACAGTTGCAGTCACTTGGCACAACGGATGGATGAGTTCATCCATCACTTTGAAAGCGCAGATCACCAGACCACATGGCTTTCTTCCATCACCCCAGAGACCATTGATGCTTCGTCCTCTCTTTTTTAAACTATTATTGATTTGTGTAACTAATAAGTGTCTTTCTTAAAGATACACTTGTTTAGCCCCAATAGCTGGAGCTCACATTGTGTGTGTGTGTGGAAATGCCATACATTCATACTTAAACATTGGCATAAGTTCTGATATTGATCTTTAGTTAGATTTCATTATATTATTCTTACTTTTTTTCTGTCCAGGTTTGATGATTGACAAGATGATTTACTCCATCCCTCCAGTTATTAATGGACAACTCCTGGCATCTTCAGCAAAGTCATTTTTTATTTTACTTACTTGATGGGTGGATAGGAGATTATTATCAATTAACTAAGTAAACTTTATTGTCAAAACTGCTGTATGTATAGGACATACAGAGAGTTAATGTTGTGTTTCATATCCCTGGTGCAAGAAAAAACGAAGTATTTTTTTAATAGAATAAAAATTAAAAATATATACATGTTAAACGATATCTATGAAAAGAAAAACATCTAGTCTGAAAGCAAGTCTACAGTATAATCTGCCAATATTGTATCCTGGAGCTGGACCTATTGTACATTTTATTTAAAAATATATACCCTACAATTAGTTACCAAAAAACAGGCACTTTTTTGTCATTTAATGGTTTTACGTCTTTACACCCCCAAACGTTTTTAGATGTGACATTTTATCATTTTGAATGCCCTGTGTCGTTATAGTAATTTTTATCCGTTTTGTGTCTCAGTTATTTTTTCCATCTTCTCCATGCAGCTGACTTGTGTCAGTTGTGTTCAGTGGCCCGTGTCATATTTCGTACATATGTTTTTGTTAGACTACTATGATAAAATTGGATAAAACCTAAGGCCCGTGACTCTTTGCCCCACCTTCAACCCAAGTCCCCTAAAATGTGCGTTTACGTATGTCCGTGATTGTCCGTGTTTTCTAGGTAAATAATTGACGACACTGAGCGTTTATTGAATTAGTTGGTGCCGTTTCCGACTGGGCCTGAACGCACAGTCTTGCCAGGGGCGGGTAGACGCTAACAGTGCAGCATGGCGGACGATGGAGACAGTTCGAGCGGTCCAGTTAACGTAACCGGCGGACAGGGGACAACGGAGGAGTCGGACGGGCTCAGCGTTGGCGGGATGTTGCTGAATATCGTCGTTTTAGTTGTGGTAGTGACGGTTTGTCTGGTGGCGTACCGGCGGTGGGGCAGGCGGCTCGTCTCCGGCGCGGCCCATGGCGACGGGGCCTCGGCGCTTCCGAAGATGAGGAGACGGGACTTCACTTTAGAGCAGCTACGGGAGTACGACGGTCTCCAGAACCCCCGGATCCTCATGGCTGTCAACATGAAAGTTTTCGACGTGACTAGCGGCAAGAATTTTTACGGTAGAGGTGAGTGAATGGTAGACTGGCGTCAATTTCAGAAAAAGGGGGGCGAGTGAAGTGACACGTTGCCGCCTTTGGTGAATTGTCCTGGAGCAAAATTTGGGCGCAAACCGCGTTAGCTCTTTAGCTTCGTGTTTCTAAATTGATTTCTATCTATTAGCCAACTAGCGTGACTTTTAAGGTCGTTACTGCCCCATCGATTAAAAACTCCAACATTTGTGTAGTGAATACTTGTTAGAGTCTGTTATTTGAAATTATTTCGTTATAACTGAACTTCAAGATTTAATAATCTCTTGTGCTAGCCTTAGCTCGTTAGCCTGTTGAAATACACGGTTTATCTGCCCGGAGCTCCTGCTGCTGCTTTACAGGGACATGCTTCGTTATTGGACAGTGCAACAATATTTCCATCGCATGCAAATATTATTTTATACTTGATTTATTTTACCAAGCATACTTTCAGACCTCACGTTGCTTTTTTAATGCCTCTTAAGAGGCTTTGAGAGTCTGATACTGAATTCATCCGTCAACTGTTTTAAACTATAATTATTCAGACACATTTCCAGCAGTGTCAAGTGTCAGGCCTGAATCTGTCCACTTCACCAGCCCGTGGTTCTTTTTGTCACATTGGGTCATTGAGACAGATGGGGACTGAAAAATTTAGTTTTCTGCTTCTTTATGTTGTTGTTGTTCACACGGGATGAGACAGTTGTCATAACTTTTGATTCCTCATCGACAAAGGATTTAATCAGAAATGAAAATAAATGCTTTGAATTTTAGATGTGGGTGAGTCTGGTGTAGCTGTCATGTACAGCTGACAATTTGAAGTTTAAACCGAATTAGATGTTTCCAAAAATAAACACTACAAGAGAAATATTAAATGTGTTGCCATGCTCTTGTTACCAAGTCGAAAAGTAAGTGATGAAGTAACAACAGACAAAAATTAGAGTTGTTATTCAACTCTAAAATGCAAATGCTATTAAATCATTTGCTCTTCAGTTATTCATTTAATTTGAAGAAGTGATTTGTTTGATCAACTGTGTCTTAGGGTGAAACACTCAAGTTTGCTCAAAAAGTAAACAGACAAAACTACAAAGTAAGATCACATCTAATCTTGCAAGTGATAAGGTGTTTTACTTCATGGCTGAATTTAGTCTTTTTTTTTTTTTTTTTAACTTTAATATAAAAGGAAACCCTTGGCTCTGAAGAGTTTTCACATGGCGGTCAGATGATTCTTATGCTGGGTGATAACAAAACACAAAAACTTGCATCCACTGGCAAACTTTATGACACCATATTTTAGAATTGCCTTTGTGCACACAATAGAGTCCGATATAAAGCAGATTATTGCAAATTTCTCAATTTAGCACGCACCATTTTGGCAAGATCAGAAACATAAAATCATAAAGCTGTTTTAAAAGTGTCCTCTTAATGAATGACACAGCAGCATAAAACTATATGCATCTTACCTTATTTACATGAATTTAAGATGTTTTGCATTAAACACAGTAATGATCTATTACCAACATAATTCTGTTTAAATAGTGAAATATAATCATTTATGTTGTCTGCAGCTTAAGCTAATACATTCAGGCTGCTATTTAGATTAGTTAAGAATCCAAATATAATAAATTTCATCTCATTTATGATGTAGAAAAGTAGCTTGTGTCTGTGAATGATGGTTTTACATGCTGATTGAAAAGTGCGACTTAAAGCATGTGATCATAGGATGATTTATTCTTGACAAACAGTTGCACCTTGAGATTTAAGATCATTAAATGCACTTCTTTAATTTCCAGACTCCATGGACCATATTGATTTTCAAATGATGCCATTGATTTCATATAAATTTATTTTTCAGGTCTAATAATGGCATCATATGAGAGTGGAGAAACTGCTTAGTCACAGTCAGCAATAGTTTTTCAGAAAAAGACATGTCTGGTTTTACAGGAGCCAGATGTCGCTTGCAGAGCAGAGTCATGCATATTGGCAACATTGGATGGTTTTTAATGTGATGTAGCAGCTGTAATCACAAGATGTAGGTCACTGTCTAAAGCAGGATGAACTTGTTGCTTTACTGTAACCACATTTATATTCTTAATGTGACCTCTTTTTTTCCTTCCCTTATTTGAAACCATGTGAAATCTTAGAGTGAGTAAATTTATTAGTTTGTGGAAAGAAACTCCGCTCTTTCAGCCGTTACTCATGCTGGTGTTTTTCTCCTCAGATGGACCTTATGGGATTTTCGCCGGCCGTGATGCTTCTAGGGGTCTGGCCACCTTCTGCCTGGAGAAAGATGCCCTGAGGGACGAGTATGACGACCTGTCAGACCTTAATGCTGTACAGATGGAGAGCGTCAGGGAATGGGAGATGCAGTTCATGGGTAGGCTGTTAAAGAAGTACTTGCAAGATAGAAAATAATTCTGATAGTAATTTAGTGTGCACCTTGCTGCTAAAAGTCTGCATATTTACTCAGGCAAAACTGAAGATCCAATACACAAGTGCAAGTTTTAATGTACAATTTTTTTTGATGTTAGAGGAATATTTGGGTTTTTTTTTGTTTGTTTTGATTTTAATGTGTTAAGTACTTATAAGTATAAACTGTGCTAACTGTAGTAGTAGGTAGCTGTCCCAGTGCTTTGTTTGGAGAATCAATAAAAAATTCAGATGGAGAACAAAATTTAGCATCATTTAACAAAAATGTGCAGCCTGAACCAGAAACTCCATCAAATTCATTTCAGTGGCAAAATGACTTCAGTCATCTTTCAGGATTTCTACAGTAATATCACGGATGTGACGTCAGTATGAAATAAAATGTACCAGTTGTTGGTAGAGTAAAAGTTTTGTGGAGGTGTACACATTTAATAGAGATTATTTATTAGCAGTGGTTTCTCCCAGGATACTCGCTGATGAATGATTGGTTCAAACAAATCTAACGTGCTGCGTAAAGAGCTCATGATAAACATCAAGTGAAAGTGCAGTGAACAACTACACAAGTTCATGGTGTAGACCTTTTTGTATTTTTATTTTTTGGGACATTTTACATGTCAAACAACAAAAAGAGGGACATCAATCAGTATGTAAGAATGTCTGTTTTTTTTTCTTTCCAAGTTTGATAGTTCTGTTGAGCAACAAAATTAAATGATTTCTCACTTAAATAAATTCATTCAATGAATTATTCTGCTATATTTGTAATCTTTTTATGAGAAATAATATTAAAATAACGCCTGCCATGAAAAAGTCTTAAATGCTTGAGAGCGAAAGCCATTAATTGATAATTACATTCAGCTTTAAAATTAACTGATAACTTACTTTTTTTATGTCCCAGATTTCAGTTGTAAGACCCTTTCTTGTGATTGTTTTCTAGATATCATGAAATGTTCAACTCAAAGAGATTTTGGAAGTTGTGCAGAAGAATCAGTTATGGAAATTTCTTTTGTACTTTTATACCGCTATTCCCCTCTCCACCACCACCAAAAAACAGTTTACTGGCTCTGTCTAAACCAAATTTTGAAGTTCGCTTAAAACAGAAGTACAATAAAGCCAAACTAAAAAATACCTCCTCCCACCACATCTGCTAAAAAAATCTCCAAAAAAGGTTACACTAGGAAAACATTGAAACTATAAGCAAACAAAGGTCTTCTTTTTTTCATGTTTGTCATAATCCAAGGATTACCATGAACTCAATCTACACCCAGTACACTTCAGATCATTACAGACTGCTATTTTTAAACTTTCCTCAAATATAATTTACTTCAAATCGAGTGTATTGGTGTGTAATTTTGGATCAGAACGTGTAATCCCACTTCTCTGGTTACTTCAGGGTTGTAGGTTAACCAATCACTCTCACTGCTCTGTGATTAGTGAACGACTGCTGCTAGAGCTGAACACTAAAACAAACTTTTGCCTTTTATGCATGGAGGTCAATTCATTTTTATAACGGTGTACTTCTTATTTGACTCCCCTGTTTTTGTTTTTTTGTTGGGTTTTTTTGTTTTGTTTTGTTTTTTTTCAGTAACTTTGTTCAGTCTCATGGTCGCCTCTGCCACAATGTCATTGTTGATGTGTGATGCAGTTGTCTCAAGAGACCACCAGGATGGGAAGCGCAGAGTTACTTTGGCTGTTTTTTACTGATAATTGGAATGGAGAACAGAGTTGGTTGATAAGTTGATTTTTATTGATTAATTCAAATGTAATAAATTGCAATGTTTGAAAAATGAAAATCAATTTTCACTTAATCTTCAGAATTATGGCGTTGCGATGCCACCACTTCTGTAGTTCTGTAACGTCAGCAGACAAATCTACAACATAGATGCTTGTGCTGTTAAAAGTGAATAGTTTTCCTAGAAAAATACTCCTAAATCCCGCAGTTTCTTCCTGGAATTGGTTTGTGTTTGTCAAGTCAGACGTCATGCAAACTGCTGTGAAGATTGTCTGCAGTACGTGGCAACAAAGACATCAGCACAACAGATTTATTCCAGCAATTTAAACAAGTGGGAGAAGTGTGTCAGATGGCACAGACTACTAAAGTAGTATCAGAAGAGAAGATCAGACAGGTGCTGATAAAGGTGATCAAGAGTAAATCTTGACAGCATCATAAATGTGACTTAACCTCCACATCTGTTGGAGAACCGCATGAGCTGCAAATGACAAAAATACCTTTGTGCTCCCTTAAAAACAAAACAAACAAACAAAAAAAGCTGGTTATAAAATTAACTGTAAAATATTGTACTTTTCAGAAAAATATGACTATGTCGGGAGGTTGCTGAAGCCAGGAGACGAGCCTTCGGAGTACACAGACGAGGAGGACATCAAAGATCACCTGAAACATGACTGAGCAGCTCCATCACTCTGACCAAAGCCAGACGCCCCAAACAGCTGCGACAGACTGCCCCAGACTTCTAGACCTTGTCCTCCATCTCTTGCCTCATGCCCCCAAACTTTTCACCCCCACTGAATCTGTCTGGTGCTGCAGCTGTTTTGAAGGGCAGGACTGGAGTCTCAGCAGCAAGATGTCCCTCTCCCTCTCCTCGTCCTATGAAGATTACCACCAACAGAATGCCATTGAGAACCTTTGATGAGGAGCCTTTTTTTAAATGGCAGTTACCTTGTCTGGGGGGCAGAGATGGCTGACACCATTAGATGTATTTGAATCAAAATCCTAAAATATCTTAATCTGTTGTCTAGTTGGGGAAAGTGTGCTCATTGTGGTCAACACGGAGCATTGGGTGGAGATTGGTCAGGAGTGATTGGTGAAAACACTTCGGTCTGAGATGATCAGTGGGTTGGGTTGGGGAAACAGAGTTCTCTCTGTTTTTAGCTATGGTTTAGTTACATTGCAAACTGAAATAGCTTCAGCTTCGGACAACTTATCAGTGAATTGATCATTTCTACCTTTGTTCAAATCATTCCCACCCACCCGTTTCAAGGGCAGTGCTGTGGCCGAACCAAAGGCAGTTGGCAGACATTGCATTTTCCTGTTGTGTTTGTAGTGTATGCACTACTAGTTTTCTTTCTTTGTCACCATGTGATTGTATTGTTGAGTAGCATTGAGGGAAGGCGTATGGGAGGGATTTATTATCTTTCCTTGTTTCTTTTCTTTTTTTTTTATACTTTTCCATGTGGGGTTTTGGGAGTCTAAGGTCCTTGCCACGCAAAATTTGTTTCGCATCTCATCAAATGGACTAAATCACTGATTGGGCAAACAAAGGGAAGGTGATAAGGCAGTCCTAATCAATCGACTCAATTGTTTACATGCCTCAAAGCCAGCTGCAAGTCTGTAGATTCCCCAGAAAATAGTCCAAGTATTAATTGTGCCTTATTTTGTTTGTTGCATCAGTGCTGAACGGTCTAACGGTGGGCAAGTGAAGGGAATGAAGGAGTTGGCTCATTCTAGATTCGGTTCCCCAGACATTAAAGAAGGCATAAGTGTTCAGTCAACCACGCACAGACTATAATGTTTCCCCACCTTAAAAACTTTGTAAATAGACCCAATGAAATACTCAGTGTTACTGCCATATTTATGTAGTGGATGAACTCCATATACGTATATTGCTGTCATATTGGCCAAACCCCACCACCCTCTGGTTGTTTCTGTATTTTTCCCCTCTTCATTTCTTTTTAAATGTAAATACATTTCCAAAAGAAAAATAAAAAGGTGTGTTGCAAAGTGCTATAGGCCGGGACCGGGAGCTGTTCTTGCAGATTTTGTTCGTAGACATTGCTTATCCTGTAAATATATCTATCATTTTATTAAAGCATGTGCAGCAACAAAGCGAGCTAAGGAAAATTCCACCACATCCTGTATGTAAATGTTGGGTGTGTGTGTGAGTATGAATCTGTGAGTGTGTGACAGGCAGGAAGGGATTTGTTCATGCATAATAAATCAGTTTGGTTAATAATGGAAGATGTCTGGATTTTATTTGCTCTAGATGCAGTGATAACCCGCAGTCCACAGATTCACAGGAAAGTCTCAGATCAGTATCACAAACAAGTGAATATTTTGCATTGACAATGATCAGTAACTGATTTTTTTTTTTTTTACCCCATACATCACTAATACAACTTTTGCTGTAAATAAGCTCAACTATTAAATGTGGCATTCCAAGATACACACATTAGTACATCTTCATATCTCCACAGGGTTGAAAAACAAATGACAGAATTTAAGGAAAAAAAATGGAAATAATTTGCATTGGTAGGATTACATCACTTATTGATTCTAGATTCTAGATGTTTGATCAATTGCTAAGAGGAAGTGCAAGAGGAAATGAGGAAACACCAAGTTGATTACGTTAATCAGAATACATTCTCCATTTATTAATCTCAGGTTTCTGAACAGAAAAAGAAAAAAGTATGCTCATCTGAAGTATTACAAATTGCAAATTAAGGAAAAAAAGGCAAAGTATTAATTTTCTTAAAGTTCAAATCTGCTGATCCTGATTTCTTTATTAGAACTATAATCCGGACCCTTTAATTTTAAACATCTATGAAAGACTGCAGAGGCTGCAGTTTGTGTCATCTAGCAGCTTTATTTTTTCAGTCTTTTAGCTTTTGCTTCCTAACATTGAGCTTGTTCAGCGCATTGATGTTGTTTCTAGGAGTTGGAACGACATCCTAAACTTGTTGGTTGATGTTTCTCTTTGAGCTATTTTTACTTCACATGTCTCACTAATTATTAACTTTCCTTTTCAGTATTCAAAGTGACAAATGTGCTGAAAATGCTTCCCAGTGACTTCATTCTCTTCCTCAGTTACAAACTCATCGGTTGGTGCATTTCTACACTGAACAGGTTCATGTGAGATGTTGAGAAGATCAAACTGAGCGATGGCAGAAAGATCTGAACTAAAGGATTTTGGAGGGAAAATGATTAACTCATCTCACACTCTGTTTAAATCTGTTTAAAGTGAGTTGGGCTACAAGAATCATGATTTATGAACACAACATTCAGTCTCTGGCTGATTCCACAAATGATGGATCTACAGAACATGTATCAGCTATCAACTGGCATCATAACAGTAAAAACTTGCTGTTTTATGTGGTTCTACTGTATTTTTTTGTATGTTTGTTTTGGTTTTTTCATATATGTGGAGGAAGAGGTTTTTTAAGAGTTCACAGGAGGGCAGCATAGTGGTTAGCACTGTTGCCTCACTGCAAGAAGGTTCCTGGTTTGTCTCCTGGCAGGAGTCTATCTGTGTGGAGTTTGAATGTTCTCCCTGTGTTTGTCTGGGTACTCTGGTTTCCTCACACAGTCCAAAAGCATGTATATTAGGTTGAATGAGAACAATAAATTGCCCGTAGATGTGCCCTGTTTGTTTGTTTGTTTATCTGTATATGTGGCCCTGTGGGTACATCCTGTATCCAGGCCTCTCGCCTGCAATGGGCTGGGATAGGATCCCGCAGACCTCCATAATTGGATTCAGCAGGTATAGAAAATGGATGGATGGAGTTCATAGGGATGTGGGCTACCTAAATTTTTATCAAAATGTGACTCAGCTAGGGAGAGGGAACAAACAATTCTTAACACAAGTGAATGTTTTTAATAATGAACTTTGACGTTTATTGAAGTTGTTAAAAAAATGAATTATAAAAACTGGTATTATTTGTTTAACTGAGATCACAGCCACCACATTCAGTTTTTGTCACCTTCTTGTCTGATGGAAAATTATTTTTCTTTAATTAATGTTTACAATCTGTTTCTTCAAGTGTCTCACTGCAGAAATAAAAGCTGTATTTCTTATGCCCTTGTTGCATGAACACTGCTTACAGCTGACATTCATAAATTAAAAACAAACAAAATTGTATTATTAATAATCAGTATTTGAACTAAAGTTAAAAATGACATGTAGGGACATTTTACTTTAAATAAACAGGCGTAGTATGGTGAAATAAAAACATGTTGAATTTGAAAATTTGCAGATATGGAGACATAATAGTAATAACAGTAGCCAAATGACGGGATAGGGAAGTAAAATATTTTGCATTGCTGAAAAAGTACAACCTGTTCACTCTTGGGTTTAGTGTATTATAATTTTTTTTTTCTCGTCACTGGCCCTTTTTTGAAACATGCATTGAAAAATATATACATTCAATTTCATATTCCTCCTGGTCCTTCGTTATTATTATTATTATTGTTGTTGTTGTTGTTGTTGTTATAGAAACATTTTATAAATCCCTGATTACAGGTGTAGCTTTCCTTTTTTTTATACCCCAGATGTGGCGTTGATTAAAAATCACTTATCAAACTGCAGCTCAACAGCGCCCCCTATCCTGGCGGTTTAATTCGGAACTACACTAACTATGTGTGAATGTGTTTGATTATTGTTTCTGCTGCTCTCCATCGATAACCGCCGCCGGAGTGCTGGACTATCGTTACTCGATCACTTTGAGGAAGATTGAAAGAGCGATGCACTTCGTGCGCGGATAAGATCCTTTTCACAGCGACTTGATCCCGGCTGCTCTTCGCCTCCCACCTCCGACGTCCTGGATGTTTTAGCTCCAGACGACACGGACCGACCTGAACATCCTTCTCGACAAAACAAACGTCTTTCCCCGGGATCGTGTCCTTCTAGTAGTTTTTCCGGCTCCATCATCCGATGAGTTATCAATAACAACGAGTTTTGGCTACGTTAACGTGGACATTTGTTTGGTTTGTCCGGTTACTTCACGTTTTTATCCATCAGGAGGACAGTCATGGCAGAGCATCTCTCCCAGAGCGAGCTGGACTATCCATTCAAACTTCTGGAGTATTTTAACGGCTTTAGGGTGTCAAAGGTAACGTTAAATTTACTCCCTGCAGTAATTTATTTTGGCAGCAACTAAAAGATATTTATATCACTGATTAATCTGCTGAATGGCTGCACTCATTATGCAACTCGAACATTAAAAATGATGTGTTGTTTATTACAAACTACCTGGCAGCATTTAAAACAATCTACATCTTCAGGTTATATTTTCAGCCTGTGAGCTGGGAGTGTTTGACCTCCTGCTGAGGTCCCCTGAAGCCCTCAGTGCCCAGAAGGTGTCTCAGGAACTGGGAACTAGTGTGGACGGGATGGAGAGGCTGCTGGATGCCCTAGTGGGCATTGAGATCCTGGATGTGGAGAAGACAAACGGGACAGGTGAGGAATGGGAAATTAGGTTTGAACAGAAAGGTTTGGCTAGACTGAATCAGCTCCAGGAAGCTTTACTGTAACCTTCATCACTCAGAAATTATTTTCTACAGATTTTGTGACGTGTCAGGGAAAGAACCTCCACAAACTGTTGCCATATCTTCAGGAGTTTATTGTTATCTAATTATGACTGAGAGGTCTACTGAGAGACATTATCCAAACTACACAGATCAGGTTTAAGCAGTGCAAAGAGAAAATCCTGCAAATATTGTAAATACTGTATGAGATAAAGTATTTTTTATTCAGGGTTTTCATACATTTTCTTAAAACAAATAATCCATTACGTTGCACTTTTTTTTATCTGTTTGTAGAAGTCAAAAGGAATGTTTTAAGGAATAAGTCTCTGTTAATGGGTGAATTCCTGTTGCTTAGAAGGATTTCTAGACAAAAAATTATCTTGTGCTTAAACAGAAATATTGGACAAACTTAGAAAAAACAATTAGAAGCGTGATACTTTTTCATATGTTATTCTTCAACTGTTAGTTTACAAAATTTGTCATGAAAACAAATTTTCTGAATATGTGGCTGCTGTTAGTGCTGTTAAATATCTGCATCGGGCCTAATAACAGTTATTTAAACTCATCTCAAGTGACATAACCATCTTACAAGAAGTTAGATTTAGTGTTTGTGCTTTACTGGCCAAATTTGATCCCAAACAACACTTGCACAGTTGTTGTCCATGCAGATTTAACAATTCAAATTTA
Source organism: Zenarchopterus dispar (assembly GCA_028564865.1). Classification (NCBI taxonomy): domain Eukaryota; kingdom Metazoa; phylum Chordata; class Actinopteri; order Beloniformes; family Zenarchopteridae; genus Zenarchopterus; species Zenarchopterus dispar. Next base: position 13,970,401 of record JAOWBL010000015.1, read on the forward strand.
AATGAAAAAATACTTTATTAATCCCTGAAGAGAATTTTAATTTTTGCAGTAGTTTTCATGATTTCAGTTTCTTCATAGATCTATTGTAGAGGTTTATTGCTGGGGGTGGGAAGGATCTCATGTTGTGGTCTGAAGACACTCTGTTACTGAATCACTGTTTTTTTAATGTTTATTTTATTATACTTTTACTATCCCGAAGGAAATTAATTAGTTCTCTGGTTTTGACCCATCGCCAGTTAGACTAGGAGCTGTGGGCTGCTGCAGGGTGCTGCAGCGCCCGAGGAGCAGTTGGGGGTTAAGGGCCTTGCGCAGGGACCCACAGTGGATCTCTGTTAACCCGGGGGATTGAACCTGGGTCCACCACTGCCCCCAGGATACTCAGAGTTGTCCATGATCTTCTTCATGTTATGAAGTATCCTCCTTTGCACGGTCAGCTCCAGATGCTCCAGAATAGAACCAGATTTCTTTAGTTTGTTCAGTTTCTTAAGTCACTGGCTCTGATGCTTCTCCAAACAAATGACTCAAGATGTGACCGAACTCTCTACAACAAACTTTGAGAAGATACTCAGCATCTTGCTGTAACTGCTGAAGGATCTAAGCTTCCTTGAGAAGTAAAGTCTGCTCTGTTGTTTCTTATAAACAGCATCAATGTTGCATCTCCAGTCCAGTCTATTGTCTATTTATACTCCTCCACCACCTTCGTTTCTTCTCACTTGATGGAAAAACTATTTGACCTAATGCTGGCTCTCCTGAAATCCAGAATCTTCTCCTTTGTCCTGTTTATATTCAAGATATGATGATTCTTCCTCCACCATGACACAAGCTGGTTCACTAGTTCTTTGTACTCGGTCTCTTGCCAATTACTGATACTCACCCCAACTGCAGTCATCTGAGTATTTCTGCAGATGACAGGACTCTGACTTGTAACTGAAGTCTGAGGTGTACAGCATGAAGAAGAATGTTGAGAATACAGTCCATTATACCTCTGATTACCTGATCAGACACACAACCAATCAGTCTCACAAACTGTGTTCTGTTTGTCAGGTAGTCAGCAGTCCAGGTGATTGTGGAGGCATCCACCTGCATCTTCTGGAGTTTCTTATATAGTATTGGAGATTGGATAGTGTTAAATGCACTGGCGAAATTAAAGAACATGATTCTCACAGTGCTACCTTCTTTGTCTAGACAACTGTAGGTTCATTGAAGCAGATGTATGATGCCGTCTTAAACTACAACTACACAACAATTAACCAAACTGCATTGGGTCCTGAAAGTTGCTGGTTTGATTATCCAGGTGGGCCATAAAAATCTCTCCAGGACTTTCATGATGTGAGATGTTATGGGTACATGTCTGTAATCATTTTGAGAAGATGGATGAGATGTTTTTGTTACAGGAACAAAGGCAGGATATCTTCCACTGTACTGGAACCTTCTCCTCCCTCAGGCTGAAGTTGTAAAGGTGCTGAAGAATCCTACATAGCTAGTTCTGAACAGCCTTTCAAGACTCTGGGGCTGACATCATACAGACTTGCAGCTTCATTCCGTTTAGTCTCTACAGTTGCCTTTTCATCTGACTGCTAGAGACAGACAGGCAGCGTGGGGAGGCTCCTGACAACAATGGAGCAGTGGCAAAATCCATGACTAAGGTGGAAGATGGGACAGCTGAGGTGTAACAGGGAAGCTGTGGATCAAGAAAGGATGGGAGGTCTGTTTGGTCTGGGACAGGAGAGGAGGATGCTGGGATTGTATCTGAGCTGAACCTGTTGAAGAATGTGTTCAGTTCATTGGCTCCATCCAGAACACCATGTGTCTCATCCTCCTGCTTAAAGCCTGTGATCTTCAGCATCCATGACCACACTTCTTTTTTTTTTTTTGCTGGAGCTTGTTCTCCAGCTTCCTTCTGTACACCTCCTTGTTGTCCCTGATCGTGACTTTCAGTGGTTTTTGTACTGACTTCAATATTTCTCTGTCTCTGTCCCTGAAAGCCCCCCCAGGCTGAGAAGTGTTTGAAAACAGTCTAATAAAACCTAAAACAGAACTGTTACTCTTCAATAAAACCTCCGTTTCTCCCCGGGCCCTCCCGGTGGGGGTGGGCCCTCCGACCTCCTGACATGACTCCCTTCTCTGCCCCTCACAGACGCG
>JAOWBL010000015.1:13984978-13994978 GCA_028564865.1 Zenarchopterus dispar
GTCTCAGAAGCATCACTTGTTTTTCTTTTCGTCCCTGTCAAATATTTCTCCATTCTGAAAATCAGCAGATCTGAACACTGTTGCTATGAAAGGCACCATTGCTATGTGAAAGCACGGTTTGATTATGGGTCCCCTGCGAAAAATATTACGACGTCCAAACATTAGTTCCCCCCATTTACCCTCTGCCCCATTCCCACCCAGCTGACTTGCACCCTCCCTGGGATGCCTCCGCGCGCCCCCAGGAAGGCGCGCCACACACTTTGAGAAACGCTGACATAATGTCATATATCAGTAACTCAGAGACACTTTTTAATGTGAAAGTGTAGTTAAAAGAATGCTGGTGGGGATACTGTTTGTACAGTAGGTGTGTAGTGAGCTGCCAGGTGCTGCTGTGATTTGTAAACGCTTCCTGGTCCTAAAGATCCTGCTCCACAGAAAAGAGAGGTGGTTCATGCCTGAAACAAAGGCACAGCTCTGAAAATAAAACCCCCAAACCTGTTACTACTGATATTTTCCAATTACCTTAACAAAAAAGCCCAGAGTCGCTTATAATAAGCAGAATTGGTAACTCTGCACACATACTGCAACAGAAACAACCAAATAGCGACAGCACAGTGACACTGACAGAGATGATGGTTTATGAGTTGATAAAGGCGGAGAAGAACAGGAGGAAGAGGAAGATTTGTTGTTACTATTCCTGATTGCCAAGGAGATGGAAAAAAGAACTGCGATATAAACTTCCAAAACCTGCAGGAAAGCAGGGATGTTTCTTAACCATGCCCACTTTACATTTCTGACCAATCACAAAACAGTTTTTGCACACCACAGAAAAACAACCTGTGAGAAGAAAAATGTAATTTTGTTCTCAAACCCTCAAGAAGAACAAATTTCTCTGTTCTTGTGGTGCATGTATCAGCCTTTAGTCCCACATGTGTTCCCATCAAAGACTCTTTTTTTTTTTTTTGTTGTTTTCCTGATTTTTTTTAGGCTTCTGGAGTTGCTTTTACCACATAATAGTTTTGATTTACACTGTTGTCTGCAGTGATTGGTCACAGAGTAAACTTTATAGTTCAGCATGTAATTAAGCATTTTGTGGTTTTGTGTTAAAAGTAGTTATCTCCCAACTGTCCACTGTTAGATGTATGAATATTTTTAGTCGAATTTCTTTCTTTTTTGCTTTTTATATGGTGGTGTTTGACCTTTTAGATGTTTTACAATATTCAATGTCTTTGGAGAGCAGGGTGGTTGGTATACATATAACTGATTGGCTATATGTTTGTTTATAAAGAGAAAAGGAACACAAACTGTGTAAAAAGCAGGCACATCTTCATCCTCCTGTTTCCAGCCATGCCACAACTGGACGAGATCACACTGGAGCACGTCATGGAGGAATTTGAGCGCTGCTGCCATGAGAACATGACACATGCCGTGGAGACAGAGGAGGGGCTGGGCATTGAGTACGACGAGGACGTGGTTTGTGATGTTTGCCAGTCGCCAGACGGGGAAGACAACAATGAGATGGTGTTCTGCGATAAGTGCAACATCTGCGTTCACCAGGTCAGAGGTCAACCCACCAGCTGAGTTTAAACGGGAAAAGACTTAAGTCAAAGAAAACAATGCACTTTAAATGATTATATTTTTTTGTTGGGTTATGTGTGATCAGTTCAAAAAATTTTGTTTTCATGAGCCAGGCTAATAATAACTCTAACACCTTGGGATTCAAATACTTTAATGCAGTACAGAATATTAGTATGTTATAGTATTTTTAAGCAAAACTGATGAATTTGCAGGGCTTGTGGGATAAATCAGTATTTAAAAAAACTATTCATCTTCACATTTAGATAATCTGTTTTAGTTTCATGCTGACACACTTTATTGTTCTTGCTGTCTTTGTGTTTTTGTGTCTCAACAGGCTTGTTATGGCATCCAGAAAGTCCCCAAAGGGAGCTGGCTGTGCCGGATCTGCGCACTCGGTATCCTCCCAAAGTGCCAGTTGTGTCCCAAAAAGGGCGGAGCCATGAAGCCGACCCGGAGTGGGACCAAGTGGGTCCATGTGAGCTGTGCCTTGTGGATTCCAGAGGTGAACTTCAGTCTTACCTGCTTTGACTCTCTTCTTGTTGTGTTTATTGTTTTTGGAGCCAGATCTCAATCCAGTACTTGGCATCAATCACAACCATCTGTTATCAAATTTGAACAACATATCCTGTGGTGTGTTTAAATATGTTTTGAAGGTGAGCATCGGGAACCCAGAGAAGATGGAGCCAATCACTAATGTATCCCACATTCCCAGCAACAGATGGGCTCTGATCTGCTGCTTGTGCAAAGAGAAGACGGGAGCCTGCATACAGGTAGAGGTGCTGCTCACAATTCACGCCACATTATTTTTATGAGACATGAAAATCCAAGTGTGGCCCAGAGCATCAGTGGTGCTGCACTAATTACTACTGTAGATCTCTCACAACAAGCATCACTGTTGCTTCTGCTTAAATCACGTTGGCTACACAGCTCAACTGATTAGGAAGAAAACATCTTCATAGCTGTTAAATTTCACATTGAACATTAAGAGGAACAGGGTAAAAGTAGCAGGTTTACAGATTTAGCACAGATAATAAATTTAGGAACAGTGTAAGTAATATCTTTCTGTTTGAGAATAAAAGTAAAGAATGAGCACTGCTCTCACCTGTGTTGTAGCCTCAGGATAACTTATAGAAACTGGACGTTTACGTGTTCAGACCAGGGAGACTGACGGTATATCCAGTTGTTTCATTTATTTAAAAAAATGACCCTTGTAGGAAAGAAGGACTATACCTGGATGGGCTGCAATTGCAGGATTTGAGACACCAGATATTATTAAAGTGTACTTCAGATGAAGTGATTAACAAATATTCAGATGAATAGCAGTAGCTATTTACATACAAGCAGATGCCTGGTAAAGTTAACAGCAGTTAATAGTGTTTGAATTTTGTTTTCTGCCTTGAAGTAGTGAAAAGTGTTTTTATAGCAGATTTGAAAAAGAACTGAACAAAAAAATTCTTCTTCATTGTTTCTTCTTCAAGTTTGGATGAAAATAAACTTGTAAATATTTGTTCAACCTCTAATATTTCATTCCATTGATTGTGATCGCTGCAGTTTTAGGATGAACAGTGGTCTCTGACTTTTACTTTTTCATAATGAACATGTGACAGTCTGTCACTATGTGGGAATGAGAGTGAGAAACGTGCTCAATATCTTAAATTCTGACTTGATCTTTTGTATTTGCTCATATAGTGCTCAGCGAAGAATTGCCGGATAGCTTTCCATGTGACATGTGGCCTCCAAGCCAGCCTTGAAATGAACACCATCCTCACAGAGGACGACGAGGTGAAGTTCAAGTCGTACTGCCCCAAACACTCTGGGCTCGAAGGGGCTGAGTCCAGGCACCGAGAATCAGGAGATGATGAGGAGAAGGAGGATGCCAGAGACAAGAAGGGAAGGAGGAGAGGCAGGGTGAAAGGGGAAGAAGATGCAGCCTCCTATTCCTCATCTTCCTGTGTTGCTCCTCAGTTCACTGATAGACCATCTGGCGGTCAAGAGGTGTTCAGCAGCCGCCAGCAGGAGAAAAAAATTAACTTCCGCAAGCTGAAGCTGCAGGAGATGGAGGAAGAATTCTATCATTTTGTGAATGTGGTGGAGGTGGCCAGTAGCCTGAAGCTGCCACCAGAGGTGGTGGACTTCATCTACCAATACTGGAAACTGAAACGCAAAGCCAACTTTAATCAGCCGCTTGTCACGCCCAAGAAGGACGAAGAGGAGAGCCTGGCACGCCGTGAGCAGGAGGTGCTGCTGCGACGTCTGCAGCTCTTTACCCACCTCCGACAGGACCTGGAGAGGGTAGGTTTCCACTACTTCTGGATTAAGACTCGGACTGAGCGCAGCAGAGGCAAGAAGAAACAGGCCATCAGGAGGACAAGGTGGCAGTTTGTTGGCCAGTGAAAGTTTTGAAATATATGTTAATAAACTGATTGCAGCACAGTGTTTGCTTGTAGATCAGATGTAAGATGAGAGGTTCAGATGTGTGAGCAGCAGGAGAGAGAAAAGAAGCTGTCAACTTGGACTGCTTGCAACTGCCCAAATGCAATTGGGCATTTAAAAAAAAGGCAAAAAAGCAATTGGATGTAAAATGTTCTAATCTGCACATATTTAAAATAGCTTTTTTTATTTGAGAACACTGCAAAGGCTGGGAGGTTTTAAAAAGCTGGAAAAAGACTCCCATATGTGTTTAGTTGTCTTACTATCTATGTATAATCAAAAGCTTCTTTTTTTTCTCCTCATACTGAGATGAGACTTCCTTGTTGTCATGTTCAAATATTGTTCTCTCTCAAAAACACTCCAAGTTCCTGCTTGTGTGCAGATCTCTCCATGCAGACTTCTGCTGCACCTCAAAACCGTGTTTCTGCACTCGGATTCAGTGTTTCACGTGCAAGCGTGCAAATATCCTGCTTTCTATTTTGAGTCATTGATTACTCTTAGGCTTGTGACATCTTAGACATGTTTGTAAAATTTCTGATTTTAGATTTGGATTGCTGCCAAACAAGTGTGTTGTGGGTAAAATACAAAAGAAAAACAGACAATCAAGTGCCTGTTAAGACGGTGATGTCACAGTTTCTTTGTGACGCAAAAACATTTCATTATTTCATCAGTAATGTACTAAACATGCTTGTATGCGCCAGTTACACTCTTGCCTATTACCATTATTTCTACAGTTCATAAACTGTGACATACAGTTAATTGCATTTAACTGAACTATATTGTTTACAATTAGACTTTCCCTGATCTTTCTTGATAAATTGGCCTGATTTGGCCCTGGCTGTGAATTTCAGAATCAGTAAAACTGAACTGATTCCAGATTGCATTTTCAATTGAAGCCAGTTAACCAGTAATCATCCTGAAGGAGTTTTAAGTGAGACAAGCAAAACTATGAAGAGGTGGTGATGTTAAGATCAAAATACACTTTAGATTAAAGGTGGTGAACTGATGTTTACACAATAAGAGCAAACATCAAACTTGTGCTTCGCCGGGAAGCCTATGTCAGTTATACTTGTTTAGTTTTATACTTTAGCCTGTGGTGGGTTTTATCAGTTCTGCACTAAAGAACTAACCTTTAACTGGTGAAAAGCAGATCTCTGCACAATATAAAAGATTAAATAAACGTCAGTCAGTCTAAAGACGGTGCTGTTGCTCCTCAGGTTCGTAACCTGTCATACATGGTGACCCGGAGGGAGAAGATGAAGCGCTCACTGTGGAGAGTCCAGGAGCAGATCTTCCAGCACCAAGTTCTACTGCTGGACCATGAGCTGCTCAGTGGTGAGTCCGCAACAGTTTGGTAAAATGTTTGAGTTTAAATGAATTCTAGAGCTTCACAAACTCTGCCAGTAGCTCAAACAAGTTGACTGTAGTTTTGAGTCTGAGCTGTTTGTCAGTTTATTCAACACTGTAAAGGCAGTAGACATAAAAAAAAAAAAAAACTATCTCCTGCCACCAGACTTTAAACTGAAGATGCACATTCCTTATATTTATGTTTCAGGTAATCCCTCAGCAAAGGATCTGGAGAAGCTCTTCTCTCTGGGCTGGTTGTCATCTCGGAGCCCCCAGTCCTGCTCCTCTTGGAGTCTCTCTGAACTGAAAACCAAACGTGAGTCACTGAAGCAGGAAAGAAAAAGAAGCATCGACAGAAAAACCTTCTCTGACTCGTCGCACACCCACAAAGACGATCAGAAGAAGCCACCGGAGCTGAAGGATAACGGAAGCTCTCGAATCAAAGAGGATGCGCCTGCAGATGCAGCAAGCATTGCCAAAATCCAAGCCTCCAGGATGAGCCAGGAGATAGTGTTCCCAAAGTATCAGAAGCCAGATGTAATTCAGGACGCTACTGCTGTAAAGGTGCATAAACCTGAGAGCAGGAAAGGCCCAAAACGAGAGGTCTTAGTACCCGAACAGGAAGCACTGGCGAGACGGAAACAAGAGAATGAACAAGAGGAGAGAGGACGAAAAAGGAGGTGTGAGGTCACTGAAAGCTTCACCAGTCAGGTGAAGAACAAGTTTGGGTCAAAACATCTGGAGAAAACTGTCTCCATCCGACTTGTGGATATCAGAAACTCGGACTCGGATGAATACTTCATAGATGAAGGAATCGCCAAAAGACATCCAGTCTCCCTGGATCTGACACCCAACTGTAAGCTTAACAAAGTCAGCATAGACATGTCCACAGGCTCCAAAACCAACGGGTGTCTGAGAAAACCCCCGAACAACAGCCCCCACTCGCCCAACGGACATGCTGCCAGACATCTGAAAAACTGGGGGAAATTCCGGATCCCCAAAAGGAGCGAGAAGCCTCTGAGTGTGACTTTGAAGCAGGAGGAGATGGAGCGACGCAAGCCTCTGCTCAGACCACTGTCCAACATGCCAGAGCCGTCATACCCCAGGACACGACTCCGCACGGGGACGGAAAACGATGGATACACGTCCGACTCTAAAACAGGTGACGGAGAGATGGAGCCCTGCTTGAAACGATGCCACTCCCACGAGCTGAGAGGCGACTCATCTCTGGGCCGTCGCTATGGCTCTGACATCATCCGCCGAGGCGTACTGGCCTCCTGATAGTGGAGCAAAACTTAGAAAATGAGCTGCACTGTGTTAGTTAGGACAAAATTACAGTTGCTCTTTGTACTTTTATTTTTCTCTAGAAATCATAAAGTGGCTAGGTTAAAAACAAAGTTGATATTTATTTTTATTTGTAAGATAATGCAAAACTGGGATATATTTTTCTTTATTTTGAGCTAGTTTTTACCTTTTTTTCCCCTTAAAGTAGAGAATAAGATGTCAAGTTGCCACTTGCACGCTCAGATATTTACAAGCAAAAGCATCAAAAGTGATCGTTTCTTGGGACCATGGGCTTGCAATGTCATTTGTGCTTGATGATAGTGTTAGTTGGCTGTTACTCAGTTGCACTTCGCTGAAAAAGTTCAAACGGATAATCCAGAGCCTGGCAGCGAATAGGACTTAGTAGGTCTTTTTAAAATCAAGCTTCCTTGGATGTTAAAAACCAGGAAAGAAACCCACATAAACAGAAAACTGCCCTTCTTTTGCTATTTAACCTCATCAAGCTCCAGTTGTGAAACATGGACTGAGAATCTGCAAACAAAAAGGAGTCATGAATGAAGAATTTACTCATCAGCACTTAAGTGTAATTGAACAGCGAAGGTATCCATCATGTGCCTAACTTTTATTTGAAGCGTTTGCACTACGAGAGGACGGCACAGGTGTGAGGTATGAGAAAAGTTATTTTTACACTGAAAAATAAAAACTTGCATTTTGTACCCTCAGCCGCTGCTGTACTACTGTTATGCAAGATGTATCTTTTTTTGGGTCATTGTCTTAAAGAGAAATAAAACTCTGAAGACTAAGGTCTATGTTTGATATTTAAATTGCCTTTTGGCAACAGTAAAATTGCAAGATCACTAATAAAGCTTGATCTAAGCTTCTGGGTCAAAGCTAGTGGACTCTGCATGTGTGGAACTACGTCATATCAACGCGAACAAAGCAAACGTGAATGGTTGATTCGTTCTTCGTTTTCTAATTTCTCTATGCTATTTCTTTGTTTTCAAGTTGGCTTGAACAATAGTTTGATTAAATGTCTGTTAAAAACAAAGAACACAACGTTTATCTGCTCCAACCTCCCTAAAATATACGTTACTTCTTTGCCACGTCTGACCGACATACGGGACATAAAAGGAAACTCGGCTCTGCGAGCTGCAGGAAAAGGTTGTGTCGTTACAGAGATGCAAACAATAACGCAGAAATATAAACGTCAGAGACAGCTAGGGGTCTTGTGTGGCTGCAAGTATGAACTGGTCTACAGACTGCATTGGAAAATTGTTAAAACAGCTCACTTGCTGGGTTTTCTTCATATACATCCCCTTTCTTCTTTCAGGTGCAAAACAGCTCAGTTGCTGAGCTGTTTTTCCTATCTGGTCTGACTATTCTGCTTCCCCTATCTCTTTCAAATGTTAAGATGTCCCTTGCTGGGTCTTCTTTACATACACATACCTCTTCCTTTTCTCCTTTCAGGTGCGAAGACATGCTCAGTTGCTGAGCTGTTTTTTCCTACGTTTTTCTGGCTATCCTGCTTCCCCTGTCTCTTTCAATTATATATATCCCCCTTCCTCCTTTCAGGTGCAAAAAAGCTCACCGTTGAGCTTTCTCCTCCTACTCCCCTTTTCATGTCGTGATAAAAACTTTGGTGTTTCTTTATCTGACAGACTCGACTGACTAGCTTACCATGTTGTTCAGCCAACTATCGTTGCAACTGGAATAAAGTACTAAACTTGGAGCTCTGTGATTGTGTTTTTGGTAAAGAACCTCTCTGCGCAATTGTTAAAATTACCAGTACAAGACACAAAGGTTAAATGATCCAAAGTGGGACTGCAGAGTGAGATAACAGCATCCTGATTAAATACTTTTTACTTTGGTAATTAATGAGCATGTTTCTTATGATGGTATGTCAATGAGGTTTTGGGAAAAAAAAACCCAAAAACAATAATGATGATTAACAGCGTTTTGTAAAGATAAAAGCGTTCACTTTAGAAAGCCTTTTTTCTCTTTAGTGACCTACATCCAGCAGCAAAGATGTGATTCTCTACATTTTTATTAATCAGTCAGTTATGAAGTTTGTTGCCTAAAATCTTATCAGAAGGAGTAGTGTAAGTTAATCCAGCAATATAAAGAAAAGAGACAAACCAGAATATCAGATTGGATTTGACAATTCTTTGTTTAGGAAAAGAAATAAAGGTTGCAAAGCTCCGGAGGAGGTCTATTCATTAGCCTTAGCTCCTGTCAGCTAATGCACAGAAGTGCAGAGCTCCCAGGTTCAGCCTGAAAGACCTGCCTACTCTAAAAAACCTCTTTCTTTTATAGTGATACAATGCATGTGTGTCTATGTGCGTGCATGTGGGTGTAGAGTCATTTAAGTGTGTATTTTTGCAAGGTGTGAAGTCTTCTTTCCCGGGAGTTCTTCTTTCATCTTCCTCTGGATAAGAGTCGGTCCATTTGGTCCTGCAAAACAACCTTACCTATTCTTATCACCTAACCATCTGCTTTAGCTCTGATAGGTACAGACCAGTACAAAAGCTTTGAAGATGGGTCAATAAAACCTGGCTCCTCATACCTCTATTATCTTTCCCCCCTCCTGAGGGAAGTCATCCACGTCCCACATTCCACTTCCGGTATGCGAGTGTTTGTTTAACAGACTATTCTAACTTTAAGATCTATTCTAGTAAAGCAGGACATGTGTATACATGTCTTATGAGCCAAAATCTAAAAACTATAGAATAAAGTAAAAATATCTAGCCAAAATATAGAAACTATTGACTAAAGTAAAAATATTTACAAGTTTCAGGACTGATGTGCAGGTTTGTTTCTAACATCTGCTCACTTCACTTAAGAAAAAAAAAAACAAAACATTTTAATACAGGGCACTAAACACTCAAGACCCATCCATCTTCTTGACCCGTTGTTCCATTTCACGGGGGTCTGCTGGAGCCTATCCCAGCCCATCCCAGACGAGAACATTCAAGACCTTCTCAATATAATGTAACTAATGTTAAATTGGCATATTTCAGACAAAATGCACCAAAGAAAAGGGTTCAAAATACTGAATTAATTTGTATTCAACAGCTGCAGCATCATTCATGATCATCAAGCCAGCAGAATTAAAAAATGTTTTTGTATTTATAAAAAATAGTCATCCACCATTTATATTGTCCAATTTTGGATCATAAGGATGTTCTGTAGGCTTTCTAAAAGTCATTTATAATCACTAATGAACCTGGTACACGTGTTTGGGTTTTGTCCAGTTTGTTCCCACAGCCCAAAGAAAGACCTCTGCTGGGCTTTGAACCAGGAACCATCTTGCTGTGAGACAACAGCAGTCATCACCAAACCAGGAGGACTTAAAACTGCAAAT
>JAOWBL010000015.1:13999744-14015751 GCA_028564865.1 Zenarchopterus dispar
AAAGTAAAAAAAAAATAAAAAATAAATACATGTAAATGAGCAAAAAAAAAAAAAAAAAAAAATCAAAATAAAATAACTGAAATAAGTTTAGGAGAAAAGAAAATCTACAATATATACATGTGTAGACAATAGCAGGAGAATAGTTTATGAGTCATTTAACTATTGTTCATGAGTCTTATGGCTGAGGGGAAAAAGCTGTTGTTGTGGCGGGAAGTTCTGGTCCGGATGGACCGTAGTCTCCTGCCTCAGGGGAGGGTGTTAAACAGGCAGTGTCCAGGGTGAGAAGGGTCAGCTGCAATCTGACCTGCACGGCCTAAAATCCTGGAGGTGTACAGGTCCTGTAAAGGTTGGAGGTTGCAGCTGATCACCTTCTCGGCAGTGCGCACAATGCGCTGCAGTCTGTGTCTGTCTCTGGTGGTGGCGCCAGTGTACCATACGGTGATGGAGGAGGTGAGGATGGACTCCATGATGGGTGTAAAACTGCACCATCATCTCAGTCGGCAGTTTGAGTTTCCTCAGCTACCGCGGGAAGGAACTTGTATAAATGGGTGAGGTTAACAGTTTTTATGTATAAATTCACTGGAGATGGAAGAAAACAAAGATTGGGACCATTTACATGCTTACCTACATACTGAGGCACAAACAGAAAAATCCACCCATTCATCCATTTTCTATACCCGTTGGATCCTGTACAGGGTCATGGGGCAGAAAAAAAATAGATAAAAATGATAAGAGTAAAAGTAATTAATTATGATGAATAATCAAAATCAAAAAAATTTGGAAACACTGGCATAGTGATGGAGATTTGCTTGATACTTTGCTCTTCTGGGTAACTAAAGTCTGTGTTTTAATAATTCTGCAGCTACCTAAATCTGGAGTAGAAAATACATTTTATAAGAAAAATCTGCTACAAAGGTTATTTATTAAAGGTTGATAATTTCCTGTTGGGTATTAATAAACCATTTTGAGTTGAATTGAATTTCCAGCTGAGTGAGCATGGATGGCCTTGCGATATCTGTTTACATCTTTATTACTTTACTGTGGCATTATAAAGTATTATAAATATAAATCAGAAAAGCACCGGAGTGAACGTAGTCCGAGACCTCAGTGGAAACACAAAAGATGCAGAGCTGACATTATCTTTAATCTCCTTGAAACAAATAGCTAAATTAAAAAAAAAAAAAAAAAGCAACTTAAGTACTTGCTCAAAATGCAGCATTATATTATGATATAGTTGGGTTTTGACTTGGTGGTTGAGAGACAATGGGATTTTGTCTTTTTATTTAATTAATTTTTTTGAGAGTGAATAATAGGAACAGTCGATCGGAAGAAAGTATCTAAACATTTAAGTTCACTTTATGTCATGCTAAACTTATTGCTTTAGTTTATTTGTGTTTTATTTAACTTTGTTACCCTCTTGTGCTTTATTTTCTGTTGCATTAAAACTGTATCCCTGTCTTCTGAAGGAGGAGGAGTTGGAGTTTGAAGCAAGTAGGATGAAGGGAAGCGAGGCAGACTTGTCTCAGGTGAAAAGAGCAACTCATTCAGAGACGTTGAAGGACACAGCTCCTGTTATCGAGGGAATTAAGGTAACTAAATAAAATGTAGAGCAAAGTTGGTTATTTTAAAAATGAAGTTAAGAATTTTAGTTTTCTTTTCTTAACCTTTAGTTTTGCCTCAGAACTCACAGAAACAACAGACTTCATCCTGATCAAGTTTCTTCATTATATATGTATTGTATTAATGTTTTAAAATGAATTTAAGCACTTTAGACATCAAATTACACACTTGTTCAGACTAACCTGATTTGATTTGATTTCAGTTTATGAAACCACAAATTGTTTCAAAGTTGATTCTCTATTCAAAACAGTTTTGATTCATGAGAAAAGTGTTGTAATTTCAATCTCTGTTCAAGTTCTGTTTGTGTACAGAAAACAAAAGTCAATGTATGGGAGAGATAAGTGCATATGTGTTTTTTATTGCTATTAAAACATGTTTAAATAATTACAATACAAATACTGACTTAAAATCAGAGCAATGAGGCGATCAATATATCCGTATTAATACAGGTTCTTCCTTTAAAAATGTACAAGTCTGTGAGAAGCTAAATTATAAATATGGTGTGGAATTTTCATTTAAATGTCAGGGACAGTGGTACTGCACTGTTTTGGAAGAAAAATGGTTTTATCTTGCTTTTCTAGGCTAACTTTGGCACGTCAACTCTTCCAAACATAATAATTAACATAATTTAAAATGAGAATAACGACAGTTACACGTTAGGGTTTTTTTTTTCTGTGACATGGATCCTAATTATTATTTTGTTGCTCACTTGTTGCCACCTTTTCATTTAAATCTGTGCCACACAGTTTGAGCATTGGCAGACCTTTCTTCACTACCAGGTTGGATATAATAAAACTCCCTCCCTCTTGACCCTGACATTAGTTTAGATGTTTCCCTGTGCATGTAAGATTTAGTTTCTGTTATGTAATATGTCAGTTTTGCAGGGAAAAAGTTTATATAAACATAAATTACTGTATTTGTTAATGACTACCAAAAACAAATGAGTCTTTTTTAAACTAGATTCATTTCAAATATTTTATCCATCATGTTTTAAGAGAAAACAGGAAGAAATGGGTTTGACTGTAGGAGTGATATTATTGATTATAATTTCAATGATTGTAACTTTTCAGGATGAGGAGATTACGAAAGAAGAGATTGACCTGTTGAGTGACGCATGCTCAAAGCTGAAGGAGCAGAAGAGACTGCTCACTCTGGAGAAGGAGGAGCTGGAGGAGCTAAAGGATGATGTCCAGGAGTACAACGAGGTGCCTTACTTTTTTTCGTAGATCTCTCTAACAGTAAAATAAAATACAAATATTTTTCATGGTTCAGGAGTGTATCTGATGTTTGGTGCATTAAAAAATGTTTAATTTTTTTCATTATTGTCCATTTCTCCATGTGCTGCATGTGTTTTCCAGGATCTTGAGGAGATCAAAAAGGAGTTCTCAAAGAATGGTCAGGAGAAGGCCTTAGAGGAGTCAAAGGCCAGCCGGCACCTTTCTAAGAGAGTGACTCGTATGATTGGTCGGATCGACAAGATCATCGTGGAGCTGGAGAAGGACAAGGTCATCCTGGATGGACAGGTGGTCACTGGAGCCACTCCGCCTGTGGGGTAAGAGCTGAATATACCATTTTACAACAGATTAAATTCTCAGAACAGTATAATAAACGTTACCCCCAACAGTTACTCCACCTCTGTTATTTTTGTTTTTTAACTACCACTGCGTCTGAAAAAAATATTTTTAAAATTAAAACTGCTTTTAATTCAAACCTCTTTTGTACATTATCACAGTGGTTTGAGACATTAATCAAATCATTTAAATTTTGTTGAGTTGTGCCTTTGTAATGTTTTCAGACCTGTTTGTGTCTGAAGGACAAAATCCCATGAAGGTGAATGATCCAGAGGCAACTTTTGAATGGAAAGGATTATCTCTAATGATACATTAAAATCTTGTCAGTCAAGAAAGAAAACAAAAGTATTTTAGAATGATTTCACTAAACAGCCAAATCAGTGAAGATGGATTCAGTTTAACCTTCGTGTATATGGACTTTCTGGTCTGCTGTGTCAGATGTTTTTCTGATGAGGGTCCCTGTAATTCAGTCATCTATTACACAGTAAACATGACACTGAGAGTTCACCAGTAGGCCACATTTGTAGTTTATCTTTTGCTCTGTCATATCAGCACCCCCAATACGGGGATGGAGCTTTGCACTACTGTCTCATTGATTAGTGATCACCATCACATTTAGTCTCTATTAGGGACTAAATAGAGGTTTGGTGGAAACATTTCAACCTCAGAAATGGCGCTGGTAGGGAGGCTACACGTTTGAGACTGAAATAATCCAGATAACCTCTAAATATGTTTAGAATTGTTCCACAGAGGATATGCTTGCTCTGAGGGACCAATGAGATATGAATAGACTTTGAGTTATTATAGCTGCTTGAAGCAGATTCCTGGTTGAAGTGTCTCTGTGCTGCTCTGACAAGTGCAGAGCAACACACTGCAGTGGACTTAATTTGCCTAAATAACCATGATTAAGTTACTTGGTTCAAATAATCTTGTAGTGTCTTGAAAACAGTCCCGACATGTTTAAGATCTGAGTTACTGTTGAAGAGCTTGGTTGGGTGGTAGTGGGGTGGAATTGCTCTTGTTTAATCTCTCTCTTTATCATTTAAAGTTTTTTTTTTCCTGGTTTAAGGACTGTTTATTACAGTCAAAAGTTTACTTCAAACTTTATTCACAAATGTATGGAACAGAGTTAAAAAAGACGGGATGAAATGAAAATGTACAAACAAAGTTTTATCTCAATCAATCACTGTTTGTAAAGTGCAAACGTTTTTGACTTCTCTGAAATTGTTGCCAATGGACCATTTACTTCAACTCTATGAATTGCACTTTTTAAATGAAAAAAATACAAAACGGCATCATCTCTGTATCTTCGTCATCAATATAATCCTTATTACCATTGCTTTCACTGTAAAATGGCGGTGGAGATAACAAAGCAAATACAAGGATTAAAAAAAAGAAAGTTTAATATATTTTGCAATTATGAAACTGATTCCAGTCCCTAACTGATTTACAATTTTACAGATTATTCTTTACTAAATATAGCGATGCCACCAGGTAAGATGGACAGATTTTAACCCTTTTCTGGCCTGTCAAATATTAACATTGCATCATGTAAACCAAAGGTCTCAAACCTGAGTCCTCAAGGGCCACAGTCCTGCATGTTTTAGATGTTTCCCTGCTTCATCACACTGCCATACAAATGATTGTCATTAATGATGTTGCTCAGAACTTGATGACATGATGATGATGATGATGATGATAATCATTAATTTGAGTCAGGTTTGTTGCTAGGATACATCCAAAATGTGCAGCACAATGGCCCTTGGCGACTGGACTTCAAGAACCCTGGTGCAAACATTGCACCAAAGTGCAGGAAGCAGAGA
Organism: Zenarchopterus dispar; assembly: GCA_028564865.1. Classification (NCBI taxonomy): domain Eukaryota; kingdom Metazoa; phylum Chordata; class Actinopteri; order Beloniformes; family Zenarchopteridae; genus Zenarchopterus; species Zenarchopterus dispar. The sequence goes on from JAOWBL010000015.1 coordinate 14,004,759, forward strand.
TGAAACAGCCTAAAGTTATTTTGTTCTGGATGTACTTAACAAGTCTCATCTCTTAATGAAATCACACTGAATCAGAAAATTTTGCCCTCATTACTTCATTTGCAGCAGTTGAAACTGATTGGTTATTTTGACTTTATTAAAGTTCCTCAAGTATTGGGTCTTCAGCATGCACTTTTTTAAAAAAAACTTATATAATATCTCCTTGCAACCTACATACAACTTCTAAAGACTAATTTGTTTGGCCTGTGCAGTTTTAATTGTAAAAATATAGTGTACCAGGCTAACAAAGAAACAATTAAACCTGAGTTTGCTGCCTTGGATTTCAGCATGAATTAATTTACTTGCCAAATTAAAGATGCTAAGAATTGAAATGACAGTCAAAAATCTTTTGGGTTGCTGTGATCCAGATGCACTGCAGATCTTGATCTGAGATTTCTCCACCACATTTTACAACCTGCCAAAGCCGGTAACTATTTCCTGTATGCAGTCTGTTCTACACCTTCAGGGAGAACCTGATCAGCATTGACGAGCTCATCAGCGTCATGCGGCAGATCCAGAACATTCCAGAGGACAAACTGCAGAGGATTGCTGAGGCCCTTGATGACAACAAAGATGGGAAAATTGACATTGATGACGTCATTAAAGTACATTCAGCAAAACATCATCTTGCTATTGGCTCTTCCGTCATGTTCTTCATATAAATACTTGTGCTTTTTTTTTTTTTAAGGTGAAGTAAGTTTTCACTTCTCTTAAGGAGAGATGTTTTCTTGGTCATATAAAATGCGTGTCTTGCAAGTTTTTATGTTTATGATTTGAAAAAAGATCAGACAACAAGCTCAAACAAACAAAAAAAGACATTAATTTAAATTTGCTTGGGTCATTTGGATTTATTATTTCTGCACATTGCTCAAATTCTGCAAACAGCGGTGACCACTGGCCAAGAATATATCAACCTGAAAGAAACACATTCTCTGCTTCATAGCTCAAATATCTCTCTGTCATTGTGATTGGTCAACCAAATTTTTATTCTAGATTTTAAAGCATTGCTTATAAAATTTAATTATTTTCATTCTTTTGTGTTCATATAATGTTGGTACTGGATAAGAACATGAAAATATTTTGCCTCAAGTCCATTGTTTGTTTTTCTTTAAACCTTTTCCTAATTGAATTTCTTCTGTCTTCTGTTTTTCAGGTGGTGGAGCTGATTGACAAGGAGGACATTGACATTTCCACCTCACAGGTGGGCGACATCATGGTGATGCTGCAGAAGGAGGAGAAGCTGATGGAGAAGGAAAAGGCCAAAGAGAAGGCTGAGAAGGAGCAGGCAGCCACACTCAACAGCTAACTAACTCATTCTCATTATAAACACAGAAAACTTGTAAAAAATGACAACTGAGACATTTGTGACTGGTATCTGGTCACTGAGACATGGACAACAGATTGATTTAGACAAGTTAGGGGAAAATCGCAAGGTGAAAAAATATTCTGAGATTGTTCAAGCATCAGAAAAGAAGGCTTCTGGCCTTAAATGGATCAAATTAATTAGTCATTGTTTTCAGATGTAGCATTTATGTTTGTGATAAAACTTCTCCCCACTGACTATACTCATTTTTACATCAATTCACATCATTGTCATTTTATTAAAATTGTCATCATTCCACTCAGTTAATTTTCTTCTTCTTGTTCATCCATTCTCCCTCTATATTGTAAATGACTTTATTTTTATCATTTGTATCTGGAATGGTTGTTACTGGCTTCTGGGTATTTGAATGATGGTGGATGAATGATTAGTAAGGTACAACATGCAATACATAACTTTCTGTTTGCAATGAGAATTTAGCACAGGTTTAATTTTTAAAATCTGCTCTGGAAATAAAGCAGAATTTGGTTCATCACCGTCTTTAAAAATGTGTTATTCTGAGGGTGGTTTGGGACATTTGTCCAGAAAGGCAGGAACTAAAGTTTGACAACAGTGAAACGTGTGTGTATATATACATCTAAAAAACTTATTAATTGAAATTTAATTCTTAATACTTTATTGGATCTTTGACAATTACACATCTTAATTTATAGTACATACTGAAATACACAGATGAACCTGAATTCACATCCTACTGCCTGAAATTCTGTAATTCCCTCTGAAACAGCTCAGAGACATTACTGACCGTACACAGGACCTTTGGGGTGTCCTTAGAGTCTTGCAGTGAGACATCAGCTGTGGTGTTTTTGGGTTCTTTTGGTTTTGGGTTGGAGCCTCTTGGACCAGCTCCAGTTGTCCCACAGAGGCTTGATTTTATTGGGATCCTCAAAGACCACAGAGCTTTTGGTGGTTTGGTTCTTGGAGCTGTTTTCCAGCAGTTTCGTGGTGCGTTGTTCTGCTGGTCGAGGGCAGTTTCATGTTGGGGAGGGTGGTACTTGTCAAAGTACCACTCACATGATTGCGTGGACCTAAAATTTCTCAGCAGAACATTGCGGTGTCACAACATAATCAATGTTACTCACTTCAACTGTCAATGGTTGTGAAGTGGTAGCTGATAGGTGTTTATTCTTCAAGTATTCACTCTAAGCTCATTGTAAAATACCAAAGTTGCATTTTACCTCATTTAATGATTAATCTGGTTGTGACTAAAACCACACAAAAAAAAAAATTGACTCATGTACAGTAAGGATGTGTCATCAACTAATTATTTGTCTTCTTTTGCAGTGATTAGTGGTACTTTTACCACTGAACTAGCTGGTGTCAGAAAATATTAGATGCTGTTTTTAAGGCTTTGTGATCAGAAAGTGAAACCGGCACTTTGTCAGCATTACGTAGAATAATTGCGCTAAAATAAAAATAAAAGGGATAAAAGGAAAAAAAAAAAAGAATAGTTGCGCTAGTCTCTGACTTTATAGGTTAAATCCAAAGTGGCCTTTTCATGATGCATCAGGGTTCATGTAATGTTGTGTATTTTTTTTTTTTTTTTAAATAAATTTTCTAGTATTTTATGGACATTATAAAGCTCTGAGGAATTTCAGCTGACATACATATGAATTTTGGCTGAAGTGTATTTGCATGAATTTGTCCGTACCAGATCCTTTTTTTCCTTTTCTTTTCTGTTTTCTTTTGTTTTTTTGTTTGTTTGTTTGTTTGTTTTGGTACTGTAGGCATGTGTGTGTATTACAAGCCTGGATTTGTTAGGATAAAGTGACGGTTTTACAAAAATTACATTTATCCAGGAAACTGTTGTTGTCTGTGTTCACACTACAAGCAGCTTAGCAGTCAACATTTTATTGGAATATTCCTCCATAATAATGATGATAATAATAGTAATAATAAATTTTGTTTATTGGCACCTTTGAGGACACTCAAGGTCACATAAGAAAATGTAGAAAAAAATATTCCTGTCAGCACTGCAACTGATTATTTGATTATGTCATGTAAACAACTTGTGGGGGGAAAAAAAAGAAAAATGACTAAATGGTTTCAAAATTGTCTCTATTTTTCTCATACCATTTATTTATTTATTTATTTATTTATTTATTTATTTATTTATTTATTATACAATATGAACTAAATTACAAACTAAATTAGCTTTTTGTCAGTTTTTTTTAATGCTAGCACAATCTGGTTACTGGATATAATGAAGCAGTTCTTATTTAAAGAAAAAAAAAACTCTAGAAACCAGGATAAAGTTGTAAGATTATGAAGAAAAATTCAAAGATCAGGCTGCTTTTTGAATGCTGACATACTCCCCAAAACGATTGCATTTTTGATCCGTTTTTTTGTTGTGTGAACTAACAGTAAGGGGTTATTTTGCCTCTGCTAAATAATTTATCCTCATTGCCATCTCTCTGATGTTCCTCCACAGAAACTACAGAAGATCCCACATGTAAACAAAGATGACAGAGTGGTCCTTAACATGCGGCTGACTGGATGATAGTCCATTTAATCGTACCCAGAATCCAGTGTCCTAAAAATTAATGATTAGGAGTTTGTTTGTCTTCCAGCAGGCGTTGTCCGAGTTGAGACTCAGTGTTGCTTAAGTGGGCGAGGGCTCAATTCTGCCAGGAACCAGTCAGAGTTGGCCAGGCAGAACTGAGCCATCTTGATGTCCTGCTTGCACAGCAGGGGATACTGGTGTTTGTGTACTCTTAACTGACAGGCTGAACTCAGACCAGCACAGTACATATTACACTTAAAAGAGAGAAACAGACACCATAATGGTGATTAGTGAACTCTCACAATATAATGTCTCCATAACTCCATAAATTCTGTCCAAATTGTGTTTAGTAATTAAGTCATTTGAATCAAAGATTTGATTTGGCAGTTGCTGCTCAAAGACAGTGATTTTTTTTTTTCTTCCAGTCTTTAACTTTAATCAGTAATGAGCGGTCACACAGTCATGATAAGTTACTTGTTACCTTCTGTTTCTCTTTTCCTCACTTCATAATTTTTTTTTTTTTTGCCATCCAATCCCATGGTATGGCATGACAGTTGTAAAGTAATTGCAGAACAGAAATTTAAAAGCACTGGGCTTTTTTACTTTTTTGCTGGTCTGTTAATCAGAACCAAGGTTTTTGACATATGTGACACAAGAAAAAGCACATATTTTTGATCTCTGTCATTAAGTCTTACTGTTCTTTGCAATAAATTGCCATGCATAAATGCACTAGTAAGTTTTAAATTCAGTAGATGTGTATTAATTGAGGGACTCGGGGTTTGAATGTTCAGTCTGAGTCTGAGAGTTGTAATCTAATATAGAAACCGTCCTGCAAGAGTTGGACTGAGTTTGGACTGATATATTGATGAAGCAATAAGTCATTTATACAACATGTATTTTTTATAATTTCTTTTCAAATTTCTAAGCAGAATAAGTTGCTTCAGCTTGTTTAAAAAAAGAAAACTACCATATTTATATTTTATGCAGATCACATTGGAGATGATAACATATTAACCCCTAATCAAGAAAGGAAGAGGATGCAATTCCTAGTCTTGGCTTCTGTAATAATCCAGTAATTATCACATAAAAGAATGAAAAGTGGTCTTTTTTGATATTGGAATGAGTTTAACTTTTGGGATTTGAAGGACCATCAATTAATTATTACACTGACTTTTTGAGTAGAGACCAATCCAGGTATTTTCTACTGGTCCTTTCTATATCTAGAGAGATAATGCTTTACATAGAGAAAATGAAAAAGGTATTTTCTTTTTCACTTGAAATGTACAAAGGACAGATGAAAACAGGATGATAAATGGAAGCCCAGTCTGTTACCCTTTCCTCATACTGAAATAAAAAGCTAATACATGATCAGGAGAAAAACGTTTTTGGACATATGGCTTTGTCAGTTGCACAAACGTTCTTGCTAGACCTTTCATGGATTCCTGTACTGATCATCTGTGAGGTGGTGCATCTATACAGCACTGCCTCATATCTATGAACTACACTACAGGAAAAGGGAGGGAGACTGAAAAGAGAGGGAACAGCTTTGCTTTATAAAAGCATACACTTTTATGAAGCAAAGCTGTTCCCTCTTTCCTTTCAGTCCCTATCCCTTTTTTTTCCCAATGTTTACTTTTTTTGAACACAACAAAGAACAAATTTCTCATGAGAAATGTTTAAATCATCTGCTGGGCAACTGTCTGACTTCACAACATTAAAACTCCAAATTTAGTTCATAACGAACCAAACAAGACTGAAGTCAGGAAGTCTCTACTCACCTTGAAACACAAGGATAGGCTCGTAGTACAATCTCTTATCTGATGACATGTTTTTGAAACTATATTAAAGCTGAATATCAGTTATTGACTCAGTGTAGGGTAAATAAGGAGAATACTGGAATTAGCTTTTTGTAAATATTATTTATTTATTTAATCAGCATTTCCATTTTCTTCATACCAGCATGGAGACATGATGTTAAAGATTTGATATAAAAGGGTTCTGGATTTGAGTGTAGTTTAAATTGAATCTCATGTATAACAAACATTTGTTTTCATTTTGACACTTTTTTTTTCTGTTTCTGCAATGAGAGTATGCTTTACCAAATGAAAAAGTGTTAAATAAATTGTGAATAATCTTGTATTCCTTTTTGTTTGATTTTTATTTTGTAATGATCATTTCCAAATTCTCTTATTTTCCTTTTTAACTCTCCATTATTCAACTTCTGTCAGCAGTTTCATGCTGTCATTTTCTGTTATTTCTCATGACAAATCCTCATTCCTTCACCCTTATTAGACTTCCACACTTGTTGCCGCTCTGCACGAAGCATCTGCCTCCAGAAACAAAAACAGATCCATTTTTTTTCTTGAATAATTTTAAATTCTGTGTATAAATTTCTATTTTTTTTTTTTAATCCCACTTGGCTCAAAGAAAACCCAGGTTTTATTTTGTAGAGTGTGTTTTTCAGTAAGCTTAGTGGTTAGCACTGTTGCCTCACAGCAAGAAGGTTCCTGGTTCGATTACCAACCAGGAGTTTTTCTGTGTGGAGTTTGCATGTTCTCCCCATGCTTGCGTGGGTTTTCTCCGGGCACTCCAGTTTCCTCCCACAGTCCAAAAACATGTATGTGAGGTTGATCGGGAACTCTAAAATTGCCCATAGGTGTGACTGTGTGTGTGAATGGTTGTTTGTCTTTGAATGTGGCCCTGCGATGGACTGGCGACCTGTCCAGGGTGTACCTCTGCCTCTCGCCTGGGACAGGCTGGGATAGGCTCCAGCAGACCCCCGTGACCCAGAAACGGAACAATGGGTTTAGAAAATGGATGGATGGATGTTTTTCAGTAATCTTTCTAAATACAATCTAGACTGGAGGTTGCATGCCTTTCGCCCTTCAAGTGTATGGCACACTGAGATCCAACACACAAAAGCTGATAATTGTGCAGAAACTGCACACGGCCATGAGAGTGTTTCTGGTGTTGCTGTGAGGTGATCCAGACGTTGGCAGTTTTCAAACACACTTCATTACATTGTATTTGGAGACTATTAAAGACTAATTTCACAAGAGAAATGGACCAGTTAGTTCCAGGATTGATTCTGACTCAAGTATATTGCAAAATGTGGGTATTAAAGTAGACTTTCAATTAAAATCTGGTGTCATTTAACCTTATTTACATATTCATAAAACATGTTTGTTTTTTGTTTTGTTTTGTTTTGTTTTGTACAAAAACACACCACGACACAGTTGCCGTAATAAGAAATCAGATTATATCCTCCCCAAAGATGTTAGATTACCACTGAAAACTATTGAATTTACTCAGAGGCATCACAGGTTTCTTTCATAAATACCAGAGAGGACACAGTCTTCATTTTATGGGCAGCTGCTTCACAAATTTTGCTTAAAAAGGTAGGTTTTACAACTAAATTATTATGAAACAAGCAAGCGTTACTTCTCATGCCAGAAGCCTACTAGTCTTGTCCTGAACTCATTTGAGTTAGGTATCATAGTCATTATTAACATTTACCAGTTTACAAGATGTACAACCAAACATTTCAGAAATGAGAAGAAAGTTGTATCCATTCTCATAAAAAACAATTTTAGTCCTAAAAGATTTTACTCTTCCAACCACGTTTTTAACATAGATTTGATCTTTTTTGAATATTGAAAGTGTAATTTGCTTTTTAATATGAAAAAAAACTTCATCTGAGTGTCAAAACTAAATAAATAGGTCATGTTTTGTCCTATATCTCATGACCACATCAGATCCATTTTTAATCTTGTAAGAAAAAAAACTGACTCAACCATACAAAATCTGTAGTGAAAGTAATAAATGGACTGAGAGGGCTCATGAAATGGACACCTACAACAGCTGATAGATCATTTTGAGGTCCTAACTGATGTCTGAACTCCATGTCTGCCTTCATTTAAAGCACAAACGTAATGTAAATATGTTATAAAGCAGTAATGGAGGTTCTACACTGAAAGTCACACTGAGCAAGCTCAATCTACCCTTGAAAAAAGAAACACTGGCTTGCATGTCAAATCTTACATAACTGACTATAATACTGGACTCTGTAATGTTTTGTAAATGCAACAATTTGGAAATGTTCCTCTGTGCTGGACATCTGCTTCTGCTGAAAGAAACATCCACAGACTGACATTGTGTATATTTCAGACTTGCCTCACAGCTCCTCAGCTTTTCTCATTTACATAAACTCACTTGACTCTGAACAAGAGAGGAAAAACTACAGTATGTTGTTTTTCTGTGAAAATGTGAAAACACAAGAGGAAGCTGACTAGGGCGACTAGTTTACCCTCACCCATAAAGTTTATCCAGCTTAAATGCTTGTGAAGTCATCTCTCCACATATGCTTCATGCAGATATACTGAAAACTTCATTTCTCTCAAAAATATCCTCTAGAAGCACAGTGTTTCCTTCATGAATGTCAGCGCCTGAGAATAATTTCAGATCATGTTCTGCAAATGCTTTTGTTCCCAGCCCTGCTTATAGCGCTTAAAACATGTTGGTCTTTGTAAACACATGACTAATTAGCATCTTCTTTGGAGACTGTGGTTATAGTTAAGTCATTCAATTCACACAACAGTTCTTTTATCACATTGTGACAGTTGAATATTCAGTCACATCAGCTTCCTGCATCACTTAAGAAAACAATAACTGAGAAGAGAAGCATGAGGTTCTCATAAGATGTCTGTTGTTTGTGGAGCAGGAAGCAGTAGAAATAGACTCTACCATCATTGCATATCTGTATATAGTGAAATGAACTGAAACAAGAACTGTGTTTGAGTTTAGGGTGAAACATGTTTACAGCTGATAGTGAAACCACACTGTTGTCTGCTGCTGTGTAATGCACTGGTGCTATGTGTCTGCTCTGCTTGCTAGTTTAATGTATCAAGGACAGTTTTGCTCCTCAACGAAACGGAACTGAACAGATATCCACAATTGCTCAGAGCCTGCTGCAATCACATTGCTTGAAACAAGGTGCAATAAATCTTTCAGTGCAGCTCCTCTTTGTGGTTATGTCTTTCTTCAGCATCTATCTATTACCAAATATAAACATGTTTCAATGAAGCTTCTCTTCTTTGTTTTGCTACAGTCTAAAGCCCTTGGTAAAAAACAAACGAAAAAAACATGGATATGACACAAAAATGGCATAACAGATGAATATTCTGGATTTGTAAAACATACCTTTAAAGATTAAACAGATTTATTGTATTTGAATGAAAAGAGGGGGGGGAAATCCCAAAATTAAAAATTAGCGGCAGTCCTCTGGGTTTTCCAACAACGTAAATTCTTTGAAGCACTAATTTCACTGAGGAAGACCAAATATTCATCAATCAGGTCCTCATTTTCTCATAAAGGTTGGAAGATCAGCTTTGCCACCTGGACACTTGATATGGATCATTTAGATTTTTCATATACCTCCACAAATTTTTTATCAATTTTTCAAACTTTTGTCATGTATGCCTTTTATTTTAATACTTTTAAAATTATATTTCAGAAGATTACATGTACAAGTTTGTTTATTGCAAAATTAATGACTCTCCTCCAGTCCTTCATCTGATATAAAACCACATATCAAGTACTATGGAAATGAACATGTTAGCTTCAACAATTTCAGTATATTTCATTAAACCGTCACTGAGAGAGAGGGTTCTGGCAGCATCTTTTCAACTAAGACATTCATGATTCATCACTGAATATCACCTTCAACCAGTCATCCACATTTCATGACTGCTTTACTTTAGTTCACTGCGAAATTGTTTTCTACTGTTTATATGCTGTCTTTAAGAACATATATATATTATTTAGTAATTTATTTCATAAATAAGTCTTCTCTTATTCTCTTGTCTTGGTGGTTCTGAGAATGACCAAAACAGGGTTTTGTATGTTGTTTGTTAAGAAAGGATGTAGTTCAAAGGTTTTTTCTTCTTTTTTTCTGTATGTTATTGTCTTATGGCATCGTCATTTTGCTGTAGTTTACAGTTCCATTCGGCAGTTATCCATGTGCAAAATACAACATAATCTCAGTCCTCTTAATCTCTGTGGTGCTCACAGGTTGAAAAATTTCTGCAGCAACTGAGGAGGAGCGCACCTGGAATAACTGCAGAATGGAACTGTAAACTACAGCAAAATGATTATATTTCAATTTAAAGAGCAGAGGGCCCTGTTGCTGTATTTGGCAATGTGCACGTTATCATCATCATCAGCAAATTAATTAAATGCATCAGATGCATGTAGCCTTGAATGTGATCAAAGACATGTGATGTCACTGGTGATGTCACAAAAAATAGTGATGTCACAACACTCATTAAGGTGAAGATCTTTTATTGTCCTTATTTTTAACAACACCAGAAAACCAGACTCAAAACTGTTTAACAGCACACCAGAAATAGGAGAAATTATTTTGGCACAGAAACAAAACAGAAAAATATGATAACATCAGGAAATAAGTATTGAAAGATAGAGGTGAAACATTTCTGAAGTTACTAGACTGTGAGACTGTGTGAGTTTGGAACCATTTCCATGGATACAACATCAATTCTATGACTGACTCCATTACAGAGCACGTTCCTTTTTCTGTATCATCATTTCTTCCAGGAGGGGCAGTCTTCCTCTAATAATGAGCCTTAGTGACCCCAAGGAGCTGTGAAAGAGGAAAAAGAAAGTCATCATGGATAAGTTATGTATGGTGTAGAAAAAGGACATACATGCAGAGTAATATTGGACCATCAACAGTTTCTCCCACATCTACCTTCATCAGGAATCTATGTGTGCTGGTGTTTGTGTTTATTGTATCACCTGTTCGTTTTCCATCAGTTTCATTGAGCTGCTAGCTTCTTTTGGTTTACATGGCATTATTAAATTTCTTACTCACATCACATACACTCACCGGCCACTTTATTAGGTACACCTGTCCAACTGCTTGTTAACGCAAATTTCAAATCAGCCAATCACATGGCAGCAACTCAATGCATTTAGGCATGTAGACATGGTCAAGATGATCTGCTGCAGTTCAAACCGAGCATCAGAATGGGGAAGAAAGGTGATTTAAGTGA
>JAOWBL010000015.1:14015851-14032426 GCA_028564865.1 Zenarchopterus dispar
ATCTATCTATCTATCTATCTATCTATCTATCTATCTATCTATCTCTCTATCTATCTCTGTGTGTGTGTGTGTGTGTGTGTGTATGTGTGTGTGTGTGTGTGTGTGTGTGTGTGTGCGTAATATATACTCACACCATTTAGATGGTTTGTTTTCTATCACATCAGCTGTTGACATTTACTCACTTACTCACTTCTAAAAGTTTTGGAACAAAGGCTACAAATTTGCAAAACCTCCTCCGGTCCAACAACAACATTTTTGTGGTCACTACCACATTTAACTTTGTCTACATTTGACATTTCATTTATGCATTGGCTACTTGTTTTATTTATGAACTCTTTTTTGTACATGCAGTATTTTTTTAAAATGTACATGTATGACCATACAGTGAGGAAGATGCTGGGGGTATTGTGCGGTTCTGTGTTTTTCCACACACTTTAAGTACATACACCATAATATCTTACTCTCTTAAAGTTTCAAAGAGAAGTAAGCTAGGAATCACTTCTACAAGAAAATTGCAACAAAAAATGTAATAAAAAAGTGAACAAGACCAGTATGTTTCATATTCCTAATATGTGCATGTACAACTTGATCTGATGAGTTAGGGAATTTTTTTTTTTTTTTTGAAAATACATATTTGAGGTATCCAAGAGTGGAGTTAAAAATTAAAGGAGATCAACAACAAGCATTTGCAAGTGTGCAAAAAGGCAGTTGCTCTGCTGAAAAATATATGAGCTGTTCTTATATTTTTCAGGATGCATAAGTGCATTTCCTCATTTTACAAGAATTCAGCTGATGGTGGCAACATGGTAACCACTTTTCATCCCTCTCAGCAAGTGCTCTGCATGAACAACATCTAGAAATAACAACAACAACAATAATGATGCAGAATAACCATTCAAATTTAATTTAATGTGAGACTTTTTATGGAAGCCAAAAGAAAAAAAAAGCTATCTTTTCTCAAGCATCTGAGCAAATATTTGTTACGCAAAAGATAAAGGGGAATCTTAATCAATTCCATTTATGAGCATCATCTGCCTATTTCCAATCCCCTAAAACTCATGAAATGTTTATTAGTTAACACCTCAGTTTTTACAACTGCTTTTGGTTATGCATGTCTTCATGTGAGTGGCTGCTTGCCAATAATGTTACAAAGTGGTTTTCTGATTTTGTTCAATTCACCTTTAAAGGTGATATATTATAAATCTTTCTACTAAATTAATAGAATTCTGGGTATTTTAAATGAGGTGTCTGTCACATCTCCAAGGATCACTCTTTACAGCTTCCATTTCACCTTGCATAAACAACCCTTTTTATATCCGTAGTATTGTATTTATTTTAAATGTTTCTGTTCCTTTAAATGCAAATGAGACAGTTCAACACAAAATATATTGCAAATTAAAATCCCAAATCTGAGAATCAAAATCAAAAATCCAAGAACCAAACCTGAACTCTGCAACCAAGATATCAAAATCCCTAATGAGAGTGCAATTGTCTTTCTATGTTACATGTTTTTTTCACCATCAGTTCAAAACCCATCTTTGTTTTTTTTAACATTTTCCTCAGTTGCACTTTCTTTTTGCAGTTAAAATTATGACACAAATGTCAAATAAGTGCCTCATCAACAGACAGCTGGGAGTGGGGATATAGCTGGGATCTAGTAACTTATTGGCTACTGATGCCTTAAGTCAGCATTAATGACATTACGGTTTTAACATAAATGATAAAAAAAAGTGACAAACATGACCAGCTCAACCCTGCTGTCTGGTTCTACATGACCACAACCAACAAGTTTTTTGGCACTTTGACTTTAACATAAGACATAAGGTTTAAAATGTTCTCTTGGCCTCTGTGTTTGCTGAAATAAGGTAATTAATTTTTGAAATAGCACATTCATGCTGGATGAATATTGCAGATGTCTTCCTTGATTTTTTTGAAAGTGTTCTTATAATTCAAAATATGCTTTCATTTTCAATGTAAGAAAGTCAACCTATTTAAATAGATGATCAAAATTATTATTTTGAGCAAAAATCTTCTTGTGCAAATCAACTCTGAATCTGTAATGTGTAAGCTATTTAATTGGTTTCTTTATATTCTTTTTTTGAATATAGGCTTTCAAATCTTGCAAAGGTTAGAAAGCATAAATATGATCCAGTTAAAACTGAATAAATCAGGGTGAGATCAGCTTTTAACACAACCCCCCAGCGGATATTTTAATTCACCAGTTCTGTCATGAAAGAAAATATGATGCCCACTTTTCCAGGTTTTGCTGTTTGGTGTCAAAAATGAATCCTAGATGGTAATCAACAACATCAAGGTCTGGTGGTTTAACCTGACGATATCCTGCGTCACTGTCAGTGGAGATATCCTCCATCACTGTCTGAAATAGCTGTAAAATTTCTGCTTGCATCATTGGTCTGTCTTGCTCCACCTGTCTTGATGGTTGCAGCTAAGTTTCACAGGTCCACTTTAAATTCCACAGTGGGATGACAGAGTTACCTCAGTGCCATCAGTCATTTCCACTTCTAAAAAAGAAGAGGAAGTTTGGTTGAGTTTTATTGTGTCTGTGGATTGGCATGAATGATTAAAAACAAAGCGCAAGGTCAAATGAAAATGGGAGAAAAAAAGATGTATTGATGGTACTGTGTGCTGTTAAGTTTGTCATTGAGGCAACTTTCTAGGTCAGACTGGTGATGAGGAGAGTTTCCACTCACAGTGGAAGCTACCTGCAAAAAGCCTGAGGTTCTACAAACAAAGGAGTATGAGTAAGAGAGCAAGAGAAGGGGCTGTCTTTCTCTGTTGTTTACCTTGAAAATGAGAGGGAAGGCAGTTTTTGCATGTGGAACCATTTTCCTGCAGCTTTAATGACTCCTAATTTCATGGCAAATAAACTAAACAATGATGCCTTTGAGTCGCGCTTCATTTGTGGAGGATTGCTAGAAGACAAAATCGCATTCTTTCTCCAGTCAAAGTGCAGTTTAAATGTTCTTTTCTTATCAAGCAATCGACCTGTGAATGCACCCAGCTTGTGATTGTTTCATGCATTAGTTTGTACTGGAACATTGTCACAAGTTTTAATCCTAATATAGTTTAGTACTGAATTACTTATTCTTTCAGTTTCTCTTCAAATTTCCATTCCAATAAAGTCTGAAAGTAAATGATGTTTCCATGGATGATATGTTAGCTATGAATTTAGGTATATTGTTAAGGCTTGTTCTGGGATTAAGCCAAACATTACCTTGTTTTACATTGCCTAATTCTGTTCTATAGCTTTTTTTCCCTGCAAATTAAAACATTTAATATAAAAATATTATTTTTATGGTTTACAATGCAAAGGGGGGTGAAAATGTAAATAGTTTCTCAAAATCTTTCAAAAACCCAAGAAGCCACAGGGCACATACAGAACAGAGAAAGTGAAACAAACAGAAAGCATAACTTCGTCTGCAGCCTACATATAATTATTTCTTTGTCAGAAGAATATTCCTTGTGTCTATGTGCTATGCTCCAATATATTTAGTTGTAAAAAAAAATGTATAAAATTCAACTCCACTGACCTGCATAAAGTACATGTATACATGTAAATATCAAGGAAAGGAAACATACAAGCTGTAAGTCATAGTGCACCATATTAATAATTTGCTCATATTACTTTATTTTGTAAATCCTCAAGGACAGCTTGAAAAAAAAAATCCTGAAGAATTATGCTGAAGATACTAATAAATTTCAAGATACTATGACTTACAGGGACATGTTTCCCTCATGATCGCAGCTATGTGTGAACATATCAGCACAACTCAGAGACAAATCTCAAAGACCTGGGCCTTCCAGTCACCCTGTAATCCTGCAATTAAGGAAAGGCCAGAGGGATGCAACAGATGTCCCATAAATGAAAATGGCAGAAGAATTCCTGGCCAAGGAGAGCAATCCCTTTCAAAAGAAGGAGCAAGTGGAGAGCGTGAATAGTGACTATGCTGCTATGTAGATTAAGTTCAAAACAAATGGACTTCTAATATTTATGACTGTAAAGATAATATTTAACGCAAGATGATTCACTTTTTTTAAATTAAGGCAGTATTTTCTTTAGAACATTAACACATGCTTGCTGTTTGACCCACTCCTTGTTTGGCATTTCCTTTCACTCAGTGCTGACATTATCACTTTATCAAGCTACCTTATGGCTGAAAAAAGAAGTGATTATGAACCTGAGGAGCCTGTGAGCCCTCTGGTTGGACTGTGCTTCAAGCACAGCAGGCAAACTTTAAACATCTTAGAAAGGATTCCAGAAAGGCAGATGATTTTGCTGAGGGAATGAAAACGGCTGTCATCAATACATATTTCCAAAAGGAGGAGGAAAACATGGTTCCATATGAGGGCAGAAGTCCATACAGGTGGACTACATCCTATATAGCACTGTTATGTCATCCCAAAGAGTTTAGAAACTTAAAGTAGCAGGAAGGAATGTAGCCAAACAGCACTGGATGATGTTGGATGGCTGGTGGTGAGGAAGAGGGTGAAGATTTAGCAGAAGACCAAATGGATAAAGCTGAAAAAGGAAGAGTGCTGTGAGGATTTTAGGTCAGTCTTAAGACACCCTTTGGGTGGTTGTGAAGTGTTGCCAGATGACTGGGAAACTACAGCCAAAGTGATCAAGCTGACAGGTAGGAAGGACATGAAGAGAGGAGAAGAAGGTGGACAAGACTACAAGGAGATCCAATGAAAGATTTAAAAAAAGAAACAGCAGAAACAAAAAAGGCATACAATGAGTTGCTTACAAAGGAACACTAAGGAAGGAGAGTGACTTGTTCGTGTTGGTGAGGCAGAGAGATTGGAATGGAAAGGATGTGGAGCAGATTAGGGTGATTAAAGATAGAGATGGAAATGTGCTGACTAGTGAGAAGCTGTGGATGAGCTATGGTATTGTATGAAGAAGTCATACAAGCAGAGAAGACTATTTTAGTGGTGCAGGATATGGATGAGAGCAGCATGTCAGAGCTGAAGTGTTCTGTAGGTGTGACAGAGGGATTTAAAGTAGAGGTGGGACTGTATGGGCCAGCTCTGAGTCCTTTCTTCTTTGCACTGGTGATGGACAGACTGACAGATGAGGTCAGGCAGGAATCTTCTTGGATGATGATGCTTGCAGATGGCTTCATGATCTGGGGTGAGAACAGAGAACAAGTGAATGAAAAACACAAGGTATACACACGAGGAAAAAGAGGAATGAAAATCAGCCCCAGCAAGATAGAATACATGTGTATCAATGAAGAGATGAGGTTTTCACAATGATGGGAATGGACAGGGTTAGTAATGGTCACGTCAGAGGGACAGCCCAGTTTGGCTGTTTTGGAGACAAAGTTAGAGAGACCAGGTTAAGGTGATTTGGACATATGAACAGGAGAGACAATCAACATACTTATAGAAGAATTCTGACTATGAGCTACCAGGGAGGCAGCAAAGAGGAGATTTATGGATGTGGTGAAAGATGACATGTAGCTAGGTGGTGTGAGAGTGAAAGAGGCAGGGACAGGGTCAAATGGAAGAGAATTATACATTGTGGCCACACCTAAAGGGAAAAACGAAGGAGAGAAGAAGCTTCACATTAACCTCAGTAATTTGCTCTCAGATTGCAGGTTTACTCTACATTCTTATTGTTTGGGAAAATTGAATAGGAAGCAGAGCCTTCAGCAATCAGTGTCTTATCTTGTAGAGCCAGGTCCCAGTTAGTGTACAGGATGCCATCTCTACCTTTAAGATTAGGCTTAAAACTTCCCATTTTGATGAAGTTTATCATTTGGGTTGGCTCTGGTGGCCTAAACCATTCCTTTAGTCATGCTGTTGATAGGCCAATGTACTGCTGAAGGACCTCACATGATGCACTGGGCTATTTCTGTTTTCTTTACTCTTTATAATAATGCACTGTTATGCCCCGGCTCATTTGAAATAAAGAGGTGCAACATAACCTAGAAGTTGTTCGAAAATCGAAAGTGTGGTCAGATTGATATACACTGTATAATAAGCAGAAAACACCAATGCAGGTAGTAAGTTAAAGTTAATTACCTGGGGTCAATTGGGTCCAAACAACAAAGGCTTTTCTAACACATTGTTAACCCTTGTAAGCGAGTGCGGCACAGAAGACGGTCCAAAAATAAATGAGTA
The DNA here is from genome assembly GCA_028564865.1 of Zenarchopterus dispar. Taxonomy (NCBI): domain Eukaryota; kingdom Metazoa; phylum Chordata; class Actinopteri; order Beloniformes; family Zenarchopteridae; genus Zenarchopterus; species Zenarchopterus dispar. Next base: position 14,022,002 of record JAOWBL010000015.1, read on the forward strand.
CTGAACATAGACACAAATGTATGACACACTTTTCTTAACTTTAAATGAGTACAGCACATTAAACACAATGGTACAATTTCTCAAAACAATGTCCACCACCACAGCAGCATAAAGAGGTTCAGTGAGCTGAAAGAGACTCAGCTGCCTAGACTGATGAGTATGATGGGCTTTATAAGGTTTTAAGTCCAGATGACCAGAGGATTGGATAGATGGAACAGAGCTCCTCCAATGACATCTTCAGGTCCTGCTATGGAGGCAGATTGAAAAGCAGGTCCATGAACTGAACCAATCAGGGACAGGGAACCACACATCAGCATTTTCTTTCCTGACTGCCACAATCAAGACTAAACTAACAATACATAAGTCAAGGGTAGACTCAGGGCCATAACAGCGCTGTCTTGTGTCTCATAGGTAGATATCTCTGGACAAATTTCTGTGTTTGTGTCCCTTTCCGATCACCTCAGACCCTCTCTGGTTCTGCTTAAGTTTTCTTTTCTTGATGCTTGTTAATTAGTTATTTTCTTTACACTGTTGCCTTGTGCTTGCTGAGGATGGGATATTGTACCAAAGTGATGTATTAATGGAGACTGTTGGGTCCCCAAGCAAGGCTCTTTTTTATGAAATGAAATGAATTGGACATTATATTACATACATTTATGATGATATCTACAAAACTACAGGGGGCTCATGTGGAATGATTGTTTCAGATGACAGACAGTACCGTCATTTTAAGTGTACAGCCACCAGTTTAATACTTTGACACTAGTGGATTGGCACCTGCTAATACTAAAGAAAAAAATAAAATTAAAACCAAAACAACCAATGAAAGATAAAAAGCTTAAAATAAGCTAGGTTAAAGCTTAGCCTATTTTGTAAAAACTCAAGGTTGATTAGATTCCACAAAAAAAGAAAGAAAGTATGGGATATAAATAATAGAATATATCATTAAATATATAAAAAATATTGTTAAATCATAGTTCAGTAAAACATAGTTTGGTCTTTTACAGCCAGATTAGTGATCTCTAACATAAAAATTAATAGCATTACTGTCATCACACATACACATCCTCTTTAGATGTCCCTTTTAGACATCTAACCAAACAACAAACATGTTGCTGTCGCACACCCAAAGTGAAACTGAAGAATTTTTGTCAGAGTTTCTTACTTGGGAAACATCGATAGTATTAGAGCCATGAAACCAGCCAAAGTTATGCTCTTCTTCTGAATTAGATAGGGATCACATTCTGCTTGACTAATTATTTTTAAAGTATTTTTGGAACACATAAAAGCCACTACAGAGTGGTGTGTTGTTATCTTTTGCTTGTTTGCCACACTGCATGCTGATGACGCAATCCTACATACTGCCACATCAAGTCATAGGACACAGCACAAGGGGGCATCATCATACAGTCTGCACATACCATTTTTGATGTTTTTCCCAAGATTAAGCGATTTCAAATTTACAGTGTGAGATGTAATGATCTTATAACATAGCAGAAATTGTGCAGTCAACTCCTTTTTTTACACCCTCAGGTTCATTATTGTGCTGCTCTTGTTGCCCATCTGCTGGGACTCAGATTGCTTTTCTTTCTAACAATGTATTTTAAGGTGCTACGGGTTGCACTCTTTTCTTTTGTATTGTTTATTAAAAAAAACAAACAAACAAACAAACAAACAGTGATCCAGTGTGACTGACCTGAGAAGACATCCATAAGTTAGGAGACAAACATGACTGTTGGTCCCACACTATTGTCAGTTCTATTCCTGCACCTCATTGGGACTGGAGTTCTCTAAGAAGCACTGAAAACCAGATTGTTTTACACACACCTGTTTCTGAATGTCACTCGTCTACACGCCTGTCTCAGAGGGAGTGCAGTTAATCGCTGATTTGGCACACTTACAGTGACAACATACCAAGGTCCAGTTTCAGGAACTTAGTATCAAGCACATCCACACACACTTTCAATCCTATGCACACTCACATGCATAGATTTATATTACTTTGAAAACACACAAAGACCTACACACACAGAAAGACTGCATTAACAGAAAGAACCACATTACTGCCTCATTAGCACACTGGCTATGCAACAGACATGGACAGCAGCCATAATTTATTTTCCTCTGCCTGTTGACTCACCAAAATAACTTCAAACTGTGCAATGCACACAAGTCTGCATTTTCAAAGCCAGTCTGAAATGTGCAATTATTTTCAGTTGTCTGCAAAGTTGTCTGCTAAAAAAGGGCTCCAGTTTGTGTATACTGGAACCTATGGAGGTTTGTGGCTTTGACTGAATGGGAAACAATTAAAGTGCTTTCTGGCAGCACATGAAGCCAGACAGCGATAAAAATGGCTGAGCTTTTCAATATGGTTAAGGGCCTCCCCATGCAGCGTGTGTGGAGCCATGAGAATCTTACAGAAAATCTTCCTCCTGGACTCAGAGATAGTTTATAGTTGCTTTTATTTCTTGAGATTGCAAACTGAGTTTTCATGTAATTAAAAAAATCAACAAACAAAGGAATCTGCTCTCTGTGTTGCCCTTTCATGTAAATTGACCAACAGGAAAATATCCCTGCCCACTCAGGATCCATCATATGTCCTTATCTGCCACACCTCCTCATCTCCAGCCCCTCCTTTTCTGATCAAATTCTATTAAAGGGTCAGACTGGAGCCTAATAGAACCAATAGGAGTGGTTAACAGAGTAGTGTAAGGCGAGAGGAGGAGGGGGAGGGGTCGTGAGTTGGTGGAAAGCAGCCAGCACCACAAACACCTCTGAAACAGAAACATCCATTTAGCAGCGAAAACAAGCCCCCTTCACAAGACCTCCATGAATGGACCACTTCAGTTGGCTGAGGAAGTTCCAGCTAGGGGCAGGATGTTCCCCTCAGAACTCACTTGAGGAGGGCTGAGGGCCAAAAGCCTGTTTACTTAGACCCCCAACCCTCCCACCCCTTGTCTCTGTCACTGTCCAGCTTTACCCTCCTTTCCTTGCCAAGAAGCCACAGTGGATCTTGGAAAATAATAAAAAATAAAAGCCATCCTCCACCGCCTGCTTCATCCCCTTCAGGATCTCCTTCCACACCCTCCGTTGCTGCCTTGCTGGCTGCAGCTCAGTAGCAGTACTGAAGTGCAGCCAGCAAGGCAGTAAGGGAGGGCGTGGAACCATACTCAGCAAACAAAGACAGAGGGGCAAAGACTTTCCATGATTAAAGAGCAGTTAAGATGCTATGGAAGCTAATTTGTTCACTCTGTGACAAAGTCAACAGGAAATTGAGAGAGAAATCTCTATGGATTGCATTTCCTTCTCACATTCAAAAGGAGAATACTGGAGGTATTCAGATTGAATTTCCATTTCTGAATCCTGTAAGCATACCATGGAGTTATACCTTTCACCCCCACAATTTATTTACTGCAGTCAGTGTTAGCTCAAACATTTTTGAAAAACATTAGCACACACAGAAGCACATGCACATCTTAAAACATAGTTTAAATGAGTCATGGCTCATAATACAAGCTCATCACTTAAAATAAGCACCCAAGGCTCAATTAGTAAGGGTGTTTCAGAGTCATAAAAAGAATTAATCCAGACTTGAAAATAACTAAACTCAGGTTGGATACATAGGTAGCAAATAGCTAGCTCTCTGTTTCTAAAGTAACAAAAATTACAGCTGCCATCCTGTTCCAAGATCACCAATACACAATTTATAACCTGCTTGTTATAATAACAAATCATACTAACAGTAAGTTTAGTTTTCAAAGGGGTTAAAGTCATGTGAAAGACAGTACAGAGTCTTAAAATTAGTTAAATGAATAATAAACACAAGATGCTTTGTCATTATTTATTTAATTTAGTCAAACCCAAAATGCAGAAGCAGTGCGAGAAACTAATCACACCTTTCTTGCTTCAGTTGGAATTAAGTTGGCAGCCTGGTGTTGATAATCCACTACACTTGTTTAATTGATCACTTGCATGTGTGAGCACCTCTAGACAAGCAGAAATCTTGGCAGTTGAGTCTTCTGGATCATTTAGGTGTGTGCTAATATGATTCGAAGGAGGAAAGACATCAGCAGCAATCTTAGAAAAGCAACCACTGCCACCCATCAATCTGGAGAGTTTATTTCCAAACAGTCTGGAGACAATATTCAACATTAAAGCCAAACTCTCCAGGGTTGAATGTCCTAGCAAGTTCACTGCATAACATAACTGAACTGTGCAAAGATCAGAATTATTTAAGAAAAAACAAAACAAAACAAAGATCTACACCTAAAACAATACAGGCTTCACTTAGCATGTTAAATACATCCATACATTTTCCTCCACTAATCCAAGGTCAAGTCGCAGGGGCAGTAACCTAAGCAAGGTAGACCAAACTTCTCTCTCCCCAGCCACTTAGTCCAGCTCATCTGGAAGTATAGGAAGATGTTCCCTGGCCACCCAAAAGACATATTCCCTCCAGCATGTCCTGGGTCCTCCCTGGGGTCTCCTTCCAGTGGGACATGCCCAGAAAACCTCACCAGAGAGGCATCCAGGAGCCACCCTCACCAAATGCCTGATCCACCTCATCTGGCTCCTCTCAGTGCAGAGGAACAGCAGCTCTACTCTGAGCTCCTCCCAGATTACCAAGTTTCTCACCCTATTTCTAAGGAAGAGTTCAGACACCCTGCGGAGGAAACTCATGTCCAATGTTTATATCTGCAATCTTGTTCTTTCAGTCACTAACCACAGCTTGTGACTATAGATAAGGGTAGGAACGTAGACTGACTGGGAAATTGAGAGTTTCACAACTCCTTCTTCACTAAGACAGACAAATGCAAAGTCTCCATCACTATGGATGCCGTCTGTATTTGACTATCCAAATGTCAAACTGGGCTTTTGATGAGAACTTGAGCAATACTACAAGCAATTTTTTAAAAAAGCTTCTTGGTATTCCAGAGCCTGTTCATGCAACAAGAGTACAAATGGACAGCATGACTCTTGTTTGTATTCACATTTACCTCCAGCGTTTGTGGAAGTCTGTGTGCATTCTGCGGCTGACGTGTACAATGCAATATTTAGATTCCGTTACATTTTTAACGTGGAACACATTATCTGCCTCACTTTTGTTCGGCTTGTTTTTGCCATGGAAAATATTTGTCTGGCAAATACAAAGTGACAGACACACAGATGACAGTGAATGCTATTATAACATGTTTATTGAAAACCTTTTTGACAGCATAGTTTGTCAGGCACAAAGAGAAAGAGAGAGACTGAGAGAGATGTTGTGAAACAGAGTTTCTTTCTTCTCCCCCTGTGGGAGATGTTTGCCCAGAGGGGTTGTTGTGGTGGAATGTTATATCATGATGAAAACAGGTACAATGCAACAAACAAGCTATGAATAAAGGAAAAATAAGAAAGAAAAATAAATCACATGAAGCCAATTGGTTAGTTCCACCTCTCTATGTTAGAAATATGAATGCAGATGGAGGAATAATAAATTATGTGGGTAGGGAAAAAAGAAAAAAAACTGGTGTGGAATGCAAAATGAAACATGATGGAAAGAAAAAAATCTTTTCCTCTTAGATTCTTACAAAATAGCTCACACAGCTACATAAACTTCTACTCATGTATATAAAAGTTAAACCAGATTTTAAACTTTAAGTTAACTAACTTATTGGGTTAGAACCATCTGATGAGATGAGAAAGGGATAAAAAAATAGAGGGGAGGTGTTTGGAAACTATTCCAACCTATCAAAAAAAAAAGCAAACAAAAAAAACAGTGTGAACTAAATTCACTAGTTTTGATATATCTGAAAGAAAAGGAGCATCTGTTATGACACTCCTCTTCTCCCAATCTCTTCAATCCTGATTATCTCGTGGCTGAGCGGAGAATAAATAAGTTATTCAACGTAGACACCACAGGAGGTTTAAGGTCGATGACTGTACATACAGTAATTGTCCCTCCCAGCAGGGGTTTATTCATTCAAAAGCAAAGAAAAACATTTTCACCCTTGAATATGTTGTTTTTAACATGTTTGCAGAGCAACACACACACTGATGCTCTCCATTAGAGCTTGTGATTTTCTCCAATGATATTTAATCTACATTTTAATTTAGAAGAAACATCATTATAAAATAAAAATGAATAAGAATATTTAACTTCGCTGCACTAAAACAGCAGGAACAAAAGAGTGTAGTGTGGTGGCTCTTTACATTTGCTGCTAAATGCAAGACACGTGTTAAAAACAACACATCCATTACAAAAGTGATCCAACAGTGAGACAGAAGAAATCAGTGTCATTTAAAAAAAAAAAAATCACGCTGGACATGGATGCAGAAAAAAGGCCAGGGAGGGTGTTCAAATTAAATGAAACAAAATGCAAACAAAGCAAGCCAGATGTAAAGACTATTGAGGCACCTCAGCATCAATGAAAACCACTAATCTACATCATATTTATCTTCTTCTGGCTCTTGAATGAAAGAAAAAAAAACACTGAAAAGCAGAAAGCTATGAATAAAAATACTCTCACCATAGGGAAAGCTTTTACCCAGCATGGAAGAATAAATAAAAGAAAACACCATCCGTTTCATTAGATCCATCCATCCTTTACAGAAGTGCTTTTTTAAAATACCATTTCGTTCACTTGATAATAAAAAACGGACTAATAGTCCCACGCCTGCTTCTCAAATGAACCACAATTTAAATTTTTGTCTTTATTTTTTTGCAATTCTACATTATACATTCAAAATGCTTTCAAAAATCAATAATTCTCCTCTTTGTTCGCTAAATTAATGGAGGCACTTCATATACTTGGGTTGTAACTGTACTGAGAACAGAATATTTTTGTGTTGCAGTTCACTCTACATAGGCCTTCTTTTCTGCGTACGAACATGAAATAACTTGGTGCCAATAACTGAGAAAACTTCATGTGCAGCAACAGATTTCAGTACCATTTTTAAAAAAAATTTAACTAATTCAAACATTTGTCCCAACAAAGACTTTTTAGGTGAAAACATTTTTCTGAATAAATTCAGCTCATACACTGGAATAAGGCCATTGCACAGTAATTTGCTCCAACCATTTCCATTTAGCAGCGTCATGTTTCTGAACCCTTCAATGTCACACATACCTCATCTACCTTTTGTGACTTTGTTAAAAAACAAATTTAAAAAAAAAAAAAAAAAAACCTCTTCATTTTTTGTGCAGGCTTTTGTGTTGGGGGTGCATATTTCATAAAAAAATTTAGATATCCATTTGGCAATCCAATACCTGTTCCTGCACTCATGACCTCCACCTGCCTACATTCAGCAGTGCAGCATTTGGTTTCAAAAATGTAAAGGAGGATCTACTAAAAACTTCCTGACATAGATATACTGTATATACTTATATATATATATATATTTATATTTTAAAATTTTTTTGCTGAATGATCAGGAAGTCACGCAGCGTGCCTTCATTTCAGTATTAATACTACAGAGCAGAGACAGAATCTCAAGAGCCTGAGCAGATTTTTTTTTCATTTTTGTTGTTTTCAGCAACACTCAAAGGGAGGACTCAACAGTTTAACATTTCTCCCTTCAAGCAGATGTTTTGATCCATAAATGTGCACATGAGTGCTCAGTGTCACAAGTTCATTTCAACAGTGAACGCTGCTCAACCCTGTGACCTTTAAGAAGGACGGAACTGAAGCCTTCAGAGGTACTTTTAACAGAAAAAAATATCTGATTGTAATTTTAAAAAAAGTAGCAAGATTAACTGAATTACTTGGTTTTATTTTAAAAATAGCTGAAATAGTCCTGGTAAGACATGAACGTCAAATTGATTTCTCTTGTTGTTAAAAACTTGATCCCTGGTGCGTTTTCGCGTATCTCTGGAAGGGAAGCACATTCTCTGGTACTTGCAGGAAATCTTGCTGGGAACTGGAATTTTTCCTTGAAATTTCTCATCCGGTTAACATTCAATTCAAGCAGTCCCCCTACAATCTAATCTCTTCTGAGAAAATAAAATAAAATAAACTTGAAGCATTGTTGTAAAAATCATTTTTCTTTGTTTTGTTTCATTATAACCCAAGTGTTCATTCACCCTACATGAAATTCATTAAACATCACAGCCTTAATTAAAAAAACAACAAACAAACAATGTAAAAGATGGTCTAGTTTGTTCATAAGAAAGGTTCTCTGAAGGCTTCATATGTCCCAGTTAGATGCCGATGTTGGATATGTAAATAGAAAAAGTGTAGCTCTGGTGTATATTTTGAAGCATGGGTACTGTATTTCTTGCCCAGCAAGAGTTAATCGCTGCTTTGATTTTGCAAGCGTCAACTTTTCAAACCAGAACCAGAACTCTGAGGAACCATCCAGCTGCCTTCAACAGGAGCTTTCAGTTCACAAATCCTTCTCTGGCAGTCAGATCACACACAAAACAAAATTTAAAGAAAAAGAAAAACATTATACTTGTGTTTGTCATATATTCTTAGCTTTTTCAAACTGTAAACGAACCAATAAAAAGATAGATCCAAACCTCAGTCTGCCAGTATCATCGCAGTTCTATTGTAAAATAAGTTACAAAACAGTTGAAATAAAAATCTTTGTGTACAGTACTAAAATCCTAAACTAGACTTTTTAAACTTAAGAACCACGTCAATCTATAAATAGCTTTACAAATATACATGTTAATTATTCAAATAAACTTTTTTCTGTATCACTTTAAATGATTAAATGTTTTACACAGTCATGACAGTGTCTTTCATCCTCAAATAATATCTTGAAAATGTAACTTTTTTGTCTTTTAAGTACATGACGGTGGACAGCAATATGATACATATTTGCATTTATATATTTACAATAAAACACTTTGTAGATATATAAAAAAAGTTCTCCAAACTTCACGGCTCTTATAACTGAATGGCCCTGAAACTGCACCTGACATTCGATGAGTTTTGTTTGCGCCTAACTGTTTTTGGGATGCAAAAGAAGAAAAAAAACCCACTCGTGCTCGTGATCCCCTCTGTGGACGAACATCTTCTGTAAAAGCTTCATTCTGGCTTTGCTGTTCATTGATTTTTCTTCCCGACCACGAACTTTGCTGTGATCTAAGGGCTCTGTGCAGACAACAGGATAAAAACCAGCAGTGCTCACCGACTCCATCACTAACCCGCCACTCACCAATGCCCTTCATTTCCTCCTCTTCCATCCTTTTGAGTTCAGTTTCAGGAGGTTTAATCCCCTTAGGCACGGAATGGTTTCACCCCACACACTGTCCGTAAGAAAAGACTGGCCCAAGTACAAAAATATAATTTCATTTTTGAAAAGAATAAAACAAACATGGGTCAACAACCAAAAAAAAAAAAAACATCCTTCAACATTGACTTTTGGAGACGAGGACGAGGAAAGGAAAAAACTGTTAAATGAAAACATCAACCGACTGCAGAGATGTGGAAGTATTGCATGCTGGGTTTTTGTTTCCAGATCTTGGGAAGCTTGAGTCACTGAGAGGTGGTTATTTGTCACAAACTGTGAGAGGAGGTTAATGTCCAGCCAGCCCAAGCTCAGGTTTTATGTCCTAATCACTCCATTGCTGGGTGGCTGTTTGGGAAGACAGGGCTCATCAGGGAGGGGGTCATGGGCAAACACTGAGTCATCTCCTGAGGAGCAGGTGCTGTTAGAGTCCTGACAGGTGGGTGAATACTGCTCGAAGGGCACCGACAGGTCCAGGTACTCCTGTCAGAGGAGAGTACAAAGGTTATACTCAGCCACCCTTTGTGGTCACATAATTGAACACTTATGGTATAATGCAGGGAAACACACAGCTTTTCACACAGAATACTCTGACATTGCCTACAAATAGGTTTTATATGGACTTTTTTCTTTAATATAGTGATTATTTGTTCATAGAGGCAGAAACATTTAGGCTGTTTTTCTTTGTTGGTACCTTCTTCTAGTTTACCTTTTGATTTTGACAAGTCAAAAAAAAAAAAAAAAACTGAAACAAACACTCCAACATGTTAACTTTTTACCCATGTTGATATTAAGGGCACCTTAATAACACCTTAGGTTTTCTCCTTCAGTGTGGCATTTAAGACTTAATTTCTACTTGGCTGGTGTGGGATTCAGTGTAAGGATGCTACAGAGAATCTCTGGAAAGGTATAGATAAAGAAAAAGTGAAATTTCCTTGTCCAAGGAAAGTGTACTTGCACTCAACTTTGTCCTAACCATTGCTGTTTTAAATATCTTTACACATATCTATTATACAGATAATTAAAACTGCCATTAAAACAAAACTGTTTAACTAAGTATCAGGATGCCGTCAAAAGGGCTAAGACACAGTTTATTTCAAATTATGTGTCTGAAAATATCAGTAAGCCTCGGACTCTTTTTAGCTCCCTGAACTCTCTCCTGAATCCTTCTGACTCTTCATGCCTGACTCCTTCTGTTTTACTTTGTGA
>JAOWBL010000015.1:14038024-14063363 GCA_028564865.1 Zenarchopterus dispar
AAACAGATAGTCTCTGTCCTCAAGCCAGATACAACACAACAAAAGAGTTGAAGGGGTCAGAAAGACAAGACCAGCGATAGAGAAGGAGATACCCTAACCCTACCTCAGAGTTATTACGATCACGAGGGCATTTATGAACTTGTGAAGGCCAAAATTAAGTGTGTGATAATTACAGTCACTCTAAATAGTCCTGCTTGCAATGTGGGATCAAAAGCAGGTCTAGAACACTGGAAGACATAGTATAAACCATTTACATTTAAAGCAAAGAAAAAAATACAAATTAAAAACAAAGAATGTACAGCGCAACTAACACGCAAATAAAAAAAAGAACAAGCACACCCAAAAATAAGTACCAAAGATAAATAGAGAAAATATTTTTATTAGATAGCATCGATAATTTCAGCGCAGCTGCTGTTGAGTCCACAATATTTTCTATTGTACCTCTAAACCAAGCTGTCATTTCTGCTTTTTCTCTCTGTGGCAGCAGCTTTAGTCAACGGCTGCTTTATTCCAAAATGACTGAAAAATTAGAGAAGGTAATCACATAACAGGCAGTCTATCAAGCCACTGTCGCATCGTTCAGCCGTTCATCCAGTGAATCACAATAAGAACCATCCTCCTTCAGGGGTGGACAATGAGCCTGATCTAATTATCCAGCCCCCAAGTCGGCCCGTCCAGCCTTTGACCACAGAGAGGGACTGACGCCCGAGGGAACGTTGGGACGGAACAGAGACGTCAGCATTTGAGGACGGGGCAAAGGTGATGGAGCTGAAAACACCAGTTCAGACTGGGCAGGTCTTTAATAACCATTAGAATATTCTGTTCATAAAACTGTGCAACTGGGAGTCAAGAAAAGTTTCAGAACCATCCCAGGATGGCACACAATCAGGTTGTTTATATTCACTGATAAGACATAAACACTTGACTTTTCACTGGTACATGCAGCTAAACAGATGCTGTTAAATGAGGAAAAAATGCTGTAATTCAAGAGTCGAGCTTGAATTTGTGGGATTTACATGTTACTGGAAGCCCATTTGTATTGCTGGCTTTGAGGTCAAATTTACTAACTTCAAATTTGACCCTAGTTTTATACAAAAAGATGAGCCAATATTTAGTTTTTTGTCCTGTCAAAGTTTCTAAAAGAGGATCTTAGGACAAAATAAAATATAACAATAATACCCGTTTAAGGTTATCCATAAAGTATGTTTGTAAAAGCAGATCTCTGCACTTTTATTTCTCATTTTATGAAAAGAATACTTGTTCCCCTTTTGGCTTTTCTGACCACCAATTATCTCGAAATTGCTCTTGATTATCTTGTGGAAGCTCATGAACTAGCCAGGTGCTTGGAGAAGGGGGGATCTTTTTAGTAAAAAGTCAACAGTGACTCAGATTTCATGAATGAAGTTGCTCTACAATGTTTCTGCTTGGGATGTTCAACTGTGACGCAGCTTTCCTTCCTAAATGTGTGGAAAAACACACCCACACGAACGTGATCAGTACTGACTCTGAAACTAGAGGTGACACTGAGGACGTGGTGTCAGTCTGTGGTTTCAGTCCTGTTTAATGATCATTTTGTGCCAATCAAAGCAGTGCTGGTCTTTTCTTTTTAAAATAAATGTCAGCCTTTGATTTAACCCATTGCATGCAGGTTCCCAGAAAAGGAAGCAGTGCTGCAATTTAAAATCATGCTCTTATGGATCATAAAAGTTTATAACCATGTTGCCATATCAGTTTAAGGCATGTGAGTGACAGAACCTCTAAAGCCAAAGTTTTCTCCTATTAAAACCATTTCTATGACTGCGTCAGAAGCAGTAGGTGAATATTTTCATAAAACACCCAGCTTTGGCCCACACCTCCATCGTCTTTGCTTTTAATAGGTCACTGCGTCTCTGAGAAGGTGCAGCAAGATTTGCACACTTCTGTTTTTATAGCCTGACACCTCTGAAGCCGTTCAAATGAAACCCTCACCTTCACAGCACCGGCTTAAAAAGCTTACGGAGGAATTAAAAGGTCTATATCTGCACTACATGACACAGTTTATCTAGGGAAAAAAAAACAAAAACAAAAGTATTAAACAGCTCCCAAATGTTGCTGCTGTCAGTTTTGTGTCCACAGTTGTAAATATTTGAGAAGGATTACTGAGCGTAAATCTGAAATGCTGTATTATTTGTGACAGTTTGCGATTCATCTTTGGGTGTTAAATTGTTTTCCCGCCATATTGCATGAAAAGCAACGAGGGGTCAAAAGTCAAAGTCCCCCCTGCTTCCCACAGGGGGTGTGTGAGTAAACTGGCTTCAGAGTGACTACTGTATAAAGGGAGGAGGAGGTCTGGCGAGAGGATTGACTGTAATCCAGACCTGCTGAAATAACAGAACAGGCTGATGCTCCCCTCGGCCCAGTCCCAGTCTACTGCAATCACATGGCCAGGCACTGTTGACAGGAGCCCGTGTTTGGTTTGGATGACCGTGCTGGGGACACAGTGTCTGGCTGGAGCTGGCGGGGGGACGAAGCGGTTTAGGGGTTTACAGCAACTGCAAGACTGATTGACTTTGTGACCTGCTCGCCTAGTAGAAGGTGTACTCGTCTTTGGTGTCTAGATTCCAAGGGAACGCCGCCTGGTGAATGCACTGACCCTCTTATCTCCTGTTCCGGGGCTGGTTGGATTTACGCTGGTAAAACAACAGTAAGTAACCCTAACAGTATGTCGGGGCTCTGATGTGTTTCTGTCCCTCTCATACAGCCCCTCATTCTCATGAAGCTCAGGACTGTCAAGCGTGTGCAGATATTTGGCAAGGGAACATTGTGATTCCTTGTTCGCACGCAGAAATTCTGTGCTTGATGCTAACGCGCTCAGTCACAACACTTCAACACCCACATTCCTCCACAGTGTACAGCAGGTCCACACGAGTGGACAGTCGGCATGCGACAGCAGTCGGCAGTTTATGCAAACTTACACATCGCTCTGGTGCGTGTAGACCCTGTCGAACAGAGCCTCTGGAGCCATCCATTTCACGGGAAGACGACCCTGGAACAAAAGAGGAAGAGAAGAACTGCTTCCGTCAGCAGAACCGTTCTGTGCAACGCAGACGGCAAAACATACAACATGCAGCCACGTCCTGCCTCAACCGACTTCCCTAATGTCCACTTGTGGCTGCTTAAATTAACGTCTTATTTTCATCTGACAACTGACTATGAATATGTTACTGGTGTGGAAAAATTGAGACTTGTAACTAGATTTCCAAACTGCACGTTTTTTAATTTTGACCCAGTTCAATTCTGCTTCTCCAGAAAAGCAGCATGGATGCTTCCATGTTAAATATTTACAGAGTAGTCGTCCCTTTGTGAGGAATATTACTGACAAAGCTGTTTTGATTCAGCAGAACAGCTACCTAAACACAAAATACTTTTCAGACAGATTTTGGTTTGGCTTCAGGCAACATCAGAGCACTGAGACAGAAGCGAATAAGCAGACGACACATTTCTTTGGCTCTGCCGTCAAATAGCTACGGTTGATTGAAATCCCTCTATCAGTGCTTGGGGCAGGTGAATAGCTGGATGCAATCACACTCTCTTCAACCAAAGACAAGACAGAAATAAAAGCTGAAGAACGTAATGGCATAGGAGAAAATGAGAGCATGACTGAGAAAGAAACAAAACAAGGCTAATCTTGGACGGCTACTTAACCTCCATGCCTGCTGCCTATTCCTGCTTTGAACATAAATAATGTCAAGCAAAGCTTCTCTTGTTGTAAGATATAACAATATTTGATCCTGCTGTAGTCAAATCCATCCCCTAATGTATATACTAGAACTATATATTTATATTCTGATGGAATAAAACTCACATTGGTGGTTTTTTTGTAGTAGTCTATGTTGTGCACATCTCTGGCGAGTCCAAAGTCAGCAATTTTCATAATGTTGTCTTCTGTCACGAGGACATTTCTGGCTGCCAGGTCTCTGTGGATACACTGCAGAAAAGTTAAAAACATTTGTTAAACAGTGTATTACATTTGCAAATACACACATAAACGCACACCTTCGACCTTCATGAAAGTAGTGTTCACTTCACCATCTACACCAAATATTTCCACAAAAGCCCGCAGAAAAATGTATTCCTACCTGCCTTTAAAATGGACAATTGACATTTGCTGAAACAAGTTCAATCCAGCTCTTTATGTCTTGCTAAATAAATACCCACAATTGCCCTCAACACAAAGTTTACATATAATCTAAACTTTCGATTGTTGTTTTTCCAAGTTCTTAAACAGGTCAACCATTTTCAATCTCATATCTACATTAAAGTTTACCTAGCTTTTTAACACATTTCCATTTCTAATTCTATCTAGTCTGGTCTGAATGTCCCAAAGAAAACACCAAACACTAAGATGTACTTATCCAGTACTTAGATAAAAGTCGATTCACTTAAATCTATTTAACCTACAAAGTAGAAGACTGTTTGATCTAAATCATCATCTAAACATCTAAAATGCATAGAGGAAACGGAAACAAAGTGTCCTTTTATTTCAAATGTTGTTCGCAAATGTAAACACGTTTCATTTCTCGTAGCTTGGGATAATAAGCAACACACAACTTCTGTGGCTGACCTTCTGTGAGGCGAGATACTCCATGCCTCGGGCCACCTGATAAGCGCATGACACCAGGTCTTTGAATGTCAGCTGCTCATCAGGGATTTTGCAGGTGTCAAATGAGTAGTCCATGCCCGGAGGTCGCCGCGCCCGCAGGTACTCCCTCAGGTTACCTTTAGAAGCAAATTCCACCAACACGTACAGAGGACCTGCAAGCAACGTGGAGGACAGTCATCGTCATGAGATGTGAAGTCTCAATTAATCATCTCCATCTTTCTTTGCTGTGGACTCACCATCTTGTGTACAAGCTCCAAGCAGGTTGATGATGTTTTTGTGTTTGCCTATCATCTTCATCATCTCCATCTCTGACACCAGGTCGGACAAATCTTTATCTGTTGCATCATCTGAGATAAGAGAGTACAGCTAGATGAGTGCAAAACCAGAGCTTCTTCATTAAAAATTGGATGGAAGAAGAAAGATGAAACTAAAGACAAAAGAGAGCAAAAACAAAGGCAAGTGCAGAAAAAGATGGTGAAATATCGTGCACCCAGAGGACAGAAATGCAAAAGAAAAGAGGAAGAAGGTTGAAATAACACCACTGCCAACATCCACAGCTACTTCTGACCTTTCAGCATTTTCACTGCCACCGTGAGTGGCTTGTTGGGCTTCTCCTTGTCGATGCCGACTGCTTCAGCCATGACCACCTGCCCAAAGCAGCCCTCCCCGAGAGGTTTACCTAGAGTGAGTCTAAAACAAAAACAAAATCATTTTTACAGATTGGATTTTCACTTCATGAACCAGTGAAACCACCTTTGAATTCTAAAATACGTGGTCTTGTTGCTCTTTCTAACCGTGTCCGAGGAAACTCCCACTTGGGATCGGAGGGCAGCTCCAGTTCGGAGACGTTAGCCAGCATTGGTCCGTCGCTGGACGACAAGCGGGCGATCCGGACCAGCGGTGTGTTGGAGTTCATGGAGGAATTGGAATCCAAGGACACCTGCTTGGGTCCAAAAAAATGATCTGTTATAGTCTCTGAAACAAATGAGTCCATGTGTGTTCAAACAAGGAGACAGAGAAGGGAAAGCCTAACAAGCACACAAAATAAAACCTATTTTTAAGAAGAAATGTTGGCAAGACTCTATGATGTCAGAGTGAAATAAAAATTCTACTTTGTCTTGCTTCAATTATTTTTTCTCTTGCTCAACTATGTAAAAAAGATTGATTGATTCTTAATATCCAAGAATAGCCCAGTAAACCCATAAATGAAACTTTAAACAGAGTTTTTTGTCGCTGCTTCAGCATTGTATTTGTTATCACAGAGGACAACTGAGTAAACCATCTGTCGTCAAAATTCAAAGAACACAACACAAAAAGATTTAGATGAAAAATATGGATTTTTTTTTTTAAACAGAACTCTGAGCGCGGTAAGTTGGTCAGAACGGTTTCAGCTCACGTTCTCTAAAAAACAGCCCGACTTCTGACATTGAGTTTTACAGTCGGCCTGTGGCCATGCGAAGAGATAAGCACGAGCTTACAGAGATGAATGAAGGAGGATGCAGGGATGAGCAACAGAGTGGCACGACGAGTGGAGCATCTCTGTGGCAGAAGTAGTCAGTGGGATGTTCTCCCACCATTTTTCTGAGTTGCGGGGTGTGTACGTGTGTGGGGGGTGTGTGTGTGTGCGCGCGTGTGTGTGTGTGTGTGTGAGAGGGGGGGCTGATGGCTTTGGTCTGGGGTTTCTGATGGATCCATTTGTGTCAAAGCCTGCCAACTCAGACCTTTCAGGTAGGGTCCTGCAACAAGTAAGTCCACTTACCAGACTTTTTGACGGTGGGAAAATGAGAAAAATGCTGTGAAGCTTTAAAAAAAAAAAAAAATCAAGAGGCATTAAACGTAATATCTAATAGAACATGCCATGAGGTTTAGAGGAGATTTAGTCAAAGTTATGAAAAAGAAAGGAGAACTGGGAGATTATAAACATGAAGCAAAGATTACAGAAAAACGCAATAAGAACTTTTTCTTTTTCCTTGTACTAACTTATAACACTACTTATATGAGAATACCGCAGCAAAAACCAGAAAAGTCTTCCAGGCTGCAATTAGACCACCTTCAAAAGATGACAGAGGTCTTCAATCTAACGTGTCTTTATGTAGCAGGAATAAATACATAATTTTACAACGATTACAGCCAAAACATACTTTTTTGTTTTCAAAGCATTGAATAATGACTTTCAAGTAAATGTTTGGTTTTCTGAAAATGCAGCTTGTGGGTTTTGAGGAGTATAAAAAGCCTTCAATCATGCAGCTGGAAAGCTGGGCTTTACACCAACCAACTTCACCGTGGTTTTGTCCAGCAGAGTCAGGCTGGAATCAAAAACCCATCGAAACTCCAGACATTCACAAAACCTTTGCATCCACAGCACGGCAACAAACTACACACTTGCTTTGTGATAAGCCAGGCTCATGAGATGAGGCTGTGCCCCCACCTCCAGCACATCATTAACTAGACATTACTGCAAACCAATCAAGGCGAATTAAATTAAACTGCACTGCCTGACAGGATTTGACACATATTAGATGTGTGTACATATAATTGTTATGGGACCACAAATTAAACCATTTTGCATTTTATATTTCTGTCTCAGAAACAAAACTTTGAGACATGGAATCATAAAATAAACATCTGAACATTGTTTTGGAAGAAAATAAAGTCTGATGTTTGAGTTATATAATAGTCAGTTTGAGCACAATGGACCAAATTACCAGAAATGCTGAAGCTATTTTTTTTAAAGACATTTATGGACCAGTGAAAGCAGAAAGAGAGAGCAGGGCAGAGAAAGAGGAAAGACATGCAACAAAAGGCCACAAAGTGTAACTAGAACCAGTCTGGTGTCTCAAGGACCGGAAGCTTCTGAACACCAGATTCAACTCAACCAGCTGAGACATCTGATGATCCAAAAACTTGGTTGCGATAGTTTAGCAATTTGGGGAAGAGACACTTGTTTTTTTTTACAAAATACAGATGAGTAAAGTTACTACGAATATGAGGCTAAAAAAACAGAATTATGTAATCTAACTTCATCTTAGTCAATGATGAGTTCCAAACAACTAATTTATTTCCAAAAGTGACTCCAAAAGAGAGAAAAGCCAAATTAACTGGTTTATTTAGCTGTACTTTTTAACTACATGTACTGTAACATTTTAGTTTAATCCACAGTTATCACTGAAGTGTTTGCAAGGCAGCTGAGGTGATGGCATCATCTCAACCATATAGACACCAAGCCATTAGTCTGGCGTGTTCATAAATTATCATTACTAACGTGCATGGACACCGCAGCAGCTATTTGAAGTTACATAGACTAACAATACACGCATCACAAAAGCCTCAAGTGAGTTATTAAATCTGTTGCATCATACTGAAATTGAAATGAAACACCAACAGACCATGAGTTATAATCAGTTATCAGATGAATAAAACTACAGGGCTAAAACTGGCATAGCCAGTCTCAAAAGCAACACAAGATGTGTGTTAGTGGTATGTGTGCGTCTCCACTCTGTGTAATGATCCCACTGAATAAATAATACATTTTAAATATGTATTCTTGTGTCAGTTTTTGTTTAGAAGCAGCACCATACATAAGCCTGAATATGAACAAAATTAGTGTGAAATTGTTTCAATTCCTGTTAAAACTTACTTGCATCATGTAAAGTGGTTGATGTGATTTTTGTTTTTTAAAGAAACTGCAACTGAGATTAAACTAAGCTTCAGCTGTAGCTGTTTCTTAAACCAAAGACTCAAACAACAGTTAAACAAGTTTAAAGAAGACACATGACAAACCTGTTTAATACCAGGTTAAACTCCAAACCTCAGTTAAGCTAGTGCCGATGGGCTTTTGTTCCAACACAATTAAAGCAAAATATCCTGAATTCATTCACGAGCTTTGGAGTTAGTTTAGAAGTTTCACAAACTTAGTTTCATGTTTTACACATCTTCTAAAAATATAGAACTCTCTCTTCTATCCTCAAGAGTTGTTTTCACTTTCTCCTTTTAGGTATCTCTCTTCAGTTGTACCTAATTAGCCTGGTCTTTACACACACTGCATTTGAACTTTTGCTCCTGAAGTTTCTCTTCACTGACAATGACGTGAGGACTACTTGAAATTGCAGGTTGCAGCAATGCAGCTGCTCCCCTTCATATTTCTCTCCAAACAGTTGAGGGGAAAGTGTGGGTTAAACACACAGTGAAATCTAAAACTCACACTGACAGTCACAGGTGGGCATAAATATCTGCTCCAAGATAAATGTGAACACATGTCGCCAGCATTACGCCTTCCAGTATCGTCATTAAAACAGCAGGACGGACTGAAAAATGGATGACAACGATAGCAGACAATGTAAAGCTTTCTCATTTCACTCACTGAAACCAACCTAACCGCTGTTGTTTGTGTCGAGTTAGACTACCGTTGTATGCTAAAACTAAAAGGACAAGGAGAGAGAAAAAAGGAGTAAAGGTTGTACAAATCTTGTATCTACTTTCTGTTACCTGTCTCTTGAGGGGGAACTTTGACAGTTTTTGCACAGGAGGCGTGGGGAGAGTCTTCTGAGTGGTCATCCTCATGCGGCAGAGGATGACAATGACCACGCCGAGGATGAAGAGCACACAGCCTGTGACGTAGATGAGGATGTCGGCATAGTAGTCCTCCTTCTCTGGGGTCACTGCGTTAGGAAAGAAAAACACATACAAACAGCCAAAAAAAAAAAAATTATGAGTTAATTTTTTACTAAAATCAGGACTTGTTAAAGAGGCAGCACCCAAAATAAATTTTAAGAAACTTCTTTGAAATAACTTCCACACATGAAAAGATAAGAAACTTGCCTTTTCAGAATTAAGATACAAAAACAAGCTTGCTTTATCCTAAAGCAGGTAATTACACCGGTTAAACTCTTCTCTACAGGGAGATAATTACTGTCTTTAACACTGAACAGAGATATGTCTTTAAATTATCTCGTAGCTGTAAGACATTTAAAGAGATGATCTGCTCTGAATCAAAAGCATCTTTCAATGAAGGCTGGATAATAACGAAAAAAGACCAAATGAGAGCTTGGGTCTTGGGAGAGATTAGATGATTTATATTAAAGGCAACATAATGAAATAAAACAAACATTGATCTCACTAAGATCACTGAATTTAAGGAGTGACTTTAAAGCTGTTAATTAATAATTCACAATAATGCAGGATAATTAGGCTATAAGATAAATGTTATACATTGTGCAACTGAGGAAAACATGAAACTCTTAAAAAAAAAAAAAAAATACAAGAATTACATTTTGATTACATTTACAACATTGCAAGGGATGTAGGTGAAAGAAATGGATAACAAGTGTCCAGAGAGAGGCAGAGAATGAAGAAGAATATACCTGGAAGCACCGTCAGCCAAGCAGAATGGTAAGCATAGCCGATAGAGTTCCCTGCCAGACAAGTGTACTCGCCCGCATCTTCAAAAGTCACATTGGTCAACAAGAGAACCTCTAGCTCCTTATCTGTAGTGTTAATACCAGCCGTCTGTGGAGGATCAGAGGAGGACAAGATGGAGGTGGGAGGTGAGAAAGACAGAGGAGATATGGTGAGCCCAGAGCTACTTAGAGGAAAAACACCCCCCTGATGGACAGGACAGAACTAAGGATCTGAACGGGTCAGCTGCACCACCACCAACAGCTCAAGAACACAAAAGAAAGCACCCAAGTGGCACCTTTATCTCTGTGAAAAAGCAGCATGTTGGTTCAACCCAAGACCACAGGTATTGTTTATTTAATCTGTTACTGAGTTCTTAAAGTGGTCATTTCTCTCACAATGTGCCAGGCAATCTCCAAGACTTTTAGAAGTGTTTGTGACACATTGACAGATTAATTTAGTTTACAATTTCTGTAAGCTTTTA
Organism: Zenarchopterus dispar; assembly: GCA_028564865.1. Taxonomy (NCBI): domain Eukaryota; kingdom Metazoa; phylum Chordata; class Actinopteri; order Beloniformes; family Zenarchopteridae; genus Zenarchopterus; species Zenarchopterus dispar. The sequence goes on from JAOWBL010000015.1 coordinate 14,048,545, forward strand.
ATGAGGAGAGCATTATCCATCATCTGCCATGGAACCTGTGATTTCAGGCTGAACCAGTGGAAAGTCTCCAGCTTCACTATCAAGTCATTCCTGCAGAAACCATGGTGAAGAGGAATGTCACCCTATAAACTAAGATGAGCCGTTTCTGTCTGAATATCTGGCTGAAAGTCATTCCTGACTGATAACAGGTCTTAGATGAGCCTGAAGGATCTAAGGTTTCTAAAATTACAATAAAGACAAAGATTTGTTAAGCCACAAAAACAGTGTATTTAATGTAGTGCCTTGACTCCCAGCAGTTTATTATGAATCCACCGGTGTATTTGCATTATTTGTAATTTTGCTGGATGTTCACAGTGGTGACCAATGACGAACCCCCAGGCCCTCTTCAGTTATGCATCAGCCTGCTGTATGCTTTCATACGAAAACACATTAATATTACGAGAAAATGCACTCCCAGGGAAATCAATACCAATTAACACGTTTGTGGGTGATTTGGCCAGTAGGGTTTATGGTTTTAAATATATATGTGTTTTTGTGCAGGGTGGCGTGAGGCTGAGGGGAGAAGTAATTAACAATGCTAGTGTTGGTTTTGCTATTGATCTTAAAGCAGGTCTGGGACTTAAAATGAATGGTAGCTACTAGCTTATAAAATGTGATTACTTGAGTTCAGAGGAATGTGGGTATGTGCACGTTTGTGTGTGTTGTCCTATTAGCAAGTCAAGCAGACCCACAACCAAGAGGAACAGTCCACAGAGGAGGAGGCGCAGCAAGGGATCAGATGTGATGGAGGCAGTTCTCATACAGAGCTCAGTATTTACCTGCTTTGTGTACCAAGAGCCAGAAAGCTTTTTCGGACTTGCCTACAAAGTTTGAGGCGCGACACGAGTACTTCCCAGCGTCTTTCTCTGTCACGTTGGACAGTTTCAACTTACTGTGGGTCACAGTGTGTTTACTGATATCACTCTGTGAAGGGAAAATTGAGAGGCATTGAGGCCTGTTAGAACACACCGTCACAAACAAAATGTTGCTTTTCTTTTGTTGTTTGAACAGAAAACAAAGACTAAGATGCAATTTGAAAACTTGACATAAGAGAGTGTTCAAATTTAAGACTTTCAGCTAAAATGGCAGTTTTGACCAACTTCTGATCCTTATGCTAAACAAACCTACAAGATCACAAACTTGCAATGTGAAATACACTTCATACATCAATACTTCATGTTAGATTAAAAGCAGCTTTTTAACTATGGGAACCTTTTCCAGGAACTTTTTTTTCTTCAACGGCTTAGTCGAAACTGGGGCTAAACAAAGATCCGGGGAGAAATTTCAGCTCCAAAAATGCCCCCGGGACGACCCCGAAATTGGAGCGTTTTGTTTACATCTTTCTGTCTGAGCCATGTCAGCTTTGAAGTCTTTCGGACAGAATGATTTCATGTGTTACTATGCCAGTAAAATTCATTATAAAAGGTTACGCAAATTCTGGCGTTTCTGATTGGGTGTCAATGTGTTCCACACAACAACCCATGCACCGTGTGAACGTTTGTCATCGGGGTTCCCCGTTCACAAAGGGATTTTAGATTGGTGCGGCAGATCACTCACAGCTGACGCCGCACCACAAGAAAATCTGACGAGACAATTTGCAGACCAGTCAAGACTTCACCTGCAAGCATTCTTCTGTCAGAAGGGGAGAGCTGAGACTAAAATTATCCAATTACCTGTGTGGTCGACTTAATTTACCTCATACTTCAGTGAAAATTCTGTTTCAATACTCAAACACACAAACACTATAAAATTACTAGATTTTCGAGAAGAAAACCAGCTACTGAATTATTAAATGGGCAAAGCATATGAAAGGATAAAACATACCATGTTTTATAAGTTGTTTAACGAACATACAAAGCTTGGCTGCAGACGCCTCCCTTCCCCTCCTCATGCAGGGCTGGTTGCTCATCGTTAACTCTTTTTCCAGGCATCAAAAGAGCGATTGAGGCAGTTCTCACCAAAAAGACTTGGGTGATCCCCTCCTCCCACCCTGAGCTGTATTTAACTCCTACAGTATGCCACACATGAGAGAGCATATCATGTCTGAATGAACTGTGGTGAGCCCAGAGAGAAAGGCACACACAAATCTCAGTAAATACTGTTTCAATTATGTGGTAGTCGAAAATAGAGCCTGGAGCCACAGTCTGGGCTGACAGACTCGCTTTCCCCCCTCTCTCTTTCTGTTGACCTGTTTTTCTGGTCCTTTTTCTCTCCTTAGCTTGTCTCTCCACAGATTTATCCCTCGATTTCATCCCTTTTTAATCAAAGTCACCACCTTCTCAGACAGACAATATCATTGAATCCAGAGGATAATTTGTGAAAACACATCTTGTGTTTTAGCTGGTGTCACGTCACTTCTCCATAAATGTTGTGGCATTCATCAGGTTTCGTAAATACCAACTGTCATCATGCTAAAGTGAACATAGTTCACATTGTGCAGTGTTTTTACATAGAAAAAAGCAATTTTACTGCTACGCTATTACACTACCTCACCAAATATGTGCAGATCTGTGCCAATGCAAACTAGTGCAGTTTCTATCTCCTCTGTCCGCAGCTCCTCAGTTCTGGTCCAAACCCCACACGTTGGCAGGATAGGTTCCTTAGGTTTGTTATGCATGAAATGCTGACTTTCTGATTCCCAGTTTTTAAGATTGCCATGAACATGATGCAGTTACAAGGCTCAGAGGAGTTTTTGCACTCAGACAGATTATTATTTGAAACTTCAGCAGAATAATCCATCTCCAGCCTGAGAAAGATTTTCTGACTTGGCATTATTAGGTCTGATCTTAGCTGAATAAAAAATAAATGAAAAAAAGGAAAAGGAGGAATCCAGCCCTGTTCAACTTCATTTCTTTTTTTGTTTCATCTCCTGTCACTCACCTTCCTCTCTTATTTCTCAGTGCACTTAGCTCTTCTTTGTGACTATCTTGTGGCTTCTTTAACACCCCATCCCCAGTCAGTCTTGCGCCGTCCATCTTACCCCACCATTCTGTCACACTTTCTCTTTCTCTCTGCTGACTTTGCCCTTCCTTGTACTCCTCCACTCATTTTTTCCATGGCTTTTTTGGGTGCCTCTTCCTTCTTTCCTTTCTCTCTCCTCCTCCTCCTCCTCCTCAAACCACGCGACGCAGCACATCTGACGGCAGTGGCGGTTAACAGAGCCTGTCTCCCTCCCTGCTCTGCCGCCACCACAGCAGTTAACTTAGTCCAAACCAGATGTTTGTTTTATTCCTTCTCTCTCTGCAGGCAAAAAATTGGGTGGGGGGGCAAAGCCCTCTTAGTTTGACACCAAAACTGACTGAAAAGCCTCTGTGATGCCTTCATAACCTTTATTTCACAAAAGCCTACATTACAGTAAGTGGGGAAACCTCCACTTTGATCCAGTGGGTTAATGCAGTTACATTTCCATAACCTGGAGTATCTTATAATGAAGGTCTAATGTTTGAGGAATGATCTTTTCAATTAAACCCTGCAGCGAAAAGAGCCTGTAGGCCCCAAAGACCCCACCTTCTGTAAAGGCTCATTAAACACAACATTTAGGAGAGATTAATTATGACTGAAATTATCACTGGCTGGATCAGCTCCAGACAGAGAGCCAGACTCATTTGAGATGAGGCTGCACACCCACCTTCAGGATGTTGACATAGGGAGCGCCATCGGGGCCGTAGCGGCTGCCGTTCACCTCGATGTGTTTAAGCCACTGGATGTGCGGCTGGGCATCGCTGTAAACTTTACAATGAAACTCCACGTCACTGCCTACAACCACCGTCTGATTGGCTGGCAGGCCTGCCTGAAGGATTGGCCTGTGAGGTGAACGCTCTAAAGAAAAAAAACATGGAGTCATTAGTGTAATAAATGCATAGGATTAATGTGCCGCAGGAATTTTTTTTACTTTCGATGAGTAACTACTGAGGGCTTTTTAAACTATTTCCCTGTTAATTATTTTATTTGTTTAAGCAGAGGAGGAAGCAATGATTTCCATGTTGTTTACCTAAAACATCCAGCTGGTAGGTGTGGCTGATGGTGCCATACTTGTTCTGCACCACACAGGTGTAGTTTCCCCGGTCTGACGGCACTGCGCTTTCCATCACTAAGCTCCACTGCTGGTGTCTCAGCTGGAGCAAGGACAGGCAAGAGGGAAGGAGAACGCAAAAAGAAAAAAGGAATCTCTCTTTACAACACGTTTAAATTGGGAGCCCATTTCAAGAAACCTCAAGGGGTTGCGGTATCATATTTTCAGGAAAAGATAGAAAGGCAGCACACAAGTGCTCATTCCGTATATTCCCATTTATAATTTCAGGCTTGTTTACAGTATGTAGCCCAAAATTACAAGCATGGCTCAGAGGATTGTATATAATCTGCTCTTAATGGAACATAACCAAAAAGAAGAAATAAAAGAATAGAATCATAAACAAGACTAAATTGAAGACAAGCCCATTATAACTAAAGCCATTTGGAAAAGCACAGCCCTTTAGTGTTTAAGAATATAAGAGGGAAAAAAAAAACAAAAAAAAACAAAAAACATCTGGTCCTTACATTGAGAAGCAGCGACCGGATTAGGCTAGCTAAAGATAGATAGGTAAGATAGATAAGATAGATAAGATAGATAGATAGATAGATAGATCGATACACTGAGTCATAGATTCAACAGAAACTAAGTCAAAATGCAGAAGCAGTGTGTGGACAAACTAAGCACAACATTTCCACAAGAACAAGAGGGAAAAATCACAGACAGGTGTTGCCAATCAGATACTCTGGATTAAATACCAACATGTGGATAAAAGCAAAAGTTTTGGCAGTTTGCTGGTGTGGACCATGCAAGTTTGAATTAAAATAACACCAAGAAAGAACTTAGGCAATCATTGCTGCCCATCAGTCTGGGAAGGGTAAAAAAAGGCCATTTGTAAACAATTTAGAGTATATCATTCTACACTTTCACAAGTGTAAAACATTTAGGACAGGTGCCAGTCATTGCAGGAGTGAATGTTGCAATGCCGAGAAAAGCCCAGACTGCAATACTCATGGGACTGAGAGAAAAAAAAACAAAAAACCCCCCCGGCATATTCTCCAGGCCTCACTTAGCATGTTAAATATAAAAGTTCATAACAGCGCAACTGAAGCAAGTCTGCATAAGTACCACGTCTTTGGAACAGATAACAGGAGAAAGCCTCTTTTCTTTAAAACAAACATGGCATCATGGCTTACGTTTGCAGAATTGCAGAAAAGCAAACCACAGGACTTCTGGAACAATATTGTTTGGACAGACCAGACCTAGGCGGCGAAGTCCAGCCATAATGCACAGCACACAGCACTTGAGCAGAAAAAGTTCATACCAACTGTCAAACATGGTGGTGGAGCTGTGATGACCTGGGGTTGTCTCAGTCACGTTTCTCACCCTTGAACTTTTCTGCATATCAAAGGGTTCTAAAGTCAGATGTTAAGCTGTCTGTGGGGTAGCTAAATCTTCGTTGAAACTGGGTCATGCAACAGGACGATCAAGCACAGCAGCAAGTTTACACACAACGACTGAGGGGTAGGGGGTGGTGGTTGGAGGGGGGTGGGGGGCATGATTTTATTTGGATTTTAATAAGATATGATAAAATTATATTGAATTCAAATGAATTCAAATGGGAAATATGAATGGTCAACATGTTTTAAAGTCATGACCTACACTCACTTGAACTAAAGTACAAACACTTGTCCACTAACCTCAGTGGACTTAAGTCATGTAGGAAAGAAGTGTGGTGGAAAATTCCTCCACGGCATGGTGAGGTACTGATATGGTTACACAGAAAATAAGTTCTCGAGTTATTGTTTCTAAATATCTCTGAACAAGCTGTTTAATCTTTTGCTGTGCTACTTCACACTGCTGCAGAATTTTGGTTTTAAAAAAACAAAACAACAACAACAAAAAAAATAAAATAATGCATTGTAAAATGTCATCTGCTGTCATTCATATGAAGCTGTTTGTAGGAATTTTTCAAAAGAAGACGAAGTCCTCAGTCTGCAGTTTCAGATATATATGACTACTCTGTGTAACATCTAAATTGAGCTGAAAAAACAAACAAACCTTAGAACAGTTGTGTAAAATGATAACCCCATTTTAGACCCTTTTTTATTAATTACATACTTCCTGAAGCAGGGCAGATACAGTTAGTAAAACAAAATGATTTAACATGGTGCAACTGTCTTAATGAAAAGCTGTTCTGTGTGACAACAGCACTCAGTAAAAAAGAGATTAAAGTTTTGGAGAGGACTCTTATCAGGTGCCTCTTACAGTGTTTGGAACCCCTACAAGCTTTGTCAGTATGCAAATTTGCTGAACAAATTGATCAACAGTGATGACAGGGCACTTATCAGTTATGCTACACAGAATACTGATACAAATGGTATTTCCCCATGTGATCACTCTCATAAAGAAGCTCTCAGTCTCTTCAGGCATTTTGCCATCTCTGCCTCCAGTGAGGCAGGCAGAATTCTTTTGCACTTCTGAAATTGGTTCCACTGTACCACTCAGAAGCAATTCATCCCGAGAGAGTCGAAGGGTAAATTTTGCGTAGTAATTCAAACCAGGTGTGGCTGGCTGGCAGCAGCAGACAGATACTAACAGATTCAGAAGCCAGCGAGAGGAACTGCGTGGCGGAGCACGGCGAGGTGAGGACAGAGAACCTGCTACGCATCGACAGGCAGAGTCTCCATGGGCCAGTGCAGACGACCTTCATGGTCTGAGTAGAAACATACACTGCAGATGCAGCCGCCATGCTTGTTGCTGCAAGGAAGAAGTAGAATGAACTCCTTCAAAAGGGGTTACTAATGACGGGAGTGAGTGATATCAACAAGGATGCTTTTCAGGGTGGAACATTTCACCTCACCTGTGAAGGAAAATGCCCCAACTCAGAGAGATCCGAGTGTTTTCACAAATATTTAACCCCACGCGTTTCGGTAACGCGCCAGATATTGACATACGTATGTATTTGTAGGCTAAGAATAAAGCTCTCCTCCCCTCCTTCAGTCTCAGAGTATACACTACTCGACTCTCCCTCTTTTGGAGGCGCATTTGGAAAATAAAGCAACAGTGTAAATATTATGCCTGAGTGTGCTTTTTGCAGTTGCATGGTAACATAGACCAGGCCGCCTGTTCAACATTGGCAAATGGTTTTTTTGGAGTGGCTGGCTCCACCCCGTCTGCCCCCTCTCAGAGCTCAGGAGTCAAACTGAAGTCAATGGCTGCTCTCATGAGCAGATGAGTGACGCCTTGTGCTGCGGTTGCTGAGCAGAGGTGTGTGGTGGTGTGGAGGAACGGCGACGCATGAGGAGGGAAACTAAAAGGTGGTAAATTATGAGCTGAAGCTGATGCTCAGTTGATGCCAAGACCACCATCAAACAGGGAGACTGTAATTAGAGTTAAGGTTTCTGAGACTCGGGAGACGAAAGTTCTTTTCAGATATTTGTGATTTTTTTCCCCCCGTTTCTGTGTAACAGTTTTATGATAGCTGAATTTATTTTACAGATATCTGACTCAAACAGGAAAATGTGCTTTGCAAATGCAACGATTCTTCCCTATCAGTGACGCTGTACTTTAATGATCATCCACCTTTCTCTTGACACTTAATTATTTTTGACATGCATGCCCATCGGCTCTTATTAACATGTTACACTGGCTAACTCCCGTTGAACCTACAGTATTAGTCCTAAAACGTGATAATCCCATCTATTTCAATCATGCCAGATTCCAACTGGAATTAAACTATTAAGCAGCTTATGCTAGAGTCACACATGGTTTCAAAGGTTTCAGGGCTTTGGCTGTGGGTATACAGAACAGCACAAACTATGGGAATGCACAGACAAATTTATAATGCAAAAAGTGAGCATTGTAAAGGGACATAAAGCTCTTGTCATGAATAACAGGAAAATGACTGGAATTTCTCTTCAGTTTAAGTAGGAAATATGCTGGGACAAAATTATCTGTTTTATTCTATACTATTTCTCTTTGCAACTTGCCCAGGAAAACACTACTTTCATTTTTGCAGTGTAATAGTTGTCTGAGAAAACACAGGAAGCACTTCTCCCTTTATGGTCCAAACCCTCCGTCTTCACCTCGCAAAATAGCCCCGTCAGAACCAGTGGGGCCAGTTACCAGAATTTATGACTGTGTCAGAGCAGATCAGTGGCCTGCACCAGTGCTACTGTCTAATTTGACCCAGAGAGAAGGAAACGGGTAGATGCAGCCCTGAGGGCTCGCGATTCAAGTTGTCAAGGTTTGTGGGTCTGTTACCTGACATTATGTCAACACAGATGAAAAGACTGTAAAACTGCAAGAACAAAGGTTCAAAGCTGGAAAAAAGGGTAATCAGACCATATAACTGGGATAATCTGTCTTTTGATAACTGTAATATATTTTGTCAAAATGACAGGGGAGAAAGGCAATTAACAATGACATATGGAAAAAAATGATACTATTGTGCAAGTGCAGAAATTCCTACATGGCCAATAGAGACTCACAATCCATGCTGTGTTAAAATCTGGACAGGAAAAACAAGGATTTGAAATACTTAAAGTCCTAAAAAGTAACAGCATGGAGCCAGTTTAAGAGCCCTACTTTGGAAACTTGTCAAAACAGGGATTGAAAAGTCAGCTAAATGCTGAGCAACCTGGATGGAATGAAACGCACTAATCGCATTTTCATCTTGAGTCTGCTTTTGCTACTGCAATTAAGCATGAAAACAATGAAGTCCCTCTGCCATGTGTGACAGCAAACAGCCACTTTGACTTTGGGTGTCAAAGACTCAGGACGACTCAATAGGCTGATGACAGACTCAGTTCCTCCCACCTCCATATGATGGCTCAATAGAGGGTTACCCCTGACCTTCAGGCCGCGCCCCTCCGCCGGAGTTGTCCTCGAAGGCGGACAATGACCTGACATGTCGCTCTGCTGGAATTTAGATTTCCACTTCACCAATGGGCCACACATCCTACTTAATGTTTCACTTCGTTTGAACAAACTTACCATTTAAGTCTTTGTGGCGCATTTCAATAAATTTATGAATAACTCGTAAGATTGGACTAAACATCTTTTAAGCTGCCATTGAAGCTTGCAAAAGAATGAACTGAAAAAAAAAACAGAAATGAATGATGTTTTTAGTTAAGATGTTGAAGGATGAATAATTGTTCTGATGAACTGTAATGTTAAATTTTATTTAAAATTGTAGTTATTCGCATTTGCCTACAGATTGGCATTTTTTCCAGGAATATAAAGATTTAGGGCATCATGGGACATTAACACTGTTCACTTAAAGCCAGACTGACTGATTTAACACTTGTCAGCAACTCTTAAATGGGGCCAAACCAACAACCACATTTTCAGAGGGCATTACCACCCTAAAAAACTTATTCACACGCAATATTCTTCCCAAAACAGAGCCTGCAGACACAAATCTGTCAGATTATAGATATCATAGTGTTTTTTGCTGCAACACAAATTCCATCCAACAACATTAGGAGCAAGACACTTGGATTGCCTCAAAAACGTTTAAGAGTTTTAAGAGTGTGAAGACGGGACACATTTTTGTTGGTGGACTAATGGACCCTCATGTTCCACTCAGTCAGGAGATTTCTCTCAAACTTCAGCAATTCTGAAGGTGTTCTGACTGAATAACTAACTGGCTGCTTGGGAGTTCTGACCGGAGAGAATGCTACTGTGTAAAAAAAAAAGAAAGAAATAGAATGAATCACTTAGCAATTCACTTTCAGTCTCATACATGTCTCGATTTGACAGTGACAACCTCTGAACGGATGTCCCATCACCTGACCAAAGGTTAAAAATCCACCAAGGTCACGCTTCATTCAGCCAAATCAACTACGGTTGTCAAATCAAAGATGATCTTGTCATTTCATAATGGATGCAGAAGGAAGATGTCTTCACCTTAAGGACCTTGCAGGAGGGATAGAGTCTTAAGACAGTCATTGTCAGGCTGTCAGGAATCAGAGACCCCTGAGGTTCTGCCCGTCCACCCCCAGCCTTCCAAGATGAACTCATCAGCAGCAGATGCAAGGTGAGGTTATGAGGTCTGTGACACAGGATGACATGACGCTGTCTGTTGAATTCTTTTAAATGTAATATCAATACAAACATAGTTCGGACTTCCGCTCTTCTTTTTAAAGTCTTATACTCTGTAAGCATTTCCTGGTTTAATAAACTGCCATTTATTAATAAATCATTTTTACAATGACTGATTACCCATAATATTATTAATTTATAATACTTTTAAGACAGTTTTACCATCATGGGGTGAAAGTTTTAATGTGTAATTTTTGGTGTCAGCAGAAGGTTGATGCATCCAGGTTAAACCATGTTGTTAAATCAAGTGAGCTGGTTTCTTTTCATTGTTGCATGATATTAAAAGAGTGATGTATTTTTTTATTCTAGTAGCCTCCAACAAGTTTTTTTTAATCATATGTAAAAGATGATGGTTAGCAAAAGCAGCAAAATCAACAAAGAAGATGACGTATGTAAAAACTAACAAAAATGGGACAAAAAATGCTTATGTGGAGTTTTTACAAATGTTTAGCCAAGTTTCCAAATTTTTCAGTCTCTTTTCTGCATTCATGACAAAACTGGCAATGAATCCATTATTTATCTCTAATATCCCATGGTTCTAAAAGACAGACACAATGAATAATTGAAAGAAATACTTTTTGTAATGTGCTGAGTGGTGGTTTGGTCAGCAGAGGTTTTGATATTCAGATGAGGTGGGGCCATCACCCCTGACCCCCCCGAAGGCTGGCTGAGACACAGACTCGTTCGTCACCCAGGGCTCTGGTTCTAAAGAGGATGACCTCTTCCTTCACCTCCCTCAAGGCCAATAGTGACCACATGGTGATGAGCTAACTGGATTTTAAAACAGCTCCGGAGCAGAAGGGAGTGGAGGGGCATGCGATTATGTCTCCATAAAGGCATAAGGGAAAATGTCTTAATCACCAAGAATAGACATCCAAACTTATTATGTGCTACATTCTCTGGCATGTGTCTTGTTTTCAGAACTCACACTCCACAGGGGAGGATGCTGAGCCCCGTGACCCTTTCTTTTTTTTATTATTATTATTATTATTGAGAAGAGAAACGTCTTAATAAGGCTACAAAAACCTCCAAGCATCTTCAGATGTGACTTAGCAACTTGGGATCTGAAAGTTGTTCACTTCTCTGACCAACAGAAAAGATTCTTCATTTTCAAAAAAATTCGATTTGACCAAGATGAGTGTTGTGACGACAAATATTTCTTATTAAATAAATTTTCTTTGAAAAAAATCCTTTACAAACTGTTAAGCCCTCATGACTTCTGTAATCCAAAAGTGAATATTTTCCATTAGCAAATATGATCTGTGTTCAGGGATTTGCTCTTTTACTTCTTAATAATGTCTGTAGAGAGATTAAATAGTGACAAGAGGAGTAATTTCCTTTAAAGCATAACAATTGCCAGTGATATTAAGGCAGCTTCAAGAGTGAAAATATATCAGGGACATATGAAAAAAGCACAATTTTCTTTAACTGATAGTGTAAATATCTGTAGTGACAATAATATCAAAAATTGGACACATACAATTGTGTCATCTGTCTGGAACCACCTACATCTGGATATTCAGAGAGCAGTTCAGATATTTTTGGCCAGTTCGGCATGAAAAGGTGATGTCAGAGATACAAAAGTATTTTTCTTTGTAAAATATTAAATTCCAAAATATCAATTAAAATTTGTTTTTATTTTTTTTTTTTTAATGCAATCATGTGGTCACTGACTCAAGTCTCTGACAGAATCGTGCCAACCACAAACTTAATCCCACAATCATAACATGCTCTTCAAATTCGACAGCTTTAAAAATATGCTGGTCATCTGAGTTAAACTCCAGATACGTCATACGTTTGGTCTCCTGTGAACGTATCAGACAAAGTAGTGTGACCTGAAAATCTTTGTACTGCCATAATAAAAACAAAAATACAGAAAGCCTTTGAGCCCTCTACCTTGACACTGGTTTGTCGTTTTTTGCCAGACAAGGACACTCTGGGATTTGAGGGAGAAGTTGGACATTAGTTGAACAGGTGGGATAAATCTAAGTGCTCTGAGTGGTCAGTTAACAGCGCTGATAAACCTCATCATCAGCAAATGGTCATGTGTATTGCAGTGCTAAAAGTTGCTGTCGGGGAGCCACTTCAGTTCAAGTTAAGGCGTCCTGAGAGCTGGTGACAGGTGTGCATACGTGTGTGTGTGTGTGTGTCCGTGTGTGTGGGAGGGACGGAGGGAGAGAGAGTGTGGGGACAGAGGGAGGGAGACAACTGCTGTTGGTCTGCTGGGAGCAGATGTTGGAGATCTCTGTAAACTGTTAATAGCTGCAGGATCTCATTACATTTAACTCTTTATGGGCCAAAGTTCCACTGGAGAGAAAACGTCTGTCAGAGCCTCAAAACTCGCCAGTCACGTTTACTCTGCCAACATCAGAAGATGCAACTTTAGCACCTTAAAACATCATTTCACAGCCTACTTTGCCTCATTTAAGTCTTTGTTACAAACACTGGTGATTTTTCTATGATTTTGCGTGACATTTTGTTAAATCACGACTTTAAATTCTAATAGATTTTCTCTACTAACAAAAATGTTGAATTCATACGTAATTAAGCAAGACCTATTTTAGTTTAAACACACTTGATGATATAATTGGCTACTGAAAAAATTCATTTTGAGAATGTGTAACTATGACTCTTATTCTGAAACTTTATGGCCTGATTCGTCCCCTTACCATCACTTCTGACACACTGAATAAAAGAGGACACAGAGTGAAACAATTCTCAAAGACGTGACACCTCAGGACATAATTTTACCATATACATGCCATCAAGTTGAAGTTTATTGGAAATCACAAGACATTTTGACTACTTGAATTCCAGTGTTCTTACCACACTGAGTGTGTCTTTTATTCTCCCAGTTGAGGCTCATTAAAGGGATGTAAAAGTAAACCATACCCTGTTACTTTAAGCAGCGCTACTCCACGTGAGAGCCAAGTGTTTAGAGCAACTCTGATGACAAAACTGAGTACAACAGCTGTTTGCTGCCCTGTGTTACTGTCAATGCTGTATCTGTGCACCACTCTCATTTCAACACAACTTGACCCCCTAAACTTATTTTGGTAGGTGGGTATGGCTCAGTGGCATGTCCTCTGACCTTTATTTATCGTGAGAAGATTCACCCCGTACGTGTACCTTTCAGCAGCCTCCGACAGTCTTCCAGTTTTGGACACTGCAGCACTCACAGTGAAGGAAACACTGTAACTCCCCGATCCAACCACAGGATTAAAATGCCTCACTAAAAGGCATCATCAGGGCAGAGTTTTTAGCGCAACAGTGGTGGGTTTGAATTTATAAATCACAGCCATGCTCTTCTAACCTTTAAGTGTTAACATGTCCTTCCTCTCACCTTGATGCCCCCCATCCTCTGCTCGCCTTTGAACTCTTTGCCATCCTTCAGCCAGTGGATTGATGGTGTTGGGTTTCCGGACGCAGCGCAGCGGAACTTGACGGTGTTGGCTGCAGGGACAGCCAAGAGTTTCTTGTCCATCCGGTCAGGTCTGGTCCAATGTGGGGCTACTTGTAGTCATAAACAAAAAAAAAAACAAAAAGAAAAAAAAAATGTTACTTTTGCCAAAGGAATTGATTTCATTAAGCAAAGGTAATGAAAACGAAGAAGTGTTCCAGGTTCAATCTTTACACCTTGTACTTCAAAGCTGTTTTAAAAGGTTATTACATCTGCTTTGTTTATCGTCATCTGGACAGCTCTGTCACTGATTCAGTTTTCTGATGTACTCAAAGATAATAGAAAGATTTTCAGAAAGACCCTGGAGAAAACACCCACATTGTTATAACTGCAAACTAAGATGGTGTTGCTAACTTTATCCCCTCTTCTGTTTTGAGAGTGGTGCATGTTGCTTTGCCAGAGATGAAGAGAGACCCTGGAGAAATCCCCATCAAAATGCAAAGAGAACCAATACTGTTGCAGACTAACACGAGTTTGCTCTTTAAAGTTTCCTTTTTATTTCTATAAATGTACAGTCAGAAATGAAGGTGAATCAAAGGTTAAAGGGGATGTGTCAGCAAAAAAAAAAAAAAAAATTTCTTATTCATAGGCAATTCACGGGAAAATCTGGAGTTCGAGTTTGAACTTTTTATGAAGCGAACCAAGAAAACCCAAAATGGAATTTTGTGTGGAATTTTGCCTATGTAAACTTTTCAACATGCTCTCACAAAGATGTTTTCTGTTGTTGATGATATGAACAAGACATGCTGAAAGGTACTTGACAGACATGCGTAGCATTTCAGAGGATTGTCTCCTTCCCATGAAAATCTGATGCAACAGACTTGTAGTTATGAATGTGAGGCATTGAATCGGAGCGTATGGGATCAGAATTGGACAATGTGGCTCGTAGTGTGAACGCAACCCTTCCAAAAAGATACCATCCCATTCAAGACACCAAAACTGTGTAAAACACAGTTTGACAGATTTTGAAAAAAGGTAAAATTTGTGTCTAAAGCGTTACAATGACCAGTTTGTCTGAATTGTTCCATCCTGAGAGTTTGGAAACCTGTCAGGGCGAGTTATTGAGTTGTATTGAGGAGATGCCGGACAAAGAGAGGGTAGCCAGTCAGACAGGCTTATTGTTCATGCTGTGTGGGTGTGGAGAGTGAGAGCACTGATGCATGGCTCACACACTCTCTTTATAAAAGTCTGTGTGTGTGTGTG
>JAOWBL010000015.1:14089755-14104935 GCA_028564865.1 Zenarchopterus dispar
AGAGTTGCAGCAAAACTGCTGGCTGAACATATTATACGCTGCTATATGCTGTTCTTACACACACACACACACACACATACACACACACTTTCACGCAATACCTTCAAGACAACACTGTGATCAAAGACTTCTCATGCACAGAAGAGGTTTTCAAAAGGCATATGTGTTGGAGAAAGACAGGAAAAAGAAGAGAAATTTGAGGAGAATAGCAGATAAAGAGGGAAACAATGAGAGGGAGGGGAAAGACAGAAGTTGTGTCTGTGTGAGTGGACAGTGAGGTAGGCGAGGAAACAGTTCAAATGTTGACATTTACAGTCCTTGGATTGGGAGGGAGGTCATCGATTGTGTGTCTATGAGTCAGAAAAAAGGCTCTATACATTAAACCTATGTCTGCTTTTCCCAGAATACGTGACGACCGAAGAGCCACATAATTCATCAGCAGAGGACAGGGCACAACTGGGAGGCGTGTGTGTGTGTGTATTTCCCATCAGTCAACCTGACTCCTACAACATTTTTCTTTTTTTTTTAAAAAAAAGCAGCATTTGGAAATTCCACACTCTTTAGGGTTAGGTAAACATCGCTGCACACTGAGACCACATTAGAACTGGTTAGTTTTGATGACACGTTTTCCTTTTTTATGTTGGTTCTGATACACAGGTTTTGAGTATCAGCCAATACTGAGTATGATCCAAGACTAGTATTGTTTTAAAGCACTTTTAGTGAATATTTAGTACTAGCCATGTATGGCTGGTATTGTTATTACCGCCATGGTTCGTCTGTCTTCCGCTTTAACTTCATAAATTCATTTTACTCTCTTCTGGGATGTTTATTAAAAGCTTGATAAGATTGCTCGTGTCATTTTTTTTTTCCCATTTGTGTCAGCTCTGGAATCCTGAATAATAAGCGTGTTAAGGTTTTGCTGGTGAGATTTTCTAGTGTATTTAACACATTACTAACATAAACCTTATTGGAGGTCTAATGATTGATTGATCTACATTGTTACAACAATTTAATGATGACTAATCCAGTAGTATTGATACAAAATAAAAACAATCAGATATGTCAGATACAATCAGTAATCATCAATACATGACAAAGTGATATTTGGTAGTCCGTCTTTGTTAGAGGAATAGATTTTTAACACAACTGTCTTGTTGGACATAGAGCAAAAATGTGAAATATTTTATTCACCATGATTTGAAATAAAATGAATGTGTGTGTTTAATCCACATACGATATTTTCTTGTGCCGATCAATAGCCCCTAAATCAAATCAAAATCATATAGTACTCTGGGATATTGGCAAACATCAAATCATCATCCAGTTAAACTGATCCAGCATCAGGATGAAACCAATGAGCTCAGCCCAACAATCCATGTGCCACATCTTTATAAAATAAAATATTTATTATTGGATGGTGCAGAAATGTAAAATGCTTGCAGATACCCTTATTTCTGCCACAATCAGCAAGTATTTTTGATGCTGGTATCAGAATAGTAATAACAGTTTGGGACTTGATGGAAGAAGGTAATTATCCATCACACTCACACACATGGAAGAGAAGATCCATAATACAGAAAAGGGAAGAACTTTTAAACATATTCCAGAAAATATGTCAGGCTTATTAAAAGAATTTTTCAGAGGATAGTACTGATATTTTCTCAAGCTGTGAAATGACAGTTTTGCATTGTATTTTGGTAATTAAACCCTCAAACTAAACAATGAGAGTTTGAAATGGAAACTTCTCCATCAATGAAAGTTGCTTCCACAGTTCTCTTCTTCCACAGCTTTTTCTTTGTTTTCTTGCCCAAGCTACACACAGGGGTCACTGGTCAGACTACACATAAACAATGTAGCAGCTCAACCAAAACAAATGTGCAATTTGTAATTAATAAAAACAGTTAGTCCAGTTTGGAAACAACCCGGTTAAACGGTCATTTCCAGGCCTGTTGTAAACCTTCAAGGACATTTCAGTCCTGACACTAAAACGTCCACTGACCCTAATACAAATTTACACATCCATCTCTCCCAAACGTACACACAAGTACACAGTAACACACACTCCGTGTCAGAGACAGAAAGCACAAACCAAAGTGACAACTTTGCAGCTCAGTCCTGTGGCGGCTGAGGGGAAATCGTGCCATCTGCCAGTAAACGACAGTCATTTTACCCCCACTGCTCATCCATCTGTGGACATGGGGAACTCTGCTGGAGGCCAGAGGGCTGCGGGGGAGACAAGACGCAGGCCGGAGACGCCCACCAGGCACAGAGACCTCTACAAGAGGAAGTCGCAGTGTTCTCTCTCTCCATATGATCTTCTTCCCCATGTTAGAGAATTGCAGGAGTACCAAACACTGATGCGAGATGATGATGTAGACTTTAATGATCACCGCAAACGCAACCACTGAAGAAAGACAGTACTTTGCTTATTTTATTGAGTTTTGTTATGTTTTGATTTTTCAGTATTCCGTGTTCACTTTTCCATGACAAAACTGCATGTTTATAAGATCTTAACTAAAATTTGCTTTTTAAAATCAATTAAAGAATCTTTGCTTGTTTTGAGCAAAGACACTAAACTGCAAAAAGCCTGCTACCCCTATTGTAGCTGGATATCAATAAACTGTATAAAAGTAAGAAAATTCCAAAAGGTAAAACTTTAAATAGGATTTTTTTCCCAACAAAGCCATGTGGTTAATCATTTGTGAGTGTCAAAAGAAAAATTTCCTACTCACATGCTCCCCTTTAAACTTGTAAATGTTTGTTATCAAAAAGAAAGAAAAAAAAACTTTGAACAATTATTGTAAGCTATTTAGGAAATCTTAGATTATTTTCAACAATATATTGAATACTGCTATTTAGTTTTATTTCAAGAAGAAACATGTCAGAAATAGCATCTAAGCAACAATTTCCATCTAAACAACTCTGTCTTAAAGCCTTTTAAATGAATCTGTTACATAAACAGCTACTTGGGCTTGTGCAATTTATTTTAGAAAGAATAACCACACACACAAAGTGTAGTGAGCTAAAATCAAAAACAAAGCAGCCCATCTCACCAGGAAACGTGATTCCACACGTTATCGTCACAACTGTCCACATCAAGTAAGTCATCAGAAGGTGTATGAAGTTCACAGCCTGAACGCTCATAACCTAGAGTGGTTTGAAATGAACAAATTAAAAGAAAAAGAAAAAATCAGCTTTGAAGGTGATGGCCAGCATGATAGGCTGTGATGGCTCCCAGCAGCGAAGGCAATCAGGCAGACAAAACCTCTGTCATATTGTTCAGGTTTTACATGAGAAGAGAGCAGGGGGGCAGAGAGAGGAGTAAAATTCAAACACAGTGAAGGGTTGGCAAATCAGTATCAGGTATGATTTTCAGTCATTTGAGGCAAGTGCATGTCAGAATGATGTCAAGAATTCCATCACTCGTCAGATTTTCATTTTAAGATTATATGAGTAACATCCTCAACAAGCTGTGTTTTTGGTTTATCGGGTTGGTGACACTGTGATGAATATATGAGTGGAAACACACATGATCCAGGTCCACATCCCTGTGCACATCTCAGTTATTTGAAAGTACCTCCAAAAAATCCACACCTGAGCTTCTAGAAAAGACTAAAAGTGGACCTTAGCTTGTAAAAGACATCTGGGTTCTCCCCACAAAACGCAAGGCTACTCGTCTTTCTTAATGCACTGCAGCATGTACAATGTGTCAAAGACTCAGTTAAAATAACTCGCATAAAAAGATTTTTTAAAAAAGCAACTCTTGGCCAATGCCTCAAAAAAACATTAATCTGCAGAGTCTTTTGTTTTTCCTTTTTGCGCAATATGGAGAGATTAAAGCAAACAGTTGATGTTTACTTTGGACTGATCAGTGGGCATGTCTTCACCTCAACAAAGAGGGAAAATCGTGTGATGCTCAGCCACACAATAAGAGACCAATGAAATCTTCTTTGTAGAAAAAAAAAGTATTGAAAAGACCACATTTACTAAACAGATGTTTTTTACAAAATGTTTCACTTGAAGTGATGAACACAGAGAAGACTCATCGTATGTGGAAAACAAATGATGAGTTGAACGTTGTCCTTTTTGTTTCTGAATACGCGTCCTCTCAGTGTTCTTTTCATCCTCAACGTAAAACCGGTTAGAGCTGATTTGCTGCTGTGCTGCACAGCAGTCCAGAACTAAAAGATGCTCATTTTACAATTACTGAAAACAGCTGGAACCAGTGAATGTTTAGTATAATCAGAGTTGATTCCTCAGTTAATGACCTCATAATTTCACCTCCAGCAGCGACTCTTCTCTGTTCATGTGTGAAAACTCAACTTCTCTTCATGTGCTCGTTTCCTTTCTCAAAGTTTTGCAACAACGGTAAAAGGACAAGTATTCCGAAGTGAACCAATCATGTTTTAGCAGTGGTATCATATCACAAGGGTTACAAAACTTCAGGATGGAAACTTTCCATGAGAAGGAATGGAATTGGACATTTTAAAATTTGCAGATTAGCCTGTAACAAGGGATGTAAATTTAGTTAAAAAAGATATCATTTTGGTTAAAACAATAACATTTAAATGAGAATTCAGTGACCTTAACCCATGTGCATTTCTACAGTGTAAGCAAAGATCATTTCTACAACCCTGCAGAAAACACCAGGGTCATTTTTTCTTTTTAAATTACACCTAACATAGTACTAGCCTTCATAAAGATTTCTCCAAAATGTAAAACATCCAGCAAAATATGTGTTAATGATACTGCTACTATAATCATAAGTGATATGTGGTGTTAAAATTTGCTTCTTACTTGATTTCTGTCATCATACAAGAACTTATGGTCCGTTTCACAATTTCATTTAGCTCACTGATTGAGAGCTGATCATCTTTTTATCTAGCTCATTTCTTTTCTGTGGCCCAACATAAACTGTTGGCTATTTTAACATATTTTAATGTATAGCTAACAATGTATACTTCTTCTGCATGAAGGCACTACATGCTGAACACAGAGTTTAAAAAGTATTCATGTGGTGAAGGAAGCATAAGAGCTTACAAAGCTTTTAGCTGCAAAACTGTACCAGTGGTAGAAAACCCAGTTAGTCCAAACATGCAGCAGTTTGATGATGTGTCCTACCTGCGGGCTGAGCAGTGGGCAGCCTGGCTGGAGCGACACAGAGCGGCAGAAGGAGAGGAAGCCAGAGTGAGCACCACAGAGTCGTCATTCCTCTGGACGAAGAGGTAAGACGCAGAGCAGTGAGGCCCGACTCCAACTCAGACAACATCCTCCATCTGCATGCTGTCCAGCAGAACTGCGGCCGCAGACGCCACAAGAAACTGTCCAACAACTCCTCGTCGCTGCCCTGAGATGCAAGAAGTGTGAGGGGGAAAGAAAAGAAATCAATTAGAGTTGGAAACCAAAGAGAAATATCACTGTATAATAGACATTAAAAGAAATCAATGCTGAGCTTAAATAAATAATGAAATAAAAGAGCAAAGAAATGCTTGACACAACATGCAGCACAGATTTTAAGGATTAATGTAGAAATCCCAATTTGTAGTTTTTCTCAGAAACTGTTTGAGCACCTGATCTTTAAGCTGATCATAGCATAGATTCAGGTAGCGCCACAGCTCTGAGAAAGACATGAGCACCACAAGTTGATGAAGGAGAGTGTTATTTCAGAGTCAAACAACCCGTCATTCCTTCCACAGGACTCGTTTCTGCTTGAGAAATTCTTCTGCATGCTTTCGCAACTGATTGACAGAAATTTACTAGTCTTCCACCGGGGCGAGCTATGCCAAGGTCCAGGAAAGGAGGAGTTAAATGTGAGTTAGCCAACGCATCCAGAGGACTGAAGGAGGGAGGAAGAGGCACGTCAGCTTTGGAGAGAGATGATGGGGGGCTGGCAGGAAGAAGCTGGAATGTATCGCAGAAAACGCTCTGAGTGAGATGCCCAAAAAAGCAAAGCACAAAGCGCTCAGCGCGCGCACACACACACACACACACTACTGAACTTAAACATCGTCCATAATCTTTGACTAGGCAGCATCCACAGTGACATATACACACACGTCTGGTGCACACACAGATTCACATTTCAGAAAAGCAGGAAGTCTTTAGTACACACACTCGCACTGTCCAGAGAAAGGTAACGTTGTGTTTCGTCTTCACAGTGCTGTTTTTCTTTCCTCGGAGGACCCATTCCTTGCTCAGCATAAACTGGGAGGCTTTATTTGCACCTTATCAGTTTTCAGCACAGAAAACACCAACTAAGGAAACTTAACAAGACACAGACACACGCTGTCCTAATCTCAACAGTGCACCTTTCATAGTTCAGCACACTGCAACCTTTGCACTTCTCTAAACGCACAGCAGGGATCTCTTCTCCTCCTCTCTCAGCCCTTCCTCACCTCCTTACAGCACAAGATGCCCACATACTGCTGCGGTTTGATGAGACCTTTGCTCTCCACGTGCAGGTCGCAGGCCCCTCAAAGCCACAACTTTTGTTTTCACCGGTATTCGCAGAAACATAGGAATACAGAAAAAAATAAATGCGGCACTAAACTAACTCCAACAAGACCTCAAAGTTAGCTCTCGTAAAAGTCTAGGTTTGATTTAGACCAGTAGCAGGGTAGCCTTTTAAACCAGGCGAGAATGAAAAAAAAACAAAAAAAAACAATCACAAGTTTGTACTCAACTATCAGGTGAGACAAAGTGAGTAAAGAATTAGAGAAGGAGCCAAGAATCACAATGTGACAGATGACATTAAAGAGAGACAAATGATCCCTAATGAGCCAGAGCAATACATCATTTCAGACCACTCTTTGCAAAATGGTAACTACCCTTTCTATATTGAGCAATATCATTAACTAAAAACTTTAAAGCCAAAAATGGGCCCACTGAATGAAAATTAACTCCTGGTGTGATGCATAACCTTCACTATCCTCAGAAGCACAAGAATGGGATGTCAGCGAGGAGTTCAAAGGCAAAAAAAGAAGTGTTTTTGTGCTAATATTGTCTTAAATCATGAAAAGAAAACACAACCATATCAGTGAATAATACATGAGCATTAATCATGCAGAGATATTTTCACATTGTAAAAGCTCAGAAGTTGAAAAGGGACTCAAGCAGGGTTCAAATCCCTGCAATTCCTCTCCCCTGAGTGTGGATCAATGCAAAAGAGTCACATGGTAGTCACACCTCTGCAGAGTGTCGGTAAGTTTTAATAATTAAGCTGGAGAATCAGCAGCCGGGGCTGAAGCCACTTTGTCATTTTTGGGAAAAGGAGATTAAAGGCTTTTTCCGGAGAGCACAAGTGCAAACAGAGCCAAGTGGAGGGTAGACAGGCAAGGAAGAAAAAGACAAGAAGGTCATTTTTACCATCAGATCACATCATAGCTACTTCTTTTATTTTTTGTAAATCTCTCATTCTTTTATCCACATCTCCCACCCTCTAAAGCCCTCTCTACCTCACCCTGCCGTTATCACACGAACACCCCACTCCTCAGAGCACTCACTCAAATGCACCCTCAGGTGACAAGAGATATTGATCAGCTGAGAGGTGCAGAGAGCTTTGTACTTAAAGCGCTCAGAAGTGCGGTGCTGGACGCAGCTCATCTCAGGCTGACACGGGAACCTGTGGCAGACCATGTTGTGTGATCTTTCCACGGCACAAAAGTCCTCAGCAGGAGGAAAACTTGTAGAAATCCACCCAAATCCATTGAGGATTGTAGAAGAAAAACATTTGACATTTAGCAAATTTAATGCAAGTATATGAGATTTTAATGAGAACATTATAGCTGACACAAAATATGTGTTAATGTTAATTCAGACACATTTTAGCTGTAATATAAAAAGGTCCTGTACAGATGGAAAGAGTCATGAGCCCACTGCTGCAACACATTATGACTTGGGTACAGGTAAATCAAAGTTTTTGACCAGAGATCAGCTTTTTCTCTGGATTAAGAGAGCCTGAAACCAGTAAATGATTTTTATAAAGGAGAAGGGAAAAAAGAGACACCAGAAGAGAGATGTTTCACAAACCAGTTCCTTTGAGGGAGGTTGGAAATCATCCCCTGCAGAAGATACAACTGACCTGCAGCATTTGTGAAAATATCTGCAAACTCGTTTCACATCTCCAATTTTTAATAAATTAATGCAATGTCAGTCCCAAATGTCATTTTAGCCCCCCCCCCCCTCTCAAAGGAACCTATATTCTGGTAATTTTATCTGGTTGTGACTTGACATGCTGGGGTTCGGAAATGAGCGCAGTGGCCAAAAATCACCATCTGAATCCCACTGAAGCGTGTTTGAAGGGTTGTGACCGATCGTTTGTTGTGGGGAGAGATGTGCACGGTTCAGATGGAGGGGGGCAGAGGAGGACCGCTGCTTTCAGGAGAAACTTCAGAGAGAATCATGAGGGAGCGAGAGTGCATGATGCGCAATTCAGATTTCTGCTCGGAACCTGGGAAGACGTCACCGATGCAGTGAGGAGAGAAGCGGGTTCATCCCGACCGCCACAGGATACTAAAATTATTCTCTGCTGCTAGACAATGAAATATGTCTCTATTTTTCCAGCAACAGAAAATAAGTTTCAAATGTATATCTTTTTTCGATGGACGTGTGTCGTAAATCATTTTCAGCTTCATTCCCAAATACCCGCCTCTGTGTTCTTCATTCTAATCTTTTCTGGGAACCAAGGTGTCATTATCTTATAAGCAGGAACACACAAAGACTTTTAATTTAGAAATCACCAATTAACTCCACTTTTTTATCAACATGAAAGGAGAAAAATCAATCGTTTCGGATTCTGTAAAAAGAAGAAAACAAAATTAAAACAAAAAGATTATGTTCTGGTCCAAATGTGTACTTGCTCATTTTCATAACCGATGGGACTCTGCGCGCAGATGGCACAACTCGCTCATATACCTGCTGACGCCTAACAGAGCGCGCCAACCGCGCACGGACCGGGTACGCACGGGCCCTTGCCTGTGCGCCACCTGTGCTTTGGCACAGCTGTGGCGCAAGTCCCGCAGTCCCAAGTTTCACAGCTGCACCACAACGAGACTCATTAACGTGGTAACGGTGAAGGCTCCAACCTGTCACATCCACGGAGAAGTAAAAATGTCTCTAAAGTCTCACAGTTGGTACTTTATGAATAATAAAAGTAGCAACAATGGTAATAATACTAATTCTTACCCAAATATCCTGTTTGGACAGAAAACTAGCCTTCAGATTCCAGATGGCACCGAGCTTTCATTAGAAGACAGTCAGCCTTTATTCTCCAGAAAAACTTCACAAAAATCCACCAAACTGCTTTAAAATCCTGACGTCTAAACGCCCCGAGAGCAATTCTGCGACAGCGGAGAAAATAAGTCAGAAATCCTCCTCACGACTGGACGCCTGTGCCGCTGCGAACTTCACTAAATCCTGCCCTGCTTTGAGCGCTGCGCTCCACAAAGTCCAAAGTGTCCAGATCTCCAAAATGCGCTCATCCTGTCCGACGCAGAGTGGCGTGGGTGACGGGACGGGACGCAGTGGACGAGACTCCGTTCTCCTCTCCGTCGCCTCTGCCAGCTGCGCCTTCTGCCGTTTCGGATCAACCAACTCGGACTGGTGGCTCTTCTCCTACGGCTGCCCGTCAAGTAGGAGCTGCAAGGTGCTGTCAGAGAGCCGTCCCGGCTCACAAACGGGGGGCTTCCGCGTTTGACTTTCAAAATAAACGTCTGAAGCTGATCCAGCGACGCACCACTTTCCTCTTCCCTGAAGCAAAAATAAGCCTGCTCACTCATTTTTCGGTTCCATAAAATCATCCGTCATCTTGAAAGGGTGTCTGGTCTTTTAGAGAGATTATTTTATAGTGTGTTTCTCAAATAACTTTATTTGAGAGTGGATATTTTTTCCTCACATAGAATAAAATTTGCAGGACCCTCTAAAGTATCCTGTGAGCCACTTTAGGAATAAAATAACTCAGAAATGACAGTAAATCATTGATAGCATGGAAATTTACAAACATTTTCTTGTTTAGTACAACTGCCTTTCCATTGTTCCTTTTTTTTTTTTTTTTTTTTTTTTTACTGTATCATATACCAATGTCTTTTGTTAATTTGTAGGCTATCAAAAAGATTTCAAATAGATTTCAAACTCTTCACTGTGTGTTTTAAACCACAAAGTGATGATAAAAATCTATAAACCTTCATTAGGATAAACAAACAAATCATAATCAATTTGTTAAATGAGCTTAAGGAAGTTCAGGTTGGATTGATCTTGAACACTGTAGCCCATTTGTATTTGGAAGTTAAAAGTTTCAAGCTCCTTGGAGGTCGAGGATGGAATTCCAGCTGGGAAAGTTGGAGAAGCCTCCCCCACATCAACTTCAGAATACAACAAAACTTCATTGATTTACATGAGCAAAGTAAATCCTCAGCTAATAGTACTGTTTGTAACAAACCTCTTTTTTTCATATTAAGTTAGACTTACACAAATAACTGTTTCTTTTTCATTGGCAAACATGGTTCTATGCAGATTGTAGGATATATGTGCCCCTACAGTTTAGCCTTTAGGTAGAGTTGAGCAGTTTCACATTTCTTGCAAGTGTACTAGTTTTGTTTATTTGTTGTTTTCCTTATTTTACAAGTGGAGCGTTGTTAATTGCTAATGACGTCATTCCAAGTTCCGATTTTCGAGTTGGACTAAGAAAAATGCAGGAGCGCTACTGGGCTTTTATTTTGAAAGCAACACCGTCACCTTTGTGTTAGTGTGAGTGATGCGAATTGACTCTGCTCCTGTTTTCTTCTCTACGGTCCACGATGCCCGGCGGCGGGGGCAGGGCCATGAGGCGCCGTGGTCGCCACCCACCCCCTCCTGGGGGCTGCTGAAGGCAGCAAGTGACGGAGCGATTTAAGGAATATGGTGCAAGCGCCTCCCACACACTTTCATTTTCTTTCATTCAAGAAACCCCCCTAAGGCTCAGAATCCCGAGCTCCTGCATGAACTAAAGTGGTGCCTGAATGGCTTTATTTGTGGGTGTTAGGTGCCACGCGGGAGTCGGGGGGGGCTATGGAAGGTCTGTGGGATGCTGAGAAATGCTTGATGGTGGAGTTAAATCAATAATCTCTATCTATATAATCATTCTGACAACAGAGTTTACATACCATTGTAGTTATCTCCAGGGATGCCATAAGGGAATGAGTAAGTGGCTTTTACACATGTGAGATCTTAAAATATAATTGGATTTAATTAATGAAATATATCCAATTAGTTATACACATCTAATTGAATCGGAAATTCAAGAAGGGCCCAAGTCCAGAGACTACTTTGGACTTAGGCCCTTCTTGAATTCACCGATTCAATTATGTCTTATGTCTTGTTTTGTCAGACTTCTACATATCTTCCCTTTATTTCGTTTCTTCCTTTCTTCAGTGGCCATTTCCCTGCTCATAAGTGTTTGATTATTGTGCAATCTCAGTCAGAATGAACTTTTCAATCACTGGAAAACTGGTCAGAGCAGTGTTTGACCATTCAAACCAGTGGGTGCTGAATGAAGACTAAATTACCATCAACACCCATTTAATGTGCTGTGAACTGCAGCCTTTGGGCTAATTACTGCTGTCAGGACAGAGGTGGAAGCACCCAACTCACCCCACTTTAAACAACACACTAATTACTGTCATCTCATAAAGTGTGTTTTGAGAAAGCAGCTTTATGACACCATAAAGCCCGGCAGCCGTCTGGTAAACGACAGTGAGGAGGCTTCAGGAGTGTGCCACTGTCGTCCCTGTTGGAGAGGTGAGCTCATCCTTGTAATTTGTGACTCTGGCAACACATCAGCACAGGACGATGAAAACACCTGTATGGACACATAGATACAGAAGATTTTACGTCATTAAAACTGTGCTTAGAGATTTTTTTAAGCATTTGATGCACTTTCAAGAAATTTTAGTGTTACGTGAATGTGTACCATTTACCTTAAGTACTGATTGATTTATTTTTTTAGATGAAGGAGTTATCCATGTGGCATTAATATTAAAGCTGAAAACTGAGCCAACACTACCACTGGCTTTAAATTCAAATTTCAAAGCTTCATAAGTCATAAGACTCATAAGACTATTCATTCATCCATTCATCCATTAGCATCATAAGAGCTAATGGATGATGTCAGGGTGGCTGTGGTTGTTTTCTTCTTCCTCCTCTTCTTTTTTTAATTCACACTGCATGCTGTATTCTATCAAATCACAGTAATTGTTGAACTTTTCTCACAGAATTCTTGACTTTAAGTAGTTGTTTCTAAGCAAACACATTTAGAAGGATGGGAAAATGTGTATAAAAAAGAAATATAAATCGATGAGCAGCTCCACAGGGTCGTGAATCCCTTAACATGATTCCTCAGAAAAGGTGTGGGTGATACCAGAAATGCAAAAGAAAAACAAAATGCACCAATTCTTCTTTACTTTGACTTGCATTGCTTTTCAGACAGTATGAACCCACAACATTTCATGGTTTTTCTCATCATTTTCATTTTATTTAATATACATCCATTTTTGCATTTCAAGTCTCCAAAACAAATTTTAAAAAAATGCTGGTATCATGAAACTTTCACCATGTTGTAATTTTGCCATTCCTTCTCCATTTCAGCTTTTACTTTGTCTTGTAAAGCCATCTTAAAGTGTGCAGCAATACAAAATACTTTTTTTTTCTTTTCAGAACTCTGCATATTTTGTGTTGGGGCATCTCAGGACTGCAAGCCAGTCCAGTGTTTGAACCCTCTTCTTCCTGGCATCTTGAAGGCAGAATATGCTGCTCTAAACTCTCAGTGCACATTTCTTCATTAGTTCCGTCTTCACACAAATGGACATGAGCTTTCTAGTTTTGGATCCACTTCTGATGCAGTACAACAGCAATATGCTTCCAAAGCCCAAAACTTACATTCTACCTCAGGAAAAAGTTCACAAAAGACTTCACATTTTGCACTTAATTTTTAAGTCACTTTTGAGATCTTATTTTTGTACATTTTGAGTGTAAAGACAAAATCATCAGTAAACAAAATGTCATTTGGGATAGTTTTACGGAAACATCAAAATGTGTCCAGTTTCACCAGAACAGTTATAAGTATGAATTAACGCTGAGTACTCAGTTTTTAGTCATTCTATGCCATCACAAAATGATTTTATGAAATTATACTTGAAAAAAATTAAGACTAAGGCTATGTTTACACTGCAGGTCATAATGTGCAATTCTGGTCCTTTTTTGTGGTTTTTCAAATTAGTATTTTAAATATCTATCAAACTTTGTTGTGAGCAGGCTTTGAAGTTTTGACGTGACCTTCACGCACAGTAAGAGTAAGGGATGTCAAGCCGGTATGTCAGGTGTACAGATGTAAACAAAGATGCAGCAGAAGGAAGCCTGGACGATTTCTTTTTAAAGTGTTTGTGCTGTGGAAGTGGAGAAATTCATAAACCAATTATAATGGGAAGAAACCAGAGGAAAAGGAAAGCAAATGTTTCAACAATGGCCATCTGTGGAGTAATCTTGATGAGGAGTCTTGATGAGGAATCAGAGTCAGGAGTGGTGGACTGTGACATGATCCACTGAAGCAGATTTCATCAAAAAAAAAAAGAAATCCAGCCTGGGCAGAATTTTGACATTGATCTCACGATAGTGGCGTCAAAGATGGATGAGATGTGACTCGACTGTTCAGACTGAAGTTGAGTTAAGAAACAACAGACGTACTACTACATATAAAAGCAACCCAGGTCTGATGTGAAATAATTAGATGGAGAAAAAAAAATCAATTTTGAGTTGCTTTTGCTTGCAGTGGAAACCCAGCCTTATTCTTCCTGTATTTATTACAGTACACAAATGTACTTTGTGCTTTAAAATAGTTGTTGCACCAGTGCTCCACTTCATGGGAAAGTCCAACAGTCCAACAGCAAGCTGTCTACATGAACAAAGAGAAGAAGAGAGCAGACTGATGATGAAGGCTGGGTTAAGTGACCGTTTGGACTACAGTGCTGTGTGAGAGATGTTAGTGGGAGGGAATTAAGCTCGGGAACAAAAGCCAGTCGGTCAGGAGGAGAGGTCATACAGATGGTGAGAATGCTCACTCAGACAGCTCGAGTACTGATGGGCAAACTGACCAAATGACCCCTGGGACACACACACACACACACACACACACACACACACACACACTCTCTCTCTCTCTCTCTCTCTCTCTCTCTCTCTCTCTCTCTCTCTCTCTCTCTCTCTCTCTCTCTCTCTCTCTCTCCTCAGCTCACCACAACTGCTCATGTTAACAGAAAAAACAAAACTCCTTCCAACACCCCAACAACACCCTAACTTCTAATGAACTCTCACAACACACACAAACCCATGCGCTCATTCGTACACACACACACACCCATCCCTTCCACTTACATTCTTCTTCTCCCAGCTCCCAAGGGAAGAGATCAACAGGAGATGAAAGGTGAATCCTTTTAATTTAAAATGGAGTTAAAAATTAAACAACAAGAAAGCCTTGGAGTTTAGTTTGATAATGCAAGATTGAAATGTCCAGAAACTTTTGAAAACCCCAATAAACCCTCGCTCAGCAGGTTGTTTGACTGGTGTTATCATTTTGCATATTTTCACTGATAACCCCAGAAAGCTAGGAGCATGGACTGTTTTTTTTCTTCAGTGCACCGCTTGTGTGGGCAGCTGCCAATTGACTTGAACTGAGTTGAACAAAAGCAGCAGGGCTAATTATTAGCAGAAGCCTTTCTGGCCAGACAAAGATGCAGTACAAAGAGAGGGAGGGGATCACTGAGCCCCCTTCACACTTGAGTAGATGCTGCTCTCTGACCCTGATACACAAGTGCCAATGAATTGATTTTACAGCATATCTCTGGTGCCGCTTCACACAATCATACTGTACATCTGTAGATCCCACCCAAGAACTTAGACGCCTCCATTGTGACAACAGAGGAACCAGATGATCAATTAATTAAATATTACAGCTGAGTTTTGTTACTTTCCTGTCTGTCTATCTATCTATCTAGGTAAGGATAAGGGTATCTACCTATGTCAAGCCGGTATGTCAGGTGTACAGATGTACAGGTGTATAGATAGATACCCTTATCCTCTTCTAGATAGATAGATAGATAGATAGATAGATAGATAGATAGATAGATAGATAGATAGATAGATAGATAGATAGAT
>JAOWBL010000015.1:14114420-14131056 GCA_028564865.1 Zenarchopterus dispar
TAAAAGAGATATATATATATATATATATATATATATATATATATATATATATATATATATATATGTATGCAATTTAATCTTGCAGCAGACATTTTCATATGGTGCATTAATGTGTGTGTGTGTGCGTGTGTGTGTGTTGAGGGGGGGTGTCCTTCAACAGTCCTCCTTGACAGTCTAATCTCGCATATTTTAATGCTGTCTAACTTCCTAATTCTGCCTAGGAGGACTAAAATCACCAATGTGCAACACAAAAGTACAAGACTGACAAAAAAAAGACAGTGATGGGTGCAGTGTGTATAATGTAGTGATCACTGTATTGTTTGTGTGTGATGTGTCTTCGTGATGTGATGTATTACAGTAGGAGACAGACTTGATAGTAAAAGACAAATAGACAAAGAGGGGCAAACAGAATGGTGTGTGAGTGAGGTATGTGTGTGTGTCTGTGTGTGAGTGAAGTGTGTGAGTGAACATGAGTGTGTGTGAGAGAGAGAAAAGGGAATGTGAGCAGTGCGCACACATCCCAATGTGGATGCGTGTGGAACTGTTTTCTAAAATGCTAACAAGCCCACTGATAAAAAAAAAAGGAGGGTGATTTACTAGAAAAACACTAAAGAGTCATAGGAAAAATTTAATTGTCTAATATTTTCTGAGGGCAATTGACACTTTTTGGTTTTTCTATTTATTTGTTTCTTTTTTGTACCTAGTTGCCATTAGTGTTCTTCAAGTCATACTGGCTTCACTTTTGACTGGGAGTGACTACATCACATTACATACATGTAATCAAATGACTCCATCATTTGATTACAGTCTACATTTCTACCATTTTCCTTGAGCTTACACATGCATTATAGTGCAGTAAAAGGGATAAATTTAAGACCATGTAGTAGTTGTCATAGTTGTCAAAAAGGGATCAATTTAAGTCCGTTATGAAGATGCCAGAGCAACTGAAACATGTAGACAAATAATAGGACTAATCCTGCTGTATAGGAACACAGATATGTATTAATGTGCACTGACACAGGAGTGTTTCAGCAAGGCTTGACATTCCATATGTCTGATGCTTTGGATTGTTCTTTCCTGATTCCTTTATACTAAACAACAAATTAAATTTCTTTCCATTAGGCCAGGGGTCGAAGGGCATTATCATGCATGTTTTAGATGTTTCCTTGCATCAACACACCTAATTCTAATTAATGGTCATCCTCATTTTGTCTGTATAACTCTGCTAATGACGTAGTCACTTTTATCAGGGTAAGTGGAAGCAGAGCAACATGTACATGCAGGATAACGGCCCCTTGAGGAGTCGACCCCTCTTCACTGGGTGCTTTAACAAAGTCCTATACTCTTGTACAATTTTATCAGCCAAGGCCCAATGTCCACTGCATGTGACAAATCACTCGCATCACAGGCATCTCATTCATTTTCTATGGTAATGCAAGTAGGCATGTTTATCACCTGCGCAAGGGATGTTGGGAAGGCAGCATGTTGAAAAGTTGGGATCTGGTCAATTTTACGCAAATGAGGGTGTTGAGCATGATGCAGTGATCCAATCAAAGTAATCTCTGTATTTAGGTCCTAGGTCCACTGCAGGTTCATGTGAAAGCCAGAACTGCATGTAGGTTATAGGTTACAACAGTACATCAAACTGTCATAGTGGCATTCTTAATATGTGAACATGTTTATGTGAGCAGTACCTATAGAAAATTGTTTCATTCAGATGGACCAGCCAGTTCTTGGACCAGCCAGTGGAATCTTGCTGCCAGAACACCCGATGGATTCAGCTCAGTTTTCTCCACAGTGCAACAGCAACAATCCCCTTCTTCTTACTTAACACGCTCAAAATCTGCAACAGGCAGCTGCCTTTTATTCTTGATTTGTCCCTAAAAAACTCAAAATCCAAGTGGGAGTATTTGTGGCTGATTACAGTATGGTACACCTAAGGTATCACAAACTATTTTATCCATTGTTTAATTTATCCTGGATCACATATTTCAATGAGATTTATAGTCTGTTATTTTACTCTGGCCATCTCATTGAATTTATTTTTTTGTATTGATTTATTACATAAAAGTAATAAAGTTAAACCTGGGTGGGGTTGAAACACTCAAGTACATGCCTCCATGTGTCCAAATAGGCACATGGAGGCAAAATTGGTTGCGTGCAGCAGGCATGAGGCCTAACACTAAGCTAATGCCAGACTGTGTAGCTGCAATTTGATTGGCTGACACCAAATCAATGTCTGAAAAGCAGATTTTTTTTACAACTTCTGATTGGGGCAGCGCTACCAAATTGATGCAAGAAATTCATGATTCATTTCAGCAATGCTTTAAACAAAACAATATGTAGGTGTGAGTAAGGGACTTTCTTTTTCTTTTTTATTTAGTAGCAGATTTTACAGGATTCTACTATCACCAGCCTCGGAGTTACCAGCCTCGGAGTTTGCCATTACTAACATAAAACTGTAGTTGACTGATCCATCTCAAAGAGAGCGCCTCTGCCATGGCCAGATCCAGTATTTTGGTGCCCCTAAATAAGATTTTGCTTGTGGCCTCAAAAACACTCCAAGTGCAAACACCAAACCACACACAACTGAAAATACAGACGTATAATAGAGATGGACAAATTAATTCTCAACAAAGCTCACACTTTATTTTGAAAAAAAAAAATCATTTGAATGAACTTTCATAAGGAAAGACTTTTGTGGAATATGTTTATATGAACAGGCCCTGCCAGCAGTTGATGACCAGCACAGGCCTAGACATGGCAACTCATAGTTATATCCAAGAGTGACCCAGGCTGAAAGATTATTCTATTTATTGAAGTAACACCTTCTTATCATTGGAAAAATCAGAACCAGAAATGTCACTTCCAGCTACAAGTACATAGTCTCTGCCAGTTGAGCAGTGGAAACTTGTTCCTTTTATTGAATTATATATGATGGTATCAGCCTGTTTTGATACACAGTTTGAAGATGCAGATGGGAAATTATGAATAAAAAAAACACATTTGATTAAAAAAAGATTTTATGCCAACTTAAAATATTTTTTGAAAAATAAAGTTTATCCACATCAGGGCAGATGAACAGAACACTATATTTAATTGAATTGATTTCATTAATCTAAAAGAAAAACAGATCTAGTTTTCTTGTTGTATGAATAACAGAAATAGTTTTTTTTATCCAAAGAAAAAAAATTAAAAATGTAAAAAAGGACAATGTTTTTGTTTTTTGTGTTTATGTGTTGTATGTTTTGCTGAGGGTGTTCAGTGTTTTTCATTATGTTTAACAGCTTGTTCAAATTTCCCTTTTTATACAATCAGCTCCAGAGGCTGCAGATCATTCCCAGACACAGACCCAGCCCTCGATCAGCTCATCTAGCTTCTTTAAATCAAGTCTGATGTTGAATCCCAACAGACAGCTGAGAAAAAGCTTCGCCTTCTATCACAAACTTGTAAAAGACCTGCCACATTACGAGGCATACAATGAAAGACTTTAGCTTCTTCAAGAAGTCCAGGACCTCCATGTGGACAACCTCAGTGTCAGAGCCAGGTGAATATCTGTTTTCCACCTCTCCACCAAGATGGAAACAGAGTTCAGCTTATTTCTAGTCCTCTTAAAAGGCAAAAATCTCCTATTTTATGTTATTGACACTGAAGATGCAATGATTGTTCCTACAACATGGCAGAAAACAGTCAAGCGATTAACTTGAATTGTTTCATACAGTCCAAGATGTATGACATCAAATTTCAGGCATTTCTGTTTCTAGAGTTTTAACATGCCCGATATTCGCTGTCATGAAAGAATAAATATAACATGCCCCCATTTTTCTCCCATTTATGACCCAGGTCATTAGTTTTGTTTCTACAACAAAACTTTTTCCTCAAAGTTTTGTTGATGATTAGTGACTGCAACATTAGCCTGCATTTTTACCTGATGACAACATGACTCAACCTAGTTCATGCTTCATTGGTTTTGTTTTTGTTGCATGTTGGTTATGTAAGTTTAGTTCCAGATTCAGTATTGAGCCGAAGCTCATGTACTAAATTGTGGTATAAAACTAAAATGATCCAATAACATTATATCACACAACTAAGAGTATCAGCGAACCTTTACTTGTTTTTTCTGCACAAAAAAAAAATCAATACAAAACTACTGGTTAATGATGAAATTACACTGTTTACTTGGTAGTCTCTAGCTTAACAAATAAAATTTTTTAACATGACAACATGGATACAAACTTGCACCATTGCCTAATTAAAAGCTTTGTGGCGCTGAATGATCAACTTACGTAGTTTTACACTACTGGAATTCACAGTAAAGCATATAACCTTTTGTTTAGAGAACTTTGAGTCTTCTGGAGGAGCTTTTACCTGGCCAGCTGAAAGAAAGATGTCAGGCTGATGGCAGGTATGTAACAAGTACACGTAAAAGCATCAATCAATCATCACTGCTCTTCTGCTTGCCCTGATCTGTTGCATTATTGCAGAGAAATTCCTGACATGATTCGAGTACATGTTGACAGTGAGGGTGTAAGTTAAGTTATGAAACAAACTGTCCCTGTCATGAACTCTCCCATAAGTGAGGTGTTCTAAGAGTTCAGCAAATGTATTTTTTCGTGTGTCTTTGTTGTCGAGCCTCAGTGTTTAGTGGTTTTCATGCAAATCTTCTTTCAACTGTCGTTGTATATTGACAATGTACGTTGACAAGAAGCAATCATAACTTATCTAATGTTAAATTTGGCAACGCAGATCTTGCATGTCTGCTTGAGTTTGTGTGTTTAAGAATATTTTCTATTTTCTTGCATTTATTTAATTATTTGCTTTGTAAAGAAGTTCATATAAAAATCAAGTGCTTTATCTAATTATTTGTGGAATATGTTTTTGCAGCAAAATGACAAGTAATGTTAATACTTGGGGCAACCAACCAACATCAAAATAATTTTTAAAAAACTGTTCTAAGTCTCCAACAGGATATAAAAATGCCATTCCACTTAAATGACAGAGTTGATGGGGTCCCATGCAGTCAACGTGAGGTCCTTTTAACACCGCAAGAGGACAAAAAGAATATAGAAAGGACTATTTGTACAGGGATGTCCTTCTGCCATCCTGTTAAAAGTCTGTACCAGTTGACTGCAAATTTCTGTCAATACACTTAAAAGAAGGAACGTTCATAGCCTCTGCACAGTTGTCTGTTTGTTATAAATATCAAAGTACTGATCCATTGAAGTAGAGGCCATGAACCACTGCCATTTTGCTACAACAGATATTCTGTTCTTTCTTCAAACTGCAACAATAATAATAATAATAATAATGATAGCAACATTTCTTTCTGTGCTTCATAAAAAAACATTTGTTTGTGTGTGTTTAGTCAGAACCATTTCAAAAACTCAACCTAGGTGAGTGATTGAATGAGCTGTTCAGATTTACAGGCTGCCATGACATCACAGCTCTAGATCATTGTGAACGTATCGAGCCACTTTGTATTTACCTTCACTCAACTTCACATAACTCTCCATCTGCTGCACCTCTGACATTGGCGGCACAAACCTGAGACAATGATTTTTAAAAGAGGCTATTAAAAAAAGATCTGTTTTAAAGTCTCTCTGTGGCACTTTGACCAAAGTTTCTCAAAGAAATGTCTTTAAGACCACACATAGTTGTGTTAACTTTTAAAAACAGTAATATCTGTCCCTATCTCTCACTTCACAAACAGATGAAGGGATAAAGACTACATATACAGTAAAATAGTGCAAAAGCTCAACCGAAAAAAACAAGTAAACCAACAGAAAAACCTATGATATAGTCAACAACTTTACAAAAATGGAAAATGATAAGCCTATCAACAGGATCTTGATTGATTGTTTAGGGTCTAGCCATCTTGAGTTTAGGAGCCGGCTGTCTGCCAATGATAACAAATCACAAATACCCAACTTTTCACCTGTTTGTGAGGTTGTTCCTATAGTGTATTAGTGAGTCCCACACACAGATTATGATCTCTGCTCTCTGTTTGGAAGGGTGGGGTTGTCACAAACAGCTCAGTGGCTCTCAGCTGCAGGGCTTATTGAAAACAACTAAATGTGCAGACGCCATGTCAGTTGCTTGCCTGAAGCCACCGCATCGAAATCAGAAGCCTGTCAGCAAATTCTTCCAAAGAGATCAGACACAACAAACCCTATGATTCAGGCACTTTCCAATTTAGAGACAAAGTGACAGATGATGAATTTGTCTAATTCTGATCAGCCTCCCACCAGGTTGATTTATTTTTGTCTCTTTGAAGAAAGTTTATTGCAGTGATAGGTAAGTGCGTGGAAGGGAAAAAAACATCCTAGCTCCTCCAAAGCTATTAGCTCACTCGCTTTCTACCTGTCACACTGTGGTGACTTTATTTCCACTCAGCTGTGGCCTCCTTGGAGATATCAGAGGGATCATCTCCATATTAAGCTAAACAATTCCAACAAGCCTTGCAGGCCTCCTCTCTTGTCCCCGTGACCTCTTGGCACCATGGGGCCCAGACCTCTGCCTGAGGAGCAGAGGTCTGAGCCAAGGGGAGGAAGAGTTGCCATGGGAAGAGAAGGAGATGGGTCGAAATGAGCTCTGTCATGCAGAAAGCTGCAGGAGGGGGAGGCGACAAACACATACACTCTAACCCCCCACAGACATGCACACACAGCTGGGACAAAGACTACCACACACACATATACATACAGAAAGTTTTTTTTTTTTCTACACACTCTTTCCCTTGAGTTTTCTCTTTTTCCTTAATCTCTCATACTTTAACGCACACACTTTAATGCACACACCATCTCTCAGTTACACCCATGCGCGCGCGCACACACACACACACACACACACACACACATAATAGCAGCTGCAACAAAGCCTACTGCAGGATTAGACAGCCTTTGTTGGCAAAACACAAATTACAAGTTTTTTTAATGATAGCTCCTCCCTCCCTGTATGTGTGTGTGTGTTCTCCTGCGTCCTGGTCAGTGTGAAGTGATACATGCTGGTGTGCACTTGCTTGCATGTGATGTTTAAGTACTTGTGTGTCATGCTGTGTGCAGACAAGTGAAACCAAATGCATGAATGAGTGTGTGTTTATATGAGGGGGTGTGTTGTATTATTAGAAGGGGGTTGGTGTGTGTGGGTGGGTGGAGGGTTGGGGTGTTTTTAATCCTGAGCAAGCAGAGGACGCAGGCATAATGGAGAAAAAGCTTCAGCAAGATGCCTTCAGAAACCCAGAGGAGGAGCAAGTTGTCAGTTAGAGATGTCTCATTTTAAACTGCAGAGTCTCTTTCTTTTGAGTTAAACCCCCCAAATATCCCCCAGTGGTTCTTTTCAGTCAAAATGGAGTCAAATCTGCATCTTATGCATGATGAAGCTCAAAGGGAGGTCATGGAAAAAATATGGAGTAGGTGGCAATGCTTTGGGCTGATTAAATCCATGTTTGCCATTTGTCTTTCTTAAGATTATGACAAATTCCTACAAAACCATTGAGTAAAATAAATAAATAAAAATAAATGTGCTTATTACTTTGCACATCTTCAGCAGATTTTACATTTTTTAAAAGTTTAGTCAAAACCTTTTTTTCACTTAGATGTAATAGAAGAACAACATAAGAAATGTGAAACATTTAAAAAATATGTGCCTATTATTTGCAACCCAAAGAACAAAAATATATATGGTGTAAATCAAGAAAAAAATGGGAAGATTTTCCATTATAATAAAGCTACATTTTATTCATAACAAAACACAAAAAAACATGTCAAATGTGAGACATTTCACCATTTAATGAAATTATTGGCCCATTTTCAACTTGATGGCAGCAACACTGCTCAAAAAAGTTGAACACAAAGCTGGAAAGGTAAGTGGTGTTAAAAAAACACCTAAAGGAACATTTTGCAACTAATTAGGTTAAATAATATTTTGACAATGAAATGATATAGCCTCATTTATATTTGGCATTATGTCTTGAGAAATCTGAAACTCACGGGGACTCACACCTGGCATTAAAATGTGCATTCAAATGTATCTTGAATCATAGGATCTGACCTATCTGCTATATATACAAATAAATACATTTCATTTTTGCCTGCAAACACCAAATATTTTATTGTTTTCAACAGACACAGGCAGCAGCTGGAAATAACTATGTGTAATGTGCAGAAAAAGAGGAAAAACAAGAAGAAAAAGAATGTGCAATACAAATCAGGGTGTATACAGTACAAGTGAATATCCACCACAAACAACAAAAAAAATCAAATGACAAAAGCTTCATTGTGGTCAGTCAAATAAATGATGACCTTAGCCATTGACGTTAGTTGAATAGACAGCTGCTGAAGTTGTTCCATGATATTTTTGTCTTCAAACAACAAAGAATGTGAACACAAATGTCCCAAATCACCACTTTTGAATCTGGCCTGAGTAACTGGAGTGAGCTGAATCCATCCAAGAGTGTGTTCAAGACCTTGCACCAGCAGTGGCCACCTGTGATCGGATTGTGGTAGGATGCCAGTAAAGCCAGGTTTGAACTCTCTAAAGCAGGGGTAGGGAATCCTGGTCCTCAAGAGCTACTGTCCTGCATGTTTTAGATGTTTCCCTGCTTCTTCACACCATGACAGCATTGACTGTGTCATTTCTGTCAATTGTTGAGACCTCGATGACAAGCTGGTAATGATCTTTAATTAGAATCAGGTGTGTTGAAGCAGGGAAACATCTAAAACATACAGGACAGTAGCTCTTGAGGACCAGGGTTGGTGACCTCTGCTCTAAAGTAAAGATGGGCAGTAGATTCTCTCTCTTCAAGAAAAAAAGGGGAAAAAAAAGTATGTTTTCAAACTTGAATACTTGTTGAAAATAATGATTCTCAGAGTAAAAATGGCATGGATGTGAAAATCACATCCTCTAGAGTCCATAACAGAGAATACTAGAGAATATCTGGAAAATTCTAAGTGAAATACAAGGCTGAAAAAATCTGTTTTGGCTCCACTTTATGTTCGGGCCCTCAGATGGCACTGCAGCAAAAACAGGCACCATTCTGTGATAGAAATCACAGCCTAAGAACAGAGTTTAATTGTCTCATCCAATAATGCAGACTGAAGCTTTAACATTCAAAGAAGATGCCATATTTGAAAGGATTTCTCTGAGCCAAAACTATTTTAAAACGGACTGAGTCAAAGTGAAAGACTGGACTGTGGTCACAGACTGAAACATTGCATTTTTTCAGAAACCAGATGGTGCATCGTCTGGTCTAAAGAGGAGAGGGACAATCCTGCTTGCTGTTATCTGTTCAAAAGCCTGCATTTCTATTGTTATGGTATTGTATTAGTGTGGACGGAATAACAACAACAACAACCTATAGTGCTATAGCACTTTTCCAAGTAGTAGTAGCACAGAATTTAATTCAATTCAGCTTTAAAGGCACTCCAAAAATAGAATTGAACTTCAAATTAGTTCAGCTATTATAAAGTCAGAAAAAAAAAGCCTAGCTAAGGAAACTCACAGATTGCATCAAAACTATTCTTTGATACAATCCTCAGTCCTGAGAAAGCACCATGTGACTGTGGAAAGGAAAAATTTTCCTTTAACAGGAAGAAACTTCTGGCAGAACTAGACTCAGAAAGGACAGTCATCTGCCTCAACCAGTTGGAGGCTGAGAGTATGGGCAGGAACATTTGTAAATGTTCATGTTGTGTTGAAAAGTATATACAGGAATATACATGTGCTCCCATCCATATAAAGTATTTTTCACAAAAAATACTTTATCTGCACTTTATTGTCTGATGCTAAACTCCAAATTGAACATATTAGAAAGCATGACTTCACAGTAAAAAGTGCGGGTCTTGAACTAGCCTGCCTGCAGTTCAGACTTGTCACCAACTTGAAATGTTTGGCAAAATAGTTTGAGCTTTTTGTATTATCTGCTCCTGGTTTATAGCATCTGCTAATCCATTTCATGAAGCCATTTGTGTTTGCCTTTCAGACTTCTTTCATATAACCTAAAGAAGCAGAGTTACTGAGTACAGATTTTTACTGATCAGCTCATGAACTCCGTTTTCATGTGAAATGTCAGTCGAGAGACATGAGGAACAACAACGGAATAACGTTGTACAAGACTGAAGCATTTTATGGTAATAATTAGCTAGACTCTCTGAAATCCTTTATTCTCAAATCAGTTTTGATCAGGAAAAGAGAAAGGATGGAAGTATATAAAGCAGGAAACTTGCCATGGACAATCTTAATTTAATT
The DNA here is from genome assembly GCA_028564865.1 of Zenarchopterus dispar. Classification (NCBI taxonomy): domain Eukaryota; kingdom Metazoa; phylum Chordata; class Actinopteri; order Beloniformes; family Zenarchopteridae; genus Zenarchopterus; species Zenarchopterus dispar. Next base: position 14,124,666 of record JAOWBL010000015.1, read on the forward strand.
ACCAATTGTAGAAGTAGAAATTTAAAAGATCAGTTAGTTGTATAGGTTTCAAACTGAGGTATGCAGCTTTTCTTCTAAGGTATGCTCACAGAATTCAAAGAGCCTGCATTTTTAAAAATCAAACTAAAAGTTGTTCGGTTAACACCTGTGAGATGTTACTGCCCTTAATCTGGTAAGCGGTCAGCTCAGCCATGTCAATATTTTCCCATATCTGCTGAACATTGTCTCCTTTACTTACCTTCTCGCTCCCCTTTCGGAATAACATTCTGCTTACATCTTAAGATGGCTCCAGATCACTTAAGCCACTGACCATATGTCATAACTCTGGACGGGATTAGGCACATTCTCAGCTTTATGGTCTAGCTTGTGGGAAAGTGTGCTTAGTGGAGGACTACTAGTATTGCTTGGAGAAGATCAAGCTCAAATAAGGCAATAACTGGCATTGCATGCAAAGAAAAATATATGAATAAGCTTAAAATGGCCACTGTGCTTACGTACAACATTATGACACAACCACATATTTGATCTGTTCATTCTTTCCAAACAATCACAAGTGACACTTGTGCCTCATTGCTGTTTGGGTTTTGTCTCCATCCTTGTTGCTAAGAGCTAATCCCTCTGCTGGTTTTGGGCTTTATATACATGTCAATCAAACGGAGTGGGTCATACAGTGAAGTCCTATCTTTCCATTTCAATAGAAATTAATTGCTTCTTTTGTAAAGCTAGATAAACAAATTCTATTCTAACACAATGTTTTCTTGAGTAAGTTCACAAAAGCTATATATCCTCAAATGTAAACAGCAACATGAGCAGGTACTTGAAATGAAACAGTCTCTTGTTCTTGGCTGATAGGGCATAGCAGGTAAATGCATGAAATGCTGTGAAATAAAAAGATTGTTGACAGGATGTGAAAAGAAAAATGTTCACTGACTTTTGCATTGATCATAGAAATATTGTTGAAGTTTACCTTTGTTATTTACACAGCAGTACCTACATGATGAAATTCTTCCATCTGGTATAATCAACCACCAGATCATCATTCAACGCTCTTGTTAGCGGATTTTATTACATAATATAAAATCGACAAAGAACAGAATTTGCTTATATGTATAGTCATAATCATGTTAACTGGATGATTAGGGCAGGTTTTGCCTGAGGTCTTTATTTCATATCCTCAGTTTATCAGTGGAAAAAAAAAGGATTTTACATATTTGTGTGACTTGAATTTCCCAAAATAATTTTATCAATTTAATGAAGTAGCCTGACATGAAGTAAAGGCAGTTAAATGTCTAAAGCTCAGTTGATAAGATCAAAAGCATACCATTATAGAAGAACTTTATTTTACCAGATAAAATGTCTTTGCCTTATCTTCCATAGTCACAATAATAATGTTTAAATAAATAACCCATGTGTCTGACAGGATTCTTCTGTTTCTATAAGGAATGCAAATGACCCCAACAGGGAAAACGTGTAGTTTCACCTCACAGTCCAATAATGTCCACATGCTCACTGCTGCTGCAATAAAAAGGGCAAATTCCAGTGTAAACCAGCTTCAGTCCTGCATAACAACTTTCAAAGCTTACTTGGAATCAGTGGTATAAATTATTCATACTGCACATGGAAATGAAATGGTACATGAACACAGTTGTGGGAAGTACAGACAATTAGATGTTTTTGATTAAAGCTTCACCTCTGGTCAAGTTTTATCAGGAGTGAAAGCCTGTATTATTGCCAAAAACAGCTTTTTAACTTTTTTTTTCATCACTCATCTTCTGCAATAATGTACTTCGACAGTGAATGGTCAGAGGACCCAAATTCAGACTTAAAAAATAGACGTAGTCCTAGAATAGAGGTAGCAAAAGGTTGGATAGTAGCTGAACACAAACATAATGTTACATACTATTTACAGATGTACAAATCTTAACAGTAGTACATACTATGGAGTATGCAAGCAATGGCACAATGTACAGTATGCAAGAGGCATACTTCCAGGAAAATCTCCAACATGAAATTGACCGGTCTACACTGCATAGTCCATAGACATATTATATCCCATAATGCAATGTACCACAGAAGCAGAAAATGGTCAGAGTGGTCACTTGACCAGCTTCTGATTATTGTTTTTACTGTGGCATACTATGTACTAATAATGACTGCTGGACCAGTATACAGTACATACAACATGTGACTTTGTATGGGATGCATGTAGAATGCATTTTAAACATACCATAATGCACAAAGTTGAGAAAGCTATTTTCAAAACCAGAAAGTATACTATTAACAGGAAGTGATTTTGCCAAAAAGCAGTAGACAGTATCCAAACAACTGCAGAATCTGCAATATGCAAAGCTAGACCTAGATGGTGTACTACTTCCAGAGTAAATTCCAGAAAACAATTGACAAGTCTATAGTGCATGTTGTATCCCAAAATGGGCCACAGCAGCAGAAGCTGGTCACAGTGGTCATTTGGCTAACTCCAACTGAATGAAACTGGAAGCCAGCTATAAATGCAGTATCGCTAGATTCGACAAAGGGTGTGTCACTGTGATGCTTCAGGCCAATACTGTTGTCGCGGCATGGGATTTATGCTTTCTACAGGCAATCTAGCAGCCCTCTCTGGACGTCTTTACATTGCACTTGACCACAAAATGTCTCCACAATTTTCCACAGTAAATACTGCAGAAATTGCTTTCTCACATACTACCCCTCTGAAACAATGTAAGACCTGCATCATATCTTAAAATGACTTTAGAGTGGTAAAGTTGATGTGAGAGACAATGGAAATGTGTATATACAGAGATACATATACACACACATAGACAAGCCTCTGACCTCAAAAGCAACTGAGTATAGACTCCTGTTGAAGTGGAGGTGGATAAAGTAGTCAGCACTTGAACTGGATATGCAACAGTTTTTAGATTCTTGTGCTGTTGAATACCTGCCTTTCTGCCTCTGGGGACAAGTCAATGCCTTCACAACTCCTACTCAGCTTGATCTTGAGTCACAACAAATGCAAAGAAAGTTTTGTGCATGTGAACACATATGAGACAACCTCACAGCTTATGGAAGAAATGGTATGATTTGACTTGTTATATTTCTATGCAAACAGAACTGCAAACAACAGCTTACAAAAGTTCCTATGGAACAGGTAAGATAATTAGATATGTTCAGATATTTTGAAACAAAAGTACTGTCTGATTGGATTGCCTGACCTAAAGCTATAGACCTGCCTGGAAAGAAAACATCACAATTGTTATAGCGCTAATTTCAGGGCAGAAAACATTCTTCAATAATATGGTACAGAGAGTCTCATTAACTAAATAAAAACTACAATAAAACACTACCAATTTTTCTAACTCTCAGCAATCTTGAAGGTAATGGTGTGTGCAGTGTTAGTAGGTGAGCTTAATTGGAAATCCATATGAAAACAGGAATATTTATGTAACGCTATGGATGAGGTTCACTTGGATGACAATCGGCGGTTACCTTGGAAACAGAGGAGGTTGGTCTTTTAGCAAACTGGAAATTGAGCTTAATGTTCTCTATGATAAAATATAAAATAAAATTTAAAAAAATAGATGAGCAGTTCAGATACAAACCCTATTGTTTACTACTGCAGGGGTTTTGCATGAATGCTTTATGCTTTATGTATTTCCTCATGAAAACTAAATACAGGCCTGCATGGCAGCAAATTAGTCTTACTCAAGATAAACTGGACACTTGAAATTAGAAGTTGGTAATAATTTCGCCTTTCTGCATGGAGTTTCTCCAGAGGCTTCCCTCCGTTGTCCAAAGACAAGTATCTAAGGTTTATGTGGTGAACCTAAATGCACCTGTAGAGTGGGACTGAGCTTGAATTATGGATTGTCTTTATGTTGCCCTATGATGTACTCCAGTGACGGAATGGTAACCTGGGATGGGTTCCATCCCATCCATGACCCTGGAAAGATGAAACAGGTACAGAAAATGGATGGAAGATCAGCCAAAATTGGATTTTTAATTGGAAAAAAAATATAGAAAGAAAGTGATTATTTTCTATTCAAGCCAAAGCATGACAATGGTTTATCAAAAATTTTGCCTGTGCACAAATGATAAACCATTGCTGATTAAAAACTGGGACAGAACCAACAAGTCTCCGGTGCCATCCATCATCTGCAAACAACCCACTCTACCCTGACAGAGTAATAACACCTCAGTGGACCCTCCTTGATAATCTGGATAAAAAAAGGATCTAGCTGGAGGAGAGCTCTCACTGATCAGCATGGTGCTCCTGTTTTTTTCTTGTTAACCCTCTCTTTCTTCTCTCTCTGATGGACTGCATGTTAGCTCCCTTGGTTTTTTTTACATGACTGCTTCTCTGCCATTTAAACCCTTAAAAGTGATAAAGGATACTAAAAAGAATTCTTTGAGAGCAAGTTTCTCTATATACCCTCGACATTAAATATTTATATAACATACAAGTGGACATACAAGTTTGATACAAGTGGACATTTAATGCTCCATTTAATGCTCCTTCCTGGTGTCAGTGGTTCTGCATTGGTGCCCACTTGCCCATTGCAGTAAAACACAATTACTATGTCTGGATGGTGGTTTTGTTCAGTGTGACAACCTCGGCTGTTTCCCTAGAGCCAAAACATTTTGTGTTGTGATAGCTAAAAGCAGTCGTGTAATTATTGCAGCATAGTAACCTGAGTGTTTCTGTGGGCGTGGAAGGGCTGCATAAACGCATACATTACTCTTCAATTGGTCACATCCAAAATAGAAGACTACAAATAACACGCGGTGATACAAAGAGCTTTCTGAGCACTTCACCATGAACCCGTGGACTGAACACTCATTGCACAAGTTTGTTTGAGACAAAGAAAATTATGGCATAAAATCATACAAAAACATCATATGTTTTTTTGTTACACTTATTTAAATCTGTAAGAAAACATTTTCATATCACAAAATAATACTTTACAGTAGTTTGTACATGCACCTTTAATCACACTTACTGCTGCACACATAACAAAACAGCAAGACAGCAAACCTCCAAAAACCTCTGATGGTTAATCAAATGATGCTGGAGCTGGTGGGAGTCTGAAGCAGGTTACACTCAGTAATCTTCAAGGATCATCTGATATGCTGTAAGGTCCAGTCACATATAAGAACTTTAATTCTGAATCACTGGGAACATGTAAAATTAACTACCTTATTAAAATGTTGAAAATGAGAAATTCTATCATTTCATGAAAAATGCACCATTAGTTTGCTTTGAATTTGATGGAGGCAAAAAAGGACATGCACAACAAAAGCCTAGAAATATAAGTGGTACTGAAAAGTAACAACTTGAGGAACTTCTTGTAGCCGGCTGGGTTAATAGGAAAAGTTCAGTGACATGAGCATCTAAAAGAGGCTTTCAGAAGTAAAGGTGGGCAGATATTCACCAAAATATGAAAAACAGTGTCTACAAATTGTTTGGCAATTGCTGAATAATGCTCCTCAAGGTAAAATTGTGTTTAAACAGCTCATCATCTACAGTAAATAATACATCTAAAAACTGCTGGAGTGCACAAGAGACAAAATTGAAAATGAAAACTGGGTGCTTTGGTGGTTTTCTCCTCAGTCAAGCAGTAAGACACTTAAAACAGCAATAAAATTTTGAAGTACTCTGTGGAAACCATGGATGCTCCACCCTATGGACAAGAGAGAAAAGATGCATTCAGTGCCAATTTCGAAATCCTGTATCTCTGATTTTCTGAGGATGATTTGTGATTATGGAATGAGCAGCTTGCACATCAAAGAATTTAAATAAGTATATACAGGTTTTATAAGAACATATTTTACAGGAACATATTCCCCAAACCAGATCACGTCTTTTTCAGGCAAGGCCTTACATCTTTCAGCTTGACAATGCTAAACTGCATACTGGATCCACCATGGTGTTGGTTTCAGAGTAGAAGAGTCTGGTACTGAATGAGCCTGTCGGCACAAACTGAAAATATATGATGCACCATGAAATGAAAAATATGACAACACCCAGGGCTGAGCGGTCAAGGATGGCACAAAATTCTCCTCCCAGAACTCTAGCTATTAATCTCAGTGTTAAAATTATTATTTGATCAGCGTTCATCTGATGGGTCTAATTAATATTACTGCACTTGTGAGAGTGCAGATAAAAATAAACTCTTCAATTAATCAGCAGCACAAGAAACATTTTCATTTAGACAAGTTCACAGCAACTCAAGAAGAGGGTTATGATACATGACAGATATACATAGAACATTCACATAAACCCATACAAACACAATGACCCACAGACCACCCATAATGCACCAATTTCATATATATATATATATATATATATATATATATATATATATATATATATATATATATATATATATAT
>JAOWBL010000015.1:14131156-14160958 GCA_028564865.1 Zenarchopterus dispar
ATAATTGAATATATATCGCTAGAAAAAATAACATTTACTAGTAAAAGCAAATTAGCAGTCTTTACTGACACCTGGAGCCCTTTCATAGCCTACTTTAAAATAAAATAAATTACTCGGTCTGGATCTGCGCACACTTCATTCTTTCTCTCTCTCAATTTTATCTTAAAAAAAAGCTTTTATATACATTAAATTGAAAAAATGATGTGATATAAATCCCTGGTCTATTAAAAAAAAAAAAAAAAAAAGTAAACTTACATTTTCATTTTTCACCATGTTTAAGGCTTAAAGGCAAACCCAAAATCATCATGCTTCCTCCACCATACTTCACAACTGGGGTGATGTTTTTAATTTTGTAAATTTTGCCCTTCTTACACTACAAGGTGCTAAGTATTCTTTCTAAATGTTTGAGCTATTGTTTCGTCTGTGTATTCCGAGTGTGCTATTTAGGAAGCTTCTGATGCGTTTTGTGTTAGTGACTTACATATGGTAGACTCATGAATGGAATTGTTAAACCCAGTCATGTCTTCAAGTCCTTAGCTGTCACTTGCAGATCGTTCTTTACCTCATTGAGGATTCAGCGTTGTGCCTTTGGAGTCATCTTGGCTGGACACCCTTTGCTAGAAGAGTGGCCACAGTACTAGAATGTCTCCATTTATAAACAACTTATCTAACTGTGAACTGATGGATGGCTAAATATTTTGTAATGACTTCCTCCCTTTCCAGCCCAATGCAGATCAAGTGCTCTTGGATTGTGTGTCTTCAGAAATCTAATTTTTGCGAGGTTCATCCAAGCATATGTTTCTGCTGAATACAGCACTTCTAATGTTTCAGTCTCTTTATCAATTGACGTAGCTCTAAACCACACATCCAAATGTATTACATTTACTGGACAAAACACTGACTGCACTTTTTTTCATTTAAGATATTAGTCTGTGGGTTTATCTATTTTTTCCTGCCAGCGCAGTAAATAATCGAATGGGTCTGTTTAATATAGCACAAAATATTATAAATTTTTTTGCTTGCTTAAGTACATTGGATTTGTTTATTATTATGACTTGTACAAAGATCTGAATACGTTTTTATGGCAAATCAACCAGAAAACCAGTTGCGGTAGTGCATTTTTCTGATTGGCATTGTACCTCATCTTACTCTTTAAATTAGGAAATATGTTGTCAAAGTTCTGTGATGGACTGGTGACCTGTCCACGGTGTACCCCTGCCTCTCACCTGTGATGGGCTGGGATAGGCTCCAGCAGACCCCCGTGACCTGGAAATGGATTCAACGGGTCTAGAAAATGGATGGATGGATGTTGTCAAAGTTTTTGTTAGCCAAAGATGAGAACACGATTTCTGTCAGTGTGTAGACTTCAGACATTACATTTAAAATTTACACAGTGAGAAGGTGCATATGCAGAACTTAAGTATTTATGGTAGGTGTGTATCAAGAGAAGCTGTATCCAAATTTAAGAAAGCAGTTGTATTATCATTCTACGTGCTGCCTTCTGCTGGTGCTACCCGGGCAGCTACCTGAATCCTTCTGCATAACTTGATTGTCTTGTTGATAGAACTACTGCTGAAATGCGTACAATGTTGGACAATGTAACTCCTCTGAAAAAGAATGTAATTGGTCATAAGAGGTTGGTGCTGTGGTTTAACTCACAACTGCAGGTTTTAAAGCAGACCTCAAGAAAGCTGGAAATAAAGCATCATCCTAATAATTTTTGAAGAACCTCGCTTTGTTTGGAGAATAAATTTTAAAAAGCCCTTTGTGAAGCCAGAATTGCTTCTTATTCATCATTAATAGAAGAGAATAAGAACAACCGCAAGTTTTTGTGCATCACTGTAGCCAGCCTGACTAAAAATCCCAGCTTTGTTGAGTTGTATGTTCCTTTAACTCTCAGAAGTGATGACTTCATAAACCTCTTCACCAATAAAATTATTTTAATCAGCGAGGAAATTTGTGAAGTTCTTCTAACTACTAGTGCAAATGTATCAGGTTTAGCAGAAGTAGATTCTGATTTCTACTTTTACTGTTTTTTTTTTAAACTAACAAGAGCTTCATCCAAATCATCAATTTGTATTTTAGACCATATTCTAAACACGTTGTTCAGGGTTGTTTTTCTGTTGATAAACACCTCTATTTTGGATTTGATCAATCATTATCTACTTACTATGTGCCAGAGCTTTTTAAGGTTGCTGTAATTACATATTTACTTAAGAAAGAAAGGTGTGCACATGGGATGACTGTTAGCTAATTGTAGACTTATATCTATTCTCCATTTTATATCCAAAATCCTTGAAAAAAATAGTTGCAGGTCAACTCTATGATTATTTACACAAAAATAGTCTGCTTGAAGAGTTTCATTCAGGATTTAGAGAATTTATAGTAGAGAAAACCGCACTGGTGAAAGTCACAAATGATCCCCTCTTGGACTCTGATAGTGGACTTGTGGGATTGGGCGTGGTCCTGCAGCCAACACCACACCATGTTTCTCATCACCAGCACAACTGCTGCCACTGAGCCACACTGAGTCCTCAGCAGCTACTTAAGCCTCGAGGGACCTCCAGTTAGGCACCAGATTGGTGTTCACCCTCCACGGGATCCTTGTTCGGCTACCAGTCATCCCACTGGAGCTTCTCATCCTCCTGATGAGAAGCCAGCTCATCAGACTCTCCTCGCCACTCCACACAGCACTTGCTTGATCCAGCGAGCTCGCCCCCACTCTGTCATCTCATCTCGGACCGATTCATCCTTCTGCCAACCAGCTCATCAGACTCTCAATCCTCCTGCCTCTACACACTGTCTTCAATAAATGTCCCTTCCATACTACTTGTGCAGCAGTTGCACTTGGATCCTATTTCTCATTCCTACACAATAGGACTTGTACCTGGGCTTGTCCTGCTGGATCTCAGCTGATCACGATATTTTACTATAGACACTTGAATTGGGATGAAAGGTGCAACATTAGACTGGTTTAAGTCATATTTATGTGATAGTTTAATGTGATAACATAAATGAAGAGTCTTCTTCATGTGCCAGATTTAGCCACCAAGGTTCCACAGGTTTCAGTGCATCTCTTGATCATGCTCCTATAGGCCTCGACTGTTGAGGCACTGTCCGTGATACACCTGGTCAGAAGAGGTCGGCGCCCTTCTGATCGGAGTGACCAAGTCACTCCTTTCTCTTCTCCAACTCTACTACTGACACTCTTGTTATTAACCTGTGTTCCTTCTTCCAGTAGGCATTCCTGAACTGTTGCTGTTCTCTGCTCTTTGGACCTCTCAACCCCCAACAGGTTGGGGGGTTCTTTTCTGAGTTCAGTTCTTGCAGAGGTTTCTTCCTGTTAAAGGGGAATTTTTCTTTTTTTTTACAGCGGAGTGGTGCTTGCTTTGGATAGAAGATGGTATCAAAGAAAATGTTTGATGCGACCTGTTGATTTCTTCGGCAAAGCAATAATCATGTGTTTGGCTTTGTATTAATTGGACAAATTTAGAATTCATCAAACTGAATTGTTAAAATTGCCTGAGATGACGTGTCATGATTTGGTGTGATATAAATGAAGCTGAATTGGATTGAAAGTAGAACCACTGATTCTATCTGGATCTATTCTGTTCATCCACAGTCCTGTCAAGCTGTTTGAGCTGCTGCCGCCTTGAGTTCTCTGTTCCTCCCAATCTCTGTTTTTAGCCATGGAGAAAACAGAAAACATGGCAGAGCAAAGATCTGCAGGCTTCTCATTAAAACTTCACTTTACCCTCACAAAATATTTGAACAATAGAATTGCCTTATCAGTTCAAAGACTGTGGTGTTTGGACCAAAGAACCCCGTAGTTAAGTTTTGGTGTGGTGTTCTTGTTTCTCATGAACACAGAAACAAACACGAATGATGTGCATCTCAAGCTTGAATGCACCATAAACACTGATGGTGGAAAAACATCCTTCTTAAAGGGGAAAAAAACTTAAAAGAAAAGACTGCAACATGGCAAAGTATTCATAAATCTCTCCAACGCTTTTCTTAACCCCCAGTCTCTAAGTGTGTGCCTAAGTGTGACGTCTGTACAGACTCGATGCAGACACAGCAGCAATGACACCGTCTCCCCTGCAGATGTAAGCATGTCATGTATGACAGAACAGCCAGACCACCCTCACATGCCTGCGTCAGCGAGCTCTCTGATATTGCAGGATGAGATGCTGAGACCTGCCAGCTGGATGAATGATGACATTCTAACTGTTCAACTGCACAAACAAAGAAGTAGCATAACCACAAAAACATCAGACATGGGAAATGGGGACATCTTTGAATCTCAAATGGATTCTGCTAAAACTACAAAGTGTAAGTGTGTTTGATGTATTTTTAAATCAAACTTTGTTTGTACCATCAAAAATTTTGTGTTACCTTGCGTGTTGTGATAAATATTGCAATATAAAATGCAGTTATTGTGTAAAAGATGAAAAGAAAACGACAAGTCTCTTCCATCTACAAATTGTTCTTTTAACATCTGCACTGATGGATGAGAGTGTTTTTAAAACTAATTTGCAGAAAAAAATATTCTTTTTTTGTAAGTTGGCACAATTTACTGAATGCTTAATGAAATGTCTGTGCCATACAATAGTATACGGTACAACCACAACTATACATTTCTGTTCTTATAGCAGCCAGTTTTCAGTTCTTGAGTGGGATTGTCAACTCCACCCCTTTCTTCTATATTTGATATTTTTTCTAAAGCTTTGCAGTCCCAGCCTCAGTTGTACAGAATCATGCTTACACATAGATACACGTGGACATAAATTCAGATGTAACACACAAAGGATGCATTCAGATTCCCCTAAAAACTCATTCAGAGGTGGTTCACAACACCTGAGGCCACATTCTCTTACAGAGTAAATGAAAATGCATCCTGGGGCAACTGAGGGTTTACCTTCTTACTTAACAACACCTCCACCTAAACAGAAGACTTTTTACCAGCATATTTTTTTCTCTGTGGGAAAAGAAAGAAATGTATTCAAGTAAAAAGCAGCTTCCAAGCACACCCAATATATCATCCACAGAATATCTAATTCTCATCCTTAGTCTTAATTTCTGCAGTGACATTGAGCAAAGTAGCTGTGAGTGCAATGCCACAGCTCCAATATGTCCTGTCAGTCCTGGTTTCCTTTTATTAGGCCCTGATCAGAAAGATAGAGCCCAGCTGAGCACATTTCTTTGTCTAAATATTGATGTTTTAATGTAATGTACTGGAACTTTTGTTGGGGTGAGTGGGGAATGTTTTGGTGTACATTACAAGGTGCACCCAGCCCACAGATGTAATGTAGACAGTGAAGCTAGTGTAGTATTATTGGTTTAAATTTTTAGGCTTTTCTTCCATCACTGGTTCACAACAAAAACTGTGTTTAAAGGCTTCACTTTGACCATCTTTGTTTAGTTGAAGTCCATGGACACTGACACTGAGCTCAACAACATCAAAAGTCAGTTATAGATCAGTTTCTTTCATAAAGCTTCCTTATATTACTGAGTTTTTGAAGTGTGTGTGTGTGTGTGTTCAAACACTAATTAATGTAAGTTGGGTTTATTTAATGTCCAAAATAATGTGACTCAGGTCACCATAATTCCAATCTTACAGAAACATTGGAAGTTATATGTTTTTTTGTTTTCTTTTTTCATGATATAAGTAACTAGGATACACTGTAGTGATTAGTCTAGAAGATCAAGCTCATGCCTCATGTGGGCATGGACGGTGGCTCTATGCCCATGGGGATCTGGGGGAGCAAAGATGGCTGTGGTGGTGATGGTCATAATTACCCTTGTTATTGTTAGTAGTAATACTACTGCTAACCATAATTATAATATATAATTAAATTAATATAGTATCGTATAATATATAGTAATTATGATACCAGCAACAACAATACTATAATTTTTAATATTATTATTTGCCTCCAGATGGGGAGTCTTGAGGGAACCTAGAACAGATCTATGAGAGTGGCTTAGACTCTCATGGACAGCAGATGTGGCATTCATCTCAGTCATATTTTCTTATCACCATTCACAAAAAAGAAGTAAGCAGATGAACCATGTTAAACAATCTAAAGTTTCCTCTCAAACCCTCCACTTTCTGGGTCTTAGTTGCACACATGAAGTTATTATTCCCCCAGAAAAAGAGCATTTTTCAAATAGAAAACCCACTTGTGACATCAGCTCATGACATCTTGAGAATGAGATTTTTGTTTTTCAACTGCCCATCTTATGAGAATTACATCATCCATCCATCCATTTTCTGAACCCGCTGCATCAATTTCTGGGTCACGGGGGTCTGCTGGAGCCTATCCCAGCCCATCACAGGCGAGAGGCAGGGGTACACCGTGGACAGGTCACCAGTCCATTCTTAGGGCCACATACACAGACAAACAACCATGCACACTCACACCACACAAACCCACGCAACCATAAGGAAAACATGCAAACTCCACACAGAAAGACTCCTGCCGGGGTGGGAATCAAACCAGGAACTTTCTTGCTGTGAGGCAACAGTGCTATATGATTTATAATTTTAGAGTAAATATTTTACATAGAGCTTCATCTTTGCTTTAAAGCGTCACTGTTTCAGCAAAACTGCAAAGATTTTTTTTTTTTTTTTTTGTATGTTGGAAATCCAATCTTAGATGTTACACATAACATTTTCTTCTTTTGCTTTTTTTTTCAGTTATTCAAACATCAGCATGAGACTGCAGCATATAAGTGCTTGCTGTTAGACAAGCCTCATTAACTGCCTGTGGCGTGATCGGTCACACCTCTGCAGCCAGCACCATGTTGGGTTATCACCTCTGAGATTTTGGTCATACAAGTAATTAAATCCCTTCAATGGGCTGCATCTGTGAACCAGAAAGAAACCACAGACTCCCTCCGTCCCTCCATGCATCCCTCTGTCAGTCTCCTCCTCCTGTTCTCTAACTCGTCTTACAGGCTCCGACATTCCTTTGGCCTGACTGCATCAAACTGGGCTGAATTATAATTAATTAGTGGTTGGAAAAAATAGAGACTCAGCTGGGTTAGAGAAAATTATATAGTGAGCTTCCAGGGAGTAAAACCTAGACAGTGCACATGACCAGCGCTGCTGAAGAACAGAAAAGTTCTCTAACTTTAGTCTTTTTCAAGGCCACCAGACCAGCAGCATCTGCATGTACTTGTGGAGAGTTGGTGGACAAAAATGATCTTCAGTAGCTTTCAAAACACAGATAAATAACAGATTCTGCAGCTAGATAGAATTAGATCTCATCTGGAAAACTATTTTAACATAAAGAGAAAAATTGTTTTGTAATTCTAATTATTTCCATTAAGTTGATATGATTTTCTACTTTTCTTAGCATCTTCTAATTTTTTTTGTTTTTCTGTATAAAAAACTTAACACTGAAAGTTCATCTCATTCATACTTTACATATTACCTCCTCGTTGTGGAAACTGCAGCATGGGCATCAAGTCCCACAATAAAAATGTCTAAAAGAACTTCCAGTTTTTCATCCTCCCAGCCATCCCTTTTCTATGCCGGCTTCATCTTGTTCAGGGTGACGGCGGGGGGCTGCAGCCTATCTCAGCTGTCACTGAGTGAGAGGCGGGGTACATCGAGGACAAGCTACCAGAAAGTAATATCCCACCCCAGCAGGTCGAGTTCTTAAAGGATGACATTGAGATCAGTACAGTGTGGGAATATAAAGGCTGAACCAAAATTACCATTTGATACAGCTCAGTGTCTTTTAACTTAGATTCATCACTCTCCTCTGGCACTAGAGAGCTGATTAGGTTTGCCCCCTGTAAGTGCTGGAGCTCAATACTCCTGACAATCCAAATTAAAAGACCTGGCGAGTTCATGAAAAAAGTAGTCTTCAAAAGTTATAGTGAATAATGAACACTTGCAGTTTTCATTATATAAAAAGCTCAGTGTCTAAGTCTTAATTTATTAAATTAGGAAAGCTAATGAAACAGTCAAGCTGTTATAAAAAGATCAATGTGTAAATTGGAAGTTAAATTACAATTACTTACAAGCAGCTTTCTGCTTGTAAGTAGTTATCATTAAAGTGTTTGTAATAAATGTTAAAAAAGGGAAATATGTCAATCAGTAGGCCACACAAACGACCCAAGCAACCGTGCAGTTTCACTCCAACAAAGATTGTAGAGCCACTTATCAAGCCAACATGCATGTATCTGGCGTGTAGGAGGAGGACAGTGTGGCAAAGATAAACATTTATGAACTGATACAGAAACAAATGAAAATTATTTATCCAATACATGGAAAAGATCATGAAACTGGCATCAAATCCTACTGCTCTTGGTCAGGATCCAAACTTGATTTCCCCTTTGTTTTCAACTGTTGCTTTACTTAAAAAATGTATTTTTTATTTGTGTTTGCCTCTGCTTTTAGTTGTTGTTTACTTAGGTCTAGGAAAATAATGGGGGAAAACTATCCATCACATGCTTTTTTTCAGGATCAGTGTTTAAATCTGTTGAGTTTGTGCCTTTGTGTCTTTCTTTACTCGACTCACACTTTAAGAGTTCTTCAAACCTGCCAGGCTGCTGTGAGAAAGATGCTGACAGAGACATGGATGCCACATTTCTTTTCAGTCATGTTAAAATGATGTGACATAAATTACATTATGCTCATCTTTGTAGCTTTCATCCCTAATTCAACTCTTCTGGGAAAAATATCCTGTCACAGCACCATAAATCTACTTTTGTGAAATGTCTGCAAGATAGCATTCATCTAAAATGTATAAGAACTTTGATATTGGAATAGAAGATACATCTTTAGTTATAAAGTAAGAATGGGATCTTGTTTTAGAGTTTACAAGAGGAAGAGAAAAAAACACCATTGCAACATGACTGAAAGGTAAAAGTTTTTGATTTGGATGTTAATTCAGGCAGTAGATATTTTTTCCTGCTGTAGTTTTGTCTAGGCACTCTGATTTCCATTTTCCTCCCACTGTGGAGAAACATGCATGTTAGATTAATGAGTGATTTGAAAGGGTCCATAGGAGCAAGCGTGAGCGTGCATGGTTGTTTCTCCCGTTTGTCTCTGTGTGAGCTTGTAATGGACTTGTGATCTGTCCAGTGTGAAAGCTAATTCTCCTGTGGTGACATCTGCAATAGGCTCCAGTCCCCCTCCAAATCTGAACAGGATATTGATGGGGATGGGTATTGATGATGGGAAAAAAAAAGAAATAATCTAAACTTTCAAATTTGTTATCCTTGACCTTGATGGAAAATTTTCAGGTTGATTAAAGGGCAACGTGCCATCTGATCGGTAGGCACACTTCTATTACCCCTAGATTTATGCAAAACCCAAATATTGAAGAAAAAATACCCTCTTATAGAAACAGTTGTATTTTTAAAAGAAAACTCCCAAATACTGCAAAAACCTTTTAATGCTTTCAGGAAATGATTTCTCAGGTGATTTGATAATCCAGTTTATTGCAAAATGAAATGGAAGTGCTTTTTGTGCATTTCCACATCTCTGGCAGTGCAGAATGTGACATAGCTGGTCAATCTAAAGTCATGGAAATCTAGTTTTCCTGCTGTTTTTGGCCTCATTAATATGATCTAGTTGTGCTATAACCCTATTTAATCATTATACATTACATAAGGGCTTTACCTTGGAATAATCATTTCAATGATCATCCGCTGCCTTCATCATCTAACTGTTTTCTCCATAGCAGCAATCACAATAATTTGCCAAAGAGTAAAGATAATTTTTTTCCATCTTTTTTAAACATTGAGATTTTCTTTTCTTTCTTTTTTCTTTTCTTTTTTTTTTTTAAGAGAATTCTCACAGGATGAGATATAACAATTACGCTTTTTCAAAAAACACTGTTCAGTAGGAACCACACCTGGCTGCAATGGTACTTATATCACAAATTCAGAATTGCATTTTTTTTTTTTTTTTTTGCAAAAAAAATGTAATGGAAAAAAGGCTACTGGAGTTAATTCAAGAGTAAAATTAGTATCTTAGTGTTACTTACCTGTATCATATCCAAATATTTCCAGATGTAAATCATACATTTCAGGCAAATAAAAGGCTAACATAAACATTTACACTCTAATTTCTTTCATTTTATATAACTACTTTCGATCTAATAAGTGACTAGTTACAAACAAAATTAACAGAAAAGTTAGGTTTTCTTAAATATAAATTTAACCATTATTAAACAAACACAAGTACAAAGGAAGTGATTTTCAGTGTCTTCTCCAAAAAGCTCAATTGTATTTGGAAAATATAAAACAAACCCTGATGCTATCAAGACACTTGAACAAGTATACTATTGATTTTCCTGTTAAAGTCACCCTGAGTAACTGTGTCCTTCCTGACCCAATCTGGGCTCAGTATCATGAAAAATGTCATGTGTCAGTCCCTGCTGTAAGACACAGTGAAGCGCAAAGTAACCAAACAGGGTATATTCCATGTTTACAAGAGCAAATGTAGAAATGCAGTACAATGCTGCTGTTGTACAAATAACTAACATTACAACTAATTAATAACAAGAATGTTAGCCTCATTACCAGTCTGGACAAAACATTGCCACTCCTCCATCCCATTGCATTCCTTTATTTGATCAAATAAAAATGATGGAAAGGTAGTTACCCATCAACTCAATTCTCTGATAGCTCCAGATATTTGGTGTTCTAGATATATCCATTGACAGAGATGGATCGAAAAAATGTGGGCAAGTATCAGTTGTTCACACATAGAGATTGAGCATTGATGGGTGGCTACTACAAGTTCACTGATTTACAACTAACCACTCTGTGAGTTTGTTGACTAGCAAACTTGGCTTAAAATTGTGTAATATGAAAGCAGTCCAAATCTCTCTGGATGCTGCTCTCAACTTAACTGCAAGAAGAATGCCAACAGAAGCAGGTAAAAGTTTCTCTGCTTCATTTGAACATATGAAGATATACTGAACGCCACAATAATTTACAACATATGACCTCTAGTGGGGCACAGTGATGATCCATCCCCACTCATCAGCACAATATTTTCAGTGACTTGTTTATTGACACAATTTGTTTTCCCCAACTGTAATAACTGAACAAATGAAGGTGTATGAATGTAAACCTGCTGATGTGTCGGTGTTTCTTCACTTTCTAGCAATGCTATAACAAAGCTCTAGTAAATCTGTGCAATGATATCACATCTGCAAAAATTTTGATGTGTCCATAAAACGAAAAAAAAAAAAACAACAACTTATAACTACAATAAGAGGCAGATCATGGAGAGCTGCAAATGTTTTTGGTGCAAAAAGTAATTGTATAACTTTTACTAGGTTGTATTTGATTTGCTCTTCCTGTTATTTAAGTACAAAGCTGCTTGGCAGTCATGATGTTTGTGGAATCCCAAGTAAAGTAACATTAATAGTTTCTTTATGCACTCTCTCCTCCCACTGGTGTTGTACAACAACTGTGTCCATACAATGAGCTACTACATCTTTGTCAAGTATTTTGTTTTTTGTGACATACAGAACAAATGGAAAATTTGGTGTTGAGTAACTGCAAAACAGAGTGAGTCTGTAGCAATTCATTTAAATTATCCATGACTGCAATTTATCTCCCATAAATACATCTGCTGCAGGGCCAGGCTCAAGCGTCATCATGTCCACACCTCGCAGGCACTAATTTACGGCTGTGCCTCATTAGCAAATACTAGCTTCTTTTTTTTATTGCCAAAACAAGTTTGTACCATTTGTAAAACTGTAGTAAATTTTTGGCATGTTGGATGTTCCTCTCGTTCGCAGCCCTGACATTGTCACCCACCACTGATTCATTTGATGTTTTTACTATCTTCCAGTGTGGTCTTACTGAAGTATGTTATATTCTCAAAACTTCTGTCTTTTTTTTTTTTTTTTGACAAGCTCACTGACTTCAAATTTTATGTTTGCTAATGAAGCTAAATAATCAGTTAAGACACTAAAAGTCTATTTGATTTGTAACTTGGTTTTATAGATGAAGATAAAGAAATTTGGCAGAGAAATGTGATTTTTTTTTTTTTTTTTACATATTAGAACATTCCCTAACTTCTCTGGAAAAGCGTTTGCACTTAAACATCCTTCAGCAGGACTAAATGTGCTTTGGTTGCTGAACTTCCCCACATGGTGATTGTACCCAGGTACTTTCCATCTCTGTGTCAAGCTGAGGGTCACAGCAGGGTGAGTGCAGAGGGGAGCGTCGGGGGCCATGAGGAGCACAAGGGAGCCCTGTTAGCGTAGAAACGGAGTACACTGACACCCATTCAGGGGGAGTCAAACAACCGACAAACACGCCTATTTACTGTGTAGTTTATTTATTTTATAATTTAATTTGTTTCAAATGTGAGGCTGAAATACGGCCTTACCTCCTGTTAAAGAGCTAAGCAATGATAAAGTAATTATCGGTTGACTCAAACTTGTGTTGCTGAGGCTCCTTGTGGGGTAAAAGTTGTCCATTCTCCACTGACTCCACGTTTAGGAGCACAGTGTCCACCACAGGCCACACACACAAAGTTATATTTATCCCCCATGTCTCCAGCTAGTTTTCCTTTCGTCACAAGGTCTCTGAGCCTCTTTTTAAAGTACCTGTAAATGCTCCCAGTGTCGGCCGACTCCCCGGTAACACAGATTTCTTTTCACTCTGAAGGTCAGCCTCATCTTACTGAACCGCAACCTCCTCATTCAACAAACTGTATTTTTGTTCTCAAATACATTAAACCACTCAACCTCTGTTTTTTTAAATCTTGTGTCACAGTTTTCCCTGTTTCTTCCCTAGTTTCAGTGCTATGACTTGTGTTTCGAAAAGAAAGAATAATGCAATATATAAGAGTTATAAAAGAAAGCTACATCTATTGCTGGCAGAGCTGTTCATTGCATATGCCTATACAATCTGTATTTTTGTGTTCTTGGTTTCTTAAAATATTTAGGAATGTCCTTTTTTTAACTCAGGAGCACTATTTAATCATGTATTAAATGTAAAACATTAAAACAAAAATATATTTTGTGTTTAATTTAAAAAGCTAAAGTCTAAATCTGACCTTAGATTGACATTTTGGTCATATTAACTTAAATACTGAAAAGATTTAAGAAAATAACTGTAAAACCTTAAAGTTAAGACTTAAATAAGCATTGAAGGACTAAGAGTGCTGTGAAAGTATACAGCTAAATGTTGGTTCATTGGGCTTTGCAATTTGTTGTGATCTTTTTTGAAGCCTGGTGTTTATGTTAAGAGGGGAGCATTTTCTTCTGCAGTGATTAATGTGGTGCCCCGAATGCCACAGCTTCCACATCAGACAGATAACAGTTTTCTGCCTCCTGTCAAAGTTGGGGGCTGGAGGGGGGAAAGGGGGCATGAAAGTCAAAAAAAAAAAAGAGTCTGGGTCTCACATAAATACGCAGGTATGTGGTGTTGGCTTCTGTCCACAGAGACCTAGAGGGTTCTGCTAAACAGACATACACACGCGCGTGCGCGCGCATAGATGTGGACTAACAAACTCACAAACCATACACACTGTAACTGCCATACTCGTGTCATCCAATCCTGCAGAGTGCACATTCAGTAACCTCGCTGACATATAGACATACACAGTATTCTCCGTCTCTCTGCCTCACTCACACACAGTGAAAGTCATGGCCTTCATTTTCCATTGTGTGACAGCAGATCCTAAATATTTACACTGCTTGGCAAAGGCAGTGCCCAACCTTTTGGATCTTGGTTCACAATGAGCTCCTATTATGCAGAAAGAGGGCTTCAGTGGTAGCTGTGAAAATGTCATTTGTTTGCATAGTGTAACGGCAGAGTGGAGTTAACAACTATTTAAAGTGTCTGCTTTCATTGTTAGTCTACACTCTCATTTCTTCAGTTCAAACATTGAACTGTATAAACACTCTTGATACAGCGCGATCTCTGTTGAAATGAATTCTGGACCCGGTCTTTCCAGTCCAGATAGGGATGCACACATCTCGCCGGATGGGAAAGTAAGCCAAACTGCATGTCAATGCGCTTCAACGATTTTTGCAACATCCTGTATACACATTTGTATTTTCCTGCTCTGGGTCTTGCAATTAATTAGATTATTTGGTAACAGACCAGTAACATGATTGAGTATGAAAAGAAACTGTTAGAAATATGGAGTATCTAAAAAGTGATAAAAAGAGTTTCGCCCACCTGCAAAAAATAGGTGAAGGAATTTCAGAGTAATGTTATTTGGCATGGTTTGGTGGAGACTTTGAGTGTCTCATATTCTGGAGTGCTTACTGTTATCAAAAGATCCTGAAAACCTGGAGGAATCTCTGTGCAAGACTAAAAATCCGTAGTGGAATTCATGATCTTTGGCCCCTCACACAGCACTGCTTTAAAACCATGCACTTGTGAATTGAAAATTATTCCATGGATTGGGAACACTTCCAAAGTTCCCTGTCTTTAAACACACTTCAGTATTCCATCCACAACTACAGGTTTGGAGAAAGTCACATGTGAACATGATCCAGAAATGCCATCATCTTCTCTGAACCAAAGCTCAATTTAAAATGAACTGAGACAAAAATAGAAAAGTTTCTTATGGTCAAATAAACTGAAAATGGAAAACAGTTTTATTTATTTTCTGTGCTCTAATGTAATAAAATACAGTGTCCTGACTTTTTTGGAACTGGGGTTGTATATTAATTCATTTAGACAATATCACAGGAAGTGAAGCCTCTTCATTTTGTAGACACATTAGCTGCTTTACCTTTGAGCACCGAACAGTTACCCAGTGTGATTACTCTACCTGGAAATAAGGACAAGAAGTCTGATCACACAATTAAAAACCTTTTCTGATTTCTTTAGCCATACATTTTCATCCCATTTAAACTTTAAGCCTTTTCCATCATTTAAATCTGACTTAAATCTCCATCAGTGGCCAACCATCTTTTCAGTTTTTATACGGTTTTGATCCTGGTAGGTGGTGTTGCTGGAGTCTATTCCAGCTTTTACTGGGTGGAAGGCAGTTACACCCTAAACAGGTCTGAGTTCGTTACAGGTTCATAATGCCACAAACACTTACATTACCTCCAGTGAATTATTTAGAATAATTAATCAATTAACATAAATGTTCTCAGACTGTAGGAGAAAGCCTGGAGTGAACCCAAAACTGACACAGAAAGATCATGCAAAAGTCAGACCTGAGCTGATCTGACCGGAAGTGAGACTGATGCCCCTTTAATGTTCTGCTGACTTTTTGCTGACTTCTGTTAACATCAGGGACATTGTGTATGAAAGACTTCATGAGTGCCAAAATAAGCTTCAGGTTCTCAGATGCTGAATCCAGACCTTAACAGTACTTCCTGTTTGTTACGAATTAGTGCAAACACTCAAACTTATAGATGACTTTACTTCTAGTAGAGTTTAAAAATGAGCTTTGCTCCATACAAGACATCTTCTCCTAAACTGAGTATAAAATGCTATTTGCCAGAACAGAATGGCGCTATGGTGCCTCCTATTCTCTGATATAATTTGCTGGAGTTTATTTGTGTTGGTCTGGCTGTGCTTCTAATTGTGAAGCAATATTAACTTTAACAGGACTCAGTCAGGCCACTCAGTGTAGCTGCAAAAGATAAGCAGAGCAGAAGAAACCACAGACAGCAAAGCAGGAGACAGCATTTAAATCACATATTACCCAATATAAATCACTTCACAGAGGGGACATTTCACCAGTATCAGCTGGTGTGTGTTTCAAAATTGTGTTTGGGGATTGCAAATGTCGATGCAGAGGAAATTGAAACCTCATTCACAAACACACTGCTAGTGGTTTCGTCTACTTTTTCCAAATGCATTTAAGCAGTTTACGAATTCATTTAAATAATCAGATTTCAGTATTTGTCAAATAAGCCTCCCATAACCAGTGATACAAAAAAATCTGCTATTGATTAGATTTTATTAAGGAGACAAAAAATGCACTTCTGCCATCCACATTTCTAAACTCATGTCTGTTTAAAATTGTTTGCACGTTCCTCAATAACATGCAATTCATCAAAAGTGAAGTGACTGAACACCTCACTAAAAGGAAAACTTCTCAATGAACAAAACAATAAGGTACCAACCAGATGTTAAAACAAAAGCTTTTATTCATTGGTTCTCTGGTGATTTTGATCATTTATCTTCAAGCTTTCCCCCTCCACCTCATAACGAGTTTCCTCTCTCTCTTTGTCTTTGCTGTACTGGGTTTACCGACCTGTTAGTTCTCAGCCAGCTGTTGAGTGAATGAGCCTTACTCACCCTATGTTTGGCCCATTGTTCCCTCCCCAGACCTTGGATTGGAGAGCTTTTTGTTGCCAACTCTTGGCGTTGGCGCTTGCTCAAAGACAGCACTCCTGGACTATTGTCGACCATCTGTTTCCCCCTACTGTTCAAGCAGGCCGTCACCTTGATACTACAGTTATGTGAGATGTAGCAATACTCTGCGTGAGAGGACAGTGAACTAAATGTGTGACAAACGTTGGTACATGTTTTGGCTCTACTTCACAAATGAACATAGTGTGTTTTACTGCAGGATTCTTAGCTAGAATCCCTGAATGAAGAGTTATGCTAAATGTATGCTACAATTTCAAATAAGGGAAAGGCTTAATTATTTAAGGGAATCCCAGAGGATAATACAGAGAAGACTTTCAACCAGGCTTGCCTGAAGACTACTCTTTAAAAAAGTTACATTTGGGTGTAGGCTCAAAAACTTTACCCTTCCAGACAAAATATCCTATAAAAGAACTTACACTTCAAACTTCCCCATTTATCTTTTATTCTGCTTTACATAAGCATCTCAAAATTATTGAATAATCACTACGACCAAGCTTCTCTTTAAAAAAAAGTAAATAAATAAAAGATGAATCTATATTAGAATTACTAATGAAATGGCTTGGTCTTCTTCTGCTTCTTCTTCATGAACAAAAATGTCAGGGAAAGCAGGACCCATTTGCAAGAGACAGGAGTTTCAAAAAGTTTAATCAAACCAAAAACATTGCAAAAAGCAGAAAATCCAAAAACTCAGTACACCAAATGCAAAGAACCAGAAACTAAAACAAAACACAGAAATCGGGGCAGGACACAGTACAGACAAATGTAGCAGAGGGAAAAGACAAGACAGTATATACGGAGACAAATCACTGGGGCTGACAAGACACAGGTGCAAACAATCAGGACAGACAGAAACAAGGGAAGTAAACATGTCAAAGCAAAGTAAATACAGACTTTCAAAATAAAACAGAAATTAATCAAAACTTAAAACTGTGAAAAGAAAGTTTTATTTTTGAGTGTTGCTATTTCAGTTTTCTGGAGTTTATGGGTTTTAATTTGCCAAATAACTAAAAAATACAGAAAAAGAGGTACAGCACATAGCTTGTCTTGCCTTAACCATGATGGCATACCGTATGTCTCATATCCAAAGAAGCTCCTCCAATGCCATGGAAGCTAAAGGCTCTGGTTTGAATAAATCACTTGCATCAAATCACAGAATATGTTAATATTTTATTGAAATAGCACTAACTGTATCACAATCCTGAATTTGAAGGGGAAAGCCTGATATAAAGGAAGCTGACTCCTAAAATATCTTAAAAAATGTATAATGAATGTATAATCTGTACACGCTTCAGATTTCATTGTAAACACTGCTTACAATGACACTAAACGGTTTTCTAATACTAATCTCTAACCCGGTGAGACATTTTGATTTTACATCTGCCATTGTAATTTCAAATTCAAAGTAAACACTGAACTGAGACCCCCCATCATGCTACATGCCCACCATGAGGTTGCTGGTGTGAGCAGTGAGCTGTGGGCGGAGGGGCTCATGCTGCCCTGGCACAACAGCTAATCCACTCAGCCCTTATCTGGGGACACTGATCCTGTCTGTGTGAAAACAAGTCACGACAAGGAATGCACAGAAAACAAGCCAGCAAACCCCTCACTTCACATTCACACTCTTCATTAGGTCATTGTTAAGCAAAATGTGGAACGATACTATTCAGCCAACAGAATCCATTTTTCTTCCATCTGTTTTCATTACTAACAGAAAACTCACAGTTCAGTAGAACTTTTTGTTTTTAAGGGCTGGTCTGTAAATTGTGGGTTTAGGAAAATGAGATACTGGCTTATTTCAGAATGTTCCCAAGTCATATGAAAACAATTCTTTTTTTTTTTTTTTTAAAGTATTATTTATATTATATTTTCCAGGGTTCTTTTGGTTGGAGGTTGCCCCTGGCAAAAAAATTAATGTGCTTGTATAGATGGAAGTGAGAAGGGCCAGTGGCATACAGGGAGAGGAGATGTGTTTGCATGGAATAAATCTAGCATTTTATTTTCTTTGGTTGAGTAGTTGACGAGTTGGAAGTTCAGTGGAGAGAGAGGTGTGGTTCAAACTGCCATGAATACTTTGGGGTGTTGTGGTTGTAGGCTGGCAACAACTGAGTTGATGATGTCACATGAAGCGTCAGTCGTGACTGATGACACGATAACACACCGCTACCGAAGAAACGCAGGTGACTTCTGTACATCTTATGATAGAAACTCACAGTTTTGAGGTCTGGGGTGAACTTGACAGTAACATATCAAATTTCATGGTATTCAGTGTTTTGCTGAATTCTTCTGATAAATTGGCAGCAGTTGGCACTGACTATAAACATTTTTTTTTCATTGTCATCTCCAAAACAATCATGTTGACTGCAGCAAACACGTCTGCATTATTCATGTATTTTATGATACAATTGCACAAAACAAATCTGACGTGCTCTCTTTCTGTAAATGTTGTGAATTTAAACATGTTTACTCAGTTTAACTTTTTAGAATTTTCAGTCGATAACCACATGGGGACTTTTGATCTGTGTGCAGCTACAAAGTCTGACTAATTCATTGAGTTGTACCACATTAACAGGAAAATTGAACATTTTAGCTGTTTTCAAAAGCTCATTTAAAAGTCGAGTGTCCATTAACACGACAGTAGCTGTTGAAACTCAAAGGTCCCACAGTAATATTTCATCAGCCACTTCCCGCTTGGTGCTGAAGAGAGGACCCTTACTCATTTTGCTCCAGTGTTACCAATCATCTTAAATCAGATCTCATCATCTCTCAGCTTTTGCGTGAAACTTTGTCCTCTGGCTGGCTCCGTGAAAACCTTCAGTCAGCCAGGACCCCCCCCCCCACTCTCACGAAGCCCTCTCAGGTTGTTTGCTCAGGCTATCGTGCTGAAGACAACCCACTCAGTTTAGATGTTCTTTTCCCAGGCAAGAGCTGCTGGAGACATGTTTGCTTTCCCTCCACTTTCAAAGGCCACATTCACCTCAGCCCCCGAGGAAAAAGGGAGCATAAAAGCATAAAAGTATGCAAGCCACGGTGGGCAGATCTACTTTAAAACTGTGTGTGTTCAGTATGTGTGGGCAGGGTTGGGCTGTGTTTTTATTAGTTTACTTTTTCACTGAAAAGCTCTCAGATATGTCTTGAGAACTAATTCAGGTATTTTGATTTGTGTCATAAATACTAAAATCTTAACAGTTCTGAAGGTGGTTCTCTCATTTTAAGTTCTTTTGTACTTGTGCTGTCTCATCTCTCCCATTGTGCCTTCAGTCATTAATTAGCCAAATACATTAACGCCTTCAACTCCAAAACTTGCAAATGTAATTAGTGCGGTGAATTAGCAAGTGTGAGTCAGATTATCTTGTTATGAATATTAGAGTTTAGAGTAAGCTATTAATCCCTTTGATGAAGTCTCCACCCACAATGATGAAACACACTTGAACTTTGGACCCCATTTAGAAAAAGGTGGTTAACAATAATCCAGACACAGATTACAATATACTCTATTTCATATTTCCTCACATCATTTGTGAATACGTATATGAGTATATATATTTGTACATTTTTAATTAAAGGATTTTAAAAAAAGTTTTCATGCAGTAAAAGCATGTGTGAAATTTAATAAACTTACTGGATATTCATTTTAATTGAATGCCCTAAAAGACCTGACACCAAACCAACAGGACATGTTGAGTACAGTCAAATGTGCTTATTTTAATTTAACATGTAAAATGTCCTGAATTAAGAATTAATCTTGGCTTCACCTCATCTTGATGATGAATTTAAGATATGTTCTGCCTTACCTCTTTCTTTAACAAGAAAATACAGAAAGTACATTTGGATTTTAGTAGTGGGGTTTCTCATTAACTGTAAAATGAAATAAATAGGTGGTTGCTTCCATAAAGTAAATATGACACAGATTTCTTCTTTGATGCATTTTCAAAATTACAGCGGAAGAAAAAAATCAAGTGAACGCTTAGGGATTCACTTTTTTTCTCCATTAATTTGCCATAAAATGTGACTGAATAATAATTTTTTTATAAGATGTATCTTTTCAGGGCTAAAGTCCTGTCTGTGCAGCTCCATAAGATGGATTTCTTTTGCTGAAGCCATTCTGTGGGGCATTTACTTGTTTTTGTTCATTTTTCAACAAAGAATCTGTCAAGATTCAGCTGCAAAGCAGCCTTCCAGATGAAAGGCTAATAATTTGGTAAATTTGGGATTTTATTTTCCGTTTGATGATGGCCAATGGTCCACATCCCGAGGTAGAAAAGCAAGGCTAAATCAGTATACTCCCTTCAACCATTCACCAACATCCTTTTTGTGCCACACATGATGTTGAGTGTTCGTCTCAAGTCATTAACATTTTATGTCCTCAGTCCACAAGACATTTTCCCAGTAGCAGTGTAGATTGGTGACCTTCAGGCTTGCAGCAATGTTCAAGAATTTGCATGTGGCATACTCACGAGCAGAGACCTTTGCTAGTTCCAGTTAAGCCTTACTCTTGGGTTCTTTTTTAATCACAATGAGGACTCTGTGTTGTACATTTTGGAGTCATCTTGGTTGGGCACCCACGTCCACAAAGAATAGCCACAGTACTAAACTGTCTCTGTCTAAACACAGTTCATCTAAATGTAAACTGATGGATCCCTGAGTCCTTTGAAATGACTGTACAGCAGCTTTATGGAGATCAGTGGATATAAAGATCTTTTCTATTAGGCATAGTTCACATCAGCAGATGCTTCTAATGAAAAGTAAACTTAACATGTTTGATGGTCTGCTCTAAACCAAATTAGTTTCATTAATTAGAGACAAGGTGTGCAAACTACTGCTTTCAGTGAGACAATTAGTCTCCCAGATCTGTGAATGTTTAATGGGTGTGTTTAAAATAGAAAATTAGAAATTATAATTGTTTGTGTGTTAGTAACTCAAACAGATTGCGCTGGTCTATTATTGTGAAGATAAGATCACACATTACAGCCAACTAATATAGAAAGCCACTTAATTTTATACTTTTTCTTGTCACAGTATTCGCTAGGATACAAACATCTTTTTCAAAAATATTGATGTCCTGTGGCTCCCAGTTATATTATGTGATTGCTTTCTAACTTTCAGTCTAACAGCAGCGAAAGGTAAGAAGATTGAGCTCACTGCTGACCTCTCCATCTGCAGGTTGTGCTTGTGTTGTCTTATTAACTATTGTTATCAGCTTGCTTCATCCTGTCAGAGCAGCTTCTCTCACATTAGCTTTCCTAACCGTAAAACAAGGTCAAGACAGTTTAGAGTTAAGTTAACTGAGATCACCTGATTGAGCGTATTAACTTACCTGCAAATATTTTAGCAATCTCAGGCAGCAAAAGCACAAGGTAAAACTGTTCCTGCAATTTGAATTAAGGCAAAAGATGCCACTTCCATAACACTTTATAGCGTTGTAATCTGAAGGAAATTGTGTGATTTCACCACTTTGCCTCCAAGGTATTGCTGTCTCTCCCCAGCAGTGGCTGTTTTCAAAACAAAATGCTTCCTCCAGGCCATGGCTCGCTCTGTTAACAGAACTTCTGGCTGAGCAGCTCTTTCTGCCAGCCTCAGAATGGTGTGCACAAACAGAATGGCTGCAGACAATGGGCAGCATGCAGTGAAGTGCAGGCAATAATGAGGCAGATGTCTGGCTATTGGGAACAAACAGCAGGCGAGGGGGCAGCCGGGTGGGGTGGGAATCCCAGTTTTGTCAGTTGGGTCAGCCTTTCCTTCACTCTCTCCTCTCACTTCTTTGCCTCTCAGAGCCTCTCACTCTTTCTTCCTCTCATACAGACATGCGAACATGCAAACGTAAAAACACATACACACACACGGCTTCTTCACAAGCCCCCCTCCTATGCCACCCCACCCTTTAGTTTTAATTATCCCACTCCAAATCCGTCACTCTATTAGTAGCTGTATAATAGTCCCCCCGCCCTTTCCACTCACCCTATCTCCCCAGCTCCTCTGCTTTCAAACTGCAGAGAGAAGCTGCCCTTTGAGCCCCTGTCAGCCTTGTTGGCCGGGGTCTTCAGGTTCTCACATTCCCTCTTGGCCAATGAGAGGGCTGGGCTGAGGCAGGGTCCAACGAGACAACAGCGTGCTGCAGGAGGGAAGGAGGTGAGAAAGAAGAGAAAGCCAATCGCCGTGATTAATTTATTCAGATTCCCTCCGGGGACAGACTCTCCTGGAACGCACCCCATTTTTATGTACTCTCATACGCCCCATCCCCTGCCCCACTACATCTTCCCTCCCTCCTCTTCATTCTTTTATTGTATTTGTGAAGAGTGATAAAAGAATGCAGAGTATTTCTTTTTCAGGCACTTTTAATATGTCCCCTGTTCCCCCACTACTCTTCACTTTCCCATTTTAGCCCCCTCTCCCCATTCTCGAGGTAATTACAGAGAAGCTCCAATAGATGGGAAATTCATGTCTTTGAATCTTGTCATATGATGCATGAGAGAGGGGCTGGTACAGCATTAAAGGATGAACAGAGAGGATAAGAGGACAGCAGGAACTTGAGCCTGCAAGTGTTATTGTGCTCAAACTGAAGGGGCCAAAACATAGTATCCATAGTAAATAAAACAGAGAGCTTCTTCAGGCTCCTGCCTACCCTCCTTCCTCGTGCCCCCTCCTCCCACTGCCCCTTGCGACCTGTTGCTTTCTTCCAGCCATCATTGTCCTGAAGTGTGAAGTGGATGACATCACCATTTCCTCTAGTAAACAGGTGTGATGGAAGAGAAAAAAAATATGAATCCCGCGTGCACCTCGGGGATCTCATCTATTTTCACTGCGTGGGTTCCATTTCACCTCCTTACTCCTCAACTCCCACATTTTCTGATCTGGGCCAGGCCCACTCTCAGCCCCCCTTCCCTCAATATCAGAGAAATTAAAAATGAAAAATAAATCTGAAAGCATCATTTGAAAATGACTGATCCATCAGCTTCTCAAATCAGTTAATTTGCTGGCGTAAGAAAAAGACTGTTTATGACTAAATGTGAACACCATCTTAGCTAAATTTTGAGATTTAGCCTTCCAAGATGTGCAAACCTTTTTCCATAAAGAATACAAACTTCTTTCCCACTCTGTCTTCTTTCTTAAGTTGTGACTGTGAGCAATGCATCTGAAGGGTCACTACACACACTGTTGATGTTATAAAGCAGACATCTCAGAGAATGGCACTATAATTGAAATCAAAACAAAAACATGTGAGCAACAGAGATCACTTCTTTACCACCAGGTTTAAGAAGGCCTTGCTTTAGAGAAGTCTGCTGTCCTGCATGTTTTAGATGTTCCCATGCTTCAGCTCACCCTGATACCAACGACTGTGTCATTAACAGACTTGTGCAGACCTAGATGACAGGCTGATAATGATCCGTTCATTTGAATCAACTGTGTTGATACAAGTTGATACAAACGCCTAAAACATGCAGGACACTCGCCCTCGAGGACCAGACTTGAAGAGCCCAAGTGAAAGAAAGGTCAAAAATCTCAAATGAACATTGTTTAAGTCTCTTTAACTCCAAACTTGACGTTATTGCTACTAAAGGAAGTTACAAATTATTTACTCCAAAGGTCCACTTACATTTTACTCCTGCAGTGGTAATGTGTAATGGGTGTGTTCAATAAATATGCAAGAAATCATATTTGTTTGTGTTATCAGCTGAAGTTATTTCATCTTGATTATCATTGTGAATTAGATAAGATTCAGGTTGAATTTTATGGAAAATCAAAGCTTTCCACTGAATTCATGTCAGTCAGTCAGCCAATTAGCTATAACGTTAACTTCAGTTAGAAAAACAACGTACCGCTGAAAAACAGCTGCAACATTCAGCCCTCTGTGGGTTAATCAATTTGGAAGAAAACTGGTTGCTGCAGTTTATTGCATGTTTCTAGCCTGCATGCTGTTACAGCCCTCAAGGATACACATGAGTGCAGGAACTTTGTCTTTCTGGGGTGTTTCGGGGGAATAAATTGCTGCAATTTACATTTATTTATGGTAAACACATGACAGATGACAGCTGTGATTGGTTAGTGTGCCACAATACTATATTCTTCCCAGTCACAGTTCATTTATTTCAACATGGCCTGCTGTGCAACTTGCCCATCACTTCCTGCTCCCCCGCTGTGCTCCTTTCAAGTCTGACTATTTCTCACTCAAATTTATTGGGAGTTAAAAGCCATTTTCTGCAGCCTCAGACCAGTAATACAAGGAGGAATAAAAGCAGTGCCTTTCAGTTTTGATGCCAGTATTTAACAGTTTGTTGCAATTATAATGTTGTCTGTGTGTTTGTTTGTTTGGCTCACTGCTTCTGGATTTGTGTCCAACCCACATCTTACACTTTAAATTGCTGTCCTCTGTCAATCCAAGAAACTCTAGAGGGCGGTCTCTTGTGTCTCTGATTTGGTGGTCAGCAGCACAGGAGCACCACAGGGGATTGTACTCTCACCATTTCTCCTTACTCTGTACAAGTCAGAGTCCTGTCATCTTGCAGAAATACTCAGATTACCCTGCAGTCTTGGGATGTACCAGTGATGGACAGGAGACTGAGTACAGAGAACTCATGGGCCACTTTGTGGAGCGGTGTGGTCTTGAACGTGAACAACACTATTTCAATCATGGAAGAAGTAGAGGTGGTAGAGGAGAATAAATATGTTGGTGTTCACCTGGACAACAGACTGGACTGAAGAGACAACACTGATGCTGTTTATAAGAAGGGACAGAGCAGACTTTATTTCTTGAAGCTTAGGTCCTTTAGTGTGTACAAGAAGATGATGTGTTTTTTCTACAAGTCTGTTGTGGAAAGTAAAATCTCATCTGCAGTCATCTGTTAAGGGAACAACATCAGAGACAGTAACTTAAAAAAATGAACAAACTGATAAAGAAGGAGTGTTTTGTTCTGGAGCTGATTGTACAAAGGAGGATACATCATAAAAGGAAAATGATCATGCATCATTTTTATTTGCTAATCATGCAAAGAAGGATACTTTATAAAATTAAAAATATATATTGTGAACAATCCTGAGCATTCTCTTCACAAGATAGTAATTCAACAACAGTGTCTTCACTGAGGCTTTATCTGCAAGACACAATGCTGCAGAGGTCTTTCCAGCAATAACCATCTACCATGACTCTTTGAAGACAAAAAAAAAAAAAAACCTGACAATTACTGTAACATATAAGAAATTAATGAAGCATCAATGATTTGGATTGACCTTAATTGATTTGACTTGATTTGAATTTTATCATTCTGTTGTCCACTGAAGCAAAGATACCATTAAAATCTCGATGTTACATCAGCATATTACTTTCATCACATCTCACCGAAACAGAGCTCATTTAGTCATGGACTCTCTCTCTAGTCACCATCTGGGAGGTTCCACCCAATTCCTTTAAGTTGTAGTACCCATCCCAATTAACCTTTATTAGTCTGGGTGCCTGTAAGCATGCCCTTATGATTTATGCATCTGGACAGGCAGTGTGATCTCGAGGCAAATTTCACTCAAAACAATCCACAAGGGAAGATAATTAGCAAGGCAATTTCGCTGTTAATACAGCAACCGCATTAGGCCTGTAAAATCATGTAGCCCCTGCTTTTATCCGCTGGAAGCTCTGACACAGTGATGTAATCTAGTTTTGATCTCAGCGTATCACATCTCTAAAGGTGACAGTTCATCTCTGTACTTGATGGCGGTGAATGGTTACTGAAGGATGCCTGTTTGGAGCTTAGTCAACTATTCCCCTAAACACAAATTATTGCAACCTTTGAAACTGTTTTAGATTCATACAAAAAGCGCATCTCCGCTAAAATTAAGAGTTTACTGTAATGCTCTCATGATCTTATCTTGGTACCTGTTGCGAGCTGGAGAGTTGTGACAAACCATGAATAATGATGAAAGCGAGCAGAACAGCCATCAAACAAGTGCGTCGGTGGAGGCTCCCTTTGCCACCTCAGCTGCAGACCATCAAGCTGCAGCTACACAGAAGCAATTAAATATTCATTCAAGAATAAATTAAACAGCACCACACTCTTTTCCTGCCCACCGCCACGAAAAGTGTCTTTGCACTTTTACCAAAGTGGAGCATTTTTCATGGCACTTGCACTGACATCAGGGTACATTTAAGGTGCACTGTCACTGTTTAAGAATGCAATATTTTAGTGTAATCAGTATTAATAGATTCATTATGTTAACTCTGTTTGTCAGGGAAACCATACAGTGAAACTAACTTATATACAATACCTGGTCAAAACAGTCACTTGCTTCTGACAAGGTTACATGAGGAACGAGAAGCTACCCAGTCCATTAATTTGGCAGGGTCCTACCTATGTATTTATTTATTTAAAAATATGAGTGTGACACATATCAGTGGTGATCAAGTAGTCTGACCAGCTGTACCCATTCACTTTGCAAAAAGTCTCTCTTCTAAAAGAGGCTCGGTACTCCTTTATTCACAACCAACTCCTCTGGTATAGAATGTACCAAACTACTCACAACAAGTCAGAGATGGGCTGTTTGTATTGATACAGGACTGTGAAAGAGCCACAATTCAAAATGATCAAAATGGTTGAAGACTTGCCAACAACACCACGCTGTTCCTGCAAAATCCACACCAGTCCCTAATCCACTGTGACTTTGGATGTCTGTTGTTTATATTGGTTTGATCTGGTTGCCACGTTGTCTTTGTCACATGCTGCATTTTTCCCTCTCCCTCTCTCTCTCTCTCCCTCTTTCTCTCTCTCTCTCTCTCTATGATATGTGTGCATACATACATGCACACATATAATTTATTCATGCCTGAAAGTTTTAAATAAATTATCTATGAGAACAACATATGAATTGCCAATATGTATAAATTTCCTTTCATTACTGAAAAGTAGGTACCCACCAACATTGCCATCTCATTTCATATTTTAAAAAAGTGCATGAAGATTGAGTTCAAAAAGTGTATGCAGAAATTTTGTTAATAGAATTGAAAAATTATGAGTATAACTATTAACAAAACAATTTAATAAAACAGTATTGATAGGGAAATTAGTGCCAAATGAATAACTTACCAATTCTTTTGCACTACACTTGGTACAGTTTAAAATCTTCTTCAATTATTATTATTATTATTGTTATTATTATAATTATTATTATAAATAAAAGTTGTAATTTAAGCTGAATACTTATCTTTTCCAACTCCTATTGTTGCTGTTTGGTGATTTAATCTACTTATGTTTTTTTGTGTGTAATTATGGAAATTGTAGTTGTAACACAGTAAAAACATGGAAGAACATATGGGACTGCTGACTAATTTTTAATTATGCATCAACTTGTCTGCAGTATTAGTGATGTATTTGTGTATTTTTGGTCCAAGCATGTTATTGAAATGGATCTGGACTTTTGCCATGGAAACACAACTATTGTTGTCATGAGAATTTATAAGGAAGAGCAGGTGCTGCAACCAGTTCTGTGGTGGTCTGGAAGGGTCTGAGTGTGAAGTTGCTAGCCACTACTAACGTCTTCAGTGTGATCGAAGACATCCATCCCTACAGTCTCAAGCTCCTTCTCTGCTTCCTCTTGGAGCAACTAGACCAGTTGAGTCCTGCGGTTGAGCAACCTCTGCCCCGGGCCATTCCAGGAGCCTTCCACATTCCAAATCACTTCTGTGTCAACTGATTTTGGAATGTGTTTCAGGCCTGATATGTAAAGATGGATATATCTTAACAAAGCCTCATGCTCCAGCAAGAGCTCTGAGGTCACCTACCCAGCTGCTCCCGATCAAGATTAAAGAACTGAGGAGGTAGAGCTTTTTCACTTGAGAACAGTTTACCTTTTAAAATTAGAACTGCTAGCATTTTAAACTTCTCATGACAACATATTTATTTTTGTTGGATTTTAGCCCTGGCTGAACAAATTGTTAGGGTTTTTAAATCATGCAGACACTGCTTTACCTTTATATGTTGTTGGTATTTTCATCCTTTAATGCATCAGGTTTATTGTTCTTAGTTAATATTTACTGTTGACATTGTTCGTTTTATATGTGAAACTGTACAGCACTTTGGTCAACTCCTTGTTTTAAATGTACTATAGAAATAAATTTTGACTTGACCTGATAAGAAGTTGTCAAGAAGAAAATATAAACTATTTTTATATATCCAAAGAAATACAGCTGCAAAAAAGATAAAAGTCCTATCAAATCAGAATTTTATTTTTATTCATTCATTTTGTATTTTCATTTTCCATATAAATAGAATGAAAACAATTTTTTTAATGATTGTATTCATAATTTGCTTTTTTATAGGGGCTCCGTAACTATCACATAATACGTCTGGATGCTGTCAAATGGAAACAGAGCAAAAAAGGAATGAAAGCACATCTTTTCATCATGTGTTTTGGGATGTGATGTACCAGAATGTAAAACATCAAATGTGACACATTATCTTGGAGTATGTCAGAGAAGAGAACACAAATGTTGACCAAACAGACAGCAACCCATCTTGTTTGCCTTCCCAGTCTCCCTAGGCAGAAAAATGGGAGTGTATCCGTAGCGACGGTGGGGTGGAAATGATTGTTTTCTCAGATGTTCTGTGGCCCCGCCGTTCCCCACGGTGACGGTGACAGAGGCATTCTGGAATAGGCTGTGGCTGCGCTTGGCAGGCCTCAAAGGCGTCAGTGCTGTTTCTCCCGGGACGTCCTGGCACCGTGCTCCAACCCGCAACGCTGCTGCAGCCACCTAATTAAAACCATACTGTTCCTCCTTTGCTGCTCCTTACAAAGTCGCAAACTCTGCTGCACACACGCCTTCTCACCAAAAGATATGTAATACTGTTTTCAAGAAATTCTTATTTGCAGTGTTTGCTTTAATCTACGCACAGCTGGGTGGAGCTTACTGAATCACAGTAAGCAAAGTTAACACTGAATAAAGTTTTAAACGCTCGCCTGTAGTTGCTGAATGACCTGCTAGTGCTCGCAGTGTTGTCATATGTGGTATAACCCACCCATCTGGCTTAAAAAACAAGTTAAATCAAACTACTATAAAAGAAGCATTTGTAAGTACATATGGCCCAGGTCTGACTTCAAGTCCACACACAGAGTGAACTTTTCACTCTGAGCAGACACACAGAGGCATGTGCATATGTGCCACTGGTGGCGACAGATTTTACATTTAAACAGTTTTCTGCTCTACTGCACACAATTTCTTTCTGCTTGTTTCTCTATGACTATTTGCTAAAATCCCATCAATCACCAACTTGTTAGATTGACAGAAAAAGGGTGTTAGAGTTCACTGGATTTACTTCAAATACTATTTGCAAGAAATGTATTTCTTTGGTTTATCCAGATGTGGTTGAAAATGTTGCAGATTAGGAGGTGGTTTTTCTACGTATTGCCAATATTTTTTAAGATAAGATAAGATAAGATATCCTTTATTTGTCCCACAATGGGGAAATTCCAGTGTTGCAACGCACATTT
>JAOWBL010000015.1:14169655-14191521 GCA_028564865.1 Zenarchopterus dispar
TATATATATATATATATATATATATATATATATATATATATATATATATATATATATATATATATATATGAATCTTTAGGTATCAATCTCACTAGACTAATCCAAACAAAATTTTTAACTACTGTACTAAATGTCATTTTTACATTCCGACATTTTTACCGCAAGATTAATGTGATTAAATATATATAACAGATATAAATAACTAATATCTTAATTTTATGAGATATGGGGATTTATAGCTCCAATTTAGGATATATAAACATGTATTTACTGTTAAAAGCATAGTGTGTGTTGTTTCTGCTTTTTTGAGTTGCTACTTGAACTGGCCACTTTTGGAAAAGAGATTTTAAATCTCAAAAGTTTCTTGCTTGCAATAATAACAGTTAAAGGATCTATTCTTCAGCTGACACTCATTGCGTCTCTTTAAAGATGACTTATTCAACAAGCTGCCTATAATCGTCACACAACAGTGGTGTTTACATTTCCACAGAAGAATGACACAAAATAATTCACAAATCAAAAATTACCTTCTTAGCTGACAGAAACAAGTGGAGCTGATCCCTTTAAGACCCCATGTTTCATTATTGTGAGTATGAATCTAGTGTGCTTCTCTGCATGTAACTGAGCAACTGAGTCACTTGAGGGAATTGCAGTTTTCTTGTAAATGGGCAATTTTCCCCACAAGTGCTCTCATGTAAGTTTGAACCAAAGCAGCATCACTAGCTCTGCCTAAATGAAATTTCTCACTGGCCATTTTCAGCGGAAGAGATCAGGGAAGCCAAGAGAAAAGGGGTGAGACTGAATTGTTTTGGGGGCTTTCCAGCCGCCAATCACACCCAGAAGAAAGGATATTTAATGCTTGCAAAAGCGCAGATGTCTATATATTCCTGTTGTCCTTCAAAATGCAACATGACCTATTTTTTAACATATTCTGTTGATAAAACTGTGCAGATACCACTGTCAAGAAATGTGTTTATGCATTCATTTCAGTAAAACCATCCAAGCACAAGTGAAACGTTTTCTCAGCTCATGAATGAAGAACAGCAGCTCAACCCTGTAAGAGTTCACCATCGAATATGCATTTTAATCGCAACCCAATAAGTATGCCATGTGCAGTCTGGGGTAAATTTGTTTATGATAAGCCCATCGTTGCACTGTGGGTACAATATTTTGTTTGGAGCTATTTCATCATGCTTTTTTGTCATTCCAGGTCTAGAGTACTTGGAGCGAAGGACCAGTAGTACACACAGATACTTTTTCCTTGCTGTCATCTCCATATGAAACTAATTCTGAGAAGGGATTGTCTTTGAGCTTTTTCTCGCCTCTGCGTTTGTCTCTCCTCCCATTTTTTTCTATCTCTGCTGCTCACAGTCTCTTCTGAAGTGGAAAATCTGAAGTAATTGGTTTCTGAATTAAAGAAAGCAAGCAGGGATAAAAACAGGCTCTAATTCATTTTACTCTCTCAGGGAAAATGCAGTAGTGGGAGACTATGGGGAATTCTGGCAAACGAGCACTCACCCTCAGTTTCCCTGCAAACAATCAGCAGCATCACTTAGATTCAAGGTGTTTCTTTTATTGGAGCTCTGGGTCAGCAGCATTCTGCGACCCATTTTGATTACCTTCAGTCTTTGCTGCTGCAGCAGTTTCTGTCACTTAGTAAACCCCTGAGAAGGATTTTTAGAAGAAATGAGACATGGGATTGCAGAAAAAGGGGTTAAAAATACATAATTGGTTGGCTGTCAAGGGAGCACAGTGGTTGAGGGAGAGAAAGAAAGGGATTCCACCTAAACTGGAAGAATTCAAGTGATATTTAACTTGATGCTAAAGCCTGACATAAAGGCACAATGTGGTCTATTGAGGTTTTACATCAACCTCGTTTTTTACATGATTTCCCAAAGAAGTTCAGGCAGCTGCTGTACTGAGCAGATAACATTTAGTATTAAGTCTATTCAGACTGTTGAGATAATTATGCACCAAGGATATCTAGCTCTAAAGTTACAATGAGGTTACTGGGGAAAGGTACCAAATATGTTAAATATCACATGCTGGAATTTGACACTGAAGCCAATCTAAAGTTGTTCCTGCCCCATAGCTTCCATTTAAATTAATCATGGGATTTCTTTTTCTCTTTTCTGTATATATCATTTATTCTGTACTGCAAGGTACACTATGAACCTCACCAAAAAGACTTAAAAGTCTGCATCTGGATATTTTTTATTCTATTAATATCATATGCACCAAAGACAAAACAAGGCCACACTGCTTCAGTTTTGATAATACAAGTAATAATTCCAATGTTCCAGAGACTGCATTAATCTTCTTTTTCACCTACTTTTTTAATTTATGGAAAATAAATGCTCTGCACACAAAACTGATTAGCTCTTTTGCAGTGGCATTTTTATTGTTTCTGTTGAAATTATTCTTTTTAAGGGCCACATATGAGACATATGAGTTTTTTTAAATCCATTTTATGGTTAAACAGATATGCCTGGAGACTGTAATATTCTATTAGTTGGGTTATTTATGGCAGGAGAAGTAATGACTTACATGGCATCAAAGGTTTCAAGAAATTAAGCAGGAAAAAGGCTGACACAACAGCCTTTAGCAGTGGTAGGAATCTGTGCAGATGCAGAAACAGAAGGAGAAATATTCTAAAAACATATAACTGTCTAATGCTTTCATTTGTAAAATTGAAGAAGCTTATATTTAGCTATCAGGATGCACTTCAGATGTAGGCTAACACCCAGACCCAGATAAAGAATTGTGGCACTAAAGGCTCATACATACTGCATGATCTCTGGGCATTTTTTAGACGAAAAATGGCCGTTGAGAAAGATTTGTGGAAGTATCTGTCGATCATTTCACGTCTTACAATGTGAGTGGTACCATAACCACTGTCACACTGTCACAAATAAAATGGCCTGATTTAAATTTCAGAGCGTACCTGTTATCCTACGAATTCATCTACTAATCAATGAAAATGGACCCTGAAACCACACATTAATGAAACACAGGCAAGCTTCCTGAGACTGGAAGAAAGAATCAGAATTGGTGTAGTGGTGGTAACAGAAGTCTTAACATGCACTGTCTTGTCATTTCTATGAAGACGTTGCAGGTTGTCGCACGTGATAGCTTCAGCCGGAGACACATTGTGTGCACTACGTGCTCTCTTTGCAAAACTGACATCCAAAGTTGGTCTCTTCTCCTCAATTATGACCGGGAACACGTTCTCCTTCACCAATTATTTTTTAAGCATTTTTGGCTCAAATAAAAACAACTAAAGAGCAATTTCAGTTTTTATTTATTTACTTCTTTCTAAACAGCACAGCTTATGTTTGCAAAGTTGTATCTGAACAAATGGCAACTTCTGGAACAATGAGACTGAAATGGAAAAGTTTGTAGATGCACTGTCGTGTTTGATAAAAAAGAAAAGTATATCAGCACAAACCCTTGCTAACAACTGTGAAACACGGTGGGGGAGGGGTGATCAATTGGGGTTGTTTTGCAACCATAGCACTTAAGCAATGTTTTATACATAATTATTTATATCAAAATGGCTCGAGAGTCAAAGTCCAGAACACAGCCTGTGAAAGAATAAGGATGTTAAGAGAACTGTACATAAGCTAATGTCCATAAAGTTCACTGAACTTAAGCAAATTTGAAAAGGAGACAGAGTCAAACTTCCCACACAAAGAAGTAAGACCGAGATCATCCATTATCTATAAATGCTTATTCCTGATCAGGGTGATCCTGAAATAAGCTGGCGCCTGATCAGGGATCTGCTGGAGCCTGTCACAGCTGTCTTCAGGCAAAAAGCAGGGGAACCAGGAAATGTCTTGCTGTGAAGCAACCATGAAGTCACCACGCTATCCCTGTAAGGCATCACATTTAAACCTAGCAGGACATGGAGTTTTTCACAGGCTGCCACTCCATTGTGGTTCAGTGTTTTCTTTGATATGAAGCTGTGTAAAAAGCTGTATGGTATTGTTTGCCTGAGGTTGTATATACCAGATATTAAGATCTGTAAAGATCAAATAATATTTAATAATGTCCTGCTATATGAATACTAAGAACTGAAAGAGTCTATGCTTTCTTTGTTCACCGCATTTTGCATAACTGAAGACTGGGGCTCAGAAGGCCATTGTTTTTTCAAGGTGTGTATTTTTTTTCCTGTTATCCCAGCTGTCTCAGTTCATTGCCATATGGATTTGTTTTGCAACTTGTGCTGTTTAGGATGATACAGTTTAAAAAAAAAAACAAAGAGAGAGAATATATCTATCTAATAACTATAGTAGCTTGGATAAAAAAAAAAACAAAAACAAAACAAAAACCTTCATGACCACACTAAATTGTAAATGTTAGTATAAAAGGTAAACCAGTAAAGAAGCAGAGTAGTCTGACCCTCTCTGTCCTTTACTTCAGAGTTCCTCAGCTATGATTGATCTAAACCCTGCTATCAGTGATGTCACAGCACTCTGAACACACAGTGATAGATGTGGGGTGGGGGGGTGGGGGGTGGGGGGCGTGGGGGTGGGGGGGTTGTTTCACTCACTGTAGACTTGGAATTGATTGGAGGACTGTGTACACTCCTAGTATGGGGTGTGTCAGGCATCATCATCCCTGTCCTTTTACTCTCAGCAGATAACCTTTGATCTGTCTGTGGGGGTTAATCCAGGGATGACGAAGGGACGTTCCTCAGTGTGCTGCATCTGCAACCTCTCAGTCTGTGGGGATTTAGCTGTCCAACAGTTACAAACAAAATGAGACAACAGTCCCATTCATGCCTGACCCCTAAAGCCTCCAGGCCTCCAGGATCACAACGCACAGATCAGCAAACCCAATTCACTCAACTGCTGGATCAAAACATAAAGGGGATCAATTATTTTGAATGCATTAATCTCTTTTATTGAATTAATCTTGTCATAACGATGAGTTTAAAAAAAATACAGTCTTGTGATTACTGCGCTCAAAACCTTGATTTTAGATTTGGCTAACATTTTAGATGTTATACACATGTGGTCATCATGTTTAATCAGAGTTAGAATTCCAGTTTGTGTGACCCTTCACTTTCCAACTCAGTAATTGACAATATTTACATAAATAACCATGGAGTACATTCTTGTAGCATCACATGGCTTTGTTGAGGTCCAGGCTGCAAGGAGTGTCCCGTGCAACCTGACACAAACAGGGATTCTACATAATATAATTCCTGTTTGTCAACGTAACAGGTTGGACATTATGACACAGTAAAGACATTCATTATTTAATTTAATACATCACAAAGTCTTCCTGGTTCTTCTCCTGGCAGGAGAAGATTAACCCATAGTTTGACCTTCTATCTTAAACTTGCACTGTCAACTTTAGTGTGTATTTATGTCTCTCAAGCACTATGTGAAAAACTCTTTAAAATACATTAGTCTCCATCTTTGCAAGTAAGCCAGGAGCACTTTACTCATCCTCGGCCTCTTGTCTGAAACTTCAGTTCAGTATCAGCACATGGCTGCCTGATTGATGGAGCATGCTCTGTAGATTAGGCCTGCACTGTCTGGATGTAGTTTTCCTGATAAAACACTTGTGCAAGGCTCCACTTGTATTTTCCTACATGTCTGCTGACAAGTCAGGGATTGTGTTGGAGTGATGAGGGACGCTATGTTGGACAAGGCTGCTGGTACAACAACATTGAGTTGTTATCAAAGATATCATCAGGTTGAAGG
The DNA here is from genome assembly GCA_028564865.1 of Zenarchopterus dispar. Classification (NCBI taxonomy): domain Eukaryota; kingdom Metazoa; phylum Chordata; class Actinopteri; order Beloniformes; family Zenarchopteridae; genus Zenarchopterus; species Zenarchopterus dispar. The sequence goes on from JAOWBL010000015.1 coordinate 14,175,370, forward strand.
AGAACACTTTCTTCTGACAGCGCCTTGATGTATTTGAGTATAATTACAACAAAAATGAATCTGTTTTTACTCCTTGCTGTAGCTGTACAGCCAGTTTAGTTCTATCACCTTTTTTTAATATATTGTTTGTAACTTTATTTATCCCTTTGTGTCTTATCTTCTCTTGGGAAACCCTGAACAGACTGTCATTGGGTTTTCCAAGGATAAAACAACATGTTGTTGTATGTCATTTAGATTTGCTGTGAATAAATTCAGTTAGAAATATTTTCTCAAATGAAAACAATTGTGAAATGTGCCCATTGAAAGTGAAGGTGGTATCACATTTTTTATTTTATTTTATTTTTTTCCTGATTCAGCTCTTAAACTGGTTCCATGTTTTGTATCATAGTTTAATTTTGTTCTGGACTATTTTAAATGCTTCAGTAATTCATGATTCATTTGCTTTAAAGACTAAAACATATCTTTAGGCAAAATGTGATAATTTGAATAAAAGTGCCTTATCCATCAGTTACACTCAGAAACTGTGCAAGAAACATTAAAATGTGAGTGTAACTTGGAGAAATGGAGTTAAATCTACAACATATTCTAACAAATCATTGGGTCTTTCATAAAAAATTAAGAAAGTTTTTTTTTTTTTTTTTTTTGTCAGCTTAAGAGTTTATTAATGCTGAGAACCTCCTGGGGCTCAACATTTGGGATAATATACAGAGCTGCTGAGGGTGAAAGATGAGCCTCTGAATAAGACATCACTGCATTGAAATCCCCAGGAGGCCCATGGGATGCCCTGTAGGCCCCAGTTTCTGATGTTTACCAAAGAGACTTGAAGAAGGCGAAAGCTGTAGACCTTTGCACGCTCCCTAAAGCTTCTTGGGAACTGCACTTTGCAATGAAGGAGTTATAATTAGAACAGGTCTCACTGAAAAAAAAAAAAAAGCTGCTACCAGTACTAGAAAATGTACATGCCATATTTTAGCACAATTTTAAAGCTACAAAACAACAGAAAAGTGAACTTATATAATTCATTATGTTGTAATAAAGGCATCGATCAAGAACTGGGAAACTTGAAAAAGCAAACTTTCTTAACAAACTCACAACCTGATATGTGTTCTAAAGGGTGCTTGGTTCCAGAGTTCAAGTTAAAAAAAAAAGACAAAACTTTGAGAAACAAACCTGGGTCACCTGGCTGACAATTATGTTTAGCTTCAGGACTGAATCCTGCAACCTCCATACGTGTTAAACCTAATAACCACTGTGTTCATGACAGTTTTACAAAATGTCCAGAGACTCTCTAGTTGGGTAAAATTTTTCAACAATTTTCTGCAAACTTTCCAGGAGCTTTAATAGCCAATCTGCCAATCTGGGAAATTTTAGATATTCCAGTTTGCACTCAAATGCTGAACACAGCATTGTTCTGCAGAATAAGATTTTTAAAGAACAAAGAGGGAGAAAGAGATAAAGAAAAATGCTAACTCAGTGCACAGAGAGGTATCCAAACAACTGGAATACAGATGTTAACAAATTTGTTTGGTATCCTTTTAAAGAAAGTAAAATCCACAATGGTCACTGAAGTAAGTTAAGACTGACATAAATGATAGAAAATAAATTACAAAAAGTTGTCTAATAAAAAACAGACATTGTTTTTGAATTGTGGTTCTTCACTTAAAAAAAAAATGACACTGGCCTTGACAAATTAGTCAGTATGATCAACTTAATATTTTGTTGTACAACCTCTTGAGGTAATCACTGGGGTCAAGTCATATCTGAGCTTTCCGCACCTGTAGACAGGTATTTTGGCCAATCCTCGTGAACAATCTGCTCCAGCTGTCTCAGGTTTGAAGGGTTTCTTCTCCAGAATCCATGTTTCAGCTCTTTCTACAGTTGTTCAATGGGATTTAGATTAGGGCTTATGGAAGAACAGTGCAATGTTTTGTTCTTGGCCATTTTTAGTTGTTTTTTGCTGTTTCTTTGGTCATTATCCTGTTAGAGAACCCATGACATGAAGTTGTGACCAAGTTTTCTGACACTATTTAACTACAGTATGCCTTGATAGTGCTGAGATTTGGGTGTACCTTGTACAGATTCAAAACATCCTCAACCAGACGCAGAAAAGCATCCCCAGAAAATAAGCAAGCCTCATAGTAGCTACATCCTTCTTCTTTTTTTTAATTGCTTCATTTTTGTATCTGTGAACATGGAGCTGATGTGACTTACCAAAAAGCTCCAGTTTTGTCTCATCTGTCTGAAAGACATTCTCCCAAAAGCTTTGCGCTTTGTCAATATATTTTTCAAACTCCACTGTGGATAGTTTATGATGTACTTTTAACAGCAGAGTCCTCCTCACTTATCTTTCACTTTAGCTTGAACATTAACTGAGTAGTATGACACTTGATGTACCTTGACATTGGATTTCACCTTGAATCTTTTTGGAAGTTTTTTTTTTTGGACTCTGCTTACTATCTATATTATCCATTTCTTCAATCAATTTTCCTCTTGTGTCCACATCCAGCGAGGTTGGCTACAGTCCTGGGGACCCTAAATTTCTGAATGAAATTCATAACTGTGGTCAAAGGAACATCAAGCTGCTTGGAGATGGTCTTTTAGCTTTACCTTTAAATTACTAGTCTATGATTGTCTTTTTGAGCTCCTCAGACAGCACTCTCCTTTGCTTGCTGTGATCCATGTTCAGTGTGGTAAAATCAATGATACCAAACAGACACACTTTAGTTTAAAATGTCACTGTGGTGAATTTATTTTCAATCTTTTCTAGTGGCAGTAATATTTGTCAAGGTCAGTCCTGTTATTTTTTTTTCTCTTTTTAATGTTTCTGTTGAACTAAAATTGAAAAGTCATGTTAAATTTCATTAATCAATTTCCAGTACATTATTTGTTATTACTTTTGTCAGTTTCAAGCTATTTTAATGATCACTGTGTTTTTCTTTCTTTGGTGGAAAGGTACCAAACAAAGCTGTTTATGTGTATTCTGGAATTATTAAAATTATTTTTGTTTTGAAGAAAAATGACAAATGATACTGAAATTAAATAGCCAAGAAAATAGACAAATTCTAATTTAATTTGCAGCAAATGTACCTGTATAACAGAAAACATGCGGAAGGCAGAAGACACAGGATCATTGAAATGTGCTGGTTAGCATCATGCTAACGAGCTTCTTAAATTATCAGTAAAATTGTGTTGGCTAGCTTACATGTAGCATAGCCTATCTACTGGCTAGCTGGCTACTATAAGACATTTTGTGTTGTTAAACTTTATTACCATAAATCTTTCTTTTTTTTTTACATTAGTAATATGTCCAAAACTTACTCAACTGGTAATAATCCTTGGGCTAAAAGTAATGTTTAGGGTTCTAATATCTGTGGATATGATGGAGGAACCCACAGGGTGGAACAAGATAACCAAGACTACTCTAAAAGGTGCTTTTCCAACTTTAATTAAGTTTTCTCTTTTAGGCTAACCTGCAGTTTTACAAATTTCCAGTTTATTCCCATTAATCCCCTATTATTTTGATTGGAAAGCTTACAACATTACAAATTCATACATTTGTTGGATATAGAATTTTGAGTTTCACTCTGCCTCTTAACACCACTCATGTCTGACACCAGACTGTCATTCAGGCTTTTCCCTCATTCTGTTGTCAAACTTGTTTCATGTTCTGTAAAATGTTTTGTAATATCTGTTTCGTTCACACATTCACACCTCCATAAGCCGCAGTTGTATAGTTCTGAATTCCCTGTACAGTCTGGATTGCTTTGTCTATGGGGAGCATGCTTTGTCCAGTTTAAGCAGAAAGAGAAAAAATTTGAAACTGATCAGAAACTGCAAAAGCTTTCATATCTATTCCATTAACAAGTATTTATTATTAATAGTCATTTAATATTATTGTATTGTTAATTTTGATTACATTTTTAAATCTTTGCATTGCATCCTTTAAATTTCTCACAACATATTTTTTCATTTGCTTTCAGCAGATTAAGGAGCAACAGTTTGAAGGCTCCTGAACTAGATTCAGTGTTTTAAATTCAGATTCTGGCAGTGTTTTCAAAAGGGGGCTCTGTGGGGCAACAGTAAACAAGGCTTGTTGATCCGTGAGGACCTTCTTATCTGTTGCTTTTTGTTGTCCCTGCATACATTGATCACACTCATTGTTGTGCTTGTCCTATTGAAGCAGGAATGAATGAGTCTGCTGTGTAAAAGCCTTCTGCTCTCCTCAAAATGAAGACGTTCCCGCCAAAACAGACCTGTCACAGAGTGAGATTTCAACTACAATGAACTTCATACATCACTCACCTCTGTTTTTGTTCATGTCACCTCCTTCATAGATTGCCTTGTTTCCTGTGTGATGATAGAATTATGCATCTTAGGTATATTGGGTATAGGATATATTGTACATTTTTTCTTTTTCTTTTATCTTTTCACTGCTGTATCAAGTGAATATCCCCATCGTGAGATTAATATAGTATAATCTAATCTAATCTAATTCTTTAAAATGAAGTTTGTCATTTTTAGTGTTGTCATTCTTATTTATACAAAATAAATTTATATTTGCTAAAATCACACACTTTTTCTAATCTTCTCTTTTACCACTTTGCTCATTATCTATATATATATTTTTTTCTGTCACTAACTACAATAGAAAACTTATTCTCCAGTAGTCTAATAGTTTTTATGTGGACTTTTATCAACATGCTCTTTTATTCATATTTTCTCTTCTGAAGTATTTCAAGAATGAATGGGAGTTTAAGCAAGACCACAATAATCATTCAGCCAAACAACTGATAATTCCTGGTTTCCTTCATTTTGTGAAATTTCAAACACAATGTTTACATTTGTCTCATTAACTTTTATCGCCCAGTTTTCCATCTCTTTTTGCGTTGCTTTATAATTATTGTCTTGTAAACTTTTTTCTGCAACTAAGAAACATTGTTGGCATATTCTCATTTTTACCCCTAATAAAACATGTATTTTATTAACTAATTTTGATGTCAAGTTTGTGAGGATTAATTATAGTAAAAGTGAGACCTCATGCTAATTTTTGATTATCATGAATTCTGAATACATTGTACCTGCATATATCGAAGGCCATGACACAAGCTGTAACACAAGATTCCATAAATGCTGCTTTATGGGGGGACTGTGAATTTTTAATTGACAGAGGACATTTTAAAATTGTCTCTAAAAAGTCTAACTTCTCAGATATAAAATATAATTTGTGTGTAGTGTCTTAAATTGTATCTGCGTAAATGCAGCACTTCTTGTCCCACTGGTGTTTTATGTGAGAGTTTGGGTGTGGTGAGGTTGGTGGCAGTGCTGCTCTGTTCTGAATGTGTTGGCACGTGTTCATCAGAGGGGGTGTGACTCAAGTGCCCCCTACTGGTGGACTCAGGCTCAGCGTTAGAGGTTTGGGGGCATTCATGAAAGGTAAAAGTGATAATGTTTGATAAATCTGTCTCTGCTGAATTTATTATTAACATCTGTTGCACATTCTCACAGTCTTTCACTTATCTCTCTTAGTGCAGCCTTGATTTTCCCCATATGCTGTTGCTTTGTCTCAGTTGTTTATCCAATAATAGCACTTCAAACGATAGAAATAAGAGCAAAACAAGGATTCCAGGGTAACTGTAATTTGTCACTTCACTTCCCAAGCAGATTTTTTGCATGGCTTTCATTCAAAAGTATCCTAGAAAGCATAAGCAGTTTTTTTGTGTGAACTTTTGGTTTCTTGTTAGAGAAAAAAAAAAGTTGTTCAGATGATATTTAGTTACTAAATGATTATTAAAAACATTTTGCATATTTAATTCCAGTTGTGTTTCTTATTGTTTTCCATCTTCAAACTTCACCTCCAGGTAATCTGTTCTAGTATAGAGAGCACTTGGTTGTCTTGGTTTATTTGCATTTTTTAAAAATTATTATTATTGTTGTTATTATTATTGTTATTATATCAAATATAAAACCAGGGACTAAAACATGGGCACCGTATAATCACCTACTATTTGGCCATTTAAAATTTTATATTGTCACAATCCAGAAATCCCTGCAAACAATGCAGAAAATATGATTTAACTAATACAAGACTGAATTATGGCAATCACAAAGGACCAGAAACCAAATGCAGTTTTTTTTTTGCCAAGTGACAGATTCATCCCAAAACACTCTAATTGCCAGTGTGTATGCCTTTTATAGGCACTACTTTGCTCAGATCAGAAAGTACAGAGGAACACATTGTCTGGGCAACTCTCTGAAGTGAGTATGAGAGGCAAATCAGTTCATGGCTCCCTTATGCTTATCTTTTCCATGATACCGTGTCCCACGCTGGGTAGGCCGGACTCGGCCCTCCCTCTGTCCGAGCCTGGCTATTCTCCTGCCTCAATAGCTCTGTTTGACTCCTGCAGTGGAGATCTGAGTGCTCTCAGAGCCTGTAGTAGAGTCCCTCATGTCTTTGGGACCCTCACTGCTGCCCATCAACTCCCAGCACCAAGCCAGCCAAAGCGGAGCGCCTGCTGTGGCTGACAGGAAGGGCTGGTCTGTGCCCCTTGCTAAAGAGCTATAAGACAAAGGGAGGGGAAAAAATTGAAAACTCTGCTGCTGGGCTGATCCAATTCTACTTTTTCTGTCTGACAACACAATTTATGACCAAGCCTGAGGTACAGCTGGAGCCAGACTAAAAGTTTACACAGATAGAGTGGTTCCCAAGAACAAGCCATCAGACAGGGAGGCATTGAAAGTGTTGGATGGGAGGGTGTGGAAGAAAGGAAGGGAGGTGAGAAGATAGCGAGACGGAAAATAAGAATGATAACAAAAGACAAGTGAAAATGGAGGAGGGAGGGTGAAGGCAGATACAGAATAAGCAGGAGGCGAAAATGGACAGGAGATATCAAAAGAAAGTGAGAATTCAGAGGGAGAGATGGTGGAGCCTGGAAGCTTAGATGAAGACAAAGATGTTACACAAAAGAAAGACGATGAAGGAAAAGGAAATAATCTATTCCAGAAATGTTGGTTGGTAAATGAATTTTAAATATCCTAAATGTTTAACCTTCCTTTCTGGTACATGTCTGTTGAAGATGTGAACAAAAGCCCTGTTAATATTTTAATTTGGGCCTCACATATGAATGAAGAATTCTCCAGAAGCCTCTAAGCTATTTTAAGAAATCAAGACAAAAACAGAGCAAAAAGGGGAGTTGGAGAGAGTGTACTATTATGGTTTAAATGTGGGTCTTATTAAATGACGTCTCGCTATCTCAAACATGTTTAAGAATATACAACAATATGGAGTTACATGAAAAGAGATGCGTCCTTTAACATTTTTAGATACAGGCAGTGCCAATAGAAACTTGAGTGACACTAGTGAGAATTCATAGATGCAGGGTTTGGGATGGATTCAAACTAAATACAGAGACCATGCTGCATTTGTAATGAAGAAACTCAGTGGACCTAATAAAATGACTCTTCATTTTGTTGTTGTTGTTGTTGTTGTTGTTGTTGTTTGCTTATGACAGTGTGGTCAAAGAGAAATAAATGCATCTTTTTTATTTATTTATTTATTTACTGATTAGGATTTTCAATTAATATTTTTTAATGTCTTTGAAAAGAACAAATGTAGAAATTGTGTTTCATTTGTTTCCAACACAACAGCAGTAACACTTTTGTACAGCAGGAGGGCAAGAATTAGGAAGAAATAATTAGAGATACAAAAGGATGACATGAAAAAAGAGAGGAGAGCAAAAACTGAAAAACTGATTGAATGGTGAAGACAAGGAGAGAAAAGAAAACTGATGGAAATGTAAAGACATGAGTTGAATGGGATGACTGGAAACACACAGAGACAGAGATATCAAATGAGTTACAATATGCTAGGCTTGCTTGGGGTTGCCATGGATACCTCTCAGCATAGATGGGTTTCCCATGGAGTTTCTCAATGTCTTTTCTGACAGAATTGTCAAATGATGTTGTAACCTGGCTGTAGCCGTGGTGACAGTTCTGACATGAGATAAGTCTTGTAACTGGAGCTGCTGTTTTCTGCAGGTAGACAGGCAGCCAAGACAACCACAGGGCAAAGGACAGTCTCAGTGAGACACTCTCACTTTCCATTCAGGCTTCATGCTGCCAGAACCCCAGTCCAGAGACAAGGGAGGACGATATTTCTCTATGTGAAGTATTTATACCAAGCTGGGCAAAACATCTCATAAGGTTTGCTACACAGAAGATGCCTGTGCAAATTAGGCTTCAGGCAGAAGAAAGTGTATTGATCTTAGCATTTCAAATGAGAAAAAAAAGAAGAAAAAAGATTTATTTTAGATATGTAAGACTTGGGAAATATCTCTCTCAGCATTAATAAATATTTCAATTAATCCTGGTTTTATCATGCAAAGTGAGGTCTTAGCGATACCTTCAGCAGAGCACCAGCTCCTGGTTAAGTTAAGTAAGCCCCAATGGCTTAAAGAGATCAGTTGGAATTCCCCCCTACACACACCCTTTCTTAGTCTGCTCATTGAAAGAGTGTGCAACAGCATGAGATTGGGGCACACTCATGTGTGAAATAGACTCTTCATGATGCTGGTCTACGGCTGTCTCATGTTGGGACCTTTGTCTTAATCTCCTCTGGATTCTTGGAGGAAGGAGTGGCGAAGACAAGGCCTTTTCTTTGGGAACAGAAGGCAGCGGGCGGGGTAGGGGAAAGGCTGATGAGTCCATTGACAACATTATGGAGATTTGGGTGATGATTTCATAAGCAGTGGTTGACTGAGCACAAATGGTTACCCCAGTCACAGAAAAAAACAAAACACTCAGTAACCTCGATTTTTTCCTCTTCTATAAAGCCTTATTGATGTAAATCTAAAATGGTAAATGGTCTGTGTTTATGTAGCACTTTTCCAGTGTTGTCAAGCATTCAATGCAGAAACACTATGTGAAAGAGTAAACATGCCCATAGTACTTAAGAGGATAAGTAGCAGCCAGATGCTGCTGATCACATGTATTTGATTAATTGATTAGCAGTAGGTGTGAGCACCACAACAGAAGAAGAAGAAGCCCTGGTAGTTTGACAGTCTGAACTATACAGGTGTGAGTTAATGTAATGCCAATAGGATTTAGGAAATGAATTTAGAAGAAATTGACCTGTCAGTAAGTTCCCTCCCACCCTTGTTACTGTTGCTATCTAAGACAAACTCTTGGTGTTGTTTACAGTTTTACCATGGTGACTGTCTGTGTGAAAACCTTGATATTTTAAACAAGCTTTGGGACATAATTCAATTGTCAAATGACATTGGCACCTTTTGTCAAATAAGACTTAATGCCATGGAAGAATATGCACAGGCAAGGTTTACAGATCATGGTACAACCGGGAGACACCTCATTTTATGTCATCACAATCGCAGATCACAAATGTCCAGGATAAACACTGCTCAAGTAGCGCCGGGTAAAATTAAATTAAATAACTTCAGTTCCAGGCTACATAACCATAGATATAGGGTGGTCTACCCTGGTTCCTGAATCCAATGCTTGGGGTGGCCCTTGGCCACAGATGCCTCCTGGGCTCTGCCCATCGGGGCTGGGGCGCGGCTGGGACTGGCCTGCCTGTCTGAGGATCTGAGGCAACCTGGGATGATGGAGTTGAGTGGGGAAGTGGTGATGGTGATAGTGACTACTGTCGTTTTTGTTAGTTTCATTGTTATCAGTGCTGTCATTATTGTTAATGTTATTATTGTTATTTTGTGTTGTTGTTGACTGTTGCTGTTGTTATTGTCATCACATTTTAGGACGGTACACTTGGGAATGTGTATTAGTATTCATCTATGCAAATTTAAGTGTATATGTTTGTACATATTTCTACACATTTGTATGCATAGTCATGAACAGGTGTTATGTCTTCTATGTCGAACTGATGACATATGTCTGCTGTAGAGGGGAACCCTATATTGTACCTTCTGCCACAGCCTCTGCAGAAATCTACAACTCACACTACTCAGACTTGCAAGAAATGTGATTGGCCGCCTAGGCAGCACTGTCTTTCCTTCTGTGTACTTTCCACTGGTATTTCAAGCTAGGTAGAAAGAGAAATTGCTTAATTAGTAAAAATGACTTGATAAACATTCAACTCCAACTTTAGATATGCTGTATTTGCTCTTTTGCTGACTTCCATAAAGAAAGTAAACAACAAGAAGCCCAGCCCGGCATGACACAGTGCCACTGAAAAGACCCCTGAAACCACTGAAAAGGCTGCTCCCTTTTGTCTGGTGGTATAATTATGGAGTAGCACCAAAAACAAAGGACAAGAATAAATGGCAGCTATGTAGTAAGCGGGTATATAGACTACATGCTACATAGAACAATTAATCACACTTGTGGACTAAAGTGAAGATGTTTGCCCATAATGGACAAGAACAAATGTAGTGATCCAAACATGGCAAATTTTCACAAAAACCTCATAGACACAATCAATTATAGAAATGGAGGCATGATTTGCTCTTGTTTTGTAGCCACAGGACCAGTAGCCCTTGAAACGACCATTGACTCATCTTTATGACAAAATGTACAAGAATCAAATGGGAGGCCATCTTGGTTTAAATTGGGCCATGGAAGATGACAATAAATTCAAGCAGAACAGTTGAAACACAATGGTTAAAAAAATAATAATATGGATATATTTGAAAGTGCTGGTGCAAAAATCAAATTCTGAATCTCAACTATTTGAAATGCTCTGCTGAAGCCAAGACTGGTGCAAAAATGCAGGCAAATGTCCAACTGGAAATATTCACTTAAGGTTATTGCTGTTTTAGATGGATGTACAAGCAACTGATACTGAAGTTTGCACATACCGCTTCTGCATTATGTCTTAAATGAACAATGAGTCAGTGCAATGTATCACATGTGTCTGAGACTATATACTTAATTCAAAAACCTTTTGAAAACATCAAACTGTTGTAATTTTGTTCATCTTTTTGTTCACAAGCATGACCACACAATGGGTAACTTTAATGTGAGCACTGACAGTGTAAAATGCGCCATGCAGGAAAACTTTGCACTGCCCTGCATGATTTTTTTCCCCAAATATGTCAATTTTGTGCAGTAATGCAACATAATGATAAGACTGAAATATAGTTTTTTGTTTGTTTGTTTGTTTGTCTTGGGTTACATCATTTTGGATAACTTTATATTCACAAAATGAAACTCAGTCACATGAAGATATTACTTAATCATCCATCATGCACAAATTCTAATAATTAAAAAAAGCACAAAGATAAACCCTAACTGAGAATCTGGGTTATTTTCTTTGATAATAAAGACTTTTCATGTCCTCTTTCCTCCAAGGAAACCTCGAAACCCTGTAGATTTATGTTTGTGGTTGCAGTTACATATGCATACACCACCAGTGTGGCCTCCGTAGCTTCCAGTATAATGAGGTTCTCCGTCTCTCTCGTCACCAAACAGCCAATGCAGTAATTATCCATGCTCTGCAAAGTCCTCAGTACTCAATTCGTACCAATGTTTAAGGATTCATTATGGTGTAGAACAGATAAAAATTCAATTATTTTCCCGAGGGAACATGCATTAGTTTGGATCGTCCTTCTGTTCAGGCTATTCTAAGCAGCTGCGGTATCAACACTACATCACAACTGGATGGCAAATGCAGCCTTTCTGGTTACATAGATGGAAATTAACAGAAAAAAAGCAAGGTTCATTTTGTTCCATCAGTTTTGAGAAGAGGAAAAAGTTCCACTGATCACTGTTAAAGTCTTTAAGAAGTCTTTCTCTCCACGTGCTTCAAGAAATTAGAATTACAAGTGAAAATCTACATCTACAATATCAATGCCATTCTGTTCTCCATCGCATTATTCTGGAGCTGTAAATACAAAAAGCTTGATACTTCCTATGTATGAATCTATTCCGTTTCATGTTTGTGTTTTCAACATATGACACAATTTTTTGCCACATTGTAAAGTATTGTATTTCATAGTTTTCTGTAATTCAAAAACATTACAACATTTTTGAAACAACTCTCATTTGGTGACTTGTAGAAAAATATGTGTAGGAGTTTGTATCCTATTAGATACTGAACCAAAACTTTTCAGAAATGACTAAAATGCGATTTAAGTCAACAACTCACATAGTAAAAACTTTAATGAGAACATCTTAATGGATAACATGCCTGAGTTTTTGTGTTTAGCCTCCTTTCAAGTATCATTTATCAGGCTAATACAGAGATATAGAGGAATAAAACTTGATCCCCCACAGAACTGTGCTTACAAGTGACAGGTGGAGAGGTAAGATTTTTGTTTAAGAACAACAGTTAGATTGGCAGGTGAGGCATGTGAAGGCATCTGAATGACCAGAGCATGCAGAGGCATGGAGGTAAGTACACACACACACACACACACACACACACACACACTGTGGGGATTGTGTGTTTGAATTAACTCCCAATGGATGTTTCATTTAATTTCCAAAAATATTGCAGTGCAAAAAAAGTGTAAAATGACCTCACTGTGTTTGAACAGTTAGCTGTAAATGTTTCCATAAAAGTACAAGCATCCAGTGGGATCTTGAAACAGAGTAATAGTAAAACAATATTGTAGTCATCATGCATGACGTCCACAAGAAACAGACATCATCCAGAGGTCAGAGGGTATCTTGATACAAACAAGATCTGCACCAGCACCTTGTGACTCTTTGCATGCAAAAGTGACAGAACCTTCCCCCAAACAACAGCTTTAGTGGCATTGATAAGGGAAGTGCAGAAATATGAGCCTGGCTTTCATAAAAACGCCACACAAAAAGCCCGCACAAGGGGACAGAATAGCTGGAGATGTGAATTGTGCCTACAATACAGTAACAGTCTGCTGCAAATGTGGGAAACGCTTCTGCAAATGCTACATGCACAATGTTTCCTATTTCTGCTATGAATCCAGAGAATAGCTTCAAATCAGCATTATATTGTTTCATGTTTTGTGTTATAAATAGTAAATTTTGACTCCAGTTGAGAAAGGTTTCTTATGATCAACAATAGCAGTGATAGGAGAGTTCAATGACTGTCATCCGTAGACAAGGTAATATTTTACCTTCCAACAGTTTCAGAATGGTCATTCAATTTTCAGATGTAAAAAAATATCATCAGATCATTATGGATTTTACATTTTTATGTATTTTGGAAAACAGGACATGATACTGTGATAGTAGGCATTAAAAAAAAACAAAACAGGTAATGTAAAACCTAAAAAACAACTTATTTCTGACTTTCTTAAATGTTTATTTAGGGCAAATCATATATTTATTATTCATATATTTATTATTGTGAAATATGTTACTTAGACATTTTATATTTTGCCAAAATATTCCCTGTTAAGAAATTTTTTGGTCTGGGTCAAAATTGACCTGAACCATATTCTGAAGGTATAAAATACTGACAGTATGTAAAGGTTAATATATAAAACACTTGGGTTTTAGTGTCTAGATTCCAATTTAATCCATCCCCACTCATGAGGCATACATAGAGATACTGGTGGTGATGAAAATGACTTAAAATCCCTCCATCGATTCAAAACCTACAGGTGGAAGCTGTGAAGGAGGTTGGATTTTGCCCTTGGTGGGTGAGAAACATCAGAAGGCATGTGTAGGACAGGTTCCTCTTGTTCCTTAAATAGAACAAGATATAGTAATTGGAATAAACCATGCAGAGACGTGAAAGTGGGAATAAAGCGCTGCTCGAGACACTTGAACAATCTTCCAAGGGGTTCACCTCATAAATGATTATTTCAGATCTCTCAAAAGAATTTTCCTCAAACTAATTCAGTTTTTATTATACACTAGGTTAAATTTATAATTGTTCTTGAGTTATTAAGTTTGATTGCACATGGAGTAATGATATATCTAGTTAATATAATTAATAGGTAATATTTATTCATAGTTTATAGTAAAATAATTTCAGTTAACTGTTCTACATTCTGTAAAATATAAATAACTGAATATAATTTAAGGCTTAGTTGATCAATTTAAAATGTCTTTGTCATAATAGAAATTGATCCAATGGAATTGATCCCGAAATTACATGACGTGAAAATGCCACTAAAATCTGTTGTCACATGATTGTAATTTAGAGTAGATCAACAAGGATCTAGTAAATCTTTTTATTTTTGCGTGACTGGGCTTCTGCTGTGTCTAATGTGACTCCTTGACTTTGTCTTTGTGTCTCTGACCTTTGGAGGAGTTTCCTGTGCAACAACATCAACATTCAGAACTCACTAAATTGTTTCCTCGTTTATCGCTTAATTAACTTCCAGCATTTGAGTCACAAGTCCTGACAATCAATATAAATCACTGTTGTAGACGGGAACGCTAATGAGATTAGATTAAGGAACGGAATTACACCCGCTGCTGCCAGGAATGATTAGAAATCACAAAGTACCTCTCTGTATAATTAAACGCCCATTTAAACAGCATCCATATACCCTATTTTTGTCTGGGACAATGTAGTAATTATAGTCTGTCGGACGTGCATAAATCTGTCTCCTGCCGTCTTATTCCTTTTCTGGGATAATATTTAATGTGGTCATATATAAATCCGCAGTTACTAATAACCAAGTGTGTGCTGATATTCACAGAGTTGCTCTGCTATTGAGCTGACCTGGTTTAAGAGGTTTTTTTTTTGTTTTTTGTTTTTTTTTTCCTGTTAACCCCTGAAACTAGCAATATTAGAGGTGCTTTAGAGAACAGAACCTGCCATATACATGTATTTACAATAATTAACTCTATAAGAATTATAGAGGGCAGATATTATCAGAATCCGATGAGCCATCAGCACTCTCCTGTGCCTGAACATCCCATAGACTGGAAAGACTTTGACACTGGATGCAAGTCAAAAATACTGTTGAAGTCTAAATAATGTACAAATACATTACTTGAACTGAGCATTTACAACACAGCCATGTTGCAGAGGTTACCTTTGACGTATCACCAGTCGCCATGTTAAAAATATACAATTAATAGGGCTACTCAAGTCACTTCAAAGTGATGTTATAGTCTCTGCAGTGTGAAGTTTGGAGGCATTGACTGCCATTAAAGAATGGGCTTCCACCTTTGTGATAGTTTGCCTTTACTGCAGAAGTCTTAAATGTGGAGCCTTCTGCTCTTTGTTTTGTCACTAGGTAAAATTCTGCTTGGAGAGGTTAAGATTACTAAGCCACAGCAGAAGATTCCAGTTCTGTAACCACACAGTCTCTTGGGCTGTGTTGTAATATGTTATGTCCATTTGTATTCTGACGGGGATCACAATAAACTTTGTTACATTTGGCTGAATCTGAACAGACAGTATGATGTGCATTTCCAGATTTATTCTATTGCTTCCATCGTCTTTTATATCATCCACACTTGCAACACACAGAGCCATGAATGATTACAAAACTTTATTGTTTCATGTCATTCTGTTAGTGATTGACCTGTTTTTTCAATCTCAATTAGTGTTTTTCATTTAACTGCCTGTTGTGAGGAGTGTTTTTTGAATATATAGTATTAAGGCTCTGGTTATCTGTGATCCACTGATCATCATCTGTAGACCACAGTAAAATAACTTAACATGTATTTTTTTAGTACTCAAGACTTCACAGAATACAGATGCACCATGCTGTTGATTTGGCCCCTTTCATTGCTCTGATAGATTTTTATTTTTTTATTATTATGATTTTTTGCATTCTAAGGATAGCTTGCTAAAGTCCACGTTTGAGTTCAGCAGCAGTTTCAAAATGCAGATTTAGAATTAACTCCAGAGCCCATGACAAAATTGGACCGTACCTGAAAACATTGTCTCAGATGCAGAAGACAGAAGTCTTGTTGAAAAGGCACATTCTTAGTAACAAAAAAAAAAAAAAATAGGGTAACTTTTTTAACATTAGAAAGAAAAAAACATTAGTATGGTTCATTAGGTCCTGGTGCATATTCTGTGATCATCCTGTGATCAGTTTTTCTCGGTGTGTTTAGTACTTGTGTAACGACTCCCCTGGCCCTCTTGCTAAAGGAGATTATAATGATGCAAGTACTGCTTAATTATTTAGTGGTGTAAGATAGAATAAAAGTTTCAACGACCCGTCTCACTTCCTGCTCGCCGACCCTGCCCTGGAGAGCAGGGTCGGCGCTTCTTCCTGCTGCACATCA